>CM064510.1:39464132-40064132 GCA_032716605.1 Paralithodes platypus | reverse complement strand
AGGCCCTAGAAAGCCGCCTTTGGCGTGGGGATAGCTCCCCTATTTCAACCCCTTTCGGGGTTGGGCATCCGCCTACCTTAACATGTCATATTACATATTACCTTAACATGTAATATGACACGCTATGATTATTGCATTATACTTTTCTCAGTGGATTCTTAATTACTAGCTTAATTACTGTGGCTTCCCATTATCAGTAAACAGTTCGGCGTTACCCATTGTAATGATTTACTATAAAGTAAGTCATCAAATTGAACAATTAACGATAATCCAAGTAATCTTGTTATGTTGTTTTAAAGTTGATATACTGTAAATTGTTTAGGCTTTTATATTTTTACTTCGTATTGTTTAAATTATCGTCCAAACATAATTAAGAGTATACTATAGCTCTGTGAATGTTACCTTGAATTTAATTTAATATGTATTATTTCACCATCATTATGTTATGGTGAACATTGGAAACACATACACATTATATAATTATATATAAAGGGATCTTAAATGTAAACATTTACAATTTATATTTATGAAATCAATATGATCTCCACCCACAAGCTGCTTCAACTACCTCCTGTATTCTCGTTGGAGCTGATTTAAACATTTTCCAACTTATATTAGGGCGGCGACGGATCACCCCCCCCCCCCCCCCTGCCCCCCGATCCCACTCCTTCCGCCCTTTCCAATCCTAATCTGAACCACATTCCACTCCATGACATGATGGCCCACAAATTCTCTATTGGGTTCATGTCACACACCCTTGTGGACCAGCTAAACCCCGGATGGGGTCAGGTCAGATGAAGGTATTGAAGGATAAGCCTTCACAACGGCACCTCGTAGCTACTTTCTACTTTTCCTATTTTCTGAAGAGTGTAGAGAGGGGAGAAGGGGTGTTGGAGAGAGACGAAGTTGTTATAGTGGCTTTGTTATGTGTGTTATTAGTCTGTATACGTCGTAAGGCTCAGGATGGCCATGACACGCACTGAAGACAGCAGCATCTCCTCAATAATGCTAATACCTTTTCTAGTTTGCCTGGACCAGTGTGTGGGTGTGTGCTTGTGTGTGTGTGTGCGTTTTATGTTATCATGTGTGAGTGATTTGTGCCCATTACGTTGTATGTGATCATGTGTGTGATGTGCGTTTTATGTTATTGGGTGTGAGTGTGTGTGTCTGTTTTGTATCCTGTGTTAGTGTTGGTGTGGGTGGGTTGGTGCTTGAATGTGATGGACAGAGGAGAGAGGTTGAAGCGCCGTCTCCTCAAACATTACAAATTGTGGAGGTCACAAGTATGTGTATTATCCAACTTATTCCTTAAGCCAACACAAATAACGTAAATCCTAAGTGTTATTGTTACACTTAATATATATATAAACAAATATAGACGTGTTCTTCGGGAATCGTAGCTTAATTAGGAATAGGATATCTAGCGAGGCAGCGAGTAACAGGTGTTGTTCGCTGCCTCGCTAGTTATCCTATTCCTAATCAATATATATGTGTTACTTTTGTCATCCCTAACATTTATTATTTATTTCATAAGTCGTAGGCGTGTGCATAAACCTTTAACCGTCTTGGTGGTGTAATGGTTAAGGTGTCTAAAAATCTGTGTGTGTTCGAATTCGAATCCCGGTGGATCACATACATGCTTTCATTAATTTCATTGGAGGCGTTTGGTGGTGTGGTGAAATTAATACAAAATAGATTATGTATATGTAAATTCAAAACAATCGCATAGTATTATTCTGCGTATTTTAGAAGGTATCTTTTATGTCCTTGAGAGAGAGAGAGAGAGAGAGAGAGAGAGAATGAGAGAGAGAGAGAGAGAGAGAGAGAGAGAGAGAGAGAGAGAGAGAGAGAGGTGGGAGGGAGGGAGGGGAGAGGAAGCGGGTGAAGAAGGAGAGTTGGGGTGAAAGGGAGAGGGGGAGGAGGGGGGAATGGAAAGTGCGAAGGATAGAAACTTGATTGTCTGTGTATTAAATTCCATAAATAACGCAACACCTAATGTGTGTTACTTATTTGTGATCCAGCATGGGCTAATTTTATAATATAGCCTGTGTGTTATGTTAAAATAAACTTATTCTGCGTGCCGTTCTCGAACACACACACACACACATGCTTGACTCCTCCTCCTTCGAACCTCTATATTAACCCCGCCCCGTTTTATTAGAAGCGATTAAAGTGCCATCTATTAAAAGGTGAGTGAACTAACACATTGCCTCAGGCCAAGACAGCAGTTCTGTCGTAGACTGTACATGGACAAATAATGCGCATGATTGAATTACGAGTGTAGTTTCTTATGCAGTGGTTAACTCATCTGGTTAGTCAACTGATCATTAAAATAAACGCCACTCGCTATTCCAAACAATTATGTATATGGGAGGAGTAAAGTTGTATTGATAATTGCATTCGTAGCCTGAAAATGTATAGAGGAACAATTTACTAATATTAACTAATAATAATGTATTCTATGGACCAAACATGATATTACAAACGAGCTAGTTTACTAGTTATAATATATTATGTACCGTAATAGGTTTGCAGATAGCTTTTGAGTTGAGATAATAGTCGTACATATTGAAAAGGTTTGCTAATTGCTTGTGAAATAATTTACTGAATGATGAGCCTGAATTTTCTGTCATGTAGGCTACCTATTTAAACAAAGACATTTGTAGGTGCTATAATGTTAACATCCTATTGTTGTGTGTGTGAGAGAGAGAGAGAAGTGTGAGAGGGAACAGGGTCTGTGTCCTCGTCCAGTAATCAGTTTGGGCTCGAGTTTCGTCACAGAATTTTAGGAAAATTCTCGTCGGGTGTTGTGTACAGACAGGATATACTGGGTGTAAAAGCCGTGGGTGTTTGTACGGGCCTGGCAGGGTGGCGAATATACTAGGACTGCCGGATGAGGAGAAATATCAAAACAAACTAACAAATATATTCCAACCTGCTTCTTGATTTCCATACATAGCTAACGCCTTCATGTGTTAACCCCTTCATTACCGGGGCCGTCCTTTGTACTATATGCTGGCTACTGTTAGACGATTATATTAAATTTAAAAAGGGTTTCCAGCAATTAACAGGCTTCGAACTGTCTCACCGATCCCTTTTTACTACAAAAAATCCTTCTTAACCTGCACAAAATCGTCCAAATGTAGCTAGAATAAACTTAGAAAGATGTCGCCGGTACAGAAGTAAGACTAAAGCAGACGCAACAGATATCATGGTTTATAAGCATTTCATGGTTGGTCACGGGTTTCTAATCTCGAGAACTATACAGTAAAGGCATACTGTGTAAGCATCACGAGAAAAGCCGTATAATAAAAAGTCCAATAATGACCGTGCTCGTGGACGGCACCCACTATAGCCTATTGTGTTGTTATAATTATCATTGTTTGTGTCTTTATGTATGTATCTCTCGATCTTTTAATAAAGCAAATTAATTAAAACAAGCAAGTCCTTCATTAGTTAATACGGTAGCCTAGGTACCCGCACGCTGTGTGATTTGAAGAAAAATCCCACAATTCCCAGAGGGATGCACTTTGAGACTATATCCTGCTGGACTACATACCCTCGTGCTCTCTTTCTCGCTCTCTCTCTCTCTCTCTCTCTCTCTCTCAAAATATATAGATATAAATAGATATATATAGAGATAGATAGACATATCTACTACAGTATATAAAGGGCACTTTCTGTGAGACTGTATATTTTGTTCATGAACTACTCCCTCAGTTTTCAAGATGGAGAGCAAATACTTGGCATGCATACTAAGGGGGTGCCAGGGGTGTCACAATAGGTTTCAAGCGAATATTTGTTTTGGTAGCATTCAAGGAGACTACGTCAGACTTTCTTCTTCTTCTTCTTTCCTCTGACCGGGTATAAGCTATCCTAGTGTTTACTAGCCTATACCCCTTTGAAAGGACATTAGCCTTACCTAACAACCTTACCTAACCTATCCTAGTATTATGGGTGGGGGCTGTCCCCCCCCCCCCACATCCCGCTATTTGACATCTTTGACAGATTTTTAGTGTATTTTTCTGTGAAAAGGGTATTTTTTCAATTTGTCAATAACGAAAATCCTCCATGCGGACTATATGGAGAAAAATATGGCGAATCTGTTGGTGCCTATTTTCCCTAATAAATTGTTTCTAATAAGGCGGATGTAGTGTCCTTGAAGATTATCTTTGTTTTGTCCCCTCACCCCCCCCCCCCCCCCCCCCCGGGGGAGGACAGCCCATACTTCGATTTTCCCCCTTGCAACGCTGGGTACCTCAGCTAGTATAGATAGATAGATAGATATAGATAGATATAGATAGATAGATAGATAGAAAGACAGATAGATAGAGATAGATAGATAGATAGATAGATGCATTGTATTATATAAGTCAAAGGCAGCAGTACAACTAAACTGTAATCGTCAACTGCGTAATGCCCTTCACAGGATCAGTGGGTACCTGTGGCGTCCGAGCATGCTACTCATCAGTCTCGAAGCATGGAAACGAAGCAAGGTATCAGCACACGTATACTGACTCCCCTGCGCTCGGTGTCCCGTTCAGTGACTGGGGAGGTCACATTTGCATTGCAATAATTAGAGCCAACATCCTATTATTGTTATCCACAAATTATGGTACGGTATAGTCATGAATTATCCTAAATACGTAGGAACATTCTATAATTTATGTAATCTCTGTCGTACACTAATATATATATATATATATATATATATATATATAATTATAATTATACTACATCATCAGACAACGAATAACGACATATATGAAGGTATTTGTTCTGCATATAATATTCTATGTTACAATTCAGTACATAAATTTTGATATGTGTATATTGTAAATATATTATATGCATCAACTGTATATATGTTTATTAACCCATGTAGTGTACAGGCTCATGGCAGTGCATCAGTAGGAGACACGAATGTATCTGTAGCCTACCTGGGACTGCATTATATTATAAATCAAACTATACAATAACATACCTCTATCGGGGAATCCAAGGTATGTCGGATGGTTGAAAGCCACAGTTGCTCGCGCGGTTGGGGCTAGCAACACGTATTATGAAAAACATGCATCCTCCTTCATTCACTGTCCCCCCCCCCCCCCCCCTTCACTCACTCAACCCCACAATTTGCCGGAGGATAACAGGTTTTTCACAATACGTAGACGGAGGTCTTTTAAAAAAAAAAAAAGTAGATGTGCTTTCTCGCTGCATTTCCTCATCACTCAGAAATACAATTTGTTAAAAGCACCATAATTTTGGTTCATATATTTCATCAGTACCAGTTCCAGACTTCGTCGAGGATTGTATCAGTTTAAGTTTCTTTCTATACTGGGAACGAAGGGTGTTAATTATTTTCTTAATAATTTTTAGAGTGCACTTGTTTTAATATGTTTTAATATGTTGGAGTACTTTGTTATAAGCTTAATTTTCTCATTGCTGTTCTTGAACGCCTCGTTTTTAACTTTCTACAAACAGGGAAACTCCATATACTTCTCAATTAACCTCAAATGGAAGATTTGTACATGTAGGGTCATCTAGTGGCTTCAATGTGGGCAGGTTAGGGGCAGCGACGGACTCCATCCCTGGTAGGTAGTGGCGCGGGACTGTGCACAACACTGGGAGGCAGGCAGGTGCCCACGCTGGATTTTTGAGTCACTGAGGAATCTGCTCGAGCAGGGATGGTGCTTCAGTTCCACAAGTCTACACGATCATTTTCTACGCATTGTCCGCTACCATGCTCTATGACCACAGATACCCACTGATCGAGTGAAGGGGCTTTAAGGGAGCCCACCTTGCTTTTTTATTCTCTTTATCGCCCTCTCTCTTTGGCTTGTATCCATTCGGCCCCATTCAGCCTACTGTTTTAAGACGCTTACCCCCATCCAGGTGTCAATATTTTCCTAGCTAGCGGTAGCGAGCCAGCATATATATATTTTTCTTTTGACAGCAAGCTAAATTTGTAAATTTTTCGATAGAAAAATTTCTCCGGCGAAGCCGGATTTCTCCATACAATGCTGGCTCGCTATCGCTCGCCAGGAACAAATCGATAAACGTCTTAAAACAGTTGGCTGAATTGGGCCGAATGGATACAAGCCAGGGAAAGAGAGAAAAAGAGAAAAAGAGAAAAAACAAAACAAAAATCGGTGAACCCCCTAAACCGTTCCAACTGCCTCAACCGGGGTAAGTCAACAATGGGAATAAGTCACCTGGACTTTAAATCGAAAACAAAAAATGAAAGCAAAACGTCTTTGTCAAACAGCCTGGGAAGGCCGGCCATCAGCACGTTGCACAAAGCAAGCTTAGGGTGCAAAAGCAGCCAAGGGTATATTCAGGGGCGGTTAACTCAAATATAATTATTTAAACTAGGGCACATACTATGCTAAGAATATCATGCACACGAGGGGCAGATATGATTAATGTCCCCCAAGCTGCTTGAGGCACACCACAATTCAAGAAAAGAGGAATAAAGTTGAGTACTACTGTATGTGCGAGCCTCCGTCATCACCCAGAACCTAAGGTCTCTGTCCACGGTGTGTAGGCCTATAAGTACCGGTAGCTAATAAACCCTAAACACAATAAGCAATAACATAAACACAATAAGCAATAACATATACACAATAAGCAATAACATAAACACAATAAGCAATAACATAAACACAATAAGCAATAACATAAACACAATAAGCAATAACATAAACACAATAAGCAATAACATAAACATATTAACAAGAGTGCGACTGGGAATTGAGGTTAACCCTTGGATTCTTAACCTACTCTAATCCAACCAAACCCTGTGTTCCCACACCAAAGTCGCTATAACACAACTCAAAGTCCTCAATGGAATAATAGAATGTTAGTGCATTAGTGCCTCAGTGCATGCTATAACTTTTGGGAAAAATGTATATACCGGTACCAACAAGAACCCAAAGAAGGTTCAAATAAATGAAAAGTAAGGAAGGAAGGGTGACAGGCTCGAAAGTACCTCTGAACGACTAGGATACGAAAGGCGGAAGTGGCTGGACTTCGGTACGTTGCAAAACAACGTTAGGTGCAGGAAACACCCTGGGGTATATAGAGAGGTGTAAACATGAAGTAAAATCTTATCTAGGGATCATCCTAACCTAGCATAAAATATAATAAACACCGAGCAAGTATCTCCACCACTACTAAATCGTTTAGGGTGCCCTCCCAGATCACTGCAGTCCAACATTGCAATACCCTGGCCCGGGCCTAACAATGACAGGAATCCAGAGGGCAAAATGAGAGGCATAAGAACGAAACCAAGCAAAGTATCGTATGTGTAGCCTGTAAACTAAAGTTTCTGTCCGCGTTGTGCAAAACTAAGAAATGTACAATGTGACTGCAAAGTAAGAGCTGCCCCATTGGAAGTATAGATAATATCTCCAATAGGCTATATTACCATTAAGTGCACGGACAGCTAACTGTCAGTTCTACTGTTCGCACACAATGGTAGCAAAGATAAATTCTAAATCCCCCCTCTGGAATAACAAAATGTAAAACTGCGCATGCAGTGATATCTGAACTAATCATATGTGCGAACAAGTACCCAAGGAAGGGATAGGAGAAACATAATATTGGTAACAGGCAGGAAGGAAGGGTGACATCTCAAAACACGTCTGAGCGTTGAAAAAGCCAAGATAGGAATGACAAAGGATAGATAGGACAGTACAGGAAGGCTACTTCCTGTACTGAACGGAGGACAATTGCCAATGGGGCAAAAGGTAACATTATTCCCTACCATTTACGCAAAAAATCGATGCAAACTAAACTGTGAGCAATGTTCAGGCAATGCAAACTAAAGAATCTCTTGCAAAATATATAAACAATTCAACATAAATAATTGCGTAGGATAACCAATATCCTTTGACACCATAGTATCACCCTGCCTAACTCGGCAAAGCGATGTCTAGCCCGCGCCCCTAGCAAGCTAGCTGGTCTCGTACGCACCCTATGGCTTTACATACAATTTAACACAATGCTCCACACACATGCGAAAAATACTCAATACATAGGCGCACTGTGCCCCTATGCAGAGCAAGAAGCTGCGCGGGGCTGAAGAAGCCACGGTGACGGTTGAGCACACCTAACTTCTGGGAAGCTGTTCTAGCAAGGGTGGTAATATGATCTTTCCAAGCAAGGCCAGAAGAAAACGAAACACCAAGAATATTGAGAGAAGATGAAGGGTTGACTTGTGTATTGTTGAAGTATAGGGGATAGACCTGTGGAATTTACTTGACGGGTAGATAAATGGAGAAATTGGGTTTTGAAAGCATTGAAAGTAACAAGATTTTCTTTGCCCCAATCAGAAATGGTTAATAGATCAGAAGGTAAGTGTGCTATGGCCTCATCACGTGAGTTTTTGAGGTATTGCATTTTGAGTCGTTCCGGAAAACTAGTACAAAGGAAATCAAGCAACAACAGATCTAGTGACCCTTCTAGGTTGCTTGTCCTCCAAAACACTGAGGATCAAGTGTCCAAACAGTGGTTTAGAGTGGGTAAGGGAACATTGGAAAGGGAATTACTGCCCTGGAACTAATGTCCGTGGCAGGATTAGGAAGTTAGTAGGGGACAGATGGGTTAGTAACTGAGGGGGGGATAAAATAAAGTTATTCATTTACAAACGCAGTCAGTCGCGGGTTTGATGCGAGATATTTGTCTAGGCGGAGTTTAAATGAATCAACGGTGATGCAGTCTATAACGTTTCGGGGAAGCCCATTCCACAAGTTGACAACTCGATTGAAGAAGAAATTCTTAGATTCGTGTGAGTTATAAGATTTACCAATAATTTTGCAACCGTTTCCCCGCGTGTAATTAGATTGGTCGATAGTGAAGTACTTACTACAGTTCATATTGTCGATGCCTTTGATGATTTTGAACACTTGAATTAAGTCACCTCTTAATCTGCGCTGGGTTAAAGGAAATAGATTTAATTCTCTAAGACGCTCTTCGTATGGTTTGTTCTTTAGGCTAGGTATAATTTTGGTAACTCTACGTTGAACTCGTTCTAGCTTGTTTATATCTTTTTGGTAATAAGGGCACCAGGATTGAACGCAGTATTCCAGAAGAGGGCGGACTAATGAATTGTAAAGGGTTAGGATAACTTCTTTGGATTTATGCTCAAATGACCTGCCTATAAAGCCAATTATTTTGTTTGCCTTCTTAACAACTTCTGAACATTGTTGACTCGGTTTTAGGTTACTCGATATTGTTACTCCCAGATCGGTTTCTCTGTTTACATTCTTAAGCTGAGTGCCATTCATCGAATAGTTTGCTTTCTCATTTAGGTATCCGATATGTAGTACTTTACATTTATCCGCATTGAAATATCATTTGCCAAATTTGGGCCCAACATGACAATTTATCTAGATTGTGTTGCATATCGTCAACTTGTTCTTTTGAGAGTACGTTATTTGCAATTTTTGTATCGTCAGCAAATTTTGAGATTGTACAGGTGAGACCCTCATCTATGTCGTTGATGTAAATTAGAAAGAGAATTGGTCCTAGTACCGATCCCTGGGGTACCCCGCTACTTACATTGGTCCATTTTGATGCCTTACCGTTTATGACTACTCTTTGCTTTCTGTCGCTGAGCCAATTTTCTATCCATTTCAACACACCGTCTTGTATTCCATGCGCTTTTAGTTTTAGCAGTAAACGTTTGTGGGGAACTTTGTCAAAGGCCTTTTGAAAATCAAGGTATATAATATCTACAGCTTTACTCTCATCGTAGAGGTTGAGGATATCGTGGAAGAAGTCTAAGAGGTTTGTTAAACAGGAACGTTTTTTACGAAAGCCGTGTTGAGTATCTTTAAGTATGTTATTTTCCTCTAAGTGATTTACGAGTCTGTCTCGTATGACCGTTTCTAGCATTTTACATACAACTGAGGTTAAGCTAATTGGACGATATTACTGGGTAGGGATTTGCTGCCTTTTTTGAATATCGGTGTTACGTTGGCTAGCTTCCACTGATCGGGCATAGTTCCAGACTGCAAGGATTTATTGAATAGTAATGTCAGTGGTTTAGAGAGCTCATCCTTAGCTTCCTTTAGAACTCTAGGCGAGATTGTATCAGGTCCAGGCGTTTTATTTACCTTGAGTTTATCTAAACAATTCAATACTTCTCTCTCTGTAACGGTGATATTGCTTAGAACATCTGAATTATCAATCTGAATCGGCGATGGTGTAGGGATATCACTGAGGTCTTCTGTTGTAAAAACTGATGCAAAGAAGGTATTGAGGGCATTACTCATTTGTTCTTCGTCTTTGGTGTATTCTCCATTTTCATCGACTAACGGTCCAACAGTTGAAGTAACGACTTTTTTCTTTCTGATATAACTATAGAATTCTTTCGGGTTTGTTTTACTTTGATTCGCAATATGTAACTCTAAGGTCTTTTTACTTAGCTTAATTAACTTTTTGGCTTTGCGTCGTAGCTCTACAAATTTCACCCGTTCTTCGTCATTTTGTGAGGATTTTAATCTATCATTAGCAAATTTTTTAGCAAGCAGGCAGTTTGAAATATCTTTATTCCACCATTTGGGCTTATTATTATGGCCTGGACGCCGAGTTTTCAATGGTATGCAGTCTTGCACTGCTTTTAGGTAAGTGGCTTCGAATAACTTCCAAGATGTATTTATGTCGTTATTGTGAATTAAAAAGCTCCAGTCAGTTTCTTTAAACATAGCTCTAAGTTTATGGAAGTTTGCTTTTTTGAAATTAGGGACTTTTTCGATGCTACTATTTGGTTCGTTACTAGTAAACTTTAAAGTGAAAGTTATCGTACGATGGTCGCTGTTACTGAATTCATCACCAACATTCAAATTCTCTATTAATTCTTCTTTTGTTGCAAGTACAATGTCAAGAACGTTATTACCACGGGTCGGCGTTCCAACAAATTGATAAAGCGAACTCTCTTGCAAGTTCGTATACAAGTCATGTCCGGAGTGTGAAGTAAGAGTATCGCCCCACTTGGTCACAGGTAAATTAAAGTCACCAAAAATTACGGTATCTTGTGAGTTACTTACATCTGCAATTTGTTCGTAAATTTCTCGGTCAGTTTGCACTGATTGAGCTGGAGGTCTGTATATTAATGCAAGTATTATTTTGGTACCTTTATTATTCTTTATTAGCACAAAAGATGCGTCGACGTTCACAATTTGAGGTTTTGACAAGAGGGTAGGGTTAAGACTTTCTTTGATATAAAGTAAAACGCCACCTCCATTTCGATTTATTCGGCTTTTCTCAAACATTACATAACCGGGAAGTGAATACTCTGCTAAAAAGTCTCTATCTTCTGTATTGAGCCAAGATTCTGTTATGCCAATCACATCATAATTTTCTGTAAACACTAGCTCCTCTAAATCTGAAAATTTATTGCGTATGCTACGAGCGTTTGCATAGAAAACCTTTAAATTTGTTATTTTAGAACTCACGGAACGCTCTTTAATAATATTTTTGGTTCTTGTCGGATCTACATTTATGTTCATGGCTGTCCTCGGTCCTCGCTGTCTTCGGTCCTTATCGCTGGTGGTCCTCGGTTGCCTCTGTTTTTTTCTTGGCGTTGGATGATTTATGTCACTGCTGCTTCTTCTCGGATGGCGTTTTTGATCCATGGCTGCGGACTGCTTCGTGTAGGAGACGACCCATGCGTGCTGAACCCACAGGGTTTAGATGAGTGCCATCCTTGCGGAACAGAGTAGGCTGGTTGTAGAAGTTGTCCCAGAGGTTGATGAATTCAACTTTTTCCCTCAGACACAAATGTTTTAGTCGGCTATTTGTGCTGAAGGCCTTGTCGTAGAATTTGTCAGGTGCGTCGATCTTGGGGAGAATGCTTGAGATGATGATATTCCTTGACTTGTTTTTGTAGTGCTGGATCATCTTGCGATATTTCTCCATCAACTCTTCGGATCTGGTGCGCATGACGTCATTTGAACCAGCATGGATGACAAAAAGGGTATTTTCATTTGCATCCTTTGTGGTATCTTCGAAGGCTTCCACAATGTCGTCCAGTCCAGCTCCTGGGATGCAAAATCTTTTTCGTTGATTTGGGACTCTGTCGCAGAACTCTTCGACCTGTCCTCGTTGAATAGTGCAAGGTAGAATCATCAGCAAAGAATGGATACGACTGGAGGTACAGTTGAGATCATTAATGAATGGTACAAAGAGAAATGGAGACAGGACAGGACCTTGAGGAATGCCGGAGTTAATAGGTTGAAGAATTGAGTGATGGCCATTCACATACACAGTTATGGAAAGACTCAAGAGGAAATTAGAAACAAAGGCACAGATGGAGGGATAAAAACCATAGGAGGGTAGTTTGGAGATTGAAGATTTGTGTCAGACTCTATTGAAGGCTTTCGATTTGTTTAGTGAAATAGAGAAGGTCTCACTGAAGTCCCAAAAGGAGAATGACCAAGAGTTAGTAAGGTAAGAAAGATCACCAGTAGGGTGGTCCTGAACACTTACACTGCGGGCATATTTCTGCCTATTTCCGCCATATTAGGGCTTATTTAGGCACTCCTGATTAATTAAGCAAGTGTCTGAATGAAATTAAATGTATTCAGCCAAAAACTAGAAGAAAATAGCTTTACAATGACACCAAAACGAGCTTTGTAGCGTGTGGGTGCAGTGCTACCATAAACATTCGCTAATACTGAGCAATTATCGTTAATATCGCGTTACATTTGCCTTTGGCAGTGCTGTATGTCTAGCGAGAGCATGGCTCTTACTCCTTAGTGCCCCGGCCAGCTGGCTGGAGAGAGGATGGGTAGCCTGTTGCGCTCCCGCTCATTTGCACTCGATTCTAGAGGCTTTAACCTCTGAAGTGCGCATGGGGGTAATTAGACACCTCTCCCTGTGCGCATGTATTTGAGGTGTTTCCGTCACTAAAATATTCATTGTACCATTAATAGCATTAATACTTATCCATATGCGCCTATTATGGGTTGATTATAAAGGTATTAACCTGAAACAAAAATAAAACGAGTGAAAACAGCGTTTGGATGGTCAAAATCGGAGATATAGCCCGCGAGTTGTATAATGTATGGGTGAGGCAAGCTGCTTTCCCGCCAATTTCCCCCAAGGCCACTGAGACACAGTCGATCGATACTCTCTCTCTCTCTCTTGCATTCGCTTGCTATCAGTGATGACCACACCCTGCAACCGGATTTCTAATGTTAGCACGAAAATATACCTCAGAATAAGGGAATAACAGGGAAAATAGGTGATAACTGAAGGAGAGGAGGAAAGTGGGGAAGGAGGGGAGGTAGAGGACTGAGATTTTGCATGGCCCAGGGGCCAAAAAAAAATAAAAAAATAAAAAAAAATTTTTTTTTTTTTTTTCGATGTCAAAAGTTGATTTTTTTTTTCTCTGACTCTTAAGAGTCTCCCCGCAATCCGCCGGGGGAACTCTTAAGAGTCTCCCGGTAGTTCCCGGGTTAAGAGGCTTTAAAAGCCTGTAAATTACTGTAAATTGCCATGGTGTTCTGGAACGTCTCATGCAGTCAATGGGTTAAAGAAACAATACCTGGCAGTCTGACAGTAGATTGTGGGAAAACAATTTTTTTTTTTTTTTTTTTTTTTTTTTTTTTTTTTTTTTTTATATTCCAACTACTCCCTCTCGGGCATAGACTGATAGCCTTTACACTCTACCGCTGAACACGGTGAGGCCCGTGAGGTCTTGTTCCAGTCTAGGGAGTGAGACATGCGAAGCACCTATTCACGGCTCGAACCCAACTCCATCTCTGAAGCTGCTTCGCCCCTGCGCTTCACAGTCTTACTCCCCAGGCTCGGACCCTCATTCTCAGAACGCCACCTATTGAGCAATTAACTGCTTAATGCTTAAGACATTTTGAATTCAGAGTAGTTTAAATACACTTTAGAGATACAAGAAATGAGAGAAATTGCACGAAAAGGAATGTTGAAGAGAGAGAGAGAGAAAAGCCAATTGAACTTTGCAAAAAGTAGACTTTTTGTTATCCTCCACAATGGATCCCCACAAAAAGTGACCAGAATTTTTTGTTCAGCGCTGGTGGTAGAATATGTGCTAAAATTGAGTTACTCAAACAAATTTTGAAAATAATTTTGAAGCCCTAACAAGGGCAATGGAGTGGAATTCAATCCCTACCAAAAGAGAGAAAAAAAATATATATATACAGTATACAGTATATATATATATATATATATATATATATATATATATATATATATATATACAATATATATATATATATATATATATATATATATATATATATATATATATATATATATATATATATATTTATATATATATATATATATATAATTATATATATATGTATATATATATACAGTATGTATGTGTATATATATATATATATATATATATATATATATATATATATATATATATACTGTATATGTATATAATTAATATATATATATATATATATATATACCGGTATATATATATAAACCGTTTTTACTAACACAGATGCGTCTTAAGCTGCACACAATCGTCTAAATATAGCTGGAATAACATTAAAAAGACGCCGCCGGTACAGACGGGGTTTAATTAGACCCCTGATATATCCCTTTCCATTCTGGGTGTTCAGGGTTGGCTACTGAGTGACTGACTGATAAAAAGAAACTGCAAATGTAGTGGAAATGTTTAGCGTTGCAGAGCCGGTCCAATACGTGTAGAAGTGTGTCGGCATTTCTGGTATTGCATTCCTACTTTATGAACCTGGCAGGAAAATATCAGATGCCTGGAGAGCGATGTGATTGTAGCTGTAATTAAAAGTGGGATCCGGACAGACAAACAAGAAAACATACATACAGACAAACAATGGAACAGGTTAACATATAGGCAATGAAGCATAATAACTGATGGAGCAGGGCGGTTTTAGGAAGGGAAGAGGATGTGTAGATTAGATGTTTACCCTGAATTGTGTTGTAGAGAAATTTCTGGAGAAACAACAAAAGGTGTATGTTGCCTTTATGGACTTGGAGAAGGCCTATGACAGAGTGGATAGAGAATGTATGTGGAAATTACTTAGAATATACGGAGTAGATGGCAAGTTGCTGAAAGCAGTGAAGTGCATGTATGAGGGTGCAAAGGCGGCAGTACGTGTGGAGAATGAGCAGAGCGAGTTCTTTGACCTGAATGTTGGGTTAAAACAGGGGCGTGTGATGTCCCCGTGGTTGTTTACTGTATATATGGATGGAGTCATGAAAGAAATACAAGGAAGCGCAGTGGATGTTGGTGTATCGCTGAAAAGGGAGGGAAATGAGTGGAAGCTGCCTATACTGCTGTTTGCTGATGATACAGTTCTGATGAGTGATAATGAATGGGAGTTGCAGGGTCTGGTAAATGAGTTTGGAACGGTGTGCAAAAAACGGAATTTGAAGGTAAATGCTTGGAAGAACAAGGTTATGGTCTTCGAAAGGGGTAAAGTCACAGAGTGTGAGGTGAAGTTGAACGGTCAGGCTATGGAGATCGTCAGCTCTTTTAAGTATCTGGGCAGTGTGTTAAGTAAAGATGGGACTATGGATGAAGAAGTGCGGGAGAGGGTACAACAGGGGAAGAGGGTTGTAGGAACGCTGAAAGCAGAAACAAGAAATAAGGTGGTCAGCATGGAAGTGAAGAAGTCCTTGCATGACAGTGTGGTAATCCCGACACTGACTTACGGAAGCGAAGCATGGATGTTTGAGAAGAGACTCAGACCAAGAGTGAGAGGGGTGGAAATGAGTTACTTGAGAAGTGCGTGCAGAGTTACATGGAGGGATAGACAGACGAATGAGGAAGTAAGAAGGAGGTGTGGTGTAGAGGTAGATGTGCTGGAAAGTGTGAAAAGGAACAACTTGAGATGGTTCGGCCATATGGAACGTATGGGAAGCGAGAGAATGACTAAGAAGGTGTACGAGAGCGAGGTGGAAGGACAGAGAAGGAGAGGTAGACCGAAAGAGAGGTGGAAGGATGGAGTGAGGAATTATATGGATTAAGGCGGTGCTGGTTGGGAGTAGGGGCGTCGACTGACTGGGGACAGAGGTGCATGGGAGCGGTTCGTTCGTGGCCACCCCTTCGGGGATCATGGCGTCAGGCAATAGATAGCTAGATAGAACTACAATTTGGTATCAGAGAAATCAGAGAAAAAATAGCATGAAATATTCAGTATACGTTATGTAAACAGAGCGGTTGGGCTTGCAAATCTCCCCGGAAACAAGCTAGAGACTCGATCGAATTGCCTCGATTGAGGAGATTCGTTCGTGGCCACCCCCTCGAAGAACAAGGCGCCTGGCGATATATTAATAGATATGTGTAGTATTATCACATTAAATCATCGTAGACATTCTTTCACACCATTAGCGCTTCATTTATTAATAAAGACGTCATTTGTAGAACTATGTACCTCTCTCTATTTATTGGGGTACGTTCATAAATTGTTAGCTGCAAGTTTGCCTTGGTTAAGATGCATTCTGTGCATCAAGTGTCGGGCGAAACAAAATACTGGTACCTGTGTCATTACTTAAGGGAGGCCACCTCGCTTTGTTTTCTCTTTCTCTCCCTCTCTCTTTGGCTTGTATCCATTCGGCTCCATTCAGCCTACTTTTAAGACGTTTACCCCGATCTAGGTGTAGCGGTAGCGAGTCAGCATATATATAATTTTGTTTTACAGAAAGCTATATTTGTACATTTTTCGATAGAAAAATGTCCCCGGCGAAGCCGGATTTCTCCATACAATGCTTGCTCGCTATCGCTCGCCTGGAAAAAATCGACACCTGGATGGGGATAAACGTCTTAAAACAGTTGGTTGAATGGGGCCAAATGGAAAAAAAGTCAGAGAAAGAGAGAAATGGAGGGAAAGATAAAACAGCAGGTGACCCCCCTTAATGTATATAAGTGGTCTACGATGCATGTCACGCCTTTAAATGCTTCTATTATAATTGGAAAATATATGGTTGAAATTCATGTGTCTCTTGTATTTAAGTAGATTGTCATAAGGAAAGGTAGGTAAAACATTATTAGTTATTCTATGAAAAATTATAAATATAATTAATATAAGCAAGTTCGTTTATATCGTTTGATTATTATGTTTTTTTCCACCAATCAATTTCACCTCTAAACTCAATTAATGAAATCAACAAATACAGTACATGTGGCACTCCAAGGATACCAGGTTAAAAATTCCAAGTCCATCCTTATGACCAGTCGGGGATAATCACGAAAAAGGAGAAGAGAATGAAGGAGATGGGTAATCCCAAGATCAAAGAACAATAATTTCCGGCGTGGTGTAATGGAAGCGTTAAGGGAAGTGGATGGAATATAACTGACACAGGGTTAATTATATAACTGACACAGGGTTAATTATATAACTGACACAGGGTTAATTATATAACTGACACAGGGTTAATTATATAACTGACACAGGGTTAATTATATAACTGACACAGGGTTAATTATATAACTGACACAGGGTTAATTATATAACTGACACAGGGTTAATTATATAACTGACACAGGGTTAATTATATAACTGACACAGGGTTAATTATATAACTGACACAGGGTTAATTATATAACTGACACAGGGTTAATTATATATACTGTTTACACAATTGAGTTAAGCACACTCTCATAATAGTATTATGCACAGTATATTATTATATATTATGTATTATTATGTGTTGAACACATAAATGATTGAGTTTTTGTTCTATACGAATGAAGGAGACAAAATGCAAAGCTACCTGTAACAGGTGAGACCCAAAGTTGAAAGATTGACAGAGCCAAATTCAAGGTACGTTAGAATCAAAATGTCTGGACAAACGGAGCTAGAAGCAGTTTAAATTGAAGGATGAGAGAAAGACAGATTGAGGGAGAGAGTTCCAAAGCTTACTTGTTGAGTAGAACAAGGACTGGGACAATGGTTCAATCTTGGGTTAAAGAGTTGGACAGCATAGGGGTGTGTGTTGAAAGGCGGGTGACCCCCACTCTCCGTAAGGGAGGAGGTATACAATGAGAAAGCTCTGAAGAACACTGATTATTGTAATAGCGGTAAAAACGTGAGAAAGATGCAACATTGCGGCAAGTAGAGCAAGATTGTCGGGAATTAGTAAGAAGAGTTGAATTGATGAGACAAAATACTTTTGGCTCTATCCTTTCGAGAAGTGCGGTATGGGTTGAACCTACCCATACATGCGAACAATACTCGATACATGTTGATTATGTGTACCATTTTTGTTACCAATAAGCATTCCATGTTTACAGTGTCTTTCCTAGACCTTGACCTGGGTCCCTGAGTTATGACGAGCCCCAGCCCAACACAAAAGAGGCCACGACAACAAAGACTCTCGGAAAATGTCACCGTGGCGTATTTATACGTCCTCCTTCCAGCCTCTTCTTTCCAAGGTCGTCTGACTTATCTATATTAATCTAAACTTCAACTAGCCATAGACTTGGGATAAAAATCATATTATCATGTTTTATCATTCATCTATCAATTAAAAATTACAGCTAGGATCTTCGTTATCAATTTTATATTATCTGTATCGTGTTGAGTTTGGTGTGCTCCTGAAGCCCTTGACCAAACTGTGTAATCAGCCGTGGAGTTCGTAGTTTGTTTACTCAAGGTTTAAAACGAGAGATTATTCAAACAGGGGCCAAAAATGGAGTCCCTTAATTTTAGTAATTATTGTTATCTTTTCACTTTCGCATTCCCTCGCCCCTTTCTCTATCTCATTTAGTAATTTACATAATAATCGAGATGAGAATTAATAGGCGATATGCTGATGCTCACATATACACACCCGTTTAGCAACAGTGTTCCCCGTGCTCTAGAGTGTTGTGCCTTACACTTAACCCTATTTGGCCTGAGGGGAATCTTTTTGGACCTACTCTGTTCCGCTCCATTAGTTAGGAGATTTTTAAGAAGTTTCACCCCATTACTTTTGCGATACTAAAACGTTTCCCCCTATTCAGGTGTCCATCTGACTTTGTGTGTGACATGCCTGGCAATCTTACTCCGCTGTAAATGTCAGGGTCTTACTTGTCACATAATCCTCTTCCTCCTCCACTCATTAACCTTGTCAGCTGTCTCCAGCAATTAACAGGCTTCGAACTCTCTCAACCCCGTTCACTACCAGAGCTTAAGAATCTATCTATCTATCTATCTATCTATCTATCTATCTATCTATCAATCTATTTATCTATATACTCAGGCCCAGTCCCCACTTTTCCTTTTTTTTTTTATCACAAAATCGTCTAAATATAACAGTTTATTCTGAGCCAGCCGTCTGGCTGGCTCAGTTGATAGCGTTCCTGATTCCCATCTTGCAGGTCTCGCGTTCAATCCCCGCTCAGATTGAAAAGTTTTTTCTGGGATATAGCCGGCGGTTACCATCTCCCCATGACCAAGGGGGATGGGTAATGGTCTCTGGTAGACTAAAGAAAGCCAAGCGCTTGTGAATCCTCGAAGGAGGAGGGAGATACGGGCGCTATATAAGTAACCAGACGATTATTATTATTATTATTATCATTATTATTATTATCATTATTATTATTATCATAGGACGACTTTTTTCAACTAGAAAAACCTGTGGGAGTTCGAGGGTTAATTGAGAGAGAGAGTTTATCCCTTTGATTGCTACAGGTCCTTTCTAAGTTGTATAAAATCGTGTAGTCATAGCCAGAAAAACGCGTCAACAAATACTGACAAAGTTATGGCGAAGTTTTTAGATTGCTTACTAGACCTCCATCAAGCTTACAAGAAATACTCCCAAGAGACCGTCGAGATACCAATGTACATTTTATCGGTAGAAAGGCAGGCTCCCTATCGCTCGCTAGGATTAAGTTGACACCTAAATGGTACAAAAGGCCTTGAAATTGACAAATTGAACGACAGGTCTTAAAAACATCAAACTAATGGGGCGAACGTCTTAAAATATCAAAACTAATTGGGGTACACATGAAAGAGAATGGGGTCCAGAACCAACGCTTACATAAATTGGCCATTACCTACCAATCGATAGAAGCACTAACACTCAAGGAAATGTTGCTGAATATATTTGTGTATGTGTATATGCGTGATTGTGTATTCGTGTGCCTGTGTGTCGTTAATTGTAAATCCGCAGAAAGTGTCCCTCACTACAAACGACCTGGTAAAATCATCATGAAAGTTATTTGTTTTCGTTTTGGAGCTACAACCCTCTGGACTGATTTATGGGTGTATTATGCTTTTCGATGTGAGTATCCCAGGTTTGAGTCCTTGGAGTGCCACATGTGAGTATCCTAGGTTTGAGTCCTTGGAGTGCCACATGTGAGTATCCTAGGTGCGAGTCCTTGGAGTGCCACATGTGAGTATCCTAGGTTCGAGTCCTTGGAGTGCCACATGTGAGTATCCTAGGTTTGAGTCCTTGGAGTGCCACATGTGAGTATCCTAGGTTTGAGTCCTTGGAGTGCCACATGTGAGTATCCTAGGTTTGAGTCCTTGGAGTGCCACATGTGAGTATCCTAGGTTTGAGTCCTTGGAGTGCCACATGTGAGTATCCTAGGTTTGAGTCCTTGGAGTGCCACATGTGAGTATCCTAGGTTTGAGTCCTTGGAGTGCCACATGTGAGTATCCTAGGTTCGAGTCCTTGGAGTGCCACATGTGAGTATCCTAGGTTTGAGTCCTTGGAGTGCCACATGTATTTGTTGATTTCATTAATTGAGTTTAGAGGTGAAGTTGGTTGGTGGAAAATAATAATTACATTAAATGGCTGATATGGTTGCATAAACAATCCATATAAAAAGACATGCATAAATATTTGTCCACAGATATTCTTGCATAATGAAAAATTCGAAGATTTAAGGAATGTTTGTAAGTTACTGTACCACTCCCATGCTCGCACATAACAAAGCCACTCCAACAGCACTCTCTCCTCAATGCCCATTCTCCCCTCTCTACACTCTTCAGATAATAGGAAAAGTAGAAAGTAGCTACGAGGAGCCGTTGTAAAGGCTTATCCCTCAATACCTTCACCTGACCTGACCCTACTCCCTCCTGCTCCCTCATTAAGGTACATTGCAGAGAGGCCATATCGCCAGACATAAACAACCCGAGTCCCCGCCAGCCCATCACAATAATTAAAGGGGGTAGCTGTTTTATGTTTATGTATTAAAGGGGGTAGCTGTTTTATGTTTATGTATTAAAGGGGGTAGCTGTTTTATGTTTATGTATTAAAGGGGGTAGCTGTTTTATGTTTATGTATTAAAGGGGGTAGCTGTGTTATGTTTATGTATTAAAGGGGGTAGCTGTGTTATGTTTATGTATTAAAGGGGGTAGCTGTGTTATGTTTATGTATTAAAGGGGGTAGCTGTGTTATGTTTATGTATTAAAGGGGGTAGCTGTTTTATGTTTATGTATTAAAGGGGGTAGCTGTTTTATGTTTATGTATTAAAGGGGGTAGCTGTGTTATGTTTATGTATTAAAGGGGGTAGCTGTTATGTTTATGTATTAAAGGGGGTAGCAGCATTCTGTCTATGTATTAAAGGGGGTAGCTGTGTTATGTTTATGTATTAAAGGGGGTAGCTGTGTTATGTTTATGTATTAAAGGGGGTAGCTGTTTTATGTTTATGTATTAAAGGGGGTAGCTGTGTTATGTTTATGTATTAAAGGGGGTAGCTGTGTTATGTTTATGTATTAAAGGGGGTAGCTGTTTTATGTTTATGTATTAAAGGGGGTAGCTGTGTTATGTTTATGTATTAAAGGGGGTAGCTGTTTTATGTTTATGTATTAAAGGGGGTAGCTGTGTTATGTTTATGTATTAAAGGGGGTAGCTGTGTTATGTTTATGTATTAAAGGGGGTAGCTGTGTTATGTTTATGTATTAAAGGGGGTAGCTGTGTTATGTTTATGTATTAAAGGGGGTAGCTGTGTTATGTTTATGTATTAAAGGGGGTAGCTGTGTTATGTTTATGTATTAAAGGGGGTAGCTGTGTTATGTTTATGTATTAAAGGGGGTAGCTGTGTTATGTTTATGTATTAAAGGGGGTAGCTGTGTTATGTTTATGTATTAAAGGGGGTAGCTGTGTTATGTTTATGTATTAAAGGGGGTAGCTGTGTTATGTTTATGTATTAAAGGGGTAGCTGTGTTATCTTTATGTATTAAAGGGGGTAGCTGTGTTATGTTTATGTATTAAAGGGGTAGCTGTGTTATGTTTATGTATTAAAGGGGGTAGCTGTGATATGTTATGTATTAAAGACGGTAGCTGTGTTATGTTTATGTATTAAAGGGGGTAGCTGTGTTATGTTTATGTATTAAAGGGGGTAGCTGTGTTATGTTTATGTATTAAAGGGGGTAGCTGTGTTATGTTTATGTATTAAAGGGGGTAGCTGTGTTATGTTTATGTATTAAAGGGGGTAGCTGTGTTATGTTTATGTATTAAAGGGGGTAGCTGTGTTATGTTTATGTATTAAAGGGGGTAGCTGTGTTATGTTTATGTATTAAAGGGGGTAGCTGTGTTATGTTTATGTATTAAAGGGGGTAGCTGTGTTATGTTTATGTATTAAAGGGGGTAGCTGTGTTATGTTTATGTATTAAAGGGGGTAGCTGTGTTATGTTTATGTATTTGTTTACTTATTTATTACTATCTTAGTTTCCTCCGTAGGCCTTCATCAAGCTTAGAACTAACATCCTCAAGATCCCCCTTCGAGACCAATTTGTACATTTTCGGTAGAAACATGTCCCGGCCGAAGGCCGATTCTTCCATAATTTCAGGCTCGCTATAACTCGCCAGAAAAAAATCAACACCTAAATTTCACGAAAAGTCTTAATATTACAAAGAAATGGGCGAAAGGTCATCAAACCGACAAAATTATTAGACGAACGCCTTAAACTCTCAAAACAAATAAGGCTAAACATGAGGGAGAAAGAGATCCAAAAAAGCAACTATCTCCCCCTGAAGGTAATTTGTAGAGAGGCCACATCGCCAGGCACAAACAACCAGACACCCCGGCCGCCAGATGGGCCGCCAGATGGGCCGCCAGATGGGCCGCCAGATGGGCCGCCAGTCCATCACAATAATTAACTGATCCTCTACTGTTGCCACACACACTTTGGGCATAGTGGCAAGTCCCTTAAGGGCAGATGGGTCGTTTTTCTGGTCCCCCTTCTTCCCCATGTTTAGCCCCGTTAGTTTTCAGATTTTAAGACGTTCGGCCCATTAGTATGGCGATCTTAAGACCTTTCACCCCGTGTCTTTGTTAATATAAAGACTTTTCGTGTCGCTTCGGTGTCGATTTTTCCTGGCGAGCGATAGCGAGCCTGGAATTTAAGAGGAGCCGGCCTTCGGCTGGGACATTTTTCTATCGAAAAATGTACATTCGTATTTTTCCATATTTTACAGTATAAATGTTAGGAGTTTTGTCATTAACTTATGTTGCGTACTTAGGTGTACTGTAGGCCTACCACGTAATCCCTTTCCCAATGTTCATACTCTGTCATTTTTCGGCTATATGAAACTATTTGGATTTACTATGATATTTTTCGGCTATATGAAACTATTTGGATTTACTGTGATATTTTTCGACTATATGAAACTATTTGGATTTACTATGATATTTTTCGGCTATATGAAACTATTTGGATTTACTATGATATTTTCGTATTATATATTGTTTGTGATTCTCTCGTCCAAGGTCCATGTAGATGGGCCCTTGATGTCAGTAATGGTGTTTATGTTAGGCCGATCAGCCTCACCTTAAGTTCCCTCCCGTTCACTCCTCATTACAACTTTGATCATTACCCATCCCAGCACCACACACACACAAACTTGGGCCCTAGATTAAGGTTAGTGCGGTTAACGAGGACTTACTGTAGGTATGTGGATAGTTGGGATCCTCAAGCCTAGTAACTTTAACTTACCTTTGTGGGGCGGAATCTTATTATTGGTAATATTATCAAAACAATGCCCATTAATATCTTGAAGGTGTGCATGACAGAGAGAGAGAGAGTAATTATAAATAGACAACTTGCTGTTCATTACAGATTGATATTCTAACTGGAAAGAGTGATAACATACTGCAGGACACATACTGTAAAGTGAGTTATATGATATTATTGTCTTAATTCGCTCTAATGATAAATTATTTAGCATCTATGATAAAATTGTCTCCTAAGTAGAAAATATCTTATATGAAATATGCTTCCACATATACTAGTGTTAAATCTATTCAGCTCTAATCTCCAGCAGTGATTGCGTGCGGTATTCATATTGTGGTTAATCATTGTGTTGGTTATGAACATTATGAAACATATGTGTTTTCAATTAAATAAGAGTTTCTTATAAAAAATGGCAGACCCCTTAGCCGATTATATTTGTTTTTATCCTAAATGATGAAATAAGCTTCGTAGTTCAATCGGTTTGCATCTTGTTAGAGCCACACAATCTACAAGTGGCGATGTTAGAGCATTTTAGGATATACAGGTACAAACATAATGTAATCCAAAACGTTTATGGGCATTTATATTTACCTAAAGGCACTCCTTTAGTGCAATAGTGCAATGTCCGAATTAGGATTTGTTTGGCGGGTGATCATATCCTTGAATGTTCATATCCTTGAATATTTTATAGTTTAAAGGTGAATGACAGAGACACACTTTGTTCATGCCACTGTACAATATTCAAAGTGATGTATTTGGTTTAAGGGACGCGATACTGAGGAATATAAATAAATATGTTCTAGCAATATATATATATATATATATATATATATATATATATATATATATATATATATATATATACAGTATATATATATATACTGTATATATATATATATATATATATATATATATATATATATATACAGTATAAATTATATATGTATACAGTGTATATATATACAGAATATATATATATATATATATATATATATATATATATATATATATATATATATATATATATATATTATATCCGCTATACCCATTTGATACCAGCAGTTGGCTGTGGCTTCATTGGTCTTAGTGTATGGTATATAATATTGCTCTTTCTAATATGTGTTGCCTTATCTTGTGTGAACCGGTTTGATAAGTAAGCCTATTCCTTCTATGAACGAGATATAATTTACAAGCACCTTCTCGTTGATTCGAACCTGTTCTCCACAGCCAAACGGCAAGCTATGCCCTGCCGTCTACCCATTCTGTAACGATTGGCTTACTAGATAGTAAACCTATATTCCATTATTGGAACTAAGTGTATCAGGCGTGGATTAAAGTGTTTAATTCCGTATCCACGTAATGAGGCTTACTACATTACACAACACAAAGGTTATTTTTTACACTACCACACCAACATTCAAAGGTGATGATATAATTAATTTTGTTCAGGAGATATAATTGGAGTTTTCAGCAAATATGCATTTATTCATAGATAAAAAAAAAAAAAAATCGCAAGCCCCTTCAAAGCTTCCTGGATTCAAAGTTGCCCTCTATAGCCATTGGCAAGGTATGCTTAGCTCGCTGTCAACTCAGCAATGATTGGCTTCAGAGGGCTGGAAATATACTGGTTATACTGAATATACTGAATCATTACTACGATATTATTGCTTCCTGTGTGTGTGTGTGTGTGTGTGTGTGTGTATGTCTGTGTGTATGTGTGTTTGTTATATAGATTATGTTTTGAACCTAGACCATTAGAAAGAGTCATACTACTACTATTAGTACTACTGCTACTACTATTACTGCTGCTGCTACTACTACTACTACTACAATGAGAGAGAGAGAGAGAGAGGGCGGGGGGGGGGGGTAATTTAGGAAGAAGTGAGTGGGACAATAATGATACTAAGGGAGCCCACCTCGCTTTTTTTCTCTTTCTCTCACTCTCTCTTTGGCTTTTATCCATTCGATCCCATTCAGCCTACTGTTTTAAGACGTTTACCCCCATCCAGGTGTCAATATTTTCCTGGCGAGTGGTAGCGAGCCAGCATATAGATATTTTTGTTTTGACAGCAAGCTAAATTTGTACATTTTTCGATAGAAACATTTCTCCGGCGAAGCCGGATTTCTCCATACAATGCTGACTCACTATCGCTCGCCAGGAAGAAATCGACACCTAGATGGGGATAAACGTCTTAAAACAGTTGGCTGAATGGGGCCGAATGGATACAAGCCAGAGAAAGAGAGAAAAGGAGAGAAAGATAAAACAAAAAACGGTGACCCCCTCAACGGTGGTGCGTGACACTGGTCTATATAAAGGTTGATGGCACAGATTTGAAAGACCGAATAGCCCATCACATGAGAGCAACATTTATGAAACTGCCTTGGAATAATCCCTCCAAGTCACGCTAAGAAATTGAGGCGATTAAGTACGCACAGACATACACACACACTCACTGCATAGCGCCCGACAACCATCTCTCTCTCTCTCTCTCTCTCTCTCTCTCTCTCTCTCTCTCACACACACACACACACACACACACATACACCCACACACACACACACACGCACACAAAGGAGTACACACGAAAACCATTGTTGATCCTTATGAAGCTGCTTACACACACACACGCACACGCACACACACATATTTTATGCACGAGACGTTAAACGACAATCATAATATTTGTCTCACTGGAGGAATTGTAGCGCAGTTGGCGAACTGTACATTTGTATCTCGACGGTCTCTTGGGAGTATTGTTTTAAGTTTGATGAAGGTCTAGTAAGCAATCTAAAAACTTCCCCATAACTTTGTCAGTATTTGTTGACGCGTTTTTATGGATATGACTACACGATTATATACAACTTAGAAAGGACCTGTAGTAATCAAAGGGATAAATTCTCTCTCCCTTTGTTGTTCAAGACACCAAGGAAACAACCATGGATGTTTATTATAGTCCGTGTTCATTCTAGGTTGGGCAGAAATCCTAACTTCTGACCTCTGTAACTATAAAAGGACTAGAGTAATCGAGCTAATTTTTCTACCAAATAGAAAGACTTGGCTGGGGAATATGTGCATAAATTGACAGCTCATTTGCTCTAGCTCTTTTTGAGTTACAGAGGTTAGAGGTTACGATTTCTGCCTAACCTAGAATGAAAGGACTATAGTTTATGTCAAGCACCACAGTTCTACAGTAATATAATATCTAGGCTACACTGATACACCAAGAAATTTCCTCTCTGTCACTCTCAAACCCCAACATAGGCTTCTGGCCTTCCTTGAACACTGTACGGGCGACAATATTTTAGAAAGAAAAAAATGTAGACATTTATCTTGAAGGGGGTTCTTCAGGTGTGTTTTTTAAGCTTGATGGAGGTCTAGGGAGGAAACAAAAAAATAAAAGATATATACAGTATAATTATGAGCAAATACATTCCCCTTAAGTCTCACCACAGAGGATCCGGGTGGTGGTGGTGGTAGTGGTGTGGAGGAGACCCTAACTTCTACTAACTCTATATGACGCCAGAGTTACCGGCACAGCTGTGACGGGATGGCTGGAAGGTTTTAGGGGACAATATGAAAAGGGGGAGCGCTGAGTGAGTGAGTGA
Organism: Paralithodes platypus; assembly: GCA_032716605.1. Classification (NCBI taxonomy): domain Eukaryota; kingdom Metazoa; phylum Arthropoda; class Malacostraca; order Decapoda; family Lithodidae; genus Paralithodes; species Paralithodes platypus. The sequence goes on along the minus strand of CM064510.1, from coordinate 40,036,596 downwards.
AATACAGACAGACAATCAAGAATATCTCTGACAAATTGATATACAAACAGTCGATATTATGTGGTAGTGAAAGAATTGAGGAAATAGATCATTTCTGCTCGGCCTTAGTCATGGCGAAGATCTCTCTGAAAAAGTTGGAACACATCAAAGTATAGGCGCTCTGAAATCCGAGAATTTTCACTATCCTAATTTGGCAGAGATCAACTTCCAATCAGGAGAGTAATCATTTTGATGACTTCACAAGAAGTAAGAGCCAGGCAAAAGGCAAAACTATGGAGGCATAGGAAAAATCCATATAGGCTACATATATTTTATGGAAATAAATGTGTTTCCTAAAACCCTTTTCTTTGTGAAATAAAATACAAAAGGAAATGACTGCAATTGTTTTGAACACGTACGCCCAACAGGGGCGGTTTGGTGGAGTGGTGTTGCTATTTAACTGGTAACCGAGTACAAATTACGGTGTGTTAAGGGGAGATCGGTTGTTTTTCTATACCCCCTTCTCCCTCATGTTTAGCCCCATTATTTTTCAGATTTTAAGATGTTTGTCCCATTAGTTTGTCGATTTTAAGACTTTTCGCCCAATTTCTTTGTCAATATTAAGAACTTTCGTGCTATTTAGGTATCGATTTGTTTTCCTGGAGAACGATAGTGAGCCTGTAGTTTTGGAGGAACCGGCCTATGGCCGGGAAAATTTTCTACCGAAAAATGTACAAATAAATTTACAAGGGGAGTCTAATGGATTTATTTTTAAAGTTTGATGGAGGTCAAGGGAGGAAACTAGAAAAATAATGAATCAATGAAAAAATCGGCCAAAACGTGAACCGTGCCCCCTTAATGGGAAGATACGTGTAATATTGGAATATAATTTAGGTTGTACTTAGTTTTATCATTTTACAAAGCCCACAAGCACGCTCAATACACAGTAAAATGAGGGTGTTTTTGCAAAAAAAAAAAAAAAAAAACGCGTTTCCTTAAAAAAAATGTTTGTATAAACAGAAAAATTTGTTTATGAGTTTGTTATGCTTATAAAACGGATTTAGGCGTTTATAAATGAAACACGTGTTCTATTCTAAACACCTTATGTTTTCTTGTAAACACTTGTAGTCATTATAAAAGTAAAGATATTCATTATTTATGTTGTTTTAAAAAAGATAATAACATCCACATGAAATCATAGTTTTAATATATCCACGAATTTTGCATCTAAGTATATTTTATCGTTCACAATATGACAAAACAAGAAAGCGTTTACAAAAACACATGGAACTTCAGATTGTTTCATTTTTAAACACGTTTTAATATAAACATAAATGTATTAAATGCAACACGCCAAAAACGTATAATGTTTCACCGTTTTTGTGTTTTTATAAAAACAATTATTTTTACTGTGATATAAGAACACTCGGTATAAATGGCGACACTTGTGAAATTCATTGATTCATCCTCATTCAGAGTATCAAAGTATTTGTCGTATTGTTCTCCACATTACATAAAAGTATAATGAAAAACTAGAGAGAGTACAATAGTGAATGACTTAACCCCATCAGTAATCGAGGAAGTGTTTTCACTATAATCTGGCTATTATTAGACGATATCCCTCAGTTTTGGATGGACCTCCACCCGAGCCTCCCATTAAACCAAGCCCTGCACCTTCACCAGGAACCACGCATTGAACGAGGACATCTTGGGCGACATACCCAATGCAAGCACCTGCAATGCTTCTCCTCGAGGACCCGGCACCCATGATGTTATAGCGCCTTCCACTTCCCAGGCTAGCCAAAGAGCTTACAAACCAGCCAGCCACCGAGTCTATAAGACGAACAAAAAAACATCGCAGATGACACCACAGTAGACCAAGACTGCTGATTGGCCAAGATCAGATAACAGAGAATAGCCCTTTGATGATTAGCCAAGACGAGCACCCTAGCGGAAGATTGTGAAACATCCAAGGAAGAACTGAACATTCTGGAGGTCGTTCATTACAGCAACCCCCTCCCTCTCCTCCTCCCACGCCCTCGCTCCAGGTGCCAGGGTAACCACAAGGTCGCTGCTCCTAGTTATATTAGTAAAATATATTAAAAGTCTCGTAAGGCCAGCATTCTGATTATTGATCAAGCAGCATAGTAGTAGGAGTAGGAGTAAAATTGTATCAGTGTAGTGTATAGGTCGAGTTGGCTTTCAGCGACGAAACAAGCAAAGTATTGATCAATTTTCCTGGGTGGTGTGAGGAGGTAGGGAGGGCATGGTGAGTGCTATAGGGAGTGTTTGACCCAATCTTCTCAATAGAGCCCGTTCTAATTCGCTCAGAGCTATGGATATGGCACTAGGGTGATGTATATTGAGTGAAATTAGTGGCCTGGGTGTGCATGATAGAAGCCGCTGCACTGGAAGAGTTCAATAACTTAGATTAATATGATGTCTCAAATCTGCGTCTGACTGCATTTTTACCATAAATGGGGTTGTTTCCGTGCTCTTTTTCATGCATAAACAAGAGCCAGAGCGTAATACAAGTATGTATCCCTGAAAGGGCATAAATTGAGCTTTCCAATGACACCCGAACCATTTTTCTACAATCACTGGTTGTCTTGCAACGATCGTGCAACCGAAGGGCAAAATCGCTAAAATACGGTAATTTTGTTACATAATTACGTGTGTAGCGAGTGAGAGAGGGTGGAGTAGAGTGGAGTAAATGTCAGTGGGCCCATGACGGTCGTGGCGAGCGGTCATGAGGTAACCTATGCTCCTCCCACCGCTCGGCTCTCTCTCAGAGCCAATATTGCGCCAAAATTGCACACAGACTTAGGCTAAGTCGGGCCCCGCCACATTGTCCAGCTTTTTAGATACGGACTTAAGTCGGGCCCCGATAGACAAGGGTTAAATCTACTCAACTTGTCTGACGGCTCACGACCATTCATATCTTCAATCATATTCCTCGGTAGTCCATGAGAATATATATTGCTATTGTTATCCTTTAGTATTCTGTCTATAAACAAAAAATACAATACTAAATTTGAGTTCAGTAAACAGTAGGTGAATATATACCAGAAGGTGTATTCAGAGTACAATAGCCAACAGGCGAGATAGAAGGGTAACAAACTCTCTAGCTGAAGTTGTGTGAATGATCAGAATAAATTTCCATTCATTAAAAGTTTGGCAACGAGCGAGACGAACCTTGAACCAAGACAAATTTGGGAAATTGTTGAATGTTGATGAACCGAAACAGGGTAGATATAATACAACTGTCCTGTGTCTAAAAGGTTAGTCGTCAGCTTGGTACATGTGAATGAATATGTATTAGTAACTGATATATCTACAGTATATATAAAATCACTAGATAATGCAACCGCTTACCTTAACCGACGTTCTGGATTGCATATGGCAATTTATAGCAATTTACAGGCTTTTAAAGCCTGTGGAGACGAGTCCAAGCAAGCGGGAGCGCGGCAGGCCCCTTTCCGCTCTCCAGCCAGGAAGCCGGGACACTGAGAGGTATGAGGTATATCCCTCTAGACTCATGCAGCGCTGCCAAAGGCAAATATAACGTGACATTAGTGATATTCGGTAATGTCTATATTAGCGATGCGGATTAACCCCGCGCGCTTCGAACTTCGTTCTGGTGTCATTGTGAAGCTATTTTCTTCTAGTCTTAGGCTGAATACATTATATTTCATGCAGACACTTGCTCAATCATTTAGGAGTGCCTGAATGAGCCCTAATATAGTGGAAATATGCCCGCAGCGTAAGTGTTAAGTTACGCTCACTTTCTCAACCTATTAACTCCTGTGTTCCTCAGGGTTCTTTTCCATCTCCAGTCCTCTTCCTAATATTCATTAATGATCTCCTCAACTGTACCTCTTGTTCCATCCACTCATATGCTGATGACTCTACCTTACACTATTCAACTAATTTCTCACATCAACCCAGTATGCAATCACTCCAAACGTCACATGATGATGCCATAGAACGCCTATCTTCTGATCTATCAATAAAGTAGGTGTGCAGTTTTCGCATTACCAAAATAAAAAATAAAAAAAACAAAAACAAAATGCATACACAACTCTGCGACCTAGAATTCTGCAAGTAGTATTGAATCTCTTAGGTAAAATCGGTTTATATACAGTATATATATAGGGGAGGTGTGGTGGAGTGGTCTTGCCACTGGCCTGGTAATCCAAAGTTCCAGGGTTCAAATCCCGATGTATCAATGGGAAGATATTATTGGTATGGAATTTGTGCTGTACCTAGTATCAGTGCATTACCACAAGCCCACCGAAACGTCAAATAAAATACCCTCATTGTTCCCTGATTAAATAGCACTGTATGAATATTTTCATATTCAAAATATGCTATGGGGGTGCAATGCCTGGTGAGTTATCTGCTCAACAGGTGGCGTTGTGTGTGTGTAAGTGTGAGAGTCCGAGTGTAGGGGATGAGACAGTGAAGCACAGGAACGAGGTGGCTTCAGAGATGGGGTCATTTCGGGCCATGAGTGAGCACCGTGCCTCATGTGAAGGCAAGATGGCAGGTGCTCGTTGTACTCTACGTGCTTCACATGTCTCACTCCCTAGACTGGAACAAGACCTCACGGGCTTCACTGTTCATTGTAAAGCGGTGAATGTTAAGGCTCTCAGCCTATGCCCGAGAGGAAGTAAGTTGGAATATAGAAGAAAAAAAAAAATATATATATATATATATATATACCGTATATATATATATATATAAATATATATATATATATATATATATACATATATATATATATATATCGCAACTGCACATAAGCTACTAAATGTTTTTATACTCACAGCCGGACTTGAGCCACCGACAGTCAGAACATGTGCCCATACTTTAATCTACTATACCACGGCATGATAGAGGATACTTGTGTGCAGTGGATTAAAGCATGGACACTCGTGCTGACTGTTGGTGGTTCATGTCTGACTGGGAGTATATAATTTTATATAATTACATATATGATCACATTTAATTTTAACCATTGGAATGTTTATCTATAATAAGGTCAGCGTAACACTATTTTGTTGAATTTTGAATATGGTGTAATTCAAATTTAAAATATATATAAGAAAGAAATAGTTACCATAATCTGTGACCATCACCATTCACCTTGACCTTGCAATAACAAAAACACAAAATTTGGACAATCATTGCATTGACCAACCGAATTTGCCATCAAAATTTAGTTCAGTACAGTTCTGTCGGTTTCATTTCATACTAAATATTAGGACTATTTTATTTAGTTTATGAAGGGCCTCCATAAATTTAGCAGGCTTTCAACTATCTTAATTAACCCTTTTTACTACCACAGATCCCTCATAAGCTCCACAATATTGTTTAATTATAGCTAGAATACAATACAAAATATGTCACCGGTACACAAAGGGTTAAACAGTCTAGGAAGAGTTAAAACAAATAATTAACACGCTTCTTTTGTTCTTTGACCTTGACCTTTAACCTAAATTTTTGATGACAATACATTAAACAGTCAAGGAGAACTTTAGGGAAAATGACAAATACTCTTATTTTGAGCTTGACCTCTGACCTTAACTATTACAATATTTATGTGAAATTTGATATATATGTGATTTAAGTAATAAGCCATAACACAGTAGTTTAAAAAATAAAATAAAAAAAATAAATAAATAATAAAAGTTGACCTTTGACCTTGGCCTGTGTCCTTGACCTTTAGGTAAGAGTACATTTTTGTTTGCATTGACATTGCCCATGAAAATCAAATAAGCATGCCTAATTTCATTGAAACTCATCAGTTAGTTTCATATATATTAAGAGAATATCTGATCTTGACCTTTGACCTCTATCTTGACCTTTATGTCTCAACATTAATTATTTTCCTTTGCACTTAAAGTGCAACTACCTCACCAAATTTTGTGAAGTTTGCATGAAAAGTAAAGAAAATATCATATTGACCTTTTATTTGACCTTGACCTGTGACCTTGACCTTTTATATGGAATTCAGTAGTTTATTGTATAATCTTGGCCTAGGTATTCCGAATATACATGGTAAGCCTAGTGAGAATCTAAGAGTTAATATAAGAAATACTAGTAAAAAGCCTATGTTGACCTTTGATCTTGAACTTTGACCTTGCCCTTTAGTATATTTATCCAAAATGTGAGCAATATGATATCAAGGTTACCAGTACCTTGTATAGTGAAAATGAAGACATTTGAATAAAAACTAAAAACATATAGCATAAGTTGACCTTTGACCTGACCTGCAACCTTGACCTTTATGTAAGAGTATTTTGTTTTGTATTGACATTGCCCAGGAAAATCAAATAAGCATGACTAATTTCATTAAAACCCATCAATTAGTTTTATATATATATTTATAGAATAGTTGACCTTGACCTTTGACCTTGACCTTGACCTTCATGATATGTTTCTCAAAATGTGTTATTTTCCTTTCCATTTAAAGTGCAACTATCTCACCAAATTTTGTGAAGTTTGCATGAAAAGTAAAGAAATTAGCATATTGACCTTATATTTGACCTTGACTTGTGACCTTGACCTTTCATATGGCATTGAATAGTTTCTTGTGTGACCTTGGCCTAGGTATTCCGAATATTCATGGTAAGCCTAGTGAGCATCTAACAGTTATTATAAGAAATAGTAGTACAAAACTTAATTTGACCTTTAACCTTGACCTTTGCCCTTACCCTTTAGAATATTTATTTCAAATGTGGTCAATAAGATATCGAGGGTGCCAGTAGCTTGTATAGTGAAAATGGAGACATTTGAGTAAAAACTAAAACACATGAAATATTGACCTTATTTTTAACCTTGACCTTTGACCTTAACCTTTTGGTTAAATTGAATATTTCTTTTTGACTGACCTTTGCATTGACCAAATGTATATACCTGTGAAATTTGGTGAAAAACCATTGAACGGTCTAGGAGGAGTTACCGGACGGACGACGACGATGGACGACAGACAAGCTGAATTATGGTGCACAGTATACAGGCGAGATCTGTGTGCGCGATACCACTCTGCTTCGCAGAGTTGATAATTTCTGATTGAGGCAGAGATAATCTTGGAGCAAAGATATTATGTAGCTTAAGAAGGATATGTGGTAGTTAAAAGGGTTGGTTGAGATAGTTTTTTTTTTTTTTTTTTTTATATATTCCAACTTACTTCCTCTCGGGCATAGGCTGAGAGCCTTAACATTTACCGCTTTACAATGAACAGTGAAGCCCGTGAGGTCTTGTTCCAGTCTAGGGAGTGAGACATGTGAAGCACGTAGAGTACAACGAGCACCTGCCATCTTGCCTTCACATGAGGCACGGTGCTCACTCATGGCCCGAAACGACCCCATCTCTGAAGCCATCTCGTTCCCGTGCTTCACTGTCTCACCCCCTACAGTCGGACTCTCACACTTACACACACACAACGCCACCTGTTGAGCAGATAACTCACCAGGCATTGCACCCCTATAGCATATTTTGAATATGGGAATATTCATACACTGCTATTTAATCAGGGAACAATGAGGGTATTTTATTGACGTTTCGGTGGGCTTGTGGTAATGCACTGATACTAGGTACAGCACAAATTCCATCCCAATAATATCTTCCCATTGATACATCGGGATTTGAACCCGGGACCTTTGGATTACCAGGTCAGTGGCAAGACCACTCCACCACACCTCCCCTTTTGAAGCCTTATTATTGCTCGAGGTCCTTTCTAAGCTGAATAAAGTAATCTAATCATTGCCAGAATATAAAGCAAAGAATGACACCGGTACAGAATGGGTTAACTCAGTGGGACAACGGTGGCAGGTCTCATTAATGTTGGTGGTGCAAGTAACATTTGGCTTTCATGTAGTTAACTGTAAAACTCTATTCCGTGTTTCAAAACATTTGTTAAGGGGGGTGACCTGCTTTGTTTCTCCTTTTCTTTCTTTCTCTGGCTTGTATCCATTCGGCCCCATTCAACCTACTGTTTTTATCCCCATCCAGGTGTCGATTTCTTCCTGGCGAGCGATAGTGATCCAGCATTGTATGGAGAAATCCGGCTTCGCCGAACAAATTTGTCTATCGAAAAATGTATAAATTCAGCTTGCTGTCAAAAACATTATAATAAATATGCTGGCTCGCTACCACTCGCCAGGAAAAACACTTGACACCTACAGTAGATGGGGATAAACGTCTTAAAACAGTAGGCTGAATGGAGCTGAATGGACACAACCCAGAAAGAGAGAGAGAAAAAAAAACGAGGTGGGCCCCCTTAAGTACTCGCTGCATATAAACAAGACGCGGCAGTGGGAGAGTCTACTAACAGGGACAGTGGGAGAGTCTACTAACAGGGACAGTGGGAGAGTCTACTAACAGGGACAGTGGGAGAGTCTACTAACAGGGACAGTGGGAGAGTCTACTAACAGGGACAGTGGGAGAGTCTACTAACAGGGACAGTGGGAGAGTCTACTAACAGGGACAGTGGGAGAGTCTACTAACAGGGACAGTGGGAGAGTCTACTAACAGGGACAGTGGGAGAGTCTACTAACAGGGACAGTGGGAGAGTCTACTAACAGGGACAGTGGGAGAGTCTACTAACAGGGACAGTGGGAGAGTCTACTAACAGGGACAGTGGGAGAGTCTACTAACAGGGACAGTGGGAGAGTCTACTAACAGGGACAGTGGGAGAGTCTACTAACAGGGACAGTGGGAGAGTCTACTAACAGGGACAGTGGGAGAGTCTACTAACAGGGACAGTGGGAGAGTCTACTAACAGGGACAGTGGGAGAGTCTACTAACAGGGACAGTGGGAGAGTCTACTAACAGGGACAGTGGGAGAGTCTACTAACAGGGGCAGTGGGAGAGTCTACTAACAGGGACAGTGGGAGAGTCTACTAACAGGGACAGTGGGAGAGTCTACTAACAGGGACAGTGGGAGAGTCTACTAACAGGGACAGTGGGAGAGTCTACTAACAGGGACAGTGGGAGAGTCTACTAACAGGGACAGTGGGAGAGTCTACTAACAGGGGCAGTGGGAGAGTCTACTAACAGGGACAGTGGGAGAGTCTACTAACAGGGACAGTGGGAGAGTCTACTAACAGGGACAGTGGGAGAGTCTACTAACAGGGACAGTGGGAGAGTCTACTAACAGGGACAGTGGGAGAGTCTACTAACAGGGACAGTGGGAGAGTCTACTAACAGGGACAGTGGGAGAGTCTACTAACAGGGACAGTGGGAGAGTCTACTAACAGGGACAGTGGGAGAGTCTACTAACAGGGACAGTGGGAGAGTCTACTAACAGGGACAGGGAAGTTCTGAGAGACGCTGAGCTGAGGATGATTAAGGGGGTAGTGCATGATTTTTGGTCTATATATTTATGTATTAATATATTTTTGAATTTCCTCACTAGACCTCCATAAAGCTTTAAAAAATGCCCCCTAGATCCCCTTTCAAGATAAATTTGTACATTTTTCGGTAGAAAAATGTCCCGGCCGAAGGCCGATTCCATCTCAAATTACAGGCTCGCTATCGCTCGCCCGGACAAAATCGACACCTAAATGGCACGAAAGCTCTTAATATTGACAAAAAAATTAGGCGAAAGGTCTTAAAATTGTCACACTAACGGAACGATCGTCTTAAAATCTCAAAACTAATACGCTATACATGAGGGTGAAGGAGGTCCAGAAAAAGCGACTACCTGCCCCTTAACTAGAGATCTTGTTAAGGAAAGTTAGGCAGACGGGTCCAGAATGTGCAGTTCATGGTGGGGGTGTTGATGGTGATGTTGTTCTTGCTGGTGGTGTAAACAGTCGTGATGGTGGTGATTATGATGGTGATGATCTTGGTGGTGGTGGTGATATTGATGGTGATGATCTTGGTGGTGTTGGTCTTGCTGGTGGTGCAAACAGTCGTGATGGTGGTGATTATGATGGTGATGATCTTGGTGGTAGTGTTGGTGATGGTAGTGATATTGATGGTGATACAATGTCTTGACACACAGAGCTTGATGCAGCTCATGTCATAGGATGAGAGAAAGACGGATTGAGGGAGAGAGTTCCAGAGTTGACTTGAGTGGAAGAAAGACTGGTAAAATTGGGGCACCCTTGGGGTAGAGAGTTTGACATAATAGGGGTGGAAATTTGTTGAAAGGCGGATGCCACCTACTCTCTGTAAGGGAAGAGGTATTTACTGAGAAAGTTCTGAAGAACTCTGATTATTGTAATAGTGATAGATGAGTGAGAGAGGTGCAACATCGCGGCGTGTAGAGATTAATAAGAGGTGAGTTGATGAGACGAAATGCTGCATCGTATTAGGCTGACACATGAAGTGCAACATTGTAGCGAGTTATCACGTGAACTGTGATATTGTAACGTGTTTTTGTCTAAGTTTATGAAGAGACAAAAGGCAAAGCTGCCTGCAACTAGTGCCACCGCCGGGAGGTACACCTAGGGGTGGGGGTGGGTCAAGGAGCAACCTGTCCCCCGCCCTCTCTCGCACATTCATTCATTCATTTCATTTTCTATGGAGCTCGTCACCCAGCTGATCGACGCGGACCAAACCACACCTCCAGACATACGATCAACAGTAAGAGGAAACTATGTATAGTCTGTAATATTGGATTCAACAATAGGAGTACACTTTTACAATGCAACAGTTGTAATGAAATTGTTCATAACCGATGTACTTACGTGAACAGTAGAAACGAAGTTGAATGTGTTAAATGTAGGAATTCAGCTATACAACATCACACACCCATTTGTGATATTTGTGAAACACTCATAACACGACGTCAGAGGATCCAAAACTGTGTAAAGTGTAAAACTGTAGCTCACATGAAGTTCATCTCTAAGACCAACAGTGAAGAACGTGAATTTTTATGCAATAAGTGTGCCTTGCATTCATTACCGAATGTTAATGTAAATGAACCAAGTATTAACAACTCAGAATCCAGCCAGGACACATTCAAAGATGAATACAGAGTGTTCACCAACAGGGTTTTGAACAGAAATATTGAGAGTGTAAATGAGAGGTTAAATGGAACAATTTTAGCGTCAGGCGAAAGCGATAAGGATATTCAGTCTCATGCTAAAAATTATGACTATATTGCAAATGATAGTAGTGATGGTGCAACGGAAGATGGAAATGTCGTTAGAAACAAAGGTAAATTAGGTATAAAGAAAAGAAGTAAATTGAGAGTATATTACACAAACTGTAGGAGTCTATGTAACAAAATGAACGAACTTAGAGCCCTTGTTAGCAAAGAAAATATAGACATAATAGCGCTAACTGAAACGTGGATTAATACAGAAACCAGGCATTTTTTAGCAGAATTTGATATACCAGGATATAGTTTGTTTAAATATGACCTAACAAGTAAGAGGGGTGGCGGTATAGCAGTGTTTGTCAGGAGTACATTAAAAAGCTGTATTAAATCAGGTATTAGACTAAATAACGATAATGAAAGTGTTTGGGTAGAGGTTAACGAAGGTAGTGAGACCATAGTTATTGGAGTTATGTATAGACCGCCAAATATGAGTAGAAATGACGGAACGTCATTATGGGAGGAAATTAAAATGGCATCAAGGTTTAGCAATGTGTGCATTATGGGGGATTTTAATTTTCCGAATATAGATTGGCAGCATCAAATAGGAGACTCTGATTCTGAGGAGTTTATAGAGGTAGTACAAGATAGTTTTTTATTTCAATTCATAGATACGCCGACTAGAGGTAATAATATTCTCGATTTAGTTTTCAGTAACAATGAACATATGATAAATAATGTAGAGATAGGGGACCACCTAGGAAATAGTGACCACAATTCTGTGTATTTTAATATACAATGGAAAGGTAATACCAGAGAGAATACAACATTAATACCTGACTTTAGAAAAGCAAATTATGGTGGGTTAAGAAAAGCCCTATTAGATGACCCTATGGTCAAACAATTAAGTCGATCCAGGTGTCCAAATGAGTGTACCCTTTCTCAGGCACCTGTCATCTTAAGTCAGGAAGAGACGTCAACCTTGGTAGATACATACGATAATTTTATCAAGTCAGTATTCAATGCACAAAATAAATACATCCCCAAAAGAAAATTTAGATCAACACAGAACCAACCCAAATGGATGAATAATAGACTATTAGATCTTCTAGGACAAAAGAGAGGAATATATAGAAAAATTAGAAAAGGCGAAATTCACCTACTTGCTTACTATCAGAATCTATCAAGACGGGTAAAAAAGGATATTAGGAAAGAAAAAAGAAATTATAAAATCAAGGTTGCCAATGACTCAAAAAATAATCCTAAAGCTTTTTACCAACTATATAAATCCAAGGTTAGAGATGTAATTGGTCCCCTTAAAACTTCGATAGGAAAAATGACAGAAAATGATTTAGAAATGTGCAGTGCATTAAATAGTCAATTTCTTTCCGTTTTCACTAATGAAAATTTGGCACAGTTTCCAGAAGTCCGTAAGGTATATAGCGATAGTATAGAAAATAGGTTAAGTACGGTTACTATAAGTAGAAATGATGTGCTTAAGGAAATTGACAGACTGAAACCTAATAAATCGCCTGGTCCTGATGAGGTATATGCTAGAGTATTAAAAGAATGTAGGGATGAGTTAAGTTATCCATTAACATTTTGATTTAACAAGTCATTGGAGACAGGTATAGTTCCAGAAGCTTGGAAGCTTGCAAACGTAGTTCCGATCCTCAAAAAAGGTGACAAATCAATAGCATCCAATTACCGTCCCATTAGTCTTACATCAATCATAGGAAAGCTACTAGAGTCAATTATTGCTAGTAAAATTAGAAACCACTTAGATACATTTAATTTAATAAATTCTTCTCAGCATGGATTCACTCAGGGACGTTCTTGCCTTACTAATTTGCTTAGTTTTTTCTCAGAGGTATATGAAGCAGTAGATAATGACAAGTCATATGATATAATATATTTATATTTCAGTAAAGCTTTCGACAGAGTCCCCCATGAGAGATTGATGAAAAAGGTTGAGGCGCATGGAGTAGGTGGGGCGTTGATGGGATGGATTAGGTCATGGCTAATTGGTAGGAAGCAGAGAGTCAGCATAAATGGTACGAAGTCAGAATGGGGAGCAGTCAAAAGTGGTGTCCCCCAGGGATCTGTATTAGGTCCTCTGTTGTTTGTTATATACATAAATGACCTTGATTTAGGTATAACTAGTAGGATAAGTAAATTTGCAGACGATACCAAAATGGGGAGAACAATTGATTCAGATAGAGATATAGAGTGCCTCCAAAGGGATCTAGATACCTTACACGAATGGTCAGTAAATTGGCAGATGAAGTTTAACATTGACAAATGCAAGGTATTAAAGATAGGGAAGATGCATACAAATGTTAAATATAAACTAGCTAATGTGGAATTAGAAAACTCGAATTGTGAGAAAGATCTAGGTGTGTTTGTTAGCAATGATTTGAAGCCTAGACAACAGTGTATAAGCGTTCGAAACAAGGCAAACAGGATTCTCGGGTTCATCTCAAGGAGTGTGAGTAACAGAACTGCTGATGTTATCTTAAAACTTTACTTGTCATTAGTGAGACCCCATATGGATTATGCTGTTCAATTTTGGTGTCCTTATTACAGAATGGACATAGATTTATTGGAGAGAGTACAACGTAGAATGACAAAAATGATCCATAATATTAGAAATCTTCCGTATAAAGAAAGGTTGAAGAAATTAGGCTTACATTCGTTAGAGAGACGCAGAGTTAGAGGGGATATGATAGAGGTGTTCAAGTGGGTTAGTTGGATTAACAAAGGGGACATGACAAATGTACTAAAGCTCAGTGATAGCGAAAGAACTCGTACCAATGGTTTCAAATTAGATAAATTTCGTTTCAGAAAAGATATAGGCAAATATTGGTTTGGTAACAGAGTTGTAGATGGGTGGAATGGACTACCAAGTGCTATAGTGGGATTAAAAACGATAGGGAGCTTTAAGATAAAATTGAATAAGCATATGGACGAGAAGGGTTGGGTGTGAAGGGGGATCAGCAGGGTTGGGCCAATCAGCGCTCTGCAGACCCCCGTAATCCTGCGTTAATCTCTAACCGTTTTGGTAAGATGATCCTCAGGGTATTAGAGTGTTGAGCCTATAATTGGGCTTTGTAATTGGGGTTGTGTGGGACAGGGATCTGCCTTGCTTAGGCCAATCGGCTTTCTGCAGACTCCCATTTTCTTATGTTCTTATATTAAAGGGCTCCATCTTATCCACATTAACGCCAGATCAATGTACCATAAATTGTCAGAAATAAACATGTTAGCTAATAAGGCCAAAGCTTCAAAAATTGCAATTACAGAAACCTGGCTGGACTCGAGTATAAACGATGGTGAAATAAACATTCAAGGTTTCAATATGGTTCGTCATGATCGCAATAGACAAGGAGGAGGAGTATGTCTGTATGTAAAAAACAACCTCACACACACAACTAGGACCGACCTCCATGTAGAAAACCACGAAGCTCTGTGGATCGACTTACACCTACCTAGGACAAAGCCCATCACAATTGGGGTGTGCTATAGGCCACCAGACGACACACAATTCTTGACCAAATTTGAACGAACTTTGTCATTACTAGACCCCCGGAGAATCCATTATACTAGGGGATTTTAACCTGTGTTACAAACAACGAAATAATAGGCTTGTACGAGAATATAGGCACATACTGACAATGCACAATCACAAACAACTCATCACAACTCCCACACGTATCTCTGAGAACACTGCTATAATATTAGACCATATAAATTGTAACAGAGAGGACAAAATATCACAATCAGGGGTTATACAGACTGGGATAAGTGATCACCTCGTCACATATTGCACACGTAAAACTACAAAAATTACCTTAGAGAATCACAAGGTCATCAAAACAAGGTCACTCAGAAACTACAACAAAGAAACATTTCTGGACATTTTATGGAATACAGATTGGTCTCCAGTGTTTGGAAATACAAACGTTAATGACGCATGGGTTGGCTTCAGAACCATCATCACAAACATCCTAGACGAAATAGCTCCTCTGAAAGACATACGAATTAAAGCAAGGTCAGACCCATGGATCAACAATGACATACTACACCATCTGGAACATAGAGACAATCTGTTAAAAAGGCTAGTGAAACATAGACAGGATCAAGATCTGAAACATGAGTTCAACAGGGCTAGGCATAAACTAAGTAGGAAAATGAAATCAGGAAATCTAATTATTTCCACAGTAAGGCAGAGGAATATCAGAATAACCCAAAAAACAATGGAGGCACTTAAAAACAACAGGCTACAGCAACAAGGCAAGGGATCCGTCTAACACTAATATTGCTCTCAACATTAATGATCAGGTTTGCCACGATAAACAACAAACTTCAACCTACTTCAACTCCTTCTTCACCTCCATAGCAAACACACTTGCACGGAACCTACCGCAACCTCTCAATAAATACACGACAACATCGGCCACCTTTCGAATTTCTACAGGGATAAAGGCATACACCCGAACACATTTGGATTGCAAAATGTTACACCAAAATACACAATTGACGAGCTCTTTAACCTAAATGTACATAAAAGCACAGGACCAGAACAAATTCCTGCCAAATTTCTACGAGATGGAGCCATTGGTATAGCAGGTCCCCTAACCCACATCATCAACCTGTCAAATAACACCAACACTGTACCTGCTGAACTGAAGGAAGCTATTGTAACCCCTCTATTCAAGAAAGGAAATAAACTAGATGTTGGCAACTACAGACCAGTTAGCATATTATGTATTGTATCTAAAATCCTTGAAAGAGCTGTATACACCCAAATTGAACACTACCTCAAAGAAAATTATCTATTCTATAAGTTTCAATCAGGTTTCAGATGCATGTACTCGACAGACTCCTGTCTCATCCACTTAACAGATCACATTCGTAAAGAAATGTCTAAAGGTAACTACACAGGTATGGTTCTTCTTGATCTACAAAAAGCGTTTGATACAGTAGACCATGATATCCTCTGTAATAAACTACAAGCAATGGGCAATGGGTCAGTGAACTGGTTTAAATCTTATCTTAGTGGTAGAACACAAAGAGTCAAAATTGATAATATATCTGATCCTATGCCAATTAACTGTGGGGTCCCGCAGGGAAGCATCCTTGGTCCCTTACTCTTTCTCTGTTATGTGAACGACATGGAACTGAGCGTCTCGTGTAAATTATTACTGTATGCTGAGTCGCTGATGACAGCGTGCTTCTGGTTTCAGGAAAAGACCCAATAAGTATTGCAGCTTCACTTTCCAAAGAACTAGAGTCGTGTAGTGATTGGCTAGTGGACAATAGACTATCTCTTCACCTGGGCAAGACGGAAGGCATCTTATGTGGAACAAAACGCAAACTGAAAGACATTGTGGGCTTCTCGGTCAACTGTAATGATATTCCTATAACACCAGTGTCACAAGTTAAATATCTCGGACTAAAACTGGACTCGACTCTGTCAGGTGAAACAATTTTGGAATCTATCCTGAGTAAATGTAGAGCACGTATAAAATACCTGTATAGACAGGTGGGATGCTTGCCAGCGGCGATCAAAAAGACCCTATGCCAAGCGCTTGTTCAATGTCATTTTGACTATTCTGTGTCATCCTGGTACTCTGCATCATCTAAATCAGCACAGCACAAACTTCAGGTCACTCAAAATAAAATGCGTAGGTTCATGCTGAACCTAGGACCCAGATCGCATGTTGGCCAGGAACAACTTCAGTCACTAGGTATGCTCAATGTCTCTGACAGGGCCAAACAAATCAGACTCACTATTGACTTCAAGATAATCTATGACAGAGCTCCAGAGTATCTAAAGAGTAATTTTGTTAAAGCAAATGAGAGGAGTGGACATAATACAAGAAATAGGATGTTTAATTTTACGGTCCCGAGAGAATCCAAGGACAGGGTAAGCTAACATTCTTCTTCACTGCCATCAAAGACTGGAACGACCTACCCCAGTCAGTCCGTGAAAAGAGAACACTGTATTCCTTCAGACGTAGCCTGAAGGAGCACCTGAACCGGACAGCTGTGAGAAGGGAGCACCAAGCTTATGTCTACTACTAAATACGACATAAGAGACAGGCAAAACAAACTGAAATGATTACTGATTACTGATTACTGATTACTGATATTTACTATTGGATTTAAGGTATCTTAAAATAACCCCCAAGAAATACTTTCTCTAAAGTATCTACTTTGTTTATCCTCCCCTTTTTCCCCAGCTAACCTAATCCCACAAGGACCCCAATGGAAATACGCCTAACGGCCTTATTGGGCTATCCTTAGTTGGAATTATGCAAGGCTGGTACATGTCATATTTGTAACATATTATGTGGTACCAACACTGTAAAATGCTAACTGAATAAATATTATTATTATTATTATTATTATTATTATTATCTCCCTCAAAGTTGTAAGAGTGATAGAGCACCAAATTCAAGGTGCACTATAGTCAAATTGTCTGTACACATGGAGATTGAAGTACTTTAAGTCATAGGATGAGGGAGAGAGTTCCAGACCTTACTTGTTGAATAAAAAAAAAATGGGAATATTGGTTCACTCTTGAGTTAGAGAGTCTGACATAATAGGGGTGGGAGTGTGTTGAAAGGCAGGTGCTCTGCACTCTCCCTAAGGGAGGAGGTATACTCTGAGAAAGCTCAGAAGAAAAGTGCTTATTGTAAGTTGAGGAGATAAAATGTTTTTGACTCGACCCTTTATAGAAGTGCGGTGTGGGTGTGGAACCTCCCTACACTGTACCCCTATACAGAGCAAGAAGCTGTGCGAGAGTTAAGAACCTACGGAGACGGGTGAGCACACCTAACTTCTGGGATGCTGAAGTAGCAAGAGGGGTAATATGTTCTTTTCAAGAAAGGTCAGGAGAGAAAGACACATAGAGTATAGCACTGTAGCAAGCTGCCACATGAATTGCAGCATTGTGGCAGGCTGATAAATTATTGTAGCAGGTTTACACATTAAGTGCAGCGTAATAGTGGACTCATATATGAAGTGCAGCGCTATTCTACATCATCTCTGCCATCTCTAGCTGCGACTAGCTACCAGACCCACAGGACCCAGTGTTTCACAGTGACTGATCTTCCACGGCGTCTTCTAGCTGCACGCAAGTTAAGTATTGAAAACACCGCCACCGCCACCATCCCGGGACTCAAATACACCTTCACCGCGGACCTGTCGACTGAAGAGTGTTGTCAGAGCCATCTTTATAGACCTGTGGTGTGTCAGTATGGGAATATAATGGTCATAATAAAGTGTTCGAAACTATAAAATTATTTTTATGAAAATATGTTCACCATTAGCTGCAATATTTTAGGATTAACCTGTCATGTTACTGTGTCATAAACTATTGTCGAATACACCCCCCAAAAATATTGGCCTACTCAGAAATACGCATAATTAAATCTTACTTCTATTCTAAAAAATATTTGTTTTTCTTTTTACTGATCACATCTCAGTCAGTCAGTCAGTAAGCCAGCCCTTACTCCCATAAAGGGGTAGGGAGGATCAGCAAGAGACTCGAAAGAGTAAAAGGAGGTGACAGAAGAACACATAAGAGTTCGCCTACAAAAAGCAAACACACAAGCATTCAGTGCATTCACATCTCAACACATACAAAACCAGCTTCCCAGTTACTGTACGTGCTCAACTATGTGGATTTTTCTTATCTATGCCGCTTTTTCCTCAGTGCATGTGTGGAATGTGTGGGATGGTTCAATACAAACACCTCTTCTCAGAAAGGTGGGGTCAATCTCTTCCAATCTCTTCCCATCTCAATAATCTTCCTCCTCCAACATATTTCCCCCAATTGCTCGCTACGCATCTCAGTGTAATATAGTTCGCTCTTTCATTTTGATTATTGGCATTAAGAACGGTATTAATTAAATCTAAAGGTTTTTGCGAGGTTGGATCCTTAGTGATTTGTGCCTCATTCCTTGTTCTTCCCTTTCTCGTATAAACATTACACTATTCGTAGTGCATTGGGTCTGAATAGATGATTAGATTGATATTCAGTATTCGATAAATACCTGAATAGGAAATCTTGGGTCCAGGAGACCCAAGTCCCCCCCCCCCACCCCCACACACACACATGTGCGCAAAAGATTTTTTTTTTTTTTTATACGCGCAGGCACCATGGGCAATAGGTGGGTCCAGGATCCACACACTAGTGTGTGGATCATGGGTGGGTCCAAGCCTTCCAAGGGGACCCAGGCGTCAGTGTAGCGCCAGCCACGGTAGAGTATTGACACGTCCGCCAGCTCTCTGATATGATAACTAGTGTTTGTGGATACATAGGAAGATAAAGTATCTACATTGTGTAACAATCTTAAGCTTCTATGATGCCGCATATTGCCATAAAGGCCAATTTTATCAGTTTTCCCTATTGTTCCTATTGTTTCAGGTATCTGCAATGTCAAGGAGTACCCTCACCCTCAATATAACAGAGTTTTCAACTTAAGTTTAATTTTTACTCTACATACTCTTAAGGGATAGTTATAGTAGTGTTAGTAATGGTTAACAACAATCAAGGGTTTTTTGGCTTACAGTTTACTGATTTTTTTAATTATCGGAACAAAAACGACCCACGGTTACCGGGTGGTGAAATGGAAAATTATGCGTACCTATTCAGGGTAAAAGGATATTATTCGTAGTCATGTACCCAATCTTTAACTGTCTTAGTGGTACAATGGTTAAATCGTATAAGTTCTGTATTTGGCGTCCTGGGTTCGAATACCCAGAGGATCAAATGATTTCAATATTTTCAATTGGAGTTATTGGTATTAATAACGATATTAGTTAATATATATATTTGTATATAGTTTATATTTCAGCACTTTCTTTTTGTTTACTTACACCCTTAAAAAGAGGAGGAGACTTATGTTTTGTAACATATTTTTACTCTTATTCTGACCAACTTTCTTTCCAAAGAGTGAACGATTTTTCAGTAAAACATTTATGTAACCGTTAATTAATGGATCTCACTTCCTATGACTTAATTTTTCCAAACATCACTTGTCTAGGTATTTTATCTCATACCTACATGAATGCTCGCTAAAATATCACGTTTATCCTTTTCCATTCTTTTAAAACAAAAGGAAATTAGGTAGAATAGTTTATAAATATTGTACAGTATATTATATACAGTATATATATACAGGTATATATATATATATATATATATATATATATATATATATATATATATATATATATATATATATATATATACCCGGTATATATATATATATACCTTCACAATATAATTGTTCTTGTTGACTTTGAGAAGTACAGCACTTCCAAAGAAGCTTAAAACATTTTTGGTATTCATAAGATAATAATAAAAGTCAATATATTGCAAATTCACCCAAAATGTTCAAACATGTGCAGAGGGGTTCGTAAGGGGAAAACATTTGCCCTAACATTAACCTAGAGTCTGGCTTGAGCTTCGTAGAAAATGTGCTGAAATTTTCCCCTGTCTCTCGGAGTTTGGACATAACAAAATTCTGACCCCTTTGTGTAGAACATCCGGCAC
This sequence comes from Paralithodes platypus, assembly GCA_032716605.1. Taxonomy (NCBI): domain Eukaryota; kingdom Metazoa; phylum Arthropoda; class Malacostraca; order Decapoda; family Lithodidae; genus Paralithodes; species Paralithodes platypus. The sequence continues at coordinate 40,015,993 of CM064510.1, read as the reverse complement.
AATTTGTGATAATTACTTCCGCACGGAGGCTAATAACACTCAACATAGATTTTGTGCAGCTTTTGCCTACTTTCTTTTCGGCAACGTGTCCCGTATGTAGATTTTTTTTAAATGCATAGATGCTGTACAATTATTTATATATATATATATATATATATATATATATATATATATATATATATACCGGTATATATATATATATATATAATTATATATATCTATCTATCTATCTATTGCCTGACGCCGTGATCCCCGAAGGGGTGGCCACGAACGAACCGCCCCCATGCACCTCTGTCCCCAGTCAGTCGACGCCCCTCCCCCCAACCAGCACCGCCTTCGTTCATGTAGTTCCTCACTCCATCCTTCCACCTCATATTCGGTCTACCTCTCCCCCTCTGTCCCTCCACCTCGCTCTCATACACCCTCTTAGTCATTCTCTCGCTTTCCATACGTTCCATATGGCCGAACCATCTCAAGTTGTTCCTTTTCACACTTTCCAGCACATCTACCTCCACACCACACCTTCTTACTTCCTCATTAGTCTGTCTATCCCTCCATGTAACTCCGCACGCACTCCTTAAGTAATTCATTTCCACTGCTCTCACTCTTGGTCTGAGTCTCTCAACCAACGTCCATGCTTCGCTTCCGTAAGTCAGTGTCGGGATTACCACACTGTCATGCAAGGACTTCTTCACTTCCATACTGACCACCCTATTTCTTGTTACTGCTTTTAGCGTTCCTACAACCCTCTTCCCCTGTTGTACCCTCTCCCGCACCTCTTCATCCATAGTCCCATCTTTACTCAACACACTGCCCAGATACTTAAAAGAGTTGACGATCTCCATAGCCTGACCGTTCAGCTTCACCTCACACTCTGTGACTTCACCCCTTTCGAAGACCATAACCTTGGTCTTCCCCGTATTTACCTTCAAATTCCGTTTTTCGCACACTGTTCCAAACTCATTTACCAGACCCTGCAACTCCCATTCATTATCACTCATCAGAACTGTATCATCCGCAAACAGCAGTATAGGTAGCTTCCACTCAATTCCCTCCCTTTTCAGCGATACACCACATCCACTGCTCTTGATAGTATTTCTTTCATAACTCCATCCATATATACAGTAAACAACCACGGGGACATCACACACCCCTGTTTCAAACCAACTTTCAGGTCAAAGAACTCGCTCTGCTCACTCTCCACACGTATTGCCGCCTTTGCACCCTCATACATGCTCTTCACTGCTTTCAGCAACTTGCCCTCTACTCCGTATATTCTAAGTACTTTCCACAAACCTTCTCTATCCACTCTGTCATAGGCCTTCTCCAAGTCCATAAAGGCAACATACACCTTTTGTTTCTTCTCCAGATACTTCTCCACAACACAATTCAGGGTAAAAATCTGATCTACACATCCTCTTCCCTTCCTAAAAACCTCCCTGCTCGTCGCCTATCCATTTCTCCGTTCTCACGCTCACTCTCAATCACTACCCTACTGTATACCTTCCCTACTACGCTTAGAAGACATATTCCTCGGTGGTTCCCACACACTCCTCTTTCCCCTTTGCCCTTATATAGGGGGACTATTATGCCAGTCTTCCAGTCATCGGGTGCACTCCCCTTCTCCCATGCTAGTTTGCACATTTTCCATACCCATTCTATCACTATCTCACCACCATACCTCAACATTTCCCCACACACTCCATCTGTTCCTGGTGCTTTCCCCAACTTCACTCTTTTCATGGCTTCCCACACTTCTGACCTCCTGATCCCCACCTCCTCCTCCACTACTTCTCTTCTTCTCCCTCCCATACCATATCCAGCTATGTTTGCTGGCTCTTCATTCCTTTCATTTAGCAACTCACTGAAGTACTCCCTCCATCTTTCGACTCTCTCTTGCTTCTCGGCTAGCATTCTCCCATTCTTATCTTTCACACCCTTACTGTTTCCCTTGCTACCTTTCCTAACTTTCTTGACTTCTTTCCAGAACAGTTTCTTACTCTCCCTCCATTTTACACTCAGATTCCTTCCAAATTCCTCATCTACTCTTCTCTTACTTTCCTTCACTACTCTCTTCACCACCCTCTTACTCTCCATGTACCTCGCTCGTTTCTGTCTCTCGGAATCTTCATTCCCTCTACTACCCAACCACTCTCTATATGCTTTCTTCTTTTCTTCCACAGCTATTCTTACCTCTTCTGTCCACCATGCTGTACCTTTCACTCCCCTCCCTCTTCTCCTCACTCCACACACCTCCTCACATGCTGCACAGATCTCATCCTTAAACACCTTGCTCATCTCCTCCACTTCCTCCATAACTTCCAGGTCGAACCCACCTAGTCGTCTTTCCACTGCTCTCCTGTACTCCTCCCTGACTTCCTCCTCCTGCAACCTCTCCACCCTCCTCACCATTCCACCCTCCTCTCGCCTCCCTCCCGCTCTCCTCACCCACTTCTTTTGTATCCTAACCTTAGCTACCACTACATAATGATCAGACAGACCCCCTCCAATACCCCTATACACCCTAGCATCCATCACAGATTTCTTCATTCGTTCATCCACACATACATAATCAATCAATGACTTTCGTTCCACCACTGTCTTATCCTTCATCATCAACATCCGTTTCCACGTGTACCTGTGGATCATTCTGTGTCGGAAGAAGGTGTTGGCTATCCACAGCCTCCTCCCCACACATACGTCCACAAGTGCACTACCATTCCCATTCACCTCTGATGGGACCCCCCACCCTCCCACCACTCCCTCAACTTTCCTATCACCCACCTTACCATTCATATATATATATACTCTATATATCTATATATATATATATATATATATATATATATACAGTATATATATATACATTATATATATATATATATATATATATATATATATATATATTCTCTTTCAAACAGACGAGGTTAAAAGCAATAGCAGTTTCAGCATTCAGGATTTTATTGTTACAGCTTTCAATAGTTCTAACAATTTTCTTCTGGGGTTCAGAGATGAGGTACAAAAGGTTTGCAAAATTCATGGTGGATCCAACGTTTCACAAGTAAACATCTTGCATCTTCAGGGAATGGAGAGGTAATGATTAGAATAGGGACAAAGCATCATATTTATACAAAATTCGAGGATCAAGCAGAGGGAGGTGGGCGGAGCTACTGGGTGTGTGGTGGCTGTTCATTGGTGGAAGGCAGTCTATTCGCGAGACGGGCACTAAATCTTATCGGTGGTTGGTTGTTGGCTGTGGGTGGCTGTGATTGGTTGGTGTTGTCAGTTGTGTGCTGAGCGCGGAAGCGTAAGGGAGAGGGGCACGGGGCGAGAGGAAGGGGGGCAGCATGCCTGTAGCGCTTGCCTGAAGGAAGAATTTGAAGGTCTTGTGTTTGGTTGTTGATGCTGGGGTTGAGTGTTTGGATGTATAGAGCTTCTAAAATAGCTAGTCTTCTGGGGTCTGATTCTTTGTCGAGTATGGTGGTTTGTTTGTCTAGGTCGGCGCGAGTTAGGGCAAGATGGTGGGGGGCTTGATAGTGATCTTTTATAGCGCCAGATTGAAGGTGGAGGGTTAGTCGACAGGAAAAGCGAGTCTGTGTCATTCCAACATAGGATAGGGGTCCACAGTCCCCAGAGGTGCAAATATGCTGGTATATCACATGATCGTCTTTCGGTTGGTTGGTGGAAATGGGGCAGTTACGGAGGACAAGGTTGGAGGTCTTAGGAGATTTGTAGTAAATAATGAGTTTTATTTTATTGTCAGGGTTGGTGGGGAGGACGTTTTTGTGAATTATTTCTTTCATAATGGATTCGTCTGTTGTGTGGTTGGAAGACATGTAGTTTCTGTAGAAAAATGTAATGTCATTGGCCGGGTTGGTGCTAGGGGGGTCTTGTTTGTACCATTTTTCTAGGTGGTGGTTGATGGCATTGGTGACGTCAGTGTTGGAATACCCATTGTTGACTAGGACCTGGGTGAGCCTTTCCAGTTCATTGTGTGTGTCATTCCAGGTGGTGCAATGGGTGAGGGCTCTCCTGACATAGGCGCCGATGGTGGACTGATGGTATCGTTTAGGGCATTCACTTTCCCCATTAAGACATTGGCCATTGTTAGTAGGTTTGGTGTACACTGTAGTTTTGAAGCCGTGGTCGTGGAGGGAGACAAGGAGGTCGAGGAAGGGTAGATGTCCATCGGTGGTTTCTTCGTATGTGAAGTTGAGTCCGGAGATGGCCATGAAGCGCTGCTGGAGGTCCCTGAGTTCGCCCAGGTCCTTCACCCGCACGAAGATATCATCGATGTACCTGCAGTAGACAGTGGGCCGGTGGGCAGCCAGGAGTTCCTCTTCGTTAGTTCCCATGAAGAAATTGGCGAACAGGACCCCCAGGGGGCTTCCCATCGCTACACCGTCGATTTGCTGGTACATATTCCCACGGGGGCAGAGGAAAGGGGACTCCTTGGTACATAGTTCCAAGAGCGTCTTCAGGGCCTTCTCCGGGATGTCCAGGGGGGGCGTATTAGGGCAGTGGTAAACTCGACGTAGGATAAAATCTATGGTCTTGTCAACGGGCACGTTGGTAAACAAACTCTCTATGTCGAGGGAGGCGATGATGTGGTCGTTAGCTGGGGGTGCATCTCGTAGAATTTCTAGGAAGTCATAAGCAGAGTTGAGGTTGTATTGCCGTGGAACAAAAGGGGTGAGGAGTTTGTTCAGGGCCTTGGCGGTCTGGTAGGTAGCAGTAGGGATCTGTGATATGATAGGGCGGAGGGGGTTCCCGGGTTTGTGGGTTTTTATAGTACCGTAAGCATAACCTGGGGTGAATTCGCCGATGAGTTTCTTCAGGTGTACGCCATCGGCTTTGGCGTTGATAGCAGTGATGGTGGTGTTGGCTTTCCTTTTTATTTCGTCAGTAGGGTTGCGAGTGATCCTTTTGAATTTGTTTTTATCACTATGGCTAATTTAGATAAGTGGACTGTATATTATTATTATTGAATAAGTATTAACCATATAGAAATATAATTACCTTTTGATGAACTCAGCTGGTGATTGGAGGATGGCGGAAAATAGGCTAGATAACTGGAAGTGGTTAGTAAACAAAGTATGAAAAGAGGCTACAATAGGCTAGGATAGGCTAGATATTTACGTTAAGTTGTGCTAATTAACAAAGATGATGATGTAGTGACTATATGGAATATGAGATGAAAAGTGAAGCGAAAACACCAGGTGAAATAACGAAGAAAGAAGGCTTAGCGTGTGTAGCTGGGGCGGAGGTTGGTTGGAGAGTGAGCGAGCGCGTTATGTTCGTCTCTGTCGTGACATACCGCGCACGTGCATAACCATAGTATCCTCGTCATGCTCTTCTGGAAGATCCCGCAGTCTGTATCCACGTACCAGTACTGAGGGTGTGATTGGGGTAAGGTCTTCCAAATCACCAGAAGCATAGTATAGAGGGCGATCATTTACGGTGGCTTCAATCTCCAAGAGAATGGTGTTGAGTTCCTCAATCGAGATGAGAGCTCTACCCAACACCTTCTTCAGACCCGCCTTCACGATGCCTATGGCTCTCTCCCATATGGCGCCAAACCAAGGCGCTCTGGCGGGAATGAAACGCCATTCGCATTTTACATCCGCTAGGCAGGTCTGAATCTTAGGATTGTTGCTCACTTCTTTGAGATATGTAGATGCCCCTATGAATGTCTTTGCATTGTCACTCAGCATGATACGTGGATATCCCTGTCTACTGCAGAATCTTCGGAAGGCATGTAGGAAGCTATCACAAGTGAGGTTGGTGACCAGTTCCAGGTGAATTGCCCTGGTAACAGCGCAAGTGAAAAGTATCATGTACACCTTAAGATTGGGTGAATCTTTCACAGGGATTGCTCCACTGTAGTCAACCCCGGTAACTTTGTAAGGGTCACCTGGGGTAGTTCGCAGGTTTGGTAAGGGAGGAATTCCGACGGGATCATAATGTGTTCCCTGTACTCTTCTACACTTTAAGCATTTGCGAAGGACTTTCTTGACCACCTGCCTGATTCTAGGCACCCACCATCGTTGTCTTACATAGGTGACTATATGACCAACCCCATAATGACAACAGAGTCGGTGACACCTATCGATGATAAGATGGGTGAAGGGATGATTGGGGGGCAGTAGTATTGGATACTTACTTGCCTCAGAGAGGGCTGCCAATCGTAATCTGCCTCCGCAATGTATCAAGTCCCCCTTCAAGTGTAAGCCCAATTGGTTGATCAGGTTATTCCTAGACTTTGTTCCCTTAACCAGTAATTTATATTCCTGCGTATATATTTCTTGTTGACAGAGCTTATGTAATAATTGATCTGCAATTCTGATCTCCTTCACATTGAGGTAAGCACTACCTGTGGACGGTGTGCCTTTAATTTTTGCTTTTACATTTTCTACAAATCGTATCACCCATGCTGTAACACGTTGTAACTTTTCATAGCTGCTGACTCTATCCCACTCCCATAACCGTGTGTCTTCGTCAGGCACCGAGTCAATTACCGGTGCCACGATAGCAGTGTGTTGCTCGCTCAAATCTATATTTTCTGGCCATTCGTTGGGATCATTAAGCCAGCATGGGCCATTCCACCACAACGCAGAAGATTTGAGAAATTTAGCAGATACACCACGAGTAATGCAATCACTTGGATTCTCTTTGGTAGACACATACCGGAACTGTGCGGTCGGGAGCAGGTTACGAATTTCGTCGACACGGTTGGTGACGTACACTGGTAGCTTCTTACGGCTATGTAACCAGTAGAGCGTAATTTGGCTGTCACTCCATACAACAATCTCCGAGACATTTAGCAAATTTTTAAAGGTTTCCTCTACAAAGTGAACGAGTCTAGCAGCCAACAGAACTGCAGTCAGCTCTAATTTTGGGATGGAAAGGGATTTGATCGGGGCGACTTTCGCCTTCGCTATGACGAGACGGCTGCCACTTGTGTCAACAAAGTATATGGCGGTGCCGTACGCGACCTTGCTAGCGTCTGAGAAGGCATGAATGGAAACAGGATGGTCCATGACAACTCTCCGAGGAAAATTAAAACCCTTACAGAGACGAAGATCCGAAATAATGTCATCCCACTCCTGAACCAGATCGCCAGTCAAAACTTCATCCCATCCTAATTTTATCCTCCATAATTGCTGAAGGAATAATCTCGATTTGATCGACACCGGTAGAACTATCCCCAAGGGGTCAAAAAGTTTAGCTGTCATACTCAAGCAAATTCGTTTTGTAATCTGCGAATATTGCGCGTACTGAACGCCGAATGAGAGGGTATCGGTGTCCGTATTCCAAAACAACCCTAGCACTCTAACATGTTCCTGCTGTACAGCCGCCAACCCATCCCGTTGGAGTACAGTCCGCAAAACAGAATTATTAGTCGCCCATTCACGCAAATGTAGATGGGCGTCATTCATAATCTCTCGGACTACAGCGTAGGTATCAACCAGGAAATCTTCTTCATTTCCTGTACCCAGTAAATTGTCTATATACAACCCTGACCGAATCTGATGAATAATCTGCGGATCTGCACTGACATAAGACAAATGTTTCAAAATGGTGGCGTTTAAAAGGAATTGGGAACAAGTCGCTCCAAATAAAACTGCCCGGAACCGGTAACAAATTAGGGGAGAATTCAGTTGCCTCGGATACTTGGGCCACATAAATCGCGTATAGTCCTGGTCGTCTTCATGGAGTCTTAACATGAGAAATGCCTTCTCAATATCAGACACCCAGGCATACTTACCGAGTCGAAACCGAAGCAAAACCTGCGCCAAATCTGGCACCAGTGAGGGTCCAGTGTACAGGCAGTCATTAAGACTAGGATGACGTTCACTCATCTTGGCGGAACAGTCGAAGACAATACGCACTGGCGTAGTTTTGCTCTCCTTGACTACACCATGATGAGCCAAGTAATGCCCCGGTATCCGATTTATCAAAAGGCACCTCTTCGATAAAACCCCGAGACACCTGTTCCTTTATGACTTTTGAGTATTCCTCGCAAAAGTCAGGCTCCTTGAGGAATCTTTTCTGAAGTCCCCGAAGACGGCCTATGGCCAAGCCCTTGTTAGATGGCAGCTGATCCTTGGAATTGTTCCAGGGCAGTCTCACTTTATACTGTTGGCTGTCGGGATCGTAGGTAACGGTATCCTCGTACGACGATAGTGCTTGACGCTCAACCAGTGAATATTCCTTAGGGGTTATCCCGATATGATCTAATTCCCACAAAACATTTAAGTCATTTTTGCATGGTGGAATATTGCCAGTGGATATGTATTCGTCCATTGGTGTTACTGCTACTTTCAATACAGTAATTACTTCTGTGCTGGAGCTTGTAGGCTGTGTCACATATGAACCACTGATGGCGTACCCGTACTTGGTAGGAAGCAGAATTAGGCTACCTGACCTTTTATACCCAGGTCGCACTATATCGTAGTAATGATCCGCTCCGATGAGCAGCTCCAGCTGATCTGTGTCCGTTGCGTGAGGATCGGCTAATTTTATGCCTTTACTTTGTAAACTAACCAGTTTAGACTTTAGGTCAATTTCACCTTTATGGTCTGGCAATTCATCAACCACTATTGCGTCTAGATGATGAAATTTACCTCTGTGTTTGTATTGCAGTGCCACAACTTTATTCCCTAGAGGCCTGTTTCCCGGTAAATCCGTGAAGACATAACTCCTCAGTTCCTTTAGAAATGTAGGAAAGGGAGGATAGAACAGAAGACTTCACAAAGGTCCTCTGAGAACATTGGTCAAGTAGCGATCTGATTTTAACACAATTATTATCCTTACCCTTTACCGGCAGCTGTACGGTGGGCAAGATTACTGTATTTTTACCTGTGGCAACGGACATTGTAGTTGAAGTAGCAGCAGTATGCTCTCTCTTGGTGTTATCCTCCGCTGGTCTACTTTCTTTCCCTTGTTTTTGTGTACACAGGGAATGAAAGTGTTTGCCCTTACAAAACTTGCAGCTTCTTATGTTAGGATTAGTACAACCCGAATGGCCATGGTCTTTTGACAAGCACCCAGTGCAGAGACGTAGTTGACGGGCTCTTTTAACTTTAAGAGGCCCTGTCTTATACTTCATACACTTGTACCATAAATGATTGGTGCCACTACACAGAACACAGTTGAATTTCCTGTACTCACTCTGGGCGGTAAATGTTGCCGTAGCCATGGGTGTACCCCCTACTCTGTCTTGACCCGCCATATTGTACACTTCAGCCTGGAGGCAATGAGTGAATTTCTTATAATCCAGGCTCGAGTCTCCCATTTCCCGTTTTATGGTTTCTTTTAGTGGTGATGGTAACTTATTGACAAGAGTCACCACACAAAATTCCTCCAGACAAATACCATGGCTAATGATTGACCTCATCACACTCTCTGTATTGGCATAGAAGTCCTTCAGGTCAGCTGTCAGCTCTTTTTTTTAAAGTTAAAAGAGCCCGTCAACTACGTCTCTGCACTGGGTGCTTGTCAAAAGACCATGGCCATTCGGGTTGTACTAATCCTAACATAAGAAGCTGCAAGTTTTGTAAGGGCAAACACTTTCATTCCCTGTGTACACAAAAACAAGGGAAAGAAAGTAGACCAGCGGAGGATAACACCAAGAGAGAGCATACTGCTGCTACTTCAACTACAATGTCCGTTGCCACAGGTAAAAATACAGTAATCTTGCCCACCGTACAGCTGCCGGTAAAGGGTAAGGATAATAATTGTGTTTTTACCTGTGGCAACGGACATTGTAGTTGAAGTAGCAGCAGTATGCTCTCTCTTGGTGTTATCCTCCGCTGGTCTACTTTCTTTCCCTTGTTTTTGTGTACACAGGGAATGAAAGTGTTTGCCCTTACAAAACTTGCAGCTTCTTATGTTAGGATTAGTACAACCCGAATGGCCATGGTCTTTTGACAAGCACCCAGTGCAGAGACGTAGTTGACGGGCTCTTTTAACTTTAAGAGGCCCTGTCTTATACTTCATACACTTGTACCATAAATGATTGGTGCCATTCAGGCTATACTGATTGTGTTGATCAACTCTAACGTCATGGTGGGCAAACATCTCGTCGTATGACCTGGCAACCATGGCAAATTCGTCTTGCATAAAGCACCGACGACAGGTGGCCAAGATCTCCGAATAGAGACGCTTTGATGCCTCGTGCGTGAGGTGTACCCCGTCGGGACTGAAGTCAGCCTCAGAGGTATTCATCGACTGATAGCGCTCCCGGGTGAAGGGGATATGGCGCTTTAGCCATCGGTTAACCGCATTTCTTATGCGATTAAACTCGTCCGTAGAGACCCCTCGGGGAGCCTGTCGCTTCTCTACCCCAATCACCCGGACTTCTCCTCCCGAGAGCCGCACCACCTCCTCAGCTAGGACCTCAATCCCCTCCGCAATCCCTCTCGGACTGACCCCGCTCCTTATTTCGTTTCCTCCTATCACCAAGAAGGTCAAGTCGGGCTTCAGCTCTAAAACTGACCCCAGGCTACTGTTGATCTCAAGGTGCTGACGCGGGCACCTGGGGCGGCCAGAGGAGTCACGGAAAAGAAAGGCCTGTGGACGGCTTGGTCCACATACAAATCCCCGACGTAGGAGTGGCCCAAAATTGCCACCTTCCTAATTGGGCCTGGGTACGCAGGCCTATCAACCACCGCAGGATAATCTTCCCCTACCCCACCACCCGCGGCACCATGACGCCAAAAGCCCTGGGCCATGAGGGATAGACGCAAATACGGCACAAAAAAATATATAACCACGTAGGCTAGGCCACCACCAACACAAAAAAGGGGGGGGGGGGGGCAAACTAGCGAAAGGTCGAAGCTTGTCAAATTAAGCTGGGGCATAGCTTGCACTTTCGATTATGAATCCTTCGACTAGCTTATGTGCATCACCCTGAAGCTGACCCTTTAGATAGGTGAAGCGTTGTATATCTGTTAGGTCGGGATTGTCATGGATGGTACACTTGAACATCTCCCAAAATCCCAACCACATGGTGGCATCACCTTCAAATTTTGAGAGAGTAAGATGGGGTAATTTGACTGCGGATTTCTTTGGCTCTTTCCTGACCTCCTTCTTGACTTCTGTAATCAGGATCCCCTTCAGTGTGGCAACGATTACTTGTATGCCCTCCATATATAGGGTATCCTCTCTGATCACCTCGATATACTCGGCGTCCTCGCAAGTGTCGGCCAGGTCCTCCTGTGTGACCTCATACTTGTCAAGTTGCTTTTGAATACTGAGCAACCTGGCCTCCACCTCCACTCTAGACGCCGAATCAAGGAATTCGTCAATATCAGAGGTCAAGACCGTCAAAGAGCCCTTAAGTCCAGCCCGACGCTTTTGTACGCTTTTAGCCATGATTTTAGGAAGGAATTCTAATTACGTTAATCAAACTAATAATGCCAGACCTAATAAGTTGCGGCTAACAATACAGTACTCCGAGAAATCAAATTAAATCGCGAGCCGAAAATAAAACACCCTCACGAAATGCGGAATAAGAATTGTGCGCAATGTAGACTAGCAATCTGGAGCTTTTCAATTTAACTCCTTACATAATAGTTATGAAATTATGGAATCATTACACCATAAGTTAAGAAAAGCCGGGAGGGAAATTTAGTACAATACATTATACAGTAGGCCAAAAGTCTCCAGATGTCAAAAAGAGAAGTACCGTTTAAAGTTATAATAAATTAAAGAATTTTAAGAGAGAGTGAGCCTATAGGGTAATTGAAACAGGCTAAACTCAATGGGTACCGCTAATTTTATATTATTAAATTAATAAATGTGAAAATTGTACACAAGAAAAGTTCATCTCAAGAAGTCACAAGGAAAAAAAGTTTTGAGTTGGATTAACACACTCAGCCTATCAGCTATCATATTACCCCACCTTCAGGGCACACGACGAGAGTAGAATTTAGAAAGATATGTGAATGAATAAACTTTAAATTTTAAAGAAGTTATTTTTCAGTATAATTTTGATCTAGATATAAATTAAATCTAGATTAAATTTAAAATACAGTACAGTATGAATGAATTTAATCTTAATGCCGTGCCAATTATGCAATATTTTCTAGGGCTAAAGTAGTATGTAATGAGCCCGAAAAAGCATTGAAAGTAGGCTAATTATTGTTTTAAGTACTGTACTGAATCAGATTTATAACTTTCATTCTGGGTAAAACTCCCGTCGCAGCCCTGACCTATCCACTAGTTTCCACATCCTGTCCCACTGGTGGTCAGGCACCTGGGGCGGCCTGAGCAAAGCGCGAACGAAAAAAAAAACGACAGCCCCACGGGGCCAAAAGACCGGGGCCTGGAGGACGTAGGACACATGACAAAAACAGGGATAGGCCAGACCCACTCCAAGCAAGGCAACTACCGACCGCCGAATAACACCCAAAAAAATGGGGGGGGGGCTAACTAGTGAAAGGTTTAAGGACCAATTATATGGCTAATTTAGATAAGTGGACTGTATATTATTATTATTGAATAAGTATTAACCATATAGAAATATAATTACCTTTTGATGAACTCAGCTGGTGATTGGAGGATGGCGGAAAATAGGCTAGATAACTGGAAGTGGTTAGTAAACAAAGTATGAAAAGAGGCTACAATAGGCTAGGATAGGCTAGATATTTACGTTAAGTTGTGCTAATTAACAAAGATGATGATGTAGTGACTATATGGAATATGAGATGAAAAGTGAAGCGAAAACACCTGGTGAAATAACGAAGAAAGAAGGCTTAGCGTGTGTAGCTGGGACGGAGGTTGGTTGGAGAGTGAGCGAGCGCGTTATGTTCGTCTCTGTCGTGACATACCGCGCACGCGCATAACATATGGAAAATGTATCCCATCTTCTTTACAATGAGATACTTATAAACAATCTTAAATAATACACACATATATATATATATGGGAATTATAATCCTACAATACTTTCCCATATACTATTATAGAATAATATATTCTACCCAATCCTGGAACGTTCGACCAAGGTTATGGAAGCGGTCAACTTAAGACTACGGAAAGATACGTAACGCTACATCAACCCAGATTACGTAACATCGAGACTGTTCATACTAGTTTGAGTACACTAAGTATGGACAATCACTAAGAATGTCGTCCATTTTCCGTAGGTATTCTTCTTTTCCGTGTATCACAAGGCAGGAGGCCTTATCAGCTCGTCGGATGATGATGTTGGGGTTCTCTTTTAGTTGTTTAGCGGCTTTGAAGTGGTGTTTGTTGAGGAGCTTGCTTTGGTGAGATCCCCTGGTTTTAGCGGCTTCTGCTAGTAGGGTGGGTTGTAGGGCTGGGGTGGTGGTGATCTTGCCGTCTTTCTGGAGTCGTAGGATGTCACCCAGTAGGACTTCAATTTCAAGGCGTTTTCGGTGGGGTCCCGGCTTGGAAATGTAGTGGCAATTTAAGCCTTTGTTCAGGAGGTCTTCTTGGTCCGGCGTTAGGGTGGTGTTGGTGAGGTTAATATATCCTTTTGTTGGCTTGGGAAGTTTAATGTTTCCACCATATAGACGGGAGAGTTTTTGGATGGTAGTGTTCTCTGTTTGTCGTCTGCGTTGTTCGTTGAGTTGTTGGAGTTTTGGGTTGATTTCTGTTTTGATATGGTTAGGGGTGGTTTCTTCTTCATCCCATTTCTGTAGCAGGGCGTCACGTTCATATCGGAGATTGGTGGTGGTCTCTCGTTTCTCAGCTAATTCTTCTCGTATCAGTTCTTCACGAAACAGGCGGGTGCTAGTACGATGTCTGGCATTCTCGCTGTGGAGTTTTATGTTAGTTTTATTGTTAGTAACAATAAAACCCTGAATGCTGAAACTGCTATTGCTTTTAACCTCGTCTGTTTAAAAGAGAATCTATTACCTGGCTATACTAACATTAAACTCCACAACGAGAATGCCAGACATCGTACTAGCACCCGCCAGTTTCGTGAAGAACTGATACGAGAAGAATTAGCTGAGAAACGAGAGACCACCACCAATCTCCGATATGAATGTGACGCCCTGCTACAGAAATGGGATGAAGAAGAAACCACCCCTAACCACATCAAAACAGAAATCAACCAAAAACTCCAACAACTCAACGAACAACACAGACGACAAACAGACAACACTACCATCCAAAAACTCTCCCGTCTATATGGTGGAAACATAAAACTTCCCAAGCCAACAAAAGGATATATTAACCTCACCAACACCACCCTAACGCCGGACCAAGAAGACCTCCTGAACAAAGGCTTAAATTTCCACTACATTTCCAAGCCGGGACCTCACCGAAAACGCCTTGAAATTGAAGTCCTACTGGATGACATCCTACGACTCCAGAAAGACGGCAAGATCACCACCACCCCAGCCCTACAACCCACCCTACTAGCAGAAGCCGCCAAAACCAGGGGATCCCACCAAAGCAAGCTCCTCAACAAACACCACTTCAAAGCCGCTAAACAACTAAAAGAGAACCCCAACATCATCATCCGACGAGCTGATAAGGCCTCCTGCCTTGTGATACACGGAAAAGAAGAATACCTACGGAAAATGGACGACATTCTTAGTGATAAAAACAAATTCAAAAGGATCACTCGCAACCCTACTGACGAAATAAAAAGGAAAGCCAACACCACCATCACTGCTATCAACGCCAAAGCCGATGGCGTACACCTGAAGAAACTCATCGGCGAATTCATCCCAGGTTATGCTTACGGTACTATAAAAACCCACAAACCCGGGAACCCCCTCCGCCCCATCATATCACAGATCCCTACTGCTACTTACCAGACCGCCAAGGCCCTGAACAAACTCCTCACCCCTTTTGTTCCACGGCAATACAACCTCAACTCTGCTTATGACTTCCTAGAAATTCTACGAGATGCCCCCCCAGCTAACGACCACATCATCGCCTCCCTCGACGTAGAGAGTTTGTTTACCAACGTGCCCGTTGACAAGACCATAGATTTTATCCTACGTCGAGTTTACCACTGCCCTAACATGCCCTGGACATCCCGGAGAAGGCCCTGAAGACGCTCTTGGAACTATGTACCAAGGAGTTCCCTTTCCTCTGCCCCCGCGGGAATATGTACCAGCAAATCGACGGTGTAGCGATGGGAAGCCCCCTGGGGGTCCTGTTCGCCAATTTCTTCATGGGAACTATCGAAGAGGAACTCCTGGCTGCCCACCGGCCCACTGTCTACTGCAGGTACATCGATGATATCTTCGTGCGGGTGAAGGACCTGGGCGAACTCAGGGACCTCCAGCAGTGCTTCATGGCCGCCTCCGGACTCAACTTCACATACGAAGTAACCACCGATGGACATCTACCCTTCCTCGACCTCCTTGTCTCCCTCCACGACCACGGCTTCAAAACCCCAGTGTACACCAAACCTACTAAGAATGGCCAATGTCTTAATGGGGAAAGTGAATGCCCTAAACGATACCATCAGTCCACCATCGCCGCCTATGTCAGGAGAGCCCTCACCCATTGCACCACCTGGAATGACACACACAATGAACTGGAAAGGCTCACCCAGGTCCTAGTCAACAATGGGTATTCCAACACTGACGTCACCAATGCCATCAACCACCACCTAGAAAAATGGTACAAACAAGACCCCCTAGCACCAACCCGGCCAATGACATTACATTTTTCTACAGAAACTACATGTCTTCCGACCACACAACAGACGAATCCATTATGAAAGAAATAATTCACAAAAACGTCCTCCCCACCAACCCTGACAATAAAATAAAACTCATTATTTACTACAAATCTCCTAAGACCTTCAACCTTGTCCTCCGTAACCGCCCCATTTCCACCAACCAACCGAAAGACGATCATGTGATATACCAGCATATTTGCACCTCTGGGGACTGTGGACCCCTATCCTATGTTGGAATGACACAGACTCGCCTTTCCCGTCGACTAACCCTCCACCTTCAATCTGGCGCTATAAAAGATCACTATCAAGCCCCCCACCATCTTGCCCTAACTCGCGCCGACCTAGACAAACAAACCACCATACTCGACAAAGAATCAGACCCCAGAAGACTAGCTATTTTAGAAGCTCTATACATCCAAACACTCAACCCCAGCATCAACAACCAAACAGAAGACCTTCAAATTCTTCCTTCAGGCAAGCGCTACAGGCATGCTGCCCCCCTTCCTCTCGCGCCGTGCCCCTCTCCCTTACGCTTCCGCGCTCAGCACACAACTGACAACACCAACCAATCACAGCCACCCACAGCCAACAACCAACCACCGATAAGATTTAGTGCCCGTCTCGTGAATAGACTGCCTTCCACCAATGAACAGCCACCACACACCCAGTAGCTCCGCCCACCTCCCTCTGCTTGATCTTCGAATTTTGTATAAATATGATGCTTTGTCCCTATTCTAATCACATAAATAAATAAATAAACATCTCTCAACAACAGCAAGGTGGACGGCCCACTAACTTTTTTCTTCCACTGTATTTCATCTTTCCTACTTTCTCTTCCCCCCCACCCACTCTGTGGTGCCTCTCTTCACCCCCCTACCTTTACAAAAAAAAAAAAAAAAAAAAAAAAAAAAAAAAAAAAAAAAAAAATTCTAATCACAGCTCTCCCCTCCACCAAGCCTACACCATCCAGACCATCTGAAGAGACTCTCAGGACCACTCCTCCCCCTCCTGTTCGGACCCCACAAGTTGTGAAGAAGAAGAAGAGGAATGTGAAACCTGCAGGTGATACAACACCCAAGTCACAGAATATACAACCAGTACGTTTCTCCAACATGATTGAATTCGTCGAAGACCTCGAACAACTTCAATCTGAAATATTGAAGCAAAAATACCCTTTAACAGATATAGATTTTGCATTAACTCACAAGATATAAACAACTAGCTCAACTATGTACGACTATAGACCAAGAATAGACAAATACAAATAAAGTAATAAACATCCCTAACAATAGCAAGGTGGTCTGCCCACTAACTTTTCTCTCTCACTGTATTTCATCTTTCCTACTTCCTCTTCCCCCCACCCACTCTGTGGTGCCTCTCTCCCCCCCTAAAAAAAAAAAAAAAAAAAAAAAAAAAAAAAAAACTAATCATTACCTCTCCATTCCCTGAAGATGCAAGATGTTTACTTGTGAAACATTGGATCCACCATGAATTTTGCTAACCTTTTGTACCTCATCTCTGAACCCCAGAGGAAAATTGTTAGAACTATTGAAAGCTGTAACAATAAAATCCTGAATGCTGAAACTGCTATTGCTTTTAACCTCGTCTGTTTAAAAGAGAATCTATTACCTGGCTATACTAATATATATATATATATATATATATATATATATATATATATATATATATTTTGTGTATCCCAATCATGTTAATTAAATACATTTGTATATAATCATACATTTCCTTGTTGCATTAAGCAGTATGTGTTGGCATACTTAGGTACCTGATAATTAAGTGAATTCCCATAGGTAGTGCATGACTCGGTTCCGATTCAACTGTGTGACTGACTAAAAGCGTAATGCATACATGCGCTGAATTTCGGTGTGAGGATCCTAGGTTCGAGTCCTTGGAGTGCCACATGTATTTGTTGATTTCATTAATTGAGTTTAGAAGTAAAGTTGGTTGGTGAAAAAATATAAATTTAGGGGGAATCAAGTTGCTTTCATCCAGGTTACATGTGATTGGAAAGAACTGACTTCTAATCTAGGCTGGAGAAGGACAGGACTCTTTAAACTAATACTCTTTAAACTTACACTCTCCCTTTATTCCTTTTTCCTCTAGTCATTTGGGGCTTACATATATTAACAGATACATCCCTTTCCATACCCGCCATAAAGTTGTCATTCTTATCCATGTACTATAATCAAGCAAAGTCAGACTTGTTTCATAATATCCTAGCCTAACTCTAATAGCTTTTGATTAGTTTGTTCATTTTAGATTGAGCATGATTACTGTCCTTAAAAATGTACCGTAGTACAATTAGAAATGAAATTTAATTATAATGTTAGTGGGTTTTTTCAAACTACTAATGCCGTAATCACTGTTAACAGTATTAGTTGCTTCAAAATGTCCTTTTTTTTATTCAGTGGTTTCATTAACGTTTTTTTGTTTTTTTTTGGGTGGGTTTTTTCGGTGACTTATTTTGTTCCTGTCATTAACATGGCCACGGGACAAGACCAATCTCACGTCTCTGTTGTGGGGCTGACGCCTCAATCTAGATAGCTATCATAAAAGAGGCCCTGGTATTTTTCTCCTGTCGCCCACAACGATCCAATCATGTCCACTACGAGGGAGAGGGAAGACGATGGGAGGTGGGTAGTCTGCTGAGCCAATTGACCGCTTGCGAGTTTCAGGCTATAAGGAAGTTGGAGCTGTATACATCGATATTTAACATAATTTACAGCTAAAATACGGTCGTAGTGCATTTATGAATACATAGAACCCAATTCAACATACCATTTATCCATTCAGAGACCTATATTATTCTTGCATTTCTGTTTAATATCGACGACTATAGCTCCAACTTCCTTATAGCCTGAAACTCGCAAGTGGTCAATTGAATACGGTGGCGATGTTATAAGTTATAGTCTTGTTATTATTAGGTGTGTAGTCTGCTGAACCAATTAACCACTTGCGAGTTGCAGGCTATAAGGAATTTGGAGCCGTGAACATCGATATTAAAGAGAAATGCAATAATAATCTGGGTTTCTGATGGATAAAAAGCATGCTAATTTTTTTTTTTTTTTTTTTTTTTTAATGTAATATGACCGTATTTTAGCTGGCAATTCTGCTAAATATTGATGGCCATAGCTCCAACTTCCATATACACCAAAACTCGCAAGTGGTCAATTTAGTACGGTGGCGATGTTATAAGTTATACTCTTGTTATCATTGGACTATTATTACCCCTATTTTGTCCGAAGGGGTCTTTTTGGACTTCCCTTCTTTCGCAACATTATTGTGGAGCTCTTACGACGTTTCAACAGATTAGTTTGGCGATTAAATTACGCTTCACTCTAATCAGGTTCCTTCTTTTTTCTGGTCGAGTGAACCTGCAATTAGACAGAAATTGGCATTCGGCCGGGACATTTTTCTGTCAAAAAATGCACAAATTAAATTTGAAGGGGTTCTGGGTTGGTATTCTTTAGCTTGAATGAAGTCTTGGAAGGCATTTTTTTTTAACCTACTGTAGGTGACAAATTATAATACATTACTCGAAAATGGGAAAACCCAGCTAAATCCTCAATAATGATTTAACAAAATAGGTCGGATCACATAGTGTTAAGCAAGTTTAGGAACGGTCTCTGAGAGCATAAATAGGTTCATTGAGATTTTTCGCATTTGATTTATCTAGATTACATCTAAGCTGAATAACATTGCCTAATGTTTGTCTCACTAGAATTAACCCACTGAGCCCCAGGCAATATAATATAAATGTACACTCCAGGCCCGGCAGGTTGTCAGAAAACAAATAATTCCAGAGAACACCTGGAATTGGTTAGAAATGAAAAAAAATCACAAAAAAAAAAACGATCCCCTAGGTCATTAAAGGGTCCTACGGGGCGCCCGAAAGTCGGAATTAACATGGGGAAATGGGTAGGTAAAAACATGCAAAAATGCGGCTGGACTTTGAGGGTTTTCAACCATCGGCATTGTTGCATGGGATACTTACGCAGTTCCCATACAAATCTGATCCCTCTAGGTGCCATAGGACCGGAGTAATTAACTGGGGGTTTAGCGTTACATACATTGCCGACGCATATGCTGCGGCGCTGGGGTCCAGTGGGTTAATGCACAGCATTATGTCGGGGTGTGTAGTGTATTAAGTCAATTGGAGGTTTCAACATTTCAATAAATACCAAATATCACAATTTCTTCTAATTACTATAATCTAGCACATATTCAAACAAAAAATAAACATTAATTAATCAGTTTTGGTATTTTTAATTTTGTAAATACCTATATTGTATTCACCCTATCACGTTGTTCTTCATAAATAAGAATACATAAACATATCTGGCAGTTATTAGGTTACTTAATGGTACCTATCACGTTGTTCTTCATAAATATGAATACATAAACATATCTGGCAGTTATTAGGTTACTTAATGGTACCTTTTGCAAAGACGACACAGTACGTGTAATTAAGCATTTATCTCCGGTCGTTATTGTGGGTCCATTAATTTTATAGTAGTCAGTGACAGGAAAAATTTAATCTTAATATTATATATTCAATAATAATATTGATAATATTAGTAATAATAATAATACCAATTACTCAAGGAATACTAACACCTACCTCTTATATTTGTTATCAAATTTGCTCATGTTTTATTAAGTGCCTTATGCTGTACTTTACTCCCTCATATTTGCATTTATGCACGTTTTTCCAGAGCAGAGTAATATATTAGTCCATTTTTTCCCTGTATCTTCATTTACATGTGTTTTTTCATTTGTTCGGCAATCTTTACACATAATTATTCATTACTATAATGCCAACATTAATAATAGCTTATATCACCACCATCCCAGCAACCGCACCAGGACAAAATGTTATATAAACACCAGCACAATAGAGGTCCAGAGCGCCTTTACACGTGGAACAGTCTCCGCGCCATCTTCCACCAAACAAAGATTCCTTCTACCACCACCACAATAGTAGCCGAGCCGAAGCAAACCCTTCTACCACCACCACAATAGTAGCCGAGCCGAAGCAAACCCTTCTACCACCACCACAATAGTAGCCGAGCCGAAGCAAACCCTTCTCGCACTCAACATCATCAAACAGGGCAACGTAGATAAAGTAAACACTATAACAGGCGACCAGACAGGGATATCAGAACAATCCCTACTGTTTGGTCACAGCCAAATTCGAGACTGGCAAAACCCCTTGTGATGCTTGATGCTCACCAGTAATGTCCGAGATTGGCATCTAAGAAGAGAATCACCTCTACGACTCTTAAAGTCTGTGGTATGTGACCGTCCAAGAAGACTACCACAACAGCAGCAGCGAATCACCTCTATGGCTCTTTAAGGATGTGGTGCGAGACTCTCTAATAATATTTCACATTGCGTGACAAAATATAAGTCCCCACCATGTACTGTGAAAGAAAAATCGGTAAGTACCCCTCTTACACCCGGAAAGTCACTGGAAGTGTTGTGTCTATTTTACAGTCTCTTCTTGTGACAATTTAGTTACCCTTCAGTAAGACACTACACACCTTGAGTTCCCCTATCCAATATTCTTACAATAACAGTTGAACATTCTAGTCTCAACGTAGCCAAAGACATTTGATAGCAGGAGTTAATTGTGAAAAACACAACATTCTAGTGATTTTTAAATATATAAATTTACTGTCCCTCGCTGTCGGTCGTACTATTAGATAATCGGGCTAAAGAAGGATTACGATCTCCAGTATAATTACGAGGGCAGACTAATCTTATTCTGTATCCAAATATATGTGAATTAACATCCACATATTTGTAAAGACCATTTTCATATACTCTGATTGTACTAGGATATTGCATCAATATTGGTGTGCATGTAATTAACCTTTGATTAAATCTAAGAACCTACGATAAGATTTGATTATATAATTATCTCCACTTTGTATTCCCTGCGTTCATCTTCGATTCACATTCAAGCTAGTACTTAATTACTGCCCTAACTCAAGTAAATATGATGTCCTTTCAGTATTATTGTATCCTGTGTCATATTGATTTATGTGATTAGAGTGTAAAGTCCTATTGTGTGAAACCTATTCTTGTGTATGAATAAAGTTATACTTTGTACCTATTGCATAATTCACTTCGCATTTCATTGTGTTTATATCTTTAGCTTCTAGTGTTTCCCCGTTAGAAGAATTCACCAATACTTGATTTTGTCTAGCATAACAATTACCTTGCATAATTTCTAGTTCACATAGTTTTAGTCTCCATACGTAAGCCTCATCGTTAAGCTTTTGTAAATAAGATGCGCCATTAATGCAAACAAAAAAACAGTGGTAGAGAAATCCTACCAGAAATAGTGGACTGATTGTGAGGGCTGCCTGAAATGGAATAGTCTGGGAAGTAACAAGGAGAGAGAGAGAGAGAGAGAGAGAGAGAGAGTTACACTGAGTTACAGAGATACTCAGACCACACAGACCCAACTAGGTGGTCTGGCCTAAATACTACTAGACAGGGACAGTTTATAGTGGAAGAATAGGACAGTAAAGTAGAAGAGAGAGAGAGAGCCACCCCTCGATCTCAGTCAAAACCCGGTAAACATGAAGGAGGGAGGAACTTTACCCTACCACAGTGAACAGGGAACCGAGAGAGGAAACGGGGGTTTGTTTCAATTCAACGCAATTAAAATGAGAGCTTATTATAATGTCCTAGTTCCTTCACTACATCCATTCCTTTCTCACGATATGAAACACACGTATCATACTGTCTTCCTTTCTTGTATTCTCTTACCTTTAAAGCCATTGTCATCTATCATGGCATTACTCTTGCTTCTGTCATTCAATTCATGTAGCAATAATAACTATAAGTAATATCTTCGTTAACCTTGACATGTTTATCATACATGCATTGCTTAGCAGATGTTTTTCGATTTTTCTGTTATATGTTTAGATACTTATGTTCTGGCTGTGGTGTCCCGAGTTCGAATATCGGGAGGACCATATGCTTTCATTAGTTTATTCAAGTACATTGGGGTTTGTAATTGATGATTAATGTTAAGAACGGGATGTTACTTACGATATATTCCAAACCACTATTTCACACCCCATAATTAATATTAGTACTAACATTCTCCCAAGTAAGCCTTACAATGTAGTAGTAGTAGTAGTAGTAGTAGTAGTTAGGGACGAGGTCACGAGGAGCGAAACCTTTTTACCCTGTTATAGACCTATTTTACTGTTATGCGATCAGAACAGAGGCAAGGGGTGTGAGGAGATTGCCCAAACATCTCCACCTGCCAAGAATCGAAATCGGTCTTCCCAGTTAGAAACCGAGCGCTCTACCTATGTCACTATAGGCCACCCCTGCCTTAAGGCCGCGTCATACAGAAGTCGAACGTTGGCCGACTGCCGCCCGAAGTCGATGACTTGCATATTTTTCCCGAATGCAACCGAATTACCCGAAAGTAACTCGGAGTCGAAAGTAACTCGGAGTCGAATATAACCCGACACTGACCCGAATGAATTTCGAATATAACCCGATGGACCGGAATGAAAGTCGATGATGAGTCGATAAATCCCCGTACGTAACTCGAGGAAACCCGATGTGGAACGAAGAAGCCTCGATCATGCGTCGAATATAACTTGAATATGCCCCGAAGACGGGGAAATAACCAGAATTATTACCGAAGCTCAGCTGAAGCTCAGTCGATCAACAACCGAAATAGAAGAAGTTAGGTCGAACGTCAGTCGAATAGGTCGAACGTCAGTCGAATAGGTCGAAGATCATAGTAAGTTAAATAATCGCTTATATTATCTTTTCGTTAACCCTTACTGTATCAGTGACGTCATATTTATTTGATTTCAGCAACATTTAGACGATTTTATGAAGCTTAGGATGGATGGGTCGGCTACCCCCAAAATGGGGATTGGGCCTGAGCATATAGATAGATAGATAGATAGCATATAGATAGATAGATAGGATGGATTTATGGTAGCTAAAGGGTTTAATTTATATTGTCTGAAGCATTTCAATGGGTAGACGCCCTTCCTGCGCTGAATAAAATCGTCTAATAGTTGCCAGAGTATAAAGAGAGTATATTGAAGAAGGATCTGTGGTAATAAAAAGGATTAAGTAAAACAATTCGAAACCTGCTAATTGTTTTTTAACCTAAATAATATCGCCTAATGGTAACCAGAGTAAAGTTAATAGGACATCACCGGTACTGAAAAGGTTCTTATAATAAATTTGTTCTATAATAAATTTCAGATTAGTGGCGTTTCCTTCAATGTGATAAAAATACTATTCATAATATGTAGACTAGTTTTGCTACAACCAATATATTCTACATTGCACACACGAAATCAACAATGTACTCAGCTTAGAATGTATAATCTTGTAGCGTGTGTGTGTGTGTGTGCGTGTGTGTGTGTGTGACGAAGCTGCAACAAATTCGTGGCCAATAAACTATCTACTTATCTTTCTGTGTGTGTGTGTGTGTGCCATCCTGACATTTGTTTTTATTTGTATGTAAACAACCCCAAAGAGTGGAGTTAGAGGGTGAGTGCGGCTATGCGTCATCCCCTCGTAGTCCTCCTTTGATTGATTGATGTGCTTATACCCTGTTCTAAACAAACAGGTCAAAATTCTTAAGGGGGGGTCACCAGCTTTTTTTTGTTATCTCTCTCTCCGTTTCTCTCTTTCCCTGGCTTGTATCCGTTTGGCTCCATTCAGCCAACTGTTTTAAGACGTTTATCCCCATCCAGGTGTCGATTTCTTCCTGGCAAGCAATAGCGAGCCAGCATAGACAATGAAAAAACAGATGGATAGGGTGATATTCGACTGTTATTCGAGTGAGCTTCGACTTTCCATTGTCTGTTATTCTGCCATTTCTGATCATGGTTGGGTCAATATCGAGTCTCGTTTGACTCTCGTTTGAGTTAAGGCCGCATCATACAGAAGTCGAACGTTGGCCGACTGCCGCCCAAAGTCGATGACTTGCATATTTGAACCGAATTACCCGAAAGTTACTCGGAGTCGAATATAACCCGACACTGACTCGAATGAATTTCGAATATAACCCGATGGACCTGAATGAAACTCGATGATGAGTCAATGAATCCCCGTACGCAACTCAAAGGAAACCCGATGTGGAACGAAGAAGACTCGATCATGCGTCGAATATAACTCGAATATGACCCCGAAGATGGGGAAATAACCAGAATTATTACCGAAGCTCAGCCGAAGCTCAGTCGATCAACAACCGAAATAGAAGAAGTTAAGTCGAACGTCAGTCGAATGTCAGTCGAAGATCAGTCGATGATGCAAACCAGCTGCCAGACGTACCTGATATTATATAAAAGTAGGGGTGGGGTCACAGCCACACCATTACCAACTCGTTGCTCAACACGGCAACATGGCACACAGTCTCGACTTCCCGGACACCTCACTTCCACAAGCGGTATAGCAAGATGAATTGAAGAAGGCAATCAAGTTCCAGGAGATTGTTAATGCCAACCTCAAGTATCGGCTTATGTGCGGCACCCTCATCGAGCAAGAACGTGAATGTCAAAAACGACCCAGGAAACAACGGAGTTGCAGCGACAAGCCTTGGGTCGCACAGAGATTAACCTACGGCACTACCACCAGTTGATGAAGAAGCTTATGGAAACGGATAGGGTCACCTATAAATACTATCTCCGTATGGACGAGGAGCTATTCAATGAGGTTGTAACCCATGTCACACCCCAGATCAAGAAGGAGACAACCAACTGGAAGAAGCCCCTGGAGCCCGGATTGCGAGTTGCCATGACACTAAGTTTCTTGGCCACTGGTGAGGCATATAAGAGGGCATTGAACTTCCGTGTTGGTGCCAACACGATATCTCTGGCAGTACGGGAGACGTGTGAGGCCATAATACAAGAGTACATGCAGGAGGTCATTGTCTGCCCATCAACACCTGAAGGCTGGAAGGAGGTCGCCAAGGGTTACAACGACAGGTGGAACTTCAGGCACACCATTGGGGCAATTGATGGAAAGCACATTGCCACACAGCCTCCAGGAAACTGCGGATCCATGTACTATAACTACAAACACTACCACTCCATTGTGCTCCTGGCAGTTGTTGATCACCTGGGAAAGTTTATGTGCGTTGACGTGGGAGCGAACGGGTCAGCATCTGATGGTGGCATTTTCCAGGTGACCGACATCCGGAAGGCGCTGGAGGATGGTGCGGCTGGCTTGCCGGCACCAGAGCCATTCCCCGGGGAGGATCATCCAGTGCCCTACTTCCTTGTTGGGAATGATGCATTCCCCATGAGGGAGTGGTTGCAGAAGCCCCACCCACACTGAGGACTCGACGATGACAAGAGAAAATTCAACTACCGACTGTCCCGGGCCAGGAGGCAGGTAGAGAATGCCTTCGGTATGCTGGCAAACCGCTTCAGGTGCCTCCTGACTACCATGAACATGCACCCCAGCACCGTGGAGAAGGTAGTCCTGGCTTCCTGTATACTTCACAATATGCTCATCAACCGACGGCCAGCACAACAACCCACACCGCGTCATGATAACCAACACTCTGACTGGATAAGGGACCCCTTGGATGGACTGGAGCCAATGCAGCGCCAGAGGGGACCAGCCACTGCCAAACTTGTGAGGGAGTACCTGACAGAGTACTACCACCGCCCCCAACAGCGCCTTGCCTGGCAGGAACCGGACAACTAAAGAGGTAAGTTTCCAGTCAATTCATGTCCAAAGTATTCCATCGCCCACATCGTATAACCAAATCAGGAATAGTAATCCTTTGTTAAATAAAATTTATATTCATGACTTCACACACAATTTGACCCCCATTTTATAATTGTTTAAACTAATTTAAGTTCTCTGTTCATTATAATTGCAATGACATATAACACACACAATTTGAGCCCCATTTCATAAGTGTGTTTAATTTTGTGTTAGTTCTCTGTTCAATATAATTGCAATGACATATATATACCACACTCAATTTGAGCCCATTTCATAAGTGTGATTTATTTCATTTGGTAGTTCTCAGTTCAATATAATTGCAATTACATATACCATACTCAATTTGAGCCCCCTTTTTTAAGTGTGTTGACACAACATTTAAGTTCTCTGTTCAATACATTTGCAAGAACATATACCAATGTTATGCATTATTAGTTTTTCAAGTGAAGTCTTTTTACATTTGTCATAGCCAGTTATAAAAAAAGTAAAATTTATATGAATGTTATCTTCGTTTAAATATTTATTAGTTCATTTTATCGATATATGTCCCCCTTTTCATCCGTGCTACTGATGGGACGTTAAAAATTAAGAACATGTTATGACACTATACATTGGGGTATCTTTTATCATACATTCCAACAACAATCAGATATGTTTAGGAGAAAGTACAACACAATTACACATAGAAAACAAAATGTATTTATTTATAATTTATAATACATATTAGGTAAAAAAGAAATATTGCGGAGAGAGATAGTAGACAGATATTAGGTTATTAGAGGTAGACTAAATTATAAAAAAGTGTCGACCGTCCGGTCGACGAAGCCAGGGGAAATAGCTAGGGGGTTGGTGGGCCTTCCATGTTCCATGGGTGTGGCCTCAGGATGCCCCACCGAGGGTGGATAGCTCCTCCAACCTCGCGGTGTGTTGGGGGCTGCTGATTGTTGCTTTCCACCATGGTAGAATGATGGTCCCGCAACATTAAGATTTTCGTAATGTGGGCTGTATTGGTTTGGCATCTGTGCCGGACGAGGCGGTTGAGGGTTGGGTGCCTCCTGAAGCGGGCCAAAACGTGGGAGGGTCCATACCCCCGGCTGTGGGCCCACATAGCATTGGTGAACCGCATCACCTTAATTTCGTAGTGATCCACGAGATCTGTTGGAAGCTCCGACAGGTTGTTCTGCACGAAGTGGTGGAAGAGTTGAGGGAAGCGGTGGATGGGCTGTCAATGTTTCTGCTTCGGTCCCACTTCTTGTACAGCTCGTCCAGGTGTTGCTCCCCCTGTCGTAGCTGTGTGTAAAACATATTTGCATTACAACATGACCAATACAATAATATATATTACATAAGCATTGATGATGTGTACCTTATTGATAACGAATATGTGTAAGTGCAAATGTTTAAAACTAAAATTTCAGAATATATTAAGGAATCGGTAAAATTGCAAATCTCTAATAAAGCAAAGTTATGAATATACTTAACTAATCGGTTCAAGTGTAAATGTATAGTAAAAATCAAAGTTATAATCTGTCAAAGTACACATTTTCAAAAGTAAAAGTTCTGAATATACAAACAATTCTGTCAAATTGCAAATATCTGATAAAGGAAAGTTCTGAATATACTTAATTATCGGGCAAAGAGCAAATCTATTATAAATAAAAATCTAAATATAATAACAATTCTATCAAAGTTGAAATCTACAATAAAACAATGTTCTGAATATTATCAATGAATTAATAACGTAAGGATGAAGGCATGTTAACATCGGATAACTAATATTAATATTTACCTTGTCATACAGGTCGGAATTGTTCCCTTCCGGCCCGGTGTTGCTGGTGGTGGCTGTACGGCGTCTCGTCGTGGCAGAGGAGGACCCTGTGAGTTCCTGGGTGGTGGGAGTAGGACCTGCAGTCACCGGTGGGCTGTCCACCTCGTCTGGTTGTGTGCCCGGGTCGTCGGCCACCTCCTCTTCAACCTCCATAGCTGTTCTGGTGGCTGTCTGAGGCTGCTTGTAGACCTGTGAAATATATAGGGGGGTTAGTGAAATTAGGACAATATTGAACATCTATTTCTAAAGCAGTTCAAACAATGATTTAAACCTGATGATATGGGGAATGAGGTAATACGTTTGAGTGTCATATATTGTTTATAAAATGCAATGCTCAAGCAAACAATTAAAATTGTGTTTTAAGATAATGTTAAGTATTAATATTAACTGACTATACCTCTATACTTTAGTGGTCTATTAATTCATAAATAAATATATATGTATGTCATAAACATGAATAGTATGTTGGTGGACATGTGAGACTTTATCAACCATTATTTCCGTGACTTTACCGGTACATTTATGTCTGCGTGTGAATACTCCTTAAATACATGTCTATCAATAAATGCATAATAACATATTAAAATTATGTAATCCATTTATAATATGCCCAATTTTTGTAGAGAAATCTATATACCTTTGATTAATGTATATTAAAAATTATATCTTGATGAACACCCACTGATTTCTTTTTTCCTTTATATTGATTGTCCTTTTGGAGAAACATTTGTCCTTTAGTTATATTGTATAAACGTACCTTGCTCTTCCTAGTTATATTGTATAAACGTACCTTGCTCTTCCTGGTGGGCAACTTAACCAAATGTGGTTTGAGGAACGCAAAGGCCTCCTTGATCCAGGCGTCCCTCTCGGTGAGCTGAGATGCACCGGAACCTGACGGGATCTTGTCCAGCCTCCTGAACCGTGTACACATGCCCTCCATCCACTTGGCTAGGACCTTCACTGCAAAATCATAATTTATAAACATAAGCAGTGTATAGGTGGTGTTTTATTCAAAATAATAATGAGACACGGAAACTAAGAACATAAAGAATGGGGAGTCTACAACAATGTGGCAGATTCACCTGGCCAGGTGAACCACACAGTACACCGAAAGATAACGGAAATACAATGCAGCACTTCACACGACACTTAATAATGATTCATTAATAAATACATGTCTTTGTTATTTCACTTAACATAAAATTATTTATACATAACAAACAAATGCACTCAACCAACCTGACACATTCTCCTCCGCGGCCTTCTTTGACATGGTTTTCTCCCTCATGTCCCTGTCCCTGTGCGCCTGGAGTTTGCGGTTGTACAGGAAATCGTGGTCCCTCTACCACTCTGCCACACCAACTTCCTGCTTGTCCGGCAGGATGGCGTAGGACCTCTTCCGTGTTGGCACTGCTGCTGACTTGTCCGAAGGTTTTTTGATGGGCGGCGTTGTCTTGTGCGGCATCGGCGTTGGCTTGGGTGGCGAGGGTGTGGACTGGGTGGCTGTTGCCGGGGCGTCTGACTGGGTGGAATACTGCGTGTAGTCAGGTTGCTGGGAGGGACTCTCACCTAACACAGGCATCTCTTGGGTGGCAATGCCTGGGGGGAAGAGGTTGCCGTTGCTTCACAAGAGCCATCACCTTCTCTGACTCGTCGGTGGTGTTGCCCGCATCGGGGTCGGAGTTGACCTGTTGCCCTGAAGCATCATCCTCGGTGTCTGAGCTCGTGTCGTCGACGATCAACAAGCCCTCATCATGTTCTGGTGGTGTTGCCATGGCTTCCTGTGATGGGGCGAAGAGGTCCACCGATTCCGCCTGTTCGGGAGCCTGCTTCTTGGGACGCCCCAACTTTGCCCCCTTTGAACCTCTGCGCATCTTGGGGAGTGGTGGAGTGTCGTACGAGAGAGAGAGGAGTGGTGTGGCGTTGTCGGATGAGGAGTGAGGCAGCATGTCTCTGCCAGCAGCTATATAAGGAGCCCCTTGCGTGCCTGCCAATGTACAATTCATCGGGTCGCATCTGGTGGTGCCGTGTGCATTCCCCCCTTGTTCTGCCCTAATATGCTGGTCCGTGTCCAAATCTGGTAGCATGAGGCGTCCCACGTGGGGCCGCACCTAGCAAAACGACGCATCGGGTGATATTCCGCTGTTATTCTAGTGAGCATCGACTTTCAATCGACTGTTATTCTGCCAATTCTAGTAATGGTTGGGTCTATATCGAGTGTAAACTCGATACATCAGGCAAGCAACCAGTGATATACGGGTCGATATCTGGTATTCATCCTTGTATTCGGGTTGTATTCGACTCTCGTTTGAGTTACATTCGATTTTATGAGAGATTCATCCAGCTTTCATCGAGTCTCCTTCGGGGTAATGTCGACTATCATCCGGTTACATTCGACCCAAGTTCGAGTAATTTGATTCATCATCGGCAATTCAAAATACAATCGAACACTACCCGAATAGGTCGTATGTAACCCGAATATATCCAAATGTAACTGGAACGTAACTCGATCATGACTCGATAGAATTTTAACGGTTATTTGACCCGATTCATCGCCAAAAGTTAACACGTGAATTAACTTTTGGCCGACTCACCGGATGATTCGAGTCAAGACCCGAACATCCCAAGAACCTCCCGAAGATAACCGAAGATCACCCGAAGCGTTACCATAATCGACCGGAACTGGCTGAACCCAGAACATCCCAAGAACCTCCCGAAGATAACCGAAGATCACCCGAAGCGTTACCAGAATCGACCGGAACTGGCTGAAATTTTAAAATCGATTCGGCCGGGTTCGGGTGGGTTCGACTTCTGTATGGCGCGGCCTTTACACTGTTCCTATACACAGATTCCCGTTCGTCATTAAAGCTTCCACTGCCACGTTTCGTCTTCGAGACACTTTATTTTCAACTTTATATTGTTCTACATGGTCCTGTATTTTCATTCATAGTTCGAAGCCTATGTTTCAAAGACAAAAATCCCCATTAACCAATATACAGTAAGTAGAGTTAGATTTAGTATATAATGCAGTATTATCTGAATTTATAATATATGAATAACCAATTCCTTTAGGTCTGGCTTTTAATTATCTTAGTCACATTTATGAACTGTAATTATTCAACAATCAGAGTGACAGAACACCGCTTTGTTTCGTCCCAGTCTGGTCATTATGCCATGATATTAGTGTACATAATCGAAAATAACCATGATAAGTTAGATGTTCACAAGTATTTTACATTTGACTAGTCCAATTACACAAGAGGAAATGGTTTCAAATTTGTTGGAAAACGATTCAACTCGGATCAAGCTAAGAATTTCTTCAACCGGATCGGATCGTAAACATTTTGGAATAAACTGCCTCGAGATATTTTTAATTGTGAGACTGTATCGACTTTCTAAATTCGCATAGACTACTTTATGCAATCATACCTTCATTTAGTTAAATTAATTACTTAGAAATGTAAGCGAAATGAGCACATAACATTTGCTACTTCTCATTTTACTTAAGGGACCCCATCTCGTTTTTGTCCTCTCTCTCTCTGGGTTGTATGTATACATTTGGCCCCATTCAGCCTACTGTTTTTTACGTTTATCCCCATACAGGTGTCGATTTTTTTATCCCTGGCGAGCGGTAGCGAGCCAGCATATTATTTTATAATGTTTTTGACAGCAGGCTAAATTTGTACATTTTTCGATAGAAAAATTTCTCCGGCGAAGCCGGATTTCTTCATACAATGCTGGCTCGCTATCGCTCGCCAGGAAAAAATAGACACCTGGATGGGGTTAAAAGTCTTAAAACAGTAGGCTGAATGGGACAGAATGGATACAAGCCAGAGAAAGAGAGAAAAAAAGCAGATGACCCCTCACAAAGGCTAACAGCCCCGTTTAGGACTAATTTATTTGTTGTTGTTCGCATTCCTTTGTATTCCTATATAATAAACCTACAAAGATTTACCTATGAACAATTTTGTATATATATTGCATAATTAATCACATTTAAGAAAGTATTTCATAGCAAATAATAGACACAAATTAATCTTGTTTGTGTTACATTTCAACTGACGTTTCCATGACTATTATGTATTATGTATGTGCATTGTATTATATATTATGTATGTGCATTGTATTATGTATGTGCATTGTATTATATATTATGTATGTGCATTGTATTATATATTATGTATGTGCATTGTATTATATATTATGTATGTGCATTGTATTATGTATTATGTATGTGCATTGTATTATGTATTATGTATGTGCATTGTATTATATATTATATATGTGCATTGAATTATATATTATATATGTGCATTGTATTATATATTATGTATGTGCATTGTATTATATATTATATATGTGCATTGTATTATATATTATGTATGTGCATTGTATTATATATTATATATGTGCATTGTATTATATATTATATATGTGCATTGTATTATATATTATGTATGTGCATTGTATTATATATTATATATGTGCATTGTATTATATATTATATATGTACATTGTATTATATATTATGTATGTGCATTGTATTATATATTATGTATGTGCATTGTATTATATATTATATATGTGCATTGTATTATGTATTATATATGTGCATTGTATTATATATTATATATGTGCATTGTATTATATATTATGTATGTGCATTGTATTATATATTATATATGTGCATTGTATTTATATATGTATGTATGTGCATTGTATTATATATTATGTATGTGCATTGTATTATATATTATATATGTGCATTGTATTATATATTATGTATGTGCATTGTATTATATATTATATATGTGCATTGTATTATATATTATATATGTGCATTGTATTATATATTATGTATGTGCATTGTATTCCTATTAATTTTGTTGTTAAAATTATTTCTATTTCTCCCTTACCCATTCCACTGTTCTTCGTGTTATTCATAAATCACTGCCTGTCGTTCGATTCTATATTAAGGGGAGGCAGACCGTTTTTCTGGACCCCCTTCTCCCTAATGTTTAGCCCCACTAGTTTTGAGATTATAAGACGTTCGGCCCATTAGTTTGGCGATTTTAACACCTTTTGCCCCATTTCGTTGTTAATTTTAAGACCTTTCGTGCCATTTAGGTGTCGATTTTTTCCTGGCGAGCTATAGCGAGCCTGCAATTTTAAGAGGAACCGGCCTTCGGCCGGGACATTTTTCTACCGAAAAATGTACAAATTTATCTTGAATAGGGGGTGTTTTTCTATGTTTGATGGAGGTCTAGGGAGGAAACTACAAAAATATATGAATAAATTAATAAATAGATCAAATAAACGGCCCGTCTCCCCTTAACAGTCCCAGAAACTGTCCCATGCCTCGGACGCTTATGCAAACTTTTCGAAGATGGAAGATCATAAAGAGAAATTGGCCACTGTGAGAAGATTGGTTGGACTCTCTCTCTCTCTCTCTCTCTCTGTCTCTCTCTCTCTCTCTCTCTCTCTCTCTCTCTCTCTCTCTCTCTCTCTCTCTCTCTCTCTCTCGTCATGGATACACAAACACACACGAGAAAGAGAGAGAGTGTGTATGTGTGTGTGTATCATATTGATGTTAGTTCGGTTAACTAGGAGGCATAGTAGAGGCAAATTAACCCCTTCTGTACCGGCGGCGTCTTCATATTTTAGCTACATTTAAACGATTTTGCGCAGTTTAAGACGGATCTGTGCTATTAAAATGAGTTAAGTGAGATAGTTCGAAGCCTGTTCATTGCTGGAGGCCCTATATATACTGAATACAGTAGTCTGATAGTAGCCATAAGAAAGATAAATGAACGGCATCGGTACAGAAAGGGTTAACTAGTTCAAGTACTCAATACACAACTCACACAACCACACACTCAACTCATGCACGCAACCATATACTTGACGCAGGCACATAATCACAACTCAACACACCCACACACTCAACTCACGCCACACACACACACCCACGCCACCCACACACTCAGGGAGGCCACACACACACACACACACACACACACACACACACACACACACACCCTCGCCGCCCCACATTCGACACCCCCCCCCCCACATTCTGGAAGACCCCGCACATACCCTCACCCCCACACGTCTGTACGTCACCCACACACCCCACCCTACACCCTGGAAGGTCACCCACACACCATCACAATCCCACCCTCAACACATATCACAGACACCACCCCGCACACACATCACCCACAATCTGTACACTCCTGAACACCACCCACACAACGCCCCACATTATATACATTACTGAACATAACACAAAACGCACAACCCCCCACACTTCATACACACGTGCACCCCACATCTTGAATATCACCCCACGCTCCTCACACACAGCACCCTACACTCCACACACACCACCCCACAGTCCGAACACACACCCACACACACCCACCCATATACAAACCCACACTCCACACACACAACCACACACTACCGCACACTCCAAACACACATCCCCACAATCTACACACACCACCCCACACTCCTGAACACCACCCACACACAACCCCACACTCCACACAAAAAGCCACACAATCTACACACACCACCCACACTCCGCCCCCACCCACCCACACACACACACACACACACAAAACACACACACACACACACCACCACCACCGCACTCAGGAACGCCAACCAGGCACCCTCACCACCAGCCGCCCTTGAAGGATAAGGCCACTTGCTTTGAATTTCATATTTCTGGCAATTTTCTTGATGGTGGTCGTTGGTTTCTATGAGGACCCCACCACGCTGGAGATAATTTAGAGTACGAAGGGCAGACAATTCTTCTCCGCCATACTCTTTGGATTCCCAAGCACAAACGTATAACCTTTTTTGAAGTTGTATATTTTATGTTATTGTATTTTGTTTGCTCTTATACAACAAGGTTTGGTATCATGCATGTGATTGCCATGGCATTATCTACTACCAATTTATATTTAAAATACTGTACGGTACTGCACCTAGTCGTGAACTTTCTCGCATGATCAACCCAGTACTGCTTATATATAAACCAATCCAGAACATAACTGGTTTGTCACTCAACAAACAAACAATGGAGAAACTTGGTTGAGCTCGAGAACATTTTGGTAGTAGTAGTAGTAGTAATAGTGGCTGCTCCGGGACAGCAAGGCTTTCTAGACGTCTATCTATCTATTGCCGGATGCCGTGATTCCCGAAGGAGAAGCAATGCATGTATCGCCCTCATGCACCTCTGTCCCCAGACAGTCTACGCCTCTCCTCCCACCCAGCACCGCTTTCACGCATATACTTCTTAACTCCATCCTTCCACCTCTCTCTCGGTCTACCTATCCCTCGAGACGTGAAGGATGGAATAGAATGGTGAAGCGTAAAAGCGAGGACAAGGGACCCAACCGCACCTCCAGAAAGCAGAGAGAGACTCGGGGCACTTATTGCCCACATGCGAGTATTGGTCTATACGGAAGTTGGAGCCATGAACATCAATATCTAGCAGACATACAAACATTATGTGAACTTGTGTTGTACAGAAAGCTTACTGAATTAAATTATATGTATTTAATTACGCACCACAACCGTATTTTAACTGTTAATTGGGCTAAATATTTATGTATAAAGATCCATCTTCTATATAGCCCGAAACTTGCCAGTGGTCAATAGATAGGTGGGGTCCCCGACATAATCCCCGAAGTAATACACAGCACGGGTCACTATCACCGGTGGCCGCTCAGATCCCCAAAAGACCAATATATCATCGGTGTGGAAGTCGATACACCAGCAGGGAGGGATGGTCACTGGACGAGGAAGAGGAACCAGAACAGCATGGAAGAAGAGAAGAAAGCCGAGGGAGAGGCTGCAAGAGATAAGAATCAGGGTTGACTAGGAGTGCCACAAATAGAACCCAAATACCGCAAACCCCAGAGATAATTTTCCACAATGACAGCCAGCCAGCATCTTCCTAGAGTATATTTTGGTGTCATCTTAGTGACTTGTTTTTGTTGTTATTATTTATCAAATATTCATTGCCGTGTCAACTATTTAATCAGTCAAAATATTTAATGATACCTTCTTGTTAATATGAATTCATATTTATTTACCAACCCACCAATTAACTTACAAATAAATATAATTAATGGAATCAATGAAACTAATGAATATATGTGGGAAAAACAGGAAAGGATCAAATTGGGTTAAGGTAGTTGTCGAGGGGCACTTACATTAGGAGGATTTAGAAGCACCAGGTATTCCTTAGCAGTTTAGGGGGGGGGGGGACCGTTTTTCTGCCCTCCCCCCCTCCCCACCCCTTCCTAGTATTTAGCCCCATTGTTTTTTTAGATTTTAAGACGTTCGGCCCATTAATTTAGCGATTTTAAGTCTTTATGCCCCCTTTCTTTGTCAATTTTAAGACCTTTCGTGTCATTTAGGTGTCGATTTTTTCATGGCGAGCGATAGAGAGCCTGTGATTTTAAGAGCAGCCGGCCTTCGACCGAGACATTTTCTACCGAAAAATGTACAAACTTGTCTTAAAGGGAGGTTTATGGGGTGTTTTTTCACAGCTTGATGGAGGTATAGGGAAGAAACTAAACAAACATTAAAATATAAAACAATAAGCAAATATATACGCCCATCTCCCCTTAACCCATTTAGTACCGGTGATGTCGTGTTCATTTTATGCTGACAACCAGTAGACGATTATATTCAGCTTGGAATGGACGTCTAGCCATGAAAAAGGATACATACTATCACAAAAGATAATTTTAGCTACCATATATGCTATTTAATAGTGGCCCCTCCATCATTGACGATGTTGCCTATTAGTATAATAGTCTCCATTCAACATCCACGTCAGTCGTTTGAATCAACCGCCGCGAGGAAGAATAAGAGTCATCTTCATAAGTGCAACGCTACTTCTCTTATGTAATCGTCACAGATCGGGTACCCACTACGAAAAAACTTCGTAAAAAATAAGAGAACAAAAAAGGGAAAAGAATTCCCATCTTAACACTGTTAATCACAAGCTTCCCACATTCGGTAGATTTTCTTGCGTTGTGGCTTCTTGCCGTCTCTCGCCAAGCGCAACGATTCGGCCTTCTCTTCCTCGCGGGCCTAACGTCAACACCAGTGCCCCCGCGATCCGGCTTCATTCGACGCTCGCTCTCCTCTACTGAGTCTTTGCTCATTTGTATATATTTGGGAGATAGTGAGCAGGGTTTAGACTAGCTAGCACGGGTTGTGTTATATTTGGCCCGCAGGAAGTGTTAAAATTAGGGTACGATAGGGGCTTTTCCTTGTGTTCAATTTTTGCCACCCCTCGTGGTATTTTTTCATTGTTGCTAGGCGCCTTAGTTTTTGCTTTGACTTAGTTAGGAGGCTTTCCTTTAAGTTTCTTGCTGTTCCTAGGGACGGCTTGAGGATCTACGGATCCTGTCTTTGTTGCAGACGCGCCAGGGTTAAGGTCGCCCAACGTGGTTGGGGCGTCCCCCGGTATTGGAGCCTGAGGAGAGGCCCCTCGTGGGGTTTTTTTCTCTTCGCCTCGTAGCAGGGTTCTTAGTTCCTCGTGTGGTCTGCGCTTTTGTTATTATTACTATGATTGTTTTTTATCATTATCATGTCCCCTGTGAGTTGTTGGTTTCCCGGTGGTTAGTGTGCCACTTGCCGGGAGTCTGGCAACACGTTCCTAGCGTGGGAGTGAGTGCGTTTAGGGTGTGTTTCCTCTCAGCAGTGCCTTGCTCGGGTTTCCCCACCTCACTTTGCTGGGCTCGCCGGCCTACGGTTTTAACCATTGGTCGGTCCGCCATTCCGGCGTGTTCACGAGTTCAGATCTTCCTCGCCGGGGCTTTGCGTCGGTGGGTGCGGCATCGCCACTAACCCCTGGTCCCTGGTTCCTCCGGAATCCGGCGGACGTCGATGTAGATCTGGTAGTGCTTTTCAACCCCTCGGACCTTGGCCCCGCCTCCTGGCGTTTACGAGAGCTACGATTCCTCCGGCGGGTCATGTATTTCGTTTACGATTACCCACCGTCAGGGGACCCCTCCCCGGTCTTTGGCCTGGTCAGTTCTTGAAGGGGGAATATTATGGTCGTTTACCCCGCCGTGCCGGCAGTCTAGTGGGTAATAGACCCCGGCGGACACCACACGTGTGTTCATCGATTAGCACGCTTACCTTAAATGAAGTTTATCTCGCCTTACCGGCGGCTCAGTAGGTAAACTAATCCGGGACTGCTTGTGTTTTACAGAGCACACAGGTCCACCGTTAAAAGGCTACGGCATACGCCGTCATAGGGGCCCTCAGTTGAGAGTATCCCCTCCTCATGCTACCCAGGGGCATAGGAGGAGGATCTTCACGCCCTCTTAGGGGTGCTAAGAAAGGGGAGGCCGTGGCCTCCTATTCTTATTACGCCGGGAGGTTAGGATAAGTGAGACTCTCCCTTTTTGTCCTTATGAGCATTGATTCCTGGACATTTTTCTTCCAGGTGGACACCCAGGACAGCCGGATACCGCGCCGCTCCCGCCGGGGAGAGGAGCTTCTGCATCATGCCCTTGTTTACAGTATGCTCGACCCCCTCGTGTTTTTTGCTATCAATACCGGCCCATAACAAATGTATCAGATGCGTTCAGTGTTTAAACAAAACCTCTTTCGAATGGGCATCTCGTACGTGTCCAGTTTGTTCCGATTTGTTTGCAGAATGGCTGGCGGGCCAAGATTTGTCATGTTTACTCACGCTCATTGAAGTAAAGACTAAATTTAAAACCGATGCTTTTCATGTAGAAAACAAAGAACTATCATGTGATAACCCCGGAACTTTTAAGGGTCATTCAGCTTTACTCTTTTGATGATCATATAGCTCACCAGTCACAGAACTCCCCCATACCCTTGTTGACCATTGGGTCCCCTACGTCCTCCATGACATCCGATCAGAGCTCCTCTCCCCCAACAAAGAGAAGCCGCTTGATATCACCGGACCGCCTCCACCTTACCCAACCGGCTCCCCCGGCGGGCAACCTGAGGCGCATGGACAGTATGGAATACCTGCCTGACAAGATCGACGGCTCTCGAGCCCACCACGATGTGTGTTACTGGCTAATGAAACTCCCAGTTCTGTACAAGTGAATCCCACGGATTCACCGGGAGTGGGTCCGGCGACCTCCTCAGAGACGCAGGGGGTTAGTCCCGGTCTCCCTGAGCCGGACGCCGAACCATCTCACCTTGCCACTAGACTAAGACAATCTGTACACGTTAGGATTCAAAGTTCTCAGTTAATTTTGTCACATAAACAGTCTCACCAAATCAGGGTTCATACCCCTACTCAGTCTCTGGGTGTACGTACATCAGACGCGGTTACGACCATCAGATCTCACGCGACAACCCTGGCTCCTTCTAAGGACCAGCCGCCCTCAAAGATATAGGTTCGCAGAATGCGAACAACCCATTAACACCCCGGCCACGTGACCAGAAATCACTGGCTTGCGGTGCGCCCCACCCGGCTATGGCTAGTAGCAGTACGTCACTGATGACCACTAATAAGACACAAGTGGCACCTATCACACGGGCTGCCACTCTGATACAAGCAGACCAACATGATAGGCCTCCAACACAAACCACTACTGCAAAGTTGACAACTGTACAACTAAAGGGATTGTCACGACAAGTAATAAACCAGTGTGCCATTAAACAGGATCAAACCCCTCCTCCGGCACAGGGACCACTTCACAATGTAGCTAGGCCCCCCTCTCATATTAATGTCGGCATTCCCTCTCTAGCAGTCCCCACCGCCGGGCCAGCAACGACCCGTCCAATTGACTACCCGCAGCCCACGGGCCCACCACTAAACGAACCAATTCGTCCTCGACCTGCGGGGCAAGAGTTTCAACCGCAGGCCGTAACAGTTCCCCAAAGTTCGCTGCCAGACCCATTAGGCCGGCCCTCGATGCAACTCCTAGGCTTAGGAGACCTGGAGTTCATGGGTGGGTTCAAGTCCCACAATATAATTCCCCCTTCCGCCGGTCGACCCGAACAGGAACTTCCGGCGGAACCTTGGGCAATTGTTTCTTACAGTTTCTTACAGTAGATCCTCTGGAAAAAGGCAAACTATGCCTGTGTATCCAGCTCAGTAACAGTACTTGCACTGCTGCGGTCGTTCACGGTGTTGGCGGCGGCGGTAGCAGACGCAACATTTTTACTATTCTGTATTTTTGTTTTATTATCAAACTTCAAATCTTGTCTTCCCCATGCTTTATCAAGATTTCTTTCAAACTCCCTTATTGATTCGGAATCGACTATATACTGGGGCAGTGCGTTCCACTCATTTACCACTCTATCATAAAATTAGTTCTTTGCCTTCTCAAGCCTATTTCATTCTTTGTAAATTTTCTTAGGGTGTCCTCTCGTTCTTGTTCCCTCCCGCATCAAGAAGATACCTTCACACACATCCTCATCGTACTTTCCTGACACTATCTTAAAAGTCTCTATCATATCCCCTCTCTTTCTCCTATATGCCAGTGTCGGAAGCCCCAGTGTCCTCAACCTCTGCTCATAGCCCGCGTTCTTCAACGTTGGTACCAGCTTGCTAGCTCTCCTCTGCACTTTCTCCACTGCTTCTATATCCTTTACCATAATATATGGAGCCCACACCTGGTTCGCATATTCTAGGTGCGGCCTAACCAGCGCTGTATAGAGATTCCTGAAGATTTCTTCGTCAAGTGACACAAATGTCCTCCTTATCAGCACTACAATTCTATTGGCTTTGTTTATCTTTTCCGCTAAATGTTCTGAGAAATTTAACTTATTGTCTATCACTACTCCTATATCCTTTTCTGCATTCACTTCCTCCATCGCTTCATACATACTGTATCCTACCTTGTCTATCTTGCTGGTCCCAATCCGCATGTACTTGCATTTTTTTGGATGAAAAGGCATTAACCAATGCTCAGACCATCCCTTCATGCCCTCCACATCTCCTTGAAGCAAACCCATATCTTCCTTACTCCTCACTCTTCTATACAGCTTAGTGTCATCCACATACAGGTATACCTCACTTCCATTAGTTATAACTTCAGGTAAGTCGTTGATAAATATAACGAACAGTAGTGGTCCCAACACAGATCCCTGAGGTACCCCACTTGTAATTTCCCCCCACCCCGAGCCTATTCCATTCACCAGTACCCTCTGTCTCCGATCTTTCAGGAAGGTTTCTATCCATTTCACACATTTCTCCCCTATATTATAGCTTCTAACTTTCTCTATTAACCTTTTATGTGGGACCTTATCGAAGGCCTTCATAAAATCGCAATATACCACGTCTATTACATCACCATCTTCTAGAATTTGCATCCAATCATCTACCACCTTAATTAGCTGTAGTACCGTCGACCTCCCCGGCAAGAATCCGAACTGTGCCTCCTGGCCTTAGACAACCCTGGATTAGGCTGGACTCTGAGTCAGTTCATAGCGAAGAGCACCTAAGTTTGACTAGTTCTGATGATACTCAACATTGCTTATCACCCCCAATAGACAGAACTCATATGGCAAGTAACCTGCCGGGTCCCTCTTCTGCCCCCAGTTCTCACCCCGGGGCCCCACTGGCCCAGTCGGGTGTCCCGTTAACGTCTCAAATAGTTAAAGCGCCAGGCAGGCTCTGGCTTCCGGTTACGGCA
The DNA here is from genome assembly GCA_032716605.1 of Paralithodes platypus. Classification (NCBI taxonomy): domain Eukaryota; kingdom Metazoa; phylum Arthropoda; class Malacostraca; order Decapoda; family Lithodidae; genus Paralithodes; species Paralithodes platypus. Next base: position 39,974,064 of record CM064510.1, on the reverse strand, counting down.
GTAACACAGGGTAAGGGGCATAAATCATAAAGGGGAAGTCCCAGTGCCGGTGGAGTGGTCTATTGAAGTAAACCGTAAACAGGTCTTTAGGGCAAAAGACGCTAATGGTACAGTCTTAAAGGTTCCTATATATGCTAAACCAGACCCGGAAAATTTTCAATATTTTGTGTATGACCCATGTCAGCTGGTTCCTCTTCTGGCGGATTCCCTGGGCCAGGATCCTTCTCACCCAGACACTCCCATTTGCCCTGATTGTAATAAGCGATGTGGCCCTTCTGGCTGTCGTCCTCTGCCTACACGGCAGGAGCCTTCTCATAAGTTTCATAGATGTGGTCCTCATAGAGACCAAAGGGAGTTGAATCTGAGTGAGGTGGGCGATGGGCCGTGGACAACGTGGGAGCAGGAACTGCAACAATTTGCTATAGATGTTACATCCAATGCCTTGTCACCAATTCCCCCTCCCCCCATTACCGAGTTTGACTGGCTAGCACAACGACCGGGCGGAGTTCCGTTCTCTGTTTTTAATTTTCTCATACCCCCTCAATTGACAGCGGAGGTTTTTCCCCTGCCACTCATTACTCCTGAACCCATTGAACTTCAACGTAAATTTTTGGTCAGAGATAAGGCCCACAGAGCCTTTATTAGCTTCCTGTTAACGAGAGACACGGCCCAGGCTATTGCTCAACCTTTGCCGAATCCCTCTCTACGAACCCAGGAATTAGTTAAAGTTTTCCAACAGTACCTACTCCCAGCCCCGGCTAGAACTCTCACGGAAATCCGAATAGCCCTGTTTGAGGCAGTCCGGTCACGTCAGCTCCTCAGACTCGGTATGGCTCAGACGTTACTATGAATGCTTACTAAAGAATATTGTTCGCCCCTGTCTTAACTGCGAGAGTAATAGATGAACAGATGGAATGTGATGTTCGGGTAAGTTGCGCTTGATGAACAAGAAACACTGTTAGCTCTCCCTGGCGGCAGGCGGACGGATTCACCTCTGGCTCTGATGGTTAAAATCACATGAACTATTATCCATGATACTCCAGTCCTCCCTGGGTCTTCCTCCCTCCCTCGGCCATGCTAGTGCAATAGGGTTTTTTGAGGTTCGACCAAGTGTTAAGTTCTCCTGGGGGGGCAGCGCCCACTCTGATGACTTCGGTCCGACTGACCGGAACCGGTCAACACATAAGCATGCCCGGCCAAAAGTCAAGCGACTTTACCTCACATGGCGTGCATAACAGACCGATAACCTCCCTCTGCATAAGGGATAAGGCGACTAACTCATTATACAGGGACATTGGACTATGGCCGCCATACAGGGACGGTTCTGCAAACAAACCATTAAACAACCTCGGCGGAACCGCATCTGGAGTATTTATCACTTTTCATTTGAACAAATGAAGGCCGGAGGCACCCGTTCTGCCGGCTTGCCTCCTTTAAATGAAAGTACGAACTCTTCATTATCGGGCCGAAAGGTTCTCACCCACGCTAAGACATATCGGTCCCCTAACAGGTCCCTCTTGATAAGATCGCTACAGTGTAACACATCATTTTTTCCTTAGCCATGCCAGTCCTAGGCTCACTGCCGGCTGTCACTTTACAATCGCACCCCGCCGTTGGGGATAGGCGATCACCCCGGCGGGTCCTTTTCCTATGGACCGGGGTCTGTCTCTCTATACTTAACCTAGCGGAAGATGTTTCCTAGGGTCAGAGTCGGCTCAGCGACAAGTCAACATTTATCAAAACTGCCGGCCGGGGTCTTTTATTTTCAACCTAGTTGGAAGTTCCAGCAAACGGAGCCCTTCAAGACACTGGTCTAGTTTCTCTGTCATATAGAATCATATCCGCACTCATTTGCTCCTTGCTGTTAGCATTCCACACTGATCTTACGGACGCAGTGGTACCTGCAATCCCGGCGGCTGACGATCAGGACTCACCGACCCTTTTTTCGGCCCGGTTAGTCACGAGACCTTTTTAGTTCTCTATAACCCTTCCTTTTCACGTTCAAATCCCTCATGACCCGCCGTACAATACCCTGCAATTAGCCAAATCATTACTCGCTTAAGTGACTAACCGCGCTGTCCCTGAGACTTCTCTGGCCCCAGGTGTATATGATGTTTTAGGGCTAAGATCAACCTTCACCATAATGTCTAGGTGCCGGTTGGTATGTAGTATTTAGTAGGTTTTCGAATTAAGTTCAACCTTCACCATAAGGTCCAGGTGCCGGTTAGGTCAAATTATGTTTTAGATATAAGTTCAACCTTTCACCATGTCTATGTGCCGGTTAAGTCACTCCAATAAGGGCGGGGGTCACGGCGGAAGCCTGTCAAGGCCTACGGCTCAGGTTCCCCGAGTGTATGCCTAGTTACCCGCCTAATCGGGATTATAAAGGCTACGAAGGACTATCGGTTCTATTTGCCTAACTCAGTTACTCGCTGATCCTCGCCGAGAAAGCGGGGCTTGATACTAAACGAAGGAAGGGCCATCAGCCCGGAAAGGCTTCAGAGAAAAAAAGGGGGGGGGACATGTGGATCCCAGTACGAGAGTGGAACTCCCCCCCGATACAGGATTACAAATAGGTTTAGGGAAAAGCCTGGATGCGGTTTACGCCAGGCTGTACCCAGAATGAGTTATGAGCTTAGAAGCTCAGTTTGCTTGATTGCTTAACCCGTCGAGCCCCGGCTGATTATTAATAAATGTACACCCAGAACCCGGCCGGTTTTCAAAAATGTTTTTTATTCCAGAAACAATAGCGAATGGGTTAGGAATGAAGGAAAAACCACGAAAAACCGATCAAAAAGCTCAAAAAATTGTCCTACAGAGCCCCCGAAAACGGATTTTACAAGAGTAAACAATTTAAGGTAATTTCCCAAAAAAAAGGTTATTGCGTGCTCACGCGCACGCACGTGGACTTTGAGAGTTTTCAACCATCAGCACGGTTGCGTGGGATACGTATACAGTTCCCATACAAATCTGAGCCCTCTCGAGTGGCTACACCTGAGGTTACGGTCGGAGCAATTAGGGTGACTCGTCAGACGCGTCGGTGGGGCTGTGCGTTACATACATCGCCGACGCGCCAGACGCGTCGCTGGTGCTGGACGGGTTAATTTAAACTCAGAATGTTTAAGTTTAAGGGACAAACCTGGACGCTGTTTACACCAGGCTATGCCCAAAATTGAGATGTAAAACTCAGTTTGCTCGATTGAGAAACTGCTTAATTTAAACTTAGGTTTTATGATGATTAATAAAAGAAAGTTTTATGTTTTCAAAACTAGTTGCACTAGATTACAATAGGTCCGAAGGGACTCTGTAAATATTTCTATTCTAAACTGCCCAACTTATGTTGTTTTTATCAATAATACAGATTTATTTGCTCTACAGTGTATATAATTTTCAGGTATGTTACTGGCTAGCTACACTAGTTTCAGTAGGCTTGATAATTGTCAATATGACTATGCCGGGAACCGAGCTGAGCTCAGCATAAGGTTCCGGCCCAAGGGAATGAAGAGTTAGGCTGTTAACTCTCACCCAATACAACAAACACCTCAAGAAGGAGGACTCTGTTGTTGGAGCAGGCTTCTTTGAAGCAACGCACTGCTCTCACTCTTTCAATATTTGTTTAACTATGTTGTAAGCACAACTACATATACAAATAGCTTTTCCTGTTATGAGGTTTCTTGACTTAACCATACGGTTATGAGGACTTTTTTAATACTACGAATGTCCCCCTCCAGTCTTGGAATTCAGGCAACATCGTCAATGATGAAGGGGCCATTATTAAATTATAGGTTTGATTCCTAAAGGGAAGTAGAAAAAACCTAATATTTAGTAGGGGCCCCGGAATCATTGACGAAGACGTCCCTCCCAGCCATCCCCTTCCCATTCGTTGATATTTTTTAGTTATCTTGATATATCATTGAAGGCCGAATCGTTGCGCTTGGCGAGAGGCGGCAAGAAGCCACAACGCAAGAAAATCCACCGAATGTGGGAAGCTTGTGATTAACAGTGTTAAGATGGGAATTCTTTTCCCTTTTTTGTTCTCTTATTTTTTACGAAGTTTTTTCGTAGTGGGTACCCGATCTGTGACGATTCCATAAGAGAAGTAGCGTTGCACTTATGAAGATGACTCTTATTCTTCCTCGCGGCGGTTGATTCAAACGACTGACGTGGATGTTGAATGGAGACTATTATACTAATAGGCAACATCGTCAATGAATTACAAATTAATCAAATATAAATACTACTATATTAAATATTAGGTTTTCTCTACTTCCCTTTGGGAATCAAACCTACTGTATATTCTAAGCTTCATAAAATCATTTAAATGTAGCTGAAATCACAAAAAAATACGTCACCGGTACAGAAGGGGTTAATATTTGCCAGGATCAACTTACACTGAACACTTATTAACGAATGTATCACAGAGTAGATACATTAATATTAGTTGTTTTAACTATCGTAGATAAATACATTATTTTGATTGGCGTTAGCGAAATTATCGAAGTAAATACTGAGATACAAGGACATTGAACTAATTACAGATAGCCTAAAATAATTAAGATTGAAACATTTGCAATTTAAGAGATGCTACAAACAATATATCTTGCCCAAATTTTAACAGAAAAATTTACATGATTTGTAATCACATCGTTTTTTATTTGCTTGTCTTTTAGTTTCACTGCATATACTCCTGAATAATTCAATATTTGTAATTTGATTAAAATAATTATTTTCATTATAATGAAAGTGTTCTTCATGTGTCATTCCTCAAATGTTAATTGGTTTAGTCTTAAGACTGATTGTGTTCATGTATGTAGTTCAATCTCCTTGTATTTACTTCGACGTTTTCGTAAAGGGGACGAATTGATTTAATTGAATTCTCCTCCTGGCGTGATTGACAGATATACATATATATGATACATCTATGATTTCCAGGAGGAAAATTATATTAAATCAATTGGTCCCGAGTTGTGTGGGGTTTACTGTAAAAATCCCTTGTAGTGTACTCTGAAACATGGGTCCTGTGCCTTGGTATGGACGTAACTTTCCCCACCCAAGTAGGATTTCTCTTCTCTTATATATATGTTAAAAGGTTGGTAAGCTTTTATCACACCGTGGTCAAGTGGGTTAAAGCATTGGATATCAATATGATTAATTGCGGTTCGAAATCTGGCAGAGGCGTAAACGGTTATTCTTGTAGCTCACGTATGATTGTGATATATGTATATACATATGCAGTGAGAGAGGGAAACCACACACACACACACACACACACAGAGACACATACAATCACACACGCACACGCACACACACATAAACACACACAGACACAGGCACAGGCACACACACACACACCCACACGCACAGAAATCAATCACTCTTTTTTCTACCATGTACAAAGGCTGGAACGCCCCGTGTTTCACAGTCGCCCACCAAAGCTCTCACCTGCTCCCCCGCTCACTGGCACAGAGGGGAAGGGGGTGGGGGGGACTACTGCAGGATATACAAATTGCAAACATTTTCACATTGACGATATTTCTCATACTCAAACATTCAGTTAGGGTTTGCATGCAAAGCTTTAAATAATATGAAAACTACATTTACAATTTACGTCACTATTGATTTTCAGACTGTGTTTACTTATTGAAACAATGACATAGCACAAACTTTCGGCAGTTTTATTAGATACTTTATAGTGAAATGACTTAAGAACCTGTAGGTTAGATTGAACAGTTTTCGTCTTGTCTATGTATTTCCTTGACCTCACTTAGCTCTACCAAGGCTTACGCGTGATAACATAAAGGGGGGTGACCTGCTTTTGTTTTTCCTTTTCTCTCTTTCTCTGGCTTGTATTCATTCGGCCCCATTCAGCCTACTGTTTTAAGACGTTTATCCCCATCCAGGTGTCGATTTTTTCCTGGCGAGCGGTAGCGAACCGGCATAATATCAAAAATGTTTTTGACAGCAAGCAAAATTTGTACATTTTTCGATAGAAAAATTTCTCCGGCGAAGCCGGATTTCTCCATACAATGCTAGCTCGCTATAGCTCGCCAAGAAAAAATCGACACCTTGATGGGGATAAACGTCTTAAAATGATAGGCTGAATGGGGCCGAATGGATACAAGCCACATAAAGAGAGAAATGGAGATACAAAAAAGCAGGTGACCCTCCTTAATCATCTAATCATCTTACAGTCAGTTGAGAGCTCCATCAACCGTACTAATCCAGTTGCTGAGAATTGTTCATCTATGCCTTTTTAGCTCTCTTGAATCTGTGACAAGTAGAGACCCAGGTTCTCCCGACAACCTATTTATGCAACAGTTATGAACGCAGAATGTACAGTATGCTTTCAAGTAATCTCTCTACTTCAGAACTTAACGGGGAGATGGGCGTATTTATTTACCTATTTATTGATCTTTTTATAATATTCTTAGTTTCCTCCCTAGACCTCCATCAAGCTTAGAAAAACACCCCTTCGACCGAGAGACACATTGGTTCATAGTTATTCATACACTGTACACACAACAAAGGAAGGTAAAATACAGGCATATACGACAATTGGGTATATTGATAGTCATATACCTTTCTATCCTAGTATTAAACCATCATATTACTGTCAATGTCCGGTGACGCTAATAAGTCATGTTTCAGCTGTCATTACGTTTGGCTCGCTCTGGGCTGTATTAATGTCTGTCAGATGTTGAATAGAGTGGGTAAGTATAGGAACATGTTGGCATATCTCACTCAAAAAGAAGAAATCGTGTGTAAATATTTCTGATACCAATTATTGATCAAAACATAATTGGTGCCGAGACATCACTTATTAGGCCGATTGTACAGTCGTGGTTATATATAACGTTACACCTCGATTCCTTGAACTTTAAAGCTATACTAAAGCGTTGTATTGTTTCGTTTGTGTTCGATACTGATTCAAGTAGCCTATGTACGTTGCCATTTATGCTTTTGATATTTTCATATTTATTTTCATCAACCCACCAATTAATTTAAAGATAAACCTAACTAATGAAATCAATGAAAGCCTAATTGATAAGGGTAGTCCTATACTAGTATGGACACTTTATATACCCCTTTCATACCCACATTTGCTTAGAGTGTAGGCCGGATGTGGTAATTGGTGCGCAACGGAGACTTCATAATCATTGACGGCACATTATGGTAACTCACTGGAAAATTAGGCTACAAACTCCGGGGAGTTTATAATATTTTAATAACTCCAGGTAATTTGCGTTAATTGAAATTACTATTATACAAACTAATTTTACACTGGTCCAGACCAATTCAAAGGAAATTATCATTAGTCAAACAGAAGGGCCAGTTATACCACTTCGTGATCACGCTTTATATTATAAAATTGAAATATCATAAATTATGGTTGATCACACGTAACCTTTTAGTTTTAGGAATATAGTTATTCTAGTTGCGACCAGGTGATTTAAATAAGCTTAACTCCTTTAGCACAACGACGTAATATTGTCATGTTCTGTTTACCATTAGACGATTTTGTTTAGCTTATAATCTATCTTCTCTTCGGGCCGAAGGCCGGTTCCATCTAAAATTAGAAGCTCGCTAACGTTCGCCAGGAAAAAAAATCGACACCTAATGGGCACGAAAGGTCTTAATATTAACAACAAAATGAGGCAAAAGGTCTCAAAATAGCCAAATTAACGGAACAAAGGTCTTAGAACCTCAAAACTAATATGCTAAACATGAGGGAGAAGGGGGTCCAGAAAAAGCGAGTACTACCCCCTTAAACGGCATGCTATCGTCAAATATTAGCCTTCATCCAAGGTAAACTACACGATAGTACTAAAGGGGTTGAGGAGGGTTTTCTGGACCACTTTCTCCCTCATGTTTAGCCCCATTAGTTTTCAGATGTTAAGGTGTTTGCCCCATTATTTAGTCGATTTTAAGACCTTTCGCCCCATTTCTTCGTCAATATTTAGACCTTTCGTGCTATTTAGGTGTCAATTTCTTCCCTGGCGAACGATAGTGAGCCTGTAATGTTGGAAGAACCGGCCTTTGGATGGAACATTTTTCTACTGAAAAATGTACAAATTAATCTAGAAGGGGGATCTAATGGATTTTTTTTTTCATTTAATTTGATGGAGGTCTAGGGGGGAAACTAGAAAAATAATGAATACATGCAAAAATCGACCCAAAAGTGAACCATTAACCCCTTCATTACCGGTGCCGTCCCTTTAACTATATTCAGGCTAGTATTAGAAGATTTTATTCAGTTTAAAAAGGGCCTCCAGCAACCAACAAGCATCCAACTATCTAACTTAACCCTTTTTACTACCACAGAATCCGATCCTTCTTAAACTACCCAAAAACGACTAAATTTTAGCTAGAATATAATACATAAACGTCGCCGGTACAGAAGGGGTTAAGGAGGTGATGAGTCAGAGCTCCAGTAATGATGAACGTTAGGACGGGGGTTAAGGAGGTGATGAGTCAGAGCTCCAGTAATGATGAACGTTAGGACGGGGGTTAAGGAGGTGATGAGTCAGAGCTCCAGTAATGATGAACGTTAGGACGGGGGCTAAGGAGGTGATGAGTCAGAGCTCCAGTAATGATGAACGTTAGGACGGTGGCTAAGGAGGTGATGAGTCTGAGCTCCAGTAATGATGAACGTTAGGACGGGGGCTAAGGAGGTGATGAGTCAGAGCTCCAGTAATGATGAACGTTAGGACGGGGGCTAAGGAGGTGATGAGTCAGAGCTCCAGTAGTGATGAACTTTAGGACGGCTAAGGAGGTGATGAGTCAGAGCTCCAGTAATGATGAACGTTAGGACGGGGGTTAAGGAGGTGATGAGTCAGAGCTCCAGTAATGATGAACGTTAGGACGGGGGCTAAGGAGGTGATGAGTCAGAGCTCCAGTAATGATGAACGTTAGGACGGCTAAGGAGGTGATGAGTCAGAGCTCCAGTAATGATGAACGTTAGGACGGGGGTTAAGGAGGTGATGAGTCAGAGCTCCAGTAATGATGAACGTTAGGACGGGGGTTAAGGAGGTGATGAGTCAGAGCTCCAGTAATGATAAACGTTAGGACGCTAAGGAGGTGATGAGTCAGAGCTCCAGTAATGATGAAAGTTAGGACGGGGGCTAAGGAGGTGATGAGTCAGAGCTCCAGTAATGATGAAAGTTAGGACGGGGGCTAAGGAGGTGATGAGTCAGAGCTCCAGTAATGATGAAAGTTAGGACGGGGGCTAAGGAGGTGATGAGTCAGAGCTCCAGTAATGATGAACGTTAGGACGGGGGCTAAGGAGGTGATGAGTCAGAGCTCCAGTAATGATGAACGTTAGGACGGGGGCTAAGGAGGTGATGAGTCAGAGCTCCAGTAATGATGAACGTTAGGACGGCTAAGGAGGTGATGAGTCAGAGCTCCAGTAATGATGAACGTTAGGACGGGGGCTAAGGAGGTGATGAGTCAGAGCTCCAGTAATGATGAATGTTAGGATGGTGGCTAAGGAGGTGATGAGTCAGAGCTCCAGTAATGATGAATGTTAGGACGGCTAAGGAGGTGATGAGTCAGAGCTCCAGTAATGATGAACGTTAGGACGGGGGTTAAGGAGGTGATGAGTCAGAGCTCCAGTAATGATGAACGTTAGGACGGGGGTTAAGGAGGTGATGAGTCAGAGCTCCAGTAATGATGAACGTTAGGACGGGGGCTAAGGAGGTGATGAGTCAGAGCTCCAGTAATGATGAACGTTAGGACGGCTAAGGAGGTGATGAGTCAGAGCTCCAGTAATGATGAACGTTAGGACGGTGGCTAAGGAGGTGATGAGTCAGAGCTCCAGTAATGATGAATGTTAGGACGGCTAAGGAGGTGATGAGTCAGAGCTCCAGTAATGATGAACGTTAGGACGGGGGTTAAGGAGGTGATGAGTCAGAGCTCCAGTAATGATGAACATTAGGACGGCTAAGGAGGTGATGAGTCAGAGCTCCAGTAATGAAAGTTAGGACGGGGGTTAAGGAGGTGATGAGTCAGAGCTCCAGTAATGATGAACGTTAGGACGGGGGTTAAGGAGGTGAGGAGTCAGACCTCCAGTAATGATGAACGTTAGGACGGGGGCTAAGGAGGTGATGAGTCAGAGCTCCAGTAATGATGAACGTTAGGACGGGGGCTAAGGAGGTGATGAGTCAGAGCTCCAGTAATGATGAACGTTAGGACGGCTAAGGAGGTGATGAGTCAGAGCTCCAGTAATGATGAACGTTAGGACGGTGGCTAAGGAGGTGATGAGTCAGAGCTCCAGTAATGATGAATGTTAGGACGGCTAAGGAGGTGATGAGTCAGAGCTCCAGTAATGATGAACGTTAGGACGGGGGTTAAGGAGGTGATGAGTCAGAGCTCCAGTAATGATGAACATTAGGACGGCTAAGGAGGTGATGAGTCAGAGCTCCAGTAATGAAAGTTAGGACGGGGGTTAAGGAGGTGATGAGTCAGAGCTCCAGTAATGATGAACGTTAGGACGGGGGTTAAGGAGGTGAGGAGTCAGACCTCCAGTAATGATGAACGTTAGGACGGGGGCTAAGGAGGTGATGAGTCAGAGCTCCAGTAATGATGAACTTTAGGACGGCTAAGGAGGTGATGAGTCAGAGCTCCAGTAATGATGAACGTTAGGACGGGGGTTAAGGAGGTGATGAGTCAGAGCTCCAGTAATGATGAATGTTAGGACGGGGGCTAAGGAGGTGATGAGTCAGAGCTCCAGTAATGATGAATGTTAGGACGGCTAAGGAGGTGATGAGTCAGAGCTCCAGTAATGATGAACGTTAGGACGGGGGTTAAGGAGGTGGTGAGTCAGAGCTCCAGTAATGATGAACATTAGGACGGCTAAGGAGGTGATGAGTCAGAGCTCCAGTAATGATGAAAGTTAGGACGGGGGTTAAGGAGGTGATGAGTCAGAGCTCCAGTAATGATGAACGTTAGGACGGGGGTTAAGGAGGTGATGAGTCAGAGCTCCAGTAATGATGAAAGTTAGGACGGGGGTTAAGGAGGTGATGAGTCAGAGCTCCAGTAATGATGAACGTTTGGACGGGGGTTAAGGAGGTGATGAGTCAGAGCTCCAGTAATGATGAACGTTAGGACGGGGGTTAAGGAGGTGATGAGTCAGAGCTCCAGTAATGATGAACGTTAGGACGGGGGTTAAGGAGGTGATGAGTCAGACCTCCAGTAATGATGAACGTTAGGACGGGGGTTAAGGAGGTGATGAGTCAGAGCTCCAGTAATGATGAACGTTAGGACGGGGGTTAAGGAGGTGATGAGTCAGAGCTCCAGTAATGATGAACGTTAGGACGGGTGCTAAGGAGGTGATGAGTCAGAGCTCCAGTAATGATGAACGTTAGGACGGGGGCTAAGGAGGTGATGAGTCAGAGCTCCAGTAATGATGAACGTTAGGACGGGGGTTAAGGAGGTGATGAGTCAGAGCTCCAGTAATGATGAACGTTAGGACGGGTGGGGCTAACTCTTCCCGCTTCTATGCTATTAAGGGGGCACTGGCAGGTTGTTTTGCCTATTATTTTATTTATTCATTTATTGTTTTAGTTTCCTCGCTAGACCTCCATCAAGCTTAGAAATACACCCCATAGAGCCCCCTTCAAGATAAATGTGTACATTTTTCGGTAGAAAAATTTCCCGGCCGAAGGCCGGTTTCTCTTAAAATTACAGGCTTGCTATCGCTCGCCAGGAAGACATCGACACCTAAATGGCACGAAAGGTCTTAATATTGACAAATAAATGGGGCGAAAGGTCTTAAAATCGACAAACTAATGGAAGGAACGTCTTAAAATCTCAAAACTAATATGGGAGGAGGGGATCAAGAAAAAGCAAGTAGTACCCCCTTAACCCCTTCAGTACCATGACGCCTTTTTACCTTTGATTCTGGCTAAAATTAGATGATTGTATGCAGCTTAAGAAGGACCTATGTTACTAAGAGGGTTTACGGAGATCGTATTTACCTAAAGGAAATCGTCTAATGGTAACCAGAATATGATGAAAGTTACGTAATGGTGGTGAAGGGGTTAAGGGGGGTCACCGTTTTTTTTTTCTTTCTCTCCTTTTCTCTCTTTCCCTGGCTTGTATCCATTCGGCCCCATTCAGCCAACTGTTAAGATGTGTATCCCCATCCAGGTGTCGATTTGTTCCTGGCGAGCGATAGCGAGCTAGCAGTGTATGGGGAAATCCGGCTTCGCCGGAGACATTTTTCTATCGAAAAATTTACAAATTTAGCTTGCTGTCAAAACAAAAATATATATATACTGTATTATGCTGGCTCGCTACCGCTCGCCAAGAAAATATTGACACCTGGATGGGGGTAAACGTCTTAAACAGTAGGCTGAATGGGGCCGAATGGATAAAAGCCAAAGAGAGAGGGAGAGAAAGAGAAAAAAAGCGAGGTGGTCACCCTTAAAGAAATAGGAAGAGTGAGCCCCTACCCACAGTTTGACCCCTTATGTACCGGGGACGTCTTTTGGGTTTAATTGCAGGTACATGTAGACGATTTCATGAATTTTAGGAAAAATATATGGTAGCTAAAAGGATTAATTGAGATAGTCTGTAGCCTTTTAATGGGCAGACGTCCTTCCTAAGATGAAGAAAATCGTCTAATAGTTGCCAGAATATAATTAAAAGTAAATCACCGGTACTGAAGGGGTTAATGCTATATATTTAAATTAGGCCCAGCGCTTGACACCTGGATTCACTCAAAACTCATTCTCTGCATCCATGAATATATTACTTAGCTCATGCAACCATCCCGTAATACTGTGATATTGGGCTTATATGTGTGAAATGCGTATGGATAGGTTTTAGAGCAAGGCTTAACCCTTACAGTACCAACGACGTCTCTTTTATTTGATTTCAGCTACATTTAGACGATTTTATGAAGCTTAGGAAAGATATATCGTAGCTAAAAGGATTGATTAAGATCATTTGTAGACTTTTAATCGATAGATATCATTGCTAAGCTGAATAAAATCGTCAACTAATTAACAGAATATAATAGAAACGTCATCACCGGTATTGAATGGGGTAAGTCGCATTTTGTAGGGTGCAGGTGAAAACTTCATACACTATCATACAAACCCATTGGTCAAGATAATGGAGCTGATATTTATTCCTCCATGGTAAACTATTATATTATTATTATTATTATTAGTATTAGTAGTATTATTAGTATAAGATTATAGGCACCCTAGCACTCGCCAGGAAAAAATCTACACCTAAATGGCACGAAAGGTCTTGATATTTATAAGTAAGTGGGACGAAAGGTCTTATAATTATAGAATAGAACTGAAATATGCCAATGACATGGGACTGTACCTGGCCATCATTATGAATACCTCACCACGACGCAGGTATCACGCACGAGTCACACAATTTACAATGGGATTTCAACCCATTCAGTACCGGTGACGTCCTTTTCGTTATATTCTGGCAACTATTAGACGGTTTAACTCAGCTTAGGAAGGATGTCTACCCGTTAAAATATTACAGACGAGTTGGGTCTTCTTTACTGTCCCACTTTGGCTCTCAGTGTTGATGGGATTTCAACGTTCGTCTTCTCCTTGTCTCCTTACCTCCCTCCCACTCAGACTCTCTCGACTTCTCTTAGACTCTCTCATCTCACAACTTGGACTCCGTTTAAGAGGGTAGTGCTTGGTTTTTGGTCTATATATTTATTTATTAATGTCTTTTTGAGTTTCCTCGCTAGACCTCCATCAAGCTTTGAATAACTCCCTCTAGATCCCCTTTAAGATAAATTTGTACATTTTTCGGTAGAAAACTGTCTCGGCCTTCTAAAATTAGAGGCGCGCTATCGCTCGCCAGGAAAAAATCGACACTTGAAGTGTATGTAAGGTTGTCATATTGACAAAAAAATGAGGCGAAAGATCCTAAAATCGCCAAACTAACGGAACGAACGTCTTAAAACCTCAAAACTAATATGCTAAACATGAAGGAGAAGGGGGTCCAGAAAAGGCGAGTAGTACCCCATTAAGGGGGAGGTAGTTGCTATTTCTGAATCCCCTTCTCCGTCATGTTTAACCCAATTAGTTTTGAGATATTAAGACGTTCATTCCATTAGGTTGGTGATTTTAAGAGCGTTTGTGCCATCTAGGTGTAGATTTCTTCCTGGCGAACTATAGGGAGTATGTAATTTAGGAGGAACCGGCTTTCGGCCAGGACTTTTTTCTACCGAAAAATTTATAAATTCATCTTGATATGGGTTCTTGGGGGTATTTTTTAAAGCTTGATGAAGGTTTTGGGAGACAACTAAAGACAATTATATATATATATATATATATATATATATATATATATATATATATATATATATATATATATATATATATATACCGGTATATATATATATATATATATATATATAACTGAACAAACACATACCATACAGTACACATCTCCCCTTAACCCCTTCTTTATCGGCTACGTCTTTAACTTCATTCTGGCTACTATCAGACGATTTTATTCAGTTTATAATGGGCCTACAACAATTGATCCTTTCTGCTACCATATATCCTTCCTAAGCTCCATGAAATCGTCTAAATGCAGCTGAAATATAAACAAAAAGACGTCGCCGATACTGAAAGGGTTACATACGCAAGGAGGCCTATATGTACAGTCGCCTCATAAATTGTAGTGTATGAATGCATGTATAAATAGTGAGAATTTCTTACAAAAATAATATGTTATACAAGTACCAATTCATCATATTTGTTACCCTTATAGTACTGGTCACGTCGTTGTTAGTTGATTTCAGCTAGAGTTAGACGATTTTATGAAGCTAAGGAAAGATATATGGTAGCTAAAAGGATTAATCGAAATAGTCTGTAACCAATTAATGGGTAGACATCCTTCCTAGGCTGAATGAAATTGTCAAATAGTTGCCAGAATATCATAAAACGGAGATCACCGGTACTGAATATGTTAATTAACTACTACATAATAAAATACTGGACACTTCGAAGCTTGATGGAGGTCTAGAAGAAAATTAATTAAAACAAAAAGTATATACAAATATATACAAATAGATAAATATAACATATCTTCCATTAATACTTAGTTCCGATGGGCATATTTATATAATATCAAAGACGTCCACAAATTGGTATAGATGACTGTACCTCTCCTACCTCTCTACCGTATTTCACCCCCTCCTCTACCTCTCTACCGTATTTCACCTCCTCCTCTACCTCTCTACCGTATTTCACCCCCTCCTCTACCTCTCTACCGTATTTCACCCCCTCCTCTACCTCTCTACCGTATTTCACCTCCTCCTCTACCTCTCTACCGTATTTCACCCCTTCCTCTACCTCTCTGTTGTATTTCACCCTCCTCCTCTACCTCTCTGTTGTATTTCACCCCCTCCTCTACCTCTCTACCGTATTTCACCCCCTCCTCTACCTCTCTGTTGTATTTCACCCCCTCCTCTACCTCTCTACCGTATTTCACCCTCCTCCTCTACCTCTCTGTCGTATTTCACCCCCCCTCCTCTACCTCTCTGTTGTATTTCACCCCCTCCTCTACCTCTCTGTTGTATTTCACCCCCTCCTCTACCTCTCTGTTGTATTTCACCCCCTCCTCTACCTCTCTGTCGTATTTCACCCCCTCCTCTACCTCTCCGTAGTATTTCATCCCCTTCCTCTACCTCTCCGTCGTATTTCATCCTCCTCCTCTACCTCTCTGTCGTATTTCATCCCCGTCCTCTACCACTCTGCCGTATTTCATCCTCCTCCTCTACCTCTGTCATATTTCACCCTCCTCCTCTACCTCTCTGTCGTATTTCACCACCCTCCTCTACCTCTGTCGTATTTCACCCCCTCCTCTACCTCTCTGTCGTATTTCACCCCTCTTCTCTACCTCTCTGTTGTATTTCACCCCTCCTCTACCTCTCTGTCGTATTTCACCCTCCTCCTCTACCTCTGTCGTATTTCATCCCCTCCTCTATCTCTCTGTCGTATTTCACCCTCCTCCTCTACCTCTCTGTCGTATTTCACCCTCTCCTCTACCTCTCTTTGTATTTCACCCCCTCCTCTATCTCTCTGTCGTATTTCACCCTCCTCCTCTACCTCTCTGTCGTATTTCACCCCCTCCTCTATCTCTCTGTCGTATTTCACCCTCCTCCTCTACCTCTCTGTCGTATTTCACCCTCTCCTCTACCTCTCTTTGTATTTCACCCCCTCCTCTACCTATGTCGTATTTCACTCCCTCCTCTACCTCTCTGTCGTATTTCACCCCCCCCCCCACTCAGCGACAGAAAGCAAAGAGTAGTCATAAACGGTAAGGCATCTAAATGGACCAATGTAAGTAGCGGAGTACCCCAGGGATCGGTACTAGGACCAATTCTCTTTCTAATTTACATCAACGACATAGATGAGGGTCTCACCTGTACAATCTCAAAATTTGCTGACGATACAAAAATTGCAAATAGCGTACTCTCAAAAGATCAAGTTGACGATATGCAACACAATCTAGATAAATTGTCACATTGGGCCCAAATTTGGCAAATGAGTTTCAATGCGGATAAATGTAAAGTACTACATATCGGATACCTAAATGAGAAAGCAAACTATTCGATGAATGGCACCCAGCTTAAGAATGTAAACAGAGAAACCGATCTGGGAGTAACAATATCGAGTAACCTAAAACCGAGTCAACAATGTTCAGAAGTTGTTAAGAAGGCAAACAAAATAATTGGCTTTATAGGCAGGTCATTTGAGCATAAATCCAAAGACGTTATCCTAACCCTTTACAATTCCTTAGTCCGCCCTCTTCTGGAATACTGCGTTCAATGCTGGTGCCCTTATTACCAAAAAGACAAAACAAGCTAGAACGAGTTCAACGTAGAGTTACCAAAATGATACCTAGCCTAAAGAACAAACCATACGAAGTCTTAGAGAATTAAATCTATTTCCTTTAACCCAGCGCAGATTAAGAGGTGACTTAATTCAAGTGTTCAAAATCATCAAAGGCATCGACAATATGAACTGTAGTAAGTACTTCACTATCGACCAATCTAATTACACGCGGGGAAACGGTTGCAAAATTATTGGTAAATCTTTTAACTCACACAAATCTAAGAATTTCTTCTTCAATCGAGTTGTCAACTTGTGGAATGGGCTTCCCCGAGACGTTATAGACTGCAGCACCGTTGATTCATTTAAACTCCGCCTAGACAAATATCTCGCATCAAACCCGCGACTGACTGCGTTTGTAAATGAATAACTTTATTTATCCTCCCCTCAGTTACTAACCCATATGTCCCCTACTAACTTCCTAGTCCTGCCACGGACATTAGTTCCAGGGCAGTAGTTCCCTTTCCAATGTTCCCTTACCCACTCTAAACCACTGTTTGGACACTTAATCCTCAGTGTTTTGGAGGACAAGCAGCCTAGCAGGGTCACTAGATATGTTGTTGCTTGATTTCCTTTGTACTCCTTTGTACTCCTCTACCTCTCTGTCGTATTTCACCCCCCCTCCTCTACCTCTCTGTGTATTTCACCCCCTCCTCTACCTCTCTGTCGTATTTCACCCTCCTCCTCTACCTCTCTGTCGTATTTCACCCTCCTCCTCTACCTCTTTGTCGTATTTCACCCCCTCCTCTACCTCTCTGTCGTATTTCACCCTCCTCCACTACCTCTCTGTTGTATTTCACCCTCCTCTACCTCTCGGTTGTATTTCACCCTCCTCCTCTACCTCTCTGTTGTATTTCACCCTCCTCCTCTACCTCTCTGTTGTATTTCACCCCCCTCCACTACCTCTCTCCCGATTTCACCCTCCTCTTCTACCTTTCTGTCGTATTTCCTCCTCCTCCTCCACTCCTCCTCTTTTTCAATCGTCTTGCGTCTCTCAACTTCCAGCTCAAACTTTCATCATTCTTTCAACAACTTTTATGGAAACTTTCATTGTTCTCTCGCGTCTCCTCCCTGCGTCAGCCTCACATCTCAGAAATCCAACATCTTTCTTTCAAACTATTGGAAAACCGGCCCCTACAAATAAAGATGAATTTTATTTTGCGACGTACTTAAACTTGGGGATTATTGTAGGCCTATACAATAGTGGGTATTGATTTCATTCTATTAAGACCATTATGGGCAGAATGCATATATACAGTATGTCTGTTTCCGGAGATATTCTTTTACAACACCCCTACTTAACCCCTTATGTACCGGTGACGTTCTTTTAACTTTATTCTTGCTACTATTAGACGATTATATTCAGTTTGAAAAGGGCCTCCACCAATTAACAGGCTTCGAACTATATGTCTTGATAGCGTAATGCATAAGTGCGCGGAATTTTGATGTGAGTATCCTAGGTTCGAGTCCTTGGAGTGCCACAGATCAGATCAGATGAAGTATTGAGGGATAAGCCTTTGCAACGTCACCTCTTATTTACATTCTACTTTTCCTATTTTTCTGAAGCGTGTAGAGAGGGGAGAAGGGGTGTTGGAGAGAGAGGAAGCTGTTGGAGTGGCTTTGTTATGTGTTTAGTATGTATACGTCGTCAGGATGTTCCCTGACTGGGTTCGAGCATGTGAAACATGCTAGGACGTACTACCACACCCACTAAATGTCCGCCGTGGCAGGGATTCGATCCCGGGTCTTGCAGATTCACACGTGAGCGTGCTCCCCACTCGACCACCACAGCTCATGTATTTGTTAATTTCATTAATTGAGTTTAGGTGTGAAGTTGGTTGGTGTAAAAAAACATAATAATTAAGCCTTTATATTTCCACAGATCCTTCTTAACCTTTGCAAAATCGTCTAAATAGAGCTAGAATAAAATGAAAAAGACGTCGCCGGTACAGAAAGGGTTAAATATATCTGAATATACAGCTTAATTTCGAATGGTTAAACGCTGCACAACTAGAACATGTCTGCTATAAAAATTTGGCTTGGTGGTAACTAATAGCACATTTTAGTACGACATCGAGAAGAACATATCATTTGTTGGTTGATTTTTGTTTGGTAAACAAAATCGAACAGTCCTTAGAAATTGTATGTTTGGACAAAAATATAGCGGATATCCTCTGACTTACCAAAATATGGTATTATACGAAAAATATGTTTGAAAAATAACCTTAATTTTGGAAAGCTCCAATAGAGATCATGACAGTAGGCATAAAAGTTATTGGTATTATATAAAGTACATATAACTACCTTCCAGACATTCCAGAGCATAGCGAAGAATGCAATCATCTTTAACCTACAACAAATGTAATATCTCTCTCTCTCTCTCTCTCTTTCTCTCGCTCTCTCTCTCTCTCTCTCTCTATATATATATATATATGAGTGTGTGTGTGTGGTTGGGTGTGCTCGTGTGTGTGTGTGTGTGTCTTCGCCATAGTATATGATTTGTGAAAGATTTGTCAAAATATTAAGTAGAACAAAAAAAAATGTCATAAATATCAGCAAAGCTTCACATGTTTATACTGATATAAGAACATAAGAAAATGGGAGTCTGCAGAAATCCGATTGGCCCACACAAGGCAGATTCCTCTCACACCTAACCCTAATTATAAGGCCTAATTATAAGCCTAGCTCACTAACACCATTAGGATTGACCTCACCGAAACGATATGTGGTAACTTTCATCTCATCCTATAAGCTCGCACTTCCATGATTATAACATTATAGCATCATGATTATGAACAAAGTAATATGTCCCATTATAACTCAGGGAGGGCTGCAGTTAACGAACAATAAATTTCAACACCTAATTACTAGTCGACTCTTCCCAAATGATATAAATGGTATCAATTATGTTTCTCAAATCCTTTTTTAAGTATGAGAGGTTAGGGGTCGGAATGTTTAGTCTGCTCATAATGAATAGACAATAATCGCTTCATATACCATGAACAATATACACATTTAATTAAAGTACTTATTTCTTAGTTTGTTTATATACGCAATGCATATAAGTCAGTCCAAGATTAATATTATGACATATTTAAGAAGGTGTTCGTAGCTGAGTCACAGATATACGGGTACACACTGGGTCTGGGTGACTAGTGGATGGTGGTGAAAGATGGCTCTGTACTGGAGAATAATTATAATTGGTTAAGGGGAGATGAGCCGTTTTTTTTTTTTTTTTTTTTTTTGTCCCCCTTCTTCCTCATGTTAAGCCCCATTAGTTTTCAGATTGTAAGAAGTTAGGTCCATTAGTTTGGCGATTTAAAGACCTTTCGCCCCATTTCCTTGTCAATATTAGGATTGTTTGTGTCATTTAGGTGTCTATTCTTTCTTGACGAGCGATAGCCAGACTAATTTAAGAGGAACCGGCCTTCGGCCGGGAAATTTTGCTATCGAAACATTTACAAATTTATCTTGGAGGGTCTTGGGCGGATGTTTTTTTAAGCTTGATGGATACCTGGCGAGGAAATTTTTAAAAAATCATAAAACTATACATAAATAAGCACGTATATTTGCCAATCCCCCATAAATAGGCTGATAGATATAGTGTCATTGTACTAAATTGTGTATTTGGTTTAGTTTCTCACCCATTTTCTGAGCAACTGGATATTCGTTTGATCAATAAATTAGACATATTTTATCCAACAAGTTCATCGTTTTTGGATGACCTCAAGAAGTCTTAGTGATGTCATGTCATCTATTATGTTGCATTATATTTATGATACGTTATGTAAATGTCTACTTTTCCTATATATATATATATACAGTATATACTTTTTTATTATTACCGGTAAATTTGGAATTGCCTAGAAATTATAATTATCGATTTTAGATCGGCGGTATTCTAAAGAATATAGCATCAGGGTAAGAATATATTAATTATGCAATTAGGATATGGGAATTATAAGCCTACATTCTATTTACATTAATAAGAACGGCAATAATCTAAACAAAATAGTTTATTAGCCTTTGTGTACAATATGATCATGGGCGATTTTCATATTAATCCTATCTAATGTAATCTAGGAATAATCTGCCATATAATGTATCAGGAAATAATGTGTCAGGAAATATTTTTGGTAATAATCATGAGCCAGGCCTTGTGGGACTTCACAAGGTTTCCCAAACAAGGTTAGGGCAAATGAGCCTAATTCCAGGTGGGTCAGGAAGTCGGCTTGGTAGAGGCAGCAGAATGCATAATCTTGGAGGACTATGGTCTATATAGCAGATACTTAACCCATAAACGGCGAACGTCCTCATTTGAGTCTGAACCCTAGGAGGGCGAGCGTTCTCATATAAGCCATGGCCTAAAAAAAGCCTCTCCAAACATCCCACTGTCACTCAAAACAAAGGAATGTGTAAATATGTGAGATAATTCCTCTCCATACATCATATCACTCCTCCACAGGTGTCCAAATTCCCCCCTTCCCCCCCCCCTCTCCCCCCCCCCCCTCAATTATCACCTATTTTTCTCTTATTCCTGTAATTATCGGTTTATTTATGGCGCCAAAATTCCCTACCTGGTTTCAAGGTGGAAAGGGAGGGGTGTGGAGGGAGTAGAGAGAGAGACTAGCTCGCACTACCTCCAGTCTCGTTCGAGAGCTCGTGAAGGGAGGGTGCGGTTTCGCTCTCTGTCAACTCCATGAATGAACCGCTCGGCAATATTTCGTGTTTGTCACCCCCCAAATACTATTCCCACTTGTTTTATTGTTGTAACATGTAACTATCTTCATATTAAACATAAAATAGGCGCATATGAATAAGTAATAACGATATTTATCGGATCAGGACGATTTTCGTCAGAAATTAATGTAATAGCTTCACCCCACAGAACGTTTAACGAATCGGAGTCTCACCGCGGATAAGTTAAGTGTTGTTAAATCTGGGGAGAAATCAGCTGGCTATATCTTAGATTTTTATTTATTTTATTTTTTTATTTTATTTTATTTTGTATTATTATTATTAATATTTATTTTATTTTTTGCGCAGATTGAACCGGAGTCCCCTGGGTTGTGGGCAGGCACGCTATCAACAGAGCTCGACGACGGCTAACATTTTCTCAATATATTTACCTACCCCTACAATTTTCTGAAGAATTATAATGTAAAACTTGTAAAATAAACAAACCAAAACGTATACGAACACAGTAAAAAGACAAAACAACGAATCAAAATCGCTATGTGGAAACAACGCTTAAGTAAAATAATTATTTATAAATATAAGAACACAATCCACCACATAGGGTGTACATCACTACATGAGCAAGTCTATCTGGTTCCCAAGCAAACTAATCGCACACATACCAACGCACTGTAGTCATGTTCAAGGAATTAGTAAATTTGGGAAGTCTGGGATGTTCTGGTAAATTTTATTAAACTCTGCATGAATAAAGAAACTACATTAAGTGTCAAATGTTATATTAAAATCAAATTTGCAACTTGACAAAATAATAACAATAGTACAAAATACAAATATAACTCACTAACGATAGTGCTATCGGGTAGGTACCTGTAAGCATAGCATGCTTCAAGTGACCCCTAACAATTACTACCCTACAAATAACCTACATTTATTGTACAAATAAACTAAGGAAATC
This sequence comes from Paralithodes platypus, assembly GCA_032716605.1. Taxonomy (NCBI): domain Eukaryota; kingdom Metazoa; phylum Arthropoda; class Malacostraca; order Decapoda; family Lithodidae; genus Paralithodes; species Paralithodes platypus. The sequence continues at coordinate 39,951,522 of CM064510.1, read as the reverse complement.
GCAAAAGCAAGCAATTAATCCTATCGACAATGATTATATATAATATAATAAATATAAATATTTTAAAATTTTAAAAAGGCACAATAGATTTAAACAAAAGAGTACTCTTTTAACAATTACAATCAATTATAAAAAATAATAATAATAATAGAAAGTGATAAACAATTAATATATACAGACAAAAAGTAAGCAGAGGCTTTAAGCGAAACTTCAAGTTAATAATGCTTGATTAAAATTATTGATATAAAATTTTAAAATACAGTCACTATAATTGACCTTAAAAAGAATAAATTTATGCAACAATTTACTTGCAACAAAACCTCTGTCTACTAAGAGTCTGTATAGTAACCTAGCTCTTCAAAAGTCTTCTACTCTGGTACAAATTTTACAAAATCTTATTAGCTGGGAATAAAAACAATTATAAGTTATTTTGCTATCAATACTACTATTAGGGAAAGGAAAGTTTATTACGTTAAAATTAAAATCATCAACTTTGTGGTATATTTTAAGTGTGCACTATTCATTAATAACAGGCTTTTTACAATACGTTGACGGAGGTCATATTTTACAATACGTTGACGGAGGTCATATTTTACAATACGTTGACGGAGGTCATATTTTACAATACGTTGACGGAGGTCATATTTTACAATACGTTGACGGAGGTCATATTTTACAATACGTTGACGGAGGTCATATTTTACAATACGTTGACGGAGGTCATATTTTACAATACGTTGACGGAGGTCATATTTTCTTTCTTTTATAACTAAACTCAGTAGAAAAGTGCAAGTGAAGACATTGTTGGATTATGAGTGTTAAGACATGTTTATCAGGCATTTTATTGTTGTAACATTTAATGGATGAGCATATTCATATTTATTCACCAACCCAACAATTAACTTACAAATAAACCTAATTAATGAAATAAATGAAACTAATGAATATATGTGGTATTCCAAGGATTCTAACTTATATAAATGTCCAACTTAGAACTGTGATTACTGTTATGGCTGGCATTAGAATATTGCATTCAGCTTTGGCTAGACGTCCCTGATCCAATTGCCATATAACTATCCCGAGTAGCTCCTTTAGTACAATGTTAACTTGTTCTCTATCCCGAGTAGCTCCTTTAGTACAATGTTAACTATCCCGAGTAGCTCCTTTAGTACAATGTTAACTATCCCGAGTAGCTCCTTTAGTACAATGTTAACTATCCCGAGTAGCTCCTTTAGTACAATGTTAACTTGTTCTCTATCCCGAGTAGCTCCTTTAGTACAATGTTAACTATCCCGAGTAGCTCCTTTAGTACAATGTTAACTTGTTCTCTATCCCGAGTAGCTCCTTTAGTACAATGTTAACTATCCCGAGTAGCTCCTTTAGTACAATGTTAACTTGTTCTCTATCCCGAGTAGCTCCTTTAGTACAATGTTAACTATCCCGAGTAGCTCCTTTAGTACAATGTTAACTATCCCGAGTAGCTCCTTTAGTACAATGTTAACTTGTTCTCTATCCCGAGTAGCTCCTTTAGTACAATGTTAACTATCCCGAGTAGCTCCTTTAGTACAATGTTAACTATCCCGAGTAGCTCCTTTAGTACAATGTTAACTATCCCGAGTAGCTCCTTTAGTACAATGTTAACTTGTTCTCTCGCGCTCTTCCTAACACCTTTAACTAAGCTAAGGAAAGGCCTCTAGTAGTTAAGGGGTTACTGAATGACAATTAACCCCGTGAATATTATGACGCGTTTTTGCATTTGATTCTAACTATGAGTAGACGTTTTCATTCAGCTTAGGAAGGGCTTGCATGATTCAAAGGGTTAATTGAGATAGTTTTTACCACGTTCACTTCTCGAGATCTTTCCTAAACTGAAAAATCGTCTTCTTAAAGCCGAAAAAAGAAAGATGTGCGTCCTTGTATCCTGAAGGCATGAATGATACAAATATGATCTAGTGGGGTTTGTATAATTCAACCTCTCCCCCCCCCCCCCACTCCACCCTCCATCATCCCTCTCTCAACAAACTCCCGCTGATCTCTGCGTCTGGTATTGATTCCCTGCGCTTTTTACGCCTAAACCAAAGTTTGCGAGTCAAGTGAGAGAGAAAGAGAGAGTGTGTGTGTGGGGGGGGGGGGGTAAAAGGGGAGAAAGAAAACCGAAAAAATCAAGAAACTAATAGAATTGATAAGAAAGGGAAAAGAAGAAACGAAGACATTCTAGAAGATTTGTTTTAAAAAAACAAAATGTTAGATGCGGAGGCCTGACAAGACTGTTAGCGCACATATATCCATATTTGCAAACGCTTCTTTATTAAAAATCAAATGAAAGATAAAATAATAAAATAAAACAAACAATACGTCTTAACCCCTAGTGAGCCGACGCCGTCTTTTAAAATATATTCGTGCTATACTTAGACAAACATAGTTGGATATGGTATGGGAGGGAGAAGAGGAGAAATAGTAGAGGAGGAGGTGGGGATCAGGAGGTCAGAAGTGTGGAAAGCTATGAAAAGAGTGAAGTTGGGGAAAGCACCAGGAACAGATGGAGTGTGTGGGGAAATGAGGTATGGTGGTGAGATAGTGATCGAATGGGTATGGAAAATGTGCAAACTAGCATGGGAGAAGGGGAATGCACCCGATGACTGGAAGACTGGCATAATAGTCCCCCTATAAAAGGGCAAAGGGGAAAGAGGAGTGTGTGGTAACCACCGAGGAATATGTATTTTAAGCGTAGTAGGAAAGGTGTACAGTAGGGTAGTGATTGAGAGAGTGAGAGTGAGAACTGAGAAATGGATAGGCGACGAGCAGGGAGGTTTTAGGAAGGGAACAGGATGTAGATCAGAATTTTACCCTGAATTGTGTTATGGAGATATATCTGGAGAAGCAACAAAAGGTGTATGTTGCCTTTATGGACTTGGAGAAGGCCTATGACAGAGTGGATAGAGAAGGCATGTGGAAAGTACTTAGAATATACAGAGTAGATGGCAAGTTGCTGAAAACAGTGAAGAGCATGTAGGGGAGGTGTGGCAGAGTGGTCTTGCCACTGGACTGGTAATCCAATGGACCCAGGTTCGAATCCCAATATGTCAATGGGAAGATATTATTGGGATGGAATTTGTGCTGTACCTAGTTTCAGTGCATTACCACAACACACCGAAATGCCAAAACAAAATACCCTCATTGTTCCCTGATTAAATAGCACTGTATGAATATTCCCATATTCAAAATATGCTACAGGGGGGCAATGCCTAGTGAGTTAATTGCTCAATAGGTGGCGTTCTGAGAGTGAGGGTCCGAGCCTGGGGAGTGAGACTGTGAAGCGCAGTGGCGAAGCAGCTTCAGAGATGGAGTTGGGTTAGAGCCGTGAGTAGGTGCTTCGCATGTCTCACTCCCTAGACTGGAACAAGACCTCACGAGCCTCACCGTGTTCAGGGGTAGAGTGTAAAGGCTATCAGCCTATGCCCGAGAGGGAGTAGTTGGAATATAGAAGAAAAAAAATTAGGGTGCAAAGGCAGCAGTACGTGTGGAGAATGAGCAGAGCGAGTTCTTTGACCTGAATGTTGGGTTGAAACAGGGGTGTGTGATGTCCCCGTGGATGTTTACTGTATATATGGATGGAGTCATGAAAGAAATACTAGGAAGAGCAGTGGATGTTGGTGTATCACTGAAAAGGGAGGGAAATGAGTGGAAGCTGCCTATACTGCTGTTTGCGGATGACACAGTTCTGATGAGCGATAATGAATGGGAGTTGTAGGGTCTGGTAAATGAGTTTGGAACAGTGTGCAAAAAACGGAATTTGAAGGTAAATGTGGGGAAAAGCAAGGTTATGATCTTCGAAAGGGGTGAAGTCACAGAGTGTGAGGTGAAGTTGAACGGTCAGGCTATGGAGATCGTCAGCTCTTTTAAGTATCTGGGCAGTGTGTTGAGTAAAGATGGGACTGTGGATGAAGAAGTGCGGGAGAGGGTGCAACAGGGGAAGAGGGTTGTAGGAACGTTGAAAGCAGTAACAAGAAATAGAGTGCTCAGTATGGAAGTGAAGAAGTCCTTGCATGACAGTGTGGTAATCCCGACACTAACTTACGGAAGCGAAGCATGGACGTTCGTGGAGAGACTCAGACCAAGAGTGAGAGCGGTGGAAATGAGTTACTTGAGAAGTGCGTGCGGAGTTACATGGAGGGATAGACAGACGAATGAGGAAGTAAGAAGGAGGTGTGGTGTGGAGGTAGATGTGCTGGAAAGTGTGAAAAGCAACAACTTGAGATGGTTCGGCCATATGGAACATATGGGAAGCGAGAGAATGACTAAGAGGGTGTACGAGAGCGAGGTGGAAGAACAGAGAGGGAGAGGTAGACCGAAGGAGAGGTGGAAGGATGAAGTGAGGAAGTATATGAATGAAGGCGGTGCTGGTTGGGAGGAGGGGCGTCGACTGACTGGGGAGAGAGGTGCTTGGGAGAGGTTCGTTCGTGGCCACCCCTTCGGGGATCATGGCGTCAGGCAATAGATAGATATATAGACTTAGACAATTTTGTGCAGAACTGTGGTGGTTAAAAAAGTTTTAGGGAGACCGTTCGAAGCTTGTTAGTTGTTGGAGGCCCTTTTTAAGCCGAGTAAAATCGTCTAATAGTAGCCAAAATATAGTGTAAATGACGTAGCCGGTACAGAAGGGGTTAATGAACGAAATGTGTAGAAATATAGTGGGTATTATAAAGTACCCTTCCATAAACCAACACATGCTTAGTTCGATATAGGACTTGGAACACCCTCCACTTTTGTTTAGGAATAAGGCTCTTAAGGGGAGGCTGGCCGTTTGTTTGGTCTATTAATTCTTTTATTCATATATTTTTTTAGTTTCCTCCCTAGACCTCCATCAAGCTTAGAAAAACACCCTCTAGACCCCCCTTCAAGATAAATTTGTACATTTTTCGGTAGAAAAATTTCCCGGGCTCTGTATGGGGTTCTCTCTGGAGTTTGGTCTGGGGCGCTGTCTGGGGATGTGGGAAGGTGGAAGGAGGGGCACGGACAGAACTTGCCTAACTTCACATTTATAGTGGAATTTTATTAATTAATTGTGGTTGTGTATGAAGGAGACAAAAGACAAAGCTGCCTGTAACGAGTATCCCCCCCCCCCCCCCCGCCTCTCCCTCAGTTGAAAGATTGATAGATAGTCAAATTCAAGGTACGTTAGAGTCAAAATATCTGGACACACGGAACCTGAATCAGTTTCAGTCATTTAAGTCACTATCTGGTCCGACGTCTTAGGGGATATTATGAACTATTATTAATTAGTATTGACTATTTTGCTTGTGTTTTGCCATTTTCGAGCAATGTATTTTTGCTTGTTCCATATAGGCTACTGTTACGATCCAGGTTCTCAAAGACACAGGGCTCTTCAACATTGGACTAGATAATGGCAAAATGCAACAACGGTAACACTAGATCCAACCCCTGCCTTAAACACTGGAAAACAAAACACCATTACCGCCCTGAGTCGTGCCTGGACAACGAGGTATCCTATGACTCGGTAACTGGTGCACACACACTAGGCTGACGCTCAATGAAACAGCCTAGTCTCAAACAGTAAAAGATTACTCGATTATGTTACACAAAGAAAAGATAGTTAACGTGATTAATTAACGTTACGGTAGATACTCAAATAACTGGCACTCCTGTATTAAAGAAAGTGCAATGCTAGTCCTGCAACATCAACTGGAAACTTCTGAAATAAGTCTGATGCTGGGAAGATGTTCGTAAAGAATCTTGAACAATTATAATGCAGAATACGGGTCACAATAAATGCTAGGACATATAGTAATAATAGGCAGGCGAATAATAAAGACTGCGCAAAGGTAGTAATGCTCGACAACTAAAGAAATGCTTCGTGACACAACGCAACAGCCTACTAGGGTTGTGCAACTCAACAACAACCTCGGCTCAAAAGTGCAGTGAATAATAATGTTGCATACATATAATAATGGGGGCTTATCTCTAACCAGTGTCTGCTCAGTTAATAAAGTCTAGCTGGGGTATCAAGGCAGGGCAACAATGGGCGAGCATGCGGCTCGTAGCCTAACGTTGTCCGAAGGTGGTATAATGAAGATTACGTTATATGACGGGGATGCTCTCTTGATAAATCTAGGTCTCTAGTACCTAGTTCTATCCTGGCGATCCCTCAGAAGTCAACACAAAGAGGCAGCACTATGTTGTGAGGGATAGGCTATGGCCCTCTCACACCACAGCGCTGTGCTCGCAAAGTAAACCCACCCGAAGACAACTTAGGCTCCCACAGTACCTGTCGATGTCGTGCAGGGCTTAGCTAACACTGCACACATCGGAGACAACGACACAGTAACCTTACCCCTAGTCTAGCTTTAGATAACCAAGCAGAATCACTCAACACCTTGCCAGGGAGACATATACCGGTCTACAACCTTCCCGAGAGAGGACACATACGGAAAAGTCCGTCTCTATAACCCTCAATAAAGCATAATGCCTCCTTAACCTAATACATGGAAATCTCTGAGAGCTTCGCGTACAATACGACTGGTCGACGGTGAACGTCTATGCTGAAACCAGAAGGGATGTTGAGTTTAATAAAGATTAGAGAATGAGAAAGGAGAAGTCGAGAGAGAGAAATAGTATGCAAAGTGGCGAGTATGGGGGACAGAATTGCAAAGGATGTAGGCGATACGTGTGTCAGGCAAGCTCTGAGCTGGTAAAGAACACGAGGCCGCGATGGGAAGGGACTAGTTGACCACCCGGCCGCCAACGCCGTCAGCGCCCAAGCGAGCCGCGTCATAGGTCACCCCGCTGCCAGGTGTACTCCCTCACCCTCTCTCGCTCGCCTCCCACACAAGCAACATTTATATTATAGCGAATATAAAATATAAGGCGCGGTCACAGACCAAAACAAAGACCATTTCTAGACTGTCTGTGGCAACACGACACTAATTACATAAAGCAGATCATTCTAGGACAACTGTAGCCCATCCCCCCATCCTGGCGAGCGCTAGCGAGCTGCAATGCCCCACGCAACCATTCTGCTAACGCCGGGAGGCGTCACACTACCAAAACGCCTTCCCAGACTTCCTTCAAACAGATTATGCCCACCTAGACCCGTTTCAAGCTATAGGCCCCTATTTGACCTTTTTACGATAGCAAAATGTCCCACTGAAGGCCGATTTCTTCTAAGTTACAAGGTTGCTATCGCTCACCTAGGAAAATAATCTACGCATGAATTGAGTGAAGCGTCATATTATCGCCTAACTAATGAGGTAAAGCGTCTTCAAGTCTCTATATTATACTAATGGAGCGAAAAGGAGGTACCAAAATGACCTCCCTCTGACCAAATAGGGTTAATTACAACGGTGCAGTACTAATAGCTATTCTCTCATTCGGATCTTGTTTAGCCACATTAGTTTTCAGATTTCATGACGTTCGGCTCATTAGTTTGGCGATTTTAAGAGCTTTCACCCCATTTCTTTGTCAATATTAAGACTTTTCGTGTCATTTAGGTGTCAATTGTTTCCTGGCGAGCGATAGCGAGCCTGTAATTTAAGAGGAACTGGTCTTCGGCCGGGACATTTTTCTATCGAAAAAAGTACACATTTATCATGAAGGAGGGTGTGGGGTGTTATTTTTAAGTTTGCTGTAGGTCTAGGGAGGAAACTAAAAAACTTATTAAAATATATAAAGATGAGCAAATAATTAATCGCACCCAAGCGAAACAATGCCATGATTTGCTATATCCCAAATGTTTTTATAGATGGGATTAATATTTCAAAGATTCAAATGGTTGTATACTTATTAGTAATCACGATTGTACACTGTAGACTTTTTTTTTTTTTTTTTTTTTTTTTTTTTTTTCTATATTCCAACTTACTTCCTCTCGGGCATAGGCTGAGAGCCTTAACATTCACCGCTTTACAATGAACAGTGAAGCCCGTGAGGTCTTGTTCCAGTCTAGGGAGTGAGACATGTGAAGCACGTAGAGTACAACGAGCACCTGCCATCTTGCCTTCACATGAGGCACGGTGCTCACTCATGGCCCGAAACGACCCCATCTCTGAAGCCATCTCGTTCCCGTGCTTCACTGTCTCACCCGCTACACTCGGACTCTCACACTTACACACACCCAACGCCACCTGTTGAACAGATAACTCACCAGGCATTGCACCCCTATAGCATATTTTGAATATGGGAATATTCATACACTGCTATTTAATCAGGGAACAATGAGGGTATTTTATTGACGTTTCGGTGGGCTTGTGGTAATGCACTGATACTAGGTACAGCTCAAATTCCATCCCAATAATATCTTCCCATTGATACATCGGGATTTGAACCCGGGACCTTTGGATTACCAGGCCAGTGGCAAGACCACTCCACCACACCTCCCCTGACTAAACGAAATCATTCGTTCAAGAAGGTAGTTTTGTCTGAAATATCAAATTAAATTACATCAAATTATCAAAATTAACTTATTTTGTATTGACTTGTTAAATAAATTGTTTAGTTATTCAATACTCTATCAACATTTCACATTTGTCACTGTAGAGGGTCGTGGAGGAGGTTGGAGTGGAGAGAGGGAAGAAGGGGGGGGGGGGGGGTTGATAGTTACACAGCTTGCACCATAAACTGAGTTTACGGTTACTTAACTCATTGACAAAGGTTATCACTTCGAAATAACATTTTTGTATAAACACGATCAAGCACCTTAGAGTTTATATTTATATATACCACCCTGGACGGTATCGAACCTCGTTCTTGCTCCATGGACTATGCTGTATGTAAGATAATATACAAAATAACTATAAAAAAAAATAACATCTATGACCATGACTATAGAGCGAATTAAGACAAAAATACTGACTGTCGCATTGACCAATCGAATCTACGTGTGAAGTTTGGTGGAAATCCGTCGAACGGTCGAGGAGGAGTTTCCTCCAGACAGACAGACGTCGACGATGACGACAGACGTTTCGGCTGGCACTGTACCAGAATACAGGGGAGGGGGTGGGAGGGGGGGGGTGATACCACTTTGCTTACGCAGAGTTGATAGTAGCAACAGAGGAGAAAATGTGATCATAAATCATAAATTAAGGAAATAGTGTTTTAAAATTTGATGAAAACACTATAGGGATATTGTATCCGGTAAGGAAGAGCGAAAATAAGCAAATTACAAGGAAATTCAATGAGAGATGAACAAAAGAGTTTATAGAAAACACTCAATTCTCTAAGTAGTATGAAGCTGGAATCACTCCAAGAGTTTGTAACACTCAACGTTGGAGTACCACAAACTTCAATTGTCACCGCAACTCCAGCAGCCACCAACGCCCCAACGTCAACTGCCAACAATTCAACGCCTACAGTAGCCACTTCAGCTGATGTTTCCGATACTCAAGATACAAATAGCGACTCTCTTCCCCCTCAAGACAACTTCCGTGTCGTGAGGAACAACGTTTGCCCCAAGACCAGGAAACACATACCGATTACCGAGTGTCAAAACCGTTTCCAGATACTCGCAGACTCAGATGACGAAGAGGAAATAGAAGAAGTCCGGCTCGTGGGAGACTCGATGATACGTGGTCAGCTCACAGAGTTTTGCGCCAGGGCACCTAAGACCAGGAAGCGTTTTTGTATCCCTGGTGGTGGTGTGGATGACGTAGTTGCAGCAGTTGACGAAGTATCAAAGCTGGCCCCTGCTAATACAATGTAAGTCATCCACGTTGGATCCAACGATGTACAGCGAACCCGGTCGGAAGATTTGCTTTTAAAGTACCAGCAGCTGATCAAGTCATTTAAGGAGAAGTCATCAAGGATCATCGTCTCAGGAATCGTCCCCCGGCTCGGTGTAGAGAGCCGATTTTACAACATAGCCACCAGCACAAATCGTTGTCTAGCAAACCTCTGCAGGAAGGAGAACGTGGGATTCGTCGACACCTGGGACAATTTCTACTACGATGACTATTTGTTTTCGGACGATGGAGTTCATCTGAACCAGGTGGGAGCAGCACGTTTTGGGCGTCTTCTCAACGATGCGGTGAAGGATTTTCGGAGAAGAAATCGACTCAGCACAGGACAACCAGGAAGGAGGACCGAAGACAGCGAGGACCGCAACCTACAAAGGAATTAAATACTAATCCGTCAAGAACCGCGAATTTGGATAAAGCTCCACCAACACGACCCAAATTCAAAACCGTCAGGGATAACGACCGAGGACCAAGGACAGCCATGAATGTAAATGTAGATCCGACCAGAACCAAAAATTCGATGAAAGAACGTTCTGCGAGTTCTAAAACCGCAACTTTAAAGGTTTTCTATGCAAACGCTCGTAGCATACGCAATAAATTTTCAGATTTAGAGGAACTAGTGTTTACAGAAATTATGATGTGATTGGCATAACAGAATCTTGGCTCAATACAGAAGATAGAGACTTTTTAGCAGAGTATTCACTTCCCGGTTATGTAATGTTTGAGAACAGCCGAATAAATAAAAATGGAGGTGGCGTTTTATTTTATATCAAAGAAAGTCTTAACCCGACCCTCGTGTCAAAACCTCAAATTGTGAACGTCGACACATCTTTTGTGCTAATAAAGAATAATAAAGGTAAAAAAATAATACTTGCGTTAATATACAGACCTCCAGCTCAATCAGTGCAAACTGACCGAGAAATTTACGAACAAATTGCAGATGTAAGTAACTCACAAGATACCGTAATTTTTGGCGACTTTAATTTACCTGTGACCAAGTGGGGCGATACTCTTACTTCACACTCCGGACATGACTTGTATACGAACTTGCAAGAGAGTTCGCTTTATCAATTTGTTCGAACGCCGACCCGTGGTAATAACGTTCTTGACATTGTACTTGCAACAAAAGAAGAATTGATAGAGAATTTGAATGTTGGTGATGAATTCAGTAACAGCGACCATCGTACGATAACTTTCACTTTAAAGTTTACTAGTAACTAACCAAATAGTAGCATCGAAAAAGTCCCTAATTTCAAGAAAGCAAACTTCCATAAACTTAGAGCTATGTTTAAAGAAACTGACTGGAGCTTTTTAATTAACAATAACGACATAAATACATCTTGGAAGTTATTCGAAACCACTTACCTAAAAGCAGTGCAAGACTGCATACCATCGAAAATACGGCGTCCAGGCCATAATAATAAGCCCAAATGGTGGAATAAAGATATTTCAAACTGCCTGCTTGCTAAAAAATTTGCTAATGATAGATTAAAATCCTCACAAAATGACGAAGAACGGGTGAAATTTGTAGAGCTACGACGCAAAGCCAAAAAGTTAATTAAGCAAAGTAAAAAGACCTTAGAGTTACATATTGCGAATCAAAGTAAAACAAACCCGAAAGAATTCTATAGTTATATCAGAAAGAAAAAAGTAGTTACTTCAACTGTTGGACCGTTAGTCGATGAAAAAGGAGAATACACCAAAGACGAAGTACAAATGAGTAATGCCCTCAATACCTTCTTTGCATCAGTTTTTACAACAGAAGACCTCAGTGATATCCCTACACCATCGCCGATTCAGATTGATAATTCAGATGTTCTAAGCAATATCACCGTTACAGAGAGAGAAGTATTGAATTGTTTAGATAAACTCAAGGTAAATAAAACGCCAGGACCTGATACAATCTCGCCTAGAGTTCTAAAGGAAGCTAAGAATGAGCTCTCCAAACCACTGACATTACTATTCAATAAATCCTTGCTGTCTGGAACTATGCCTGATCAGTGGAAGCTAGCCAACGTAACACCGATATTCAAAAAAGGCAGCAAATCCCTACCCAGTAACTATCGTCCAATTAGCTTAACCTCAGTTGTATGTAAAATGCTAGAAACGGTCATACGAGACAGACTCGTAAATCACTTAGAGGAAAATAACATACTTAAAGATACTCAACACGGCTTTCGTAAAAAACGTTCCTGTTTAACAAACCTCTTAGACTTCTTCCACGATATCCTCAACCTCTACGATGAGAGTAAAGCTGTAGATATTATATACCTTGATTTTCAAAAGGCCTTTGACAAAGTTCCCCACAAACGTTTACTGCTAAAACTAAAAGCGCATGGAATACAAGACGGTGTGTTGAAATGGATAGAAAATTGGCTCAGCAACAGAAAGCAAAGGGTAGTCATAAACGGTAAGGCATCTAAATGGACCAATGTAAGTAGCGGGGTACCCCAGGGATCGGTACTAGGACCAATTCTCTTTCTAATTTACATCAACGACATAGATGAGGGTCTCACCTGCACAATCTCAAAATTTGCTGACGATACAAAAATTGCAAATAGCGTACTCTCAAAAGAACAAGTTGACGATATGCAACACAATCTAGATAAATTGTCATGTTGGGCCCAAATTTGGCAAATGAGTTTCAATGCGGATAAATGTAAAGTACTACATGTCGGATACCTAAATGAGAAAGCAAACTATTCGATGAATGGCACTCAGCTTAAGAATGTAAACAGAGAAACTGATCTGGGAGTAACAATATCGAGTAACCTAAAACCGAGTCAACAATGTTCAGAAGTTGTTAAGAAGGCAAACAAAATAATTGGCTTTATAGGCAGGTCATTTGAGCATAAATCCAAAGAAGTTATCCTAACCTTTTACAATTCCTTAGTCCGCCCTCTTCTGGAATACTGCGTTCAATCCTGGTGCCCTTATTACCAAAAAGATATAAACAAGCTAGAACGAGTTCAACGTAGAGTTACCAAAATGATACCTAGCCTAAAGAACAAACCATACGAAGAGCGTCTTAGAGAATTAAATCTATTTCCTTTAACCCAGCGCAGATTAAGAGGCGACTTAATTCAAGTGTTCAAAATCATCAAAGGCATCGACAATATGAACTGTAGTAAGTACTTCACTATCGACCAATCTAATTACACGCGGGGAAACGGTTGCAAAATTATTGGTAAATCTTTTAACTCGCACGAATCTAAGAATTTCTTCTTCAATCGAGTTGTCAACTTGTGGAATGGGCTTCCCCGAGACGTTATAGACTGCAGCACCGTTGATTCATTTAAATTCCGCCTAGACAAATATCTCGCATCAAACCCGCGACTGACTGCGTTTGTAAATGAATAACTTTATCCTCCCCTCAGTTACTAACCCATATGTCCCCTACTAACTTCCTAGTCCTGCCACGTTAGTGGCAGGGCAGTAGTTCCCTTTCCAATGTTCCCTTGCCCACTCTGAACCACTGTTTGGACGCTTGATCCTCAGTGTTTTGGAGGACAAGCAGCCTAGAAGGGTCACTGGATCTGTTGTTGCTTGATTTCCTTTGTACTCCTTTGTACACCTTTTCACTATAATCCTTACTTACAACTGGCGATGATATTAAATACTATGGCATAATTTAAATGTTTTTCTTTCCTTTCGTTTCTTTTAACACTAGACTTACTAATCTGATTAATATAATTTAAAGATATCCATAATTCTGAATATGTTTACTGAAGGATTAACAAGAAGGAAGAAATGGACTGGTGGACGTCAAGATGTTTTATGCAACTGAGGTGTTGCAGTACGTAAATATGACAACATCGATATTAGTCAACTTAGCCTAACCTATACTACTGCACTGTTAATACAACACATTCCATATATAAGGTGTATCAAATCTAGAATAGTAGCGGAGATTTGTACCGTGTGTTTCTTGAGAATCAATCAGATGGTGTCATATCTGTAAACTGTCCGAAATCGGTTGTATTTAGAAAATTGGTACCGACGACAAGAGAGGAATGTAATAAGACTCGAGAAAATGCAATAATGGAAGGGAGACGAACGAGGGAAAACGATAAATAGGGAATTTTATTAGAGGGAAACCCATGAAGAATGTGATTATTAGAGGGAAACCCATGAAGAATGTGATTAGCGAAGAACAATGAAGGGGGATTATTTTCAAAATGGGTCCAAAATGTGTACATACTTATTTGGTTTCTCTGTAATCGAATTAATACTATGCTTTGGAATATGACTTTCAAAAGATTCAGTGTCAGGGATGACTGTGCAAGGCCTTTCGACCTCGATTAAGCAGTCATAGAAAATGTGATGCATGTTTAGTCATATAATTTTAGGATTACTCCTACAAAACAAATACGGGTGACCTATATGTTACTAATATTAACACATTATTTATTATGTATATTAGATTATATTGGATTTTAGGCACCAATCGAACCGGGCTAGACCCAGGAGAGGCTAAAGAAATATGATAGAGTCGCTGGAACTCCTGTTTCATTTGTTTGGCCTCTCTTACTGATTCTCTTTGTGCCTCACTTACACAGAGTAATCCAGCTCGCTCTCACAAACTACCTCCTCCTATCTGCTTCACTACACTAAACATGCACACCACACTTCCTTCTTCCACACCAAAATTGATAAATGATGATGTACAACAGCCCAGCCTCAGAGTCCCCAGGGGGGGAAAGAGGGGGGGGGGGGAACTTTCCCCTGACTACCCCACAAAAGTCTCTGGACCTCAGCCTGTTACTCTTACTATCAACTTTTGCAACATTCGCGGCCTTTCCTCTAATTTTTCCTCCGTTGAACACCATCTCTCCTCCTACAAACCTAATCTTCATTTCCTCACTGAAACTCAGGTGTCTCAAGTAATTGCCAGCAGCCTCTTCTCTGTATCCTCCTACTTTCTCTATCCTAGTTTCAAAGCCAAAGGCGGATGTTGTGCATATGTGCACAACAAACTCACTTGCTCTCGTGTTCCTGATTTAGACTCTTCTGAATTCTCAACTTTATGGCTCAAACTGTCCTGTCATTCTCATACTAAATATTTCTGTGCTATCTATCTTTCCTCTAACTCTACCGACTTTCCCAAATTCTTTGACTATCTAAGCTTTAAAGTGGAACACATTCTATCCATTTCTCCTTTCTCAGAAATCTCCATCTTAGGGGATTTCTACGTTCACTACCGCCAATGGCTCTCCTATCATACTACTGACCAACCTGGTGAACACGCCTACGTCTTTTCTATCCTAAATGACCTATAGCAGCTAGTTCAGCAGCCCACCCGTATCCCGGATCCGGATCGCTTAGGAGACCGGCCCAACATTCTTGACTTGTTTCTAACTTCCAACCCTTCTTCTTAGACGGTCGATTTTTTCTCTCCTTTGGGCTCCTCCGACCGTAAACATATCTCTGTCACCTGTCCTATCTCTCAAGTACGGCCACCCGATCCTCCCAGCCAGCAGCGCTTGTGGCTCTCTGGCAGTACTTCTTTGATTTCCCATGGAATGATTTTTGCTTCCGTGGCCTGAGACGCTCGGAGAGTGCTGAACGTATTACCGAGGTAATCCTGTCGGGCATGGAAGCATACATTCCATTTTCTTTCTCTCAGACTAATGCCAAAAAATCTTGGTTTAGTCACGCTTGTTCTACTGCTGTCTGTAAGAAGGAGGAAGCATTCAAATGGTACCAACGCCTTATAACTCAAGAATCTCATTCTTCCTATGTTTCTGTTCGGAATCAAGCCAAATCTGTTCTTCGACTTGCCAAACACTCTTTCATCAATAATAAATGCACTGAACTATCCAACTCTAGCTCTTCCCAAGATTTCTGGCATCTAGCCAAAAACTTCTCCACCAATTTTTCTTCCTCGTCTTTCCCCTTTTCCACTCTCTGATGGCACAATCATCACTTCCTTTGTCCGACAAAGCTGAATTCTTCGCTCAAACTTTTGCTAGAAACTTCACCTTGGATGATTCCGGTGCTATTCCTCCCTCTCCACCCCTCTCTCTCCTACTTATGCCTAATATTCTAATCTCTTCTAAAGATGTGTTTCCTACCCTCTCTGGGCTAAATACTAAGAAGGCATATATTCCGGACGGTGTTCCTCCTGTTGTACCAAAAAAAATTGCTTCGATGCTGACTCCTTGCCTAGGCAAACTCTTTCGTCTCTGTCTCTCCTTTAACGTCTTCCCTTCTTGCTGGAAGTTTGCTCTCATTCAACCTATCCCAAAGAAGGGTGACCGCTCTCAACCCTCCAACTATCGTCCAATTGCTCTCATCTCTTGTATCTCTAAAGTTTTTGAAACTATTCTTACTTCCAAATTTCTTAAGCACTTCCCTTCTCATAATCTACTCTCAGATCGCCAGTATGGCTTCCTTAACCCCTCCTGTACCGGCTCTGTCTCTTAACTATATTCTGGCTACTATTGGACGATTTTATTCAGTTTAAAAGGGGCCTCCAGCAATTAACAGGTTTCGAAATATCTCACTTAACCCTTTTTAATACCACAGATCCTTCTAAAACTGCACACAATCTTCTAAATATAGCTAGAATAAGATTAAAAAGACGTCGCCGGTAATGAAGGGGTTAAGGGTTGCTCTACTGGTGATCTTTCGTATCTTACCAACTCTTGGTCATCCTCTTTTCGGGACTTCGGTGAGTCCTTTTCTATCGCGCTAGACATATCGAAAGCCTTCAATAGAGTCTGGTACAAATCCCTAATTTCTAAACTACCGTCCTTCGGTTTCTATCCCTCCATCTGGGCCTTTGCCTCTAATTTCCTATCCGGTCGTTCCATAGTTGCGGTTGTGGACGGCCATCGCTCACTTCCTCATCCTATTAACCCTTTAAGACTCATATGACACAGAGGTTGCCAGATTAGCAATAAGAAATAGAGTTCTCTCACTCTTATAATTAGCCTACCTCTCCAAAATTAGTTTTATGCCCACAGCTAACTCAAAGACAACTGCAGAGGTTGAAGTAACTAAACTAAAAGTTTCTAAATACCCCTGATGGTAACAAAGGTTTTAAAGTATCCCTAATAGGCTCAAAAATGCGTCATATGTCGGAGAGGGTTAACTCCGGTGTTCCTCAGGGTTCAGTCCTATCTCCCATTCTCTTTCTAATTTTCATAAATGATCTTCTCAACTGTACCTCCAGTCCCATCCATTCATACAAAGAAAACTCTACCTTACACTACTCAATTAGTTTTCCAGAACGCCCCAGCAACCAATCCCTTAAAAAACAAACGTAATGAAGCTATGCAACACTTATCTTCTGATCTAACTACTATTACCAATTGGGGCAGAGAAAACCTTGTTGCCTTTTATGCTTCCAAAAACCCAATTTATCCATCTTACTACCTCTTGTGAACTCCCAGAGGAATATCCCTTATACTTCAACAATACAGAAATCAATCCTTCATCTTCTCTCAGTATTCTCGGTGTCTCTTTTTCTTGGAAAGACCATATTACCAGTCTTGCTAAGGCAGCCTCCCAGAAGCTGGGTGTGTTCAACCGCCTCAAGGGGTTCTTTACCCCTGCACAGCTTCTTACTCTGCACAGGGGCATAGTGCACCCTTGTATGAGTATTGTTCTCATGTGTGGAGAGGATCCTCTACACCCCACTCCTAGACAAAGTAGAAAGAAAAGACTTTCGTAAAATCAACTCCCGTCCACTCACCAACTCTCTGCAATCTCTCTCTCTTCACCGCAATGTTGTATCTCTCGCTATTCTATCGTTATTACAATAATCAGTGTTCCTCAGAGCTTCCCCTGTGTATACGACCTCCTCTTCGTAGGGTACATAGTACCCATCTTGCAACACAATCCCACCCCTACTCTGTGCAAATCTCCAACTCAAGAGTGAAACGTTACTCCCAATCATTCTTCTATTCAACAGCTGAGCTCTGAGCTCTGGAGTGAAACGATATGTACAGTATATATATATATATATATATATATATATATAGCCTATATATATATAAAATGTATATATGTAAGTACGTATGTCTGCTTGTATATATGTGTGTGTGTGTGTGTGTGTGTGTATTGGAGAGAGAGAGAGATTAACAAAGTATGCCACTCCCTAAAGAAAATCAATGTTCAATTCCAATATTGCGTTAAAGTGGCGAGGAACACAATATACTCTGGCAGGTTTACGAGGGCGCCAGCACAATGGTGATAACCTCACGCTTCTTTACTGTCCAACTTTACCAGGGGGGAAAAACATACCTTAATCTAATCTCCGAGCTGTGTTTACTTCCATGTAGGAAAGTCATGGTTTACCTGTGTGTGTGTGTGTGTGTGTGTATGTATGTGTGTGTGTGTGTGCATATATATACAGTATGTATGTATGTATGTGTGTGTGTGTGTGTGTGTGTGTGTGTGTGTATATTATATACTGTATATGTATGTATGTGTGTGTGTGTGTGTGTATATGTATGTGTGTGTGTATATGTATATGTGATGTGGGTGTGTGTATGTGTGTGTGTGTGTGTGTGTGTGTGTGTGTGAAGGAGAT
Source organism: Paralithodes platypus (assembly GCA_032716605.1). NCBI lineage: Eukaryota > Metazoa > Arthropoda > Malacostraca > Decapoda > Lithodidae > Paralithodes > Paralithodes platypus. Next base: position 39,933,237 of record CM064510.1, on the reverse strand, counting down.
TGGTGCAGGGTGTACTAGTAAAATAATTAATAACATATTTGGGAAACATAGCCTGATCCCACGGCTGATTGGAAGACAGATCAAATTAGTACATAAATCATTAGTAGTTGTAGAATATGAAGATAATCACTACGCATATTGATCTAGAAACATTTACTCGATATTAAAATAGTAACCCTTGATGCTACCAACTCACAACACATAAGATTTTTCGTCATATTTCAAAATCTAGCAAAAGTAGCAGAAAGGAGAGACGAGGCACTAATCTACCCAAACAAACAAACGCGTATCTGGCGGTGGTCAATACTGAGGAGTCCATGGGAAAGGAAATTTTATGGGCATATTGAAATATTGGAGCCGTGAGAAGATATATTTCCCACGGCATGAGAGGTATTCTAAAGAGTCCGTGTGACTCTGTTAAAAGACTCGTGTGACTCCATTTGCTTGCCGAAAGTTAGAGGTTAGGAAGGAGATGTCTGTTAGGAAATAAGAGTACAGAATCAGTGTTGCCCTGAACCAGGCAGAGGACGGAGGTGAAGGAATCTCCCTCGCTCTGGTCTGGGTCCACCCCTGTTTGTTCGTGTTTGCTGTCTCCAATTTCGTGAGTTAAGACACTTAGGTGAGTGTATTGTTTGGTATCCTTGGAAGGGAGATGAGACAGCATCTATACATTGTGTATGTGAAACGAGCCCTAGTGTGTGTGTGGTGCTCTATATTATGTGGTATGTGTTTATGTTGGTGTGTGTTTATATTGGTGTGTGTTTATGTTTTTGTTTAGAGGACACTGATTCGTGTCTTTGAGTAAATACGTCGTCCGAGCGTTATCTGGCGATAATTATCTAAACACGTTAGCCTGTCAATCAATGTTAATTAAATATCCGTGAGTGGTGTTTGTGTGTTTTACACCGTGGTGTTATATGGGGTCGTATGTTGATTTGTGATGGAGTTGTGATTCGCAGTTTATATTCAGTGTACTAAGTGTTGATTCACAGTTTATGTTCAGTGTACTAAGTGTGATTAACCGTTTGTCTTCAGTGTTCTCTTTGTGTGTTTATTCCTAATTGTAACGAGTGCATTTACTTAAAGCTTCCATTCGGTGTTACACTTACACTTAGTTACACTTAGTTGTATTCTGTCCGTTAGTGACACAGTTGAGCTGGGGCTCCACTTCGACCAGGCAGCTCCCTTTCTTCCACTCTCCATTCCAGAAATCAGTTGGAGTTGGTGCTGGGGTATCCTGGTGTTGGTGGCCGGTCCGGTATTTTGGCCAGCCACATGTCCAAGTGTTTCTTGAAGGTGTCTGGAGACACCCCGGTCGTGTTCCTGAGAGGGGCTGGTATACAGTTGAACAGTCTGGTTCCATTGTATGTAAAGCTGTGATGGATCAGGGATTTGATTTTTTGTGTTGATCCCGGCGTAGTCCTCACATAGCACAGCCTCCCTCGCCTTTGGTGTTGAGTCTCTTGGATGTTTGGATTTGGTACCTTTTTTTCCAAAATCTTCCAGACGTAGATGATGATGTATCTCTCCCTACATCTTTGAAGTGAGTACAGCTGCAGCTCCTTGAGTCTCTCCCAGTAGTTAAAGTGTTGAAACCCATGGATTTTACTGGTGAATGTCCTCTGGGTGGCTTCAATTTATGTTATTTCGCCTACTTTTTGGGGAGACCAGAGCTGAGAGCAGTACTCCAGTCGTGGTAGGACCAGTGACTTCCACAGTGTTAACATACACCTCTCATTTCTTGTGTGGAAGGTTCTCAGGATCCAGCCTGCTATTTGTTTTGCTGTTGTTGTGGCTTTGGTAATATGCTGGGAAAAAGTGGCGTCACTGCTCATATTTACTCCCAAGTCCTTCACTGTGTCCTTGGCGGTAATTTCTTGCTGTCCACTTTTGTAGTTGGTGTCGTTTTGTATTGCTCTCTTGTTCCCGTACCTTAGAAGCTCGAACTTGTCTCCATTTAGGGCCATGTTGTTTTCTTCTGCCCACTTCAGGATTTTGTCCAAGTCTTGTTGTAGTAGCTGTGAATCATGTTGCGAGGTGATTTTCTTCACGAGTCTGGTGTCGTCTGCAAACGATGAGGCGGTTGAGTGTTCCAGGTCCCTTTCGATGTCTCCTATCATGATGAGAAATAGAAGAGGTCCCAGTACTGATCCTTGTGGTACTCCGCTGATGACCCCACCTGCTTCTGATAGGCTTTCTTGAACCGTGACTCTTTGTTTTCTGTTGGTGATGAAACTATGGAGCCATCTTCCAAGGTCTCCCCCTATTCCCAGTGATTTGAGTTTATGTAGAAGGATCCCATGGTCCACCTTGTCAAAAGCTTTGGCGAAATCTAGATATATGACGTCTACATTTTCTCCGTCTTGAATATCCTGTAGGATTTTGTCGTAGTGTGATAGTAGTTGTGAAAGGCAGGAGCGGCCTTGTCTAAAGCCATGTTGACCCTCGTTGAATGCCTCGTTATCTTCCAGGTAGCTGACCATCTTAGCTCGTATTGTTCTTTCTATGATTTTAATAAGATGTGATGTCAGCACCACTGGTCTGTAATTTTTGGCTATGCATTTACTACCCCCTTTGTGTATTGGTGTGATGTTACCTTCTTTTAGGGATTGTGGTACATATCCAGTTTGGAGGGACTTGCTCCACAGCAGTTTTAGAGGCAAGGCTAGCTGATGTTTGCAGTTTTTTAGCAGTTGGGCATGAAAGCCGTCTGGTCCTGCCGCAGAGTTTGGTCCAATCTTGTCGATGGCTGCTATTATGTCCTCTGTTGATACTGTTACCGAGGAGAGTTGATGTGGTGTCCCAGGAGCGTTGTCAAAGAAGGTCGTTGCATTTTCGATTTTCTTGTCTTCATTTGGCGGGCTGAAGACACTTTCGTACTGCTGTTTGAGTATCTTGGCCATTTCGGTTGGGTCACTCTCAAGTTCGCCCGTAGGTTTTGCAAGTGGTCCTATTGTTGAGGTGTTCCCGAGTCTCCTTTTTGCGTATGCATAGAAGAATTTGCTATTTACTCGTATGTTTGCAACTGCTTGGAGTTCTTCACGTGTTCTTTGCGCTTGGTGTGACTGGATGGGTTTTCGTTCAACTTCATCGAGCTCTTCTTGTAGTTTGGTGATAATGTGCGCATGGCTGGTCTTCCTTTGCTTGGCTCTCAAGTACGTCCTTTTCTTCATTAGTATTTTTCTATCTCTGGGAATCTGTTTTATCTGCTTCCTGCTTGATTTGGGTGGTATGGTGTTTTTGCAGGTCTCCAGGTATTGTTTCTGGAGGATACTGAGAGTTTCGTCGACGTTTTTATCTTCGAATAGTGCCCTCCAATCAGTTACTGCCAGTTCTGCTCTCAGTCTGTCCCAGTCTATATCTTTGCTGTAGAAGTTGAGAACTTTCAGAGAGGTGCAGGGGATTTGGCTTGATTCCTGTTGACATCTTCTTGGTGGTGTGGCTGGTGTGGGGGTTCTAACTTTGATGAGGCTGTGGTCGGACATTATAGTTTTTACAGTTTTGTACGAGTGTACCAGGTCGAAGTTGTTGCCAAATAGTAAGTCCAGTGTGTTGTTGCCTCTTGTAGGTTCCTCGATGTATTGCTTCATGTATGCAGTGTCCATGATAGTCATTAGCTTCTTGGCTTGCTGTTTTTCATCCCTGGATCCTCCGTCTATTTTCATGGTTGCCCAATTGATGATGGGCAGGTTGAAATCTCCTGTGATGATGACATCTGTAGCGGGAGTTGGCAGATTTTGTAGGAGTGATTGTATCTTTTCTGTGACCTCCTTGAAAATTTCCCCTGTGGTGTTTGGAGGTCGGTACAAAATTATGATGAGCATGTCGGTTTGTCTTATGTGTACTGCTAGTAGCTCTGTTGTGCCGTTTGAGAATGCAACTAAAGTTTCGGTATTTGCAGCCATATCTTCCCTTAGGTAGAGTGCTACTCCTCCATGGCTTCTGTCCGCTCTGTCGGCTCTGAATAGTGTGAAATTATGGATATTGATCTCTGCATCCAAAATGTTTTCGTTCAAGTGTGTTTCTGTGAGGGCTAGAAAAATTGAGTTATCTTCCTCTGCAATTTCTTCCAACATGGGGACTTTACATTGATTGTTTCGTGGGTAGAGTCCTCTGATGTTGCACACAAAAAAAATAGTTAGTGGTAGTTGCACCTTCCTCTGTGGTTCATGTCTGGCCCCTCGGTTTGGGCTAGGAATCTCTCCATTATCACTTGAGACCGTTTTTCCACTTCCAGAAGACGTCCCATTATTACCTCTAAAAAAGCACCTTGGTCGGGCATAGCCGTGTGTACCGCTGCTGGTCTGACCTTGTGAATTTGCTGGATGGTTGGCCAGCTTCTGAGGGCATTGCGTTGGCTTTCTAATTTTTCCTCATGTGTTGGTGTGTAGGCAAATTCCCTTTGGATGTGTCCTGTAGCAGGTTCCCTTGGTTTGTTGACTTTGTTTCTGGGCGTCAGTATTTTGGTTCCCTTGATGTGTGGAAGATTGCAGTCTCTGATAGTACATCCCCTTTTGTTGAGCGAGATTCTGCATACATATGGGTGGTAGTCGATGCACTTCCATCCACGCTTGCAACCGATCCTTTCATCCCGCCCGTGCTTCATGAATTTTGCACATATTTTTGGGTGGTCTTGTTTACATCCCATGCGAACTACTCCATATCGGCATTCATTTCTTAGGTAGAAATTGCATACTTCCATGCTTTTCCTCCTAATATAAGTGCCCTTGTGTTCAGCTCTGGGCCTAGGTCTCCATGGATTTGAATTTACAGCACTAGCCTCACCTGTTCCTGTGGTTGTGGGTTCCATTGCTGCTGGAGTCCTGTATGTAGGAGCATTATGGCTGCATCCGTTGCAAGTGGGGTGTGTGCTCGTTGGGGTCCCCGACCTCACCTGTCTTGCTGCGTTTTGAGGAGGCTCTGCCGTGTCTGCTAGTGTTGCGGGGGGGAGACTATGGGCATCTAGCATTGTGAGGCTAATATCTTCTGGTGTGTTCCCCAGACCTAGATCTATAGCCATGTTTGTTGTGGTACTGGTATTGAGGTTGTCGCCGTCACTCTTGCCTACGGCTACTTCTGGGCTTTTGGGTAGGCCTTGGCCTAGGCCAGTGTCCCCAGTTAATTCCTTGATTGTTGATGAATTGTCAGCTGGCGTGTTGGTGTTGGTGACAGCTTTGTTGCTCTGGAGCTGAACAGGGATTTTTCTTACCTTACTTATCGCTCCAGAACTGGTTAGTCGTTCCTTGTGTTGGAGAACGGCTGCTTCTGCATCGGCCACCCACTCACCCTTTGTGTCAAACTTTGTTATGCAATGTGTAGTCAATTCTTATTCACTGTTACTCTGGTGTTTCTTGTGGTGTATTTTGTGTTAAAGATCATTGCTTTAATTAACTGAATTATTGTGCTTGTCAACCTGTTCGTTTACCCTAGTTAATTATAATTGAATTAATACGAAAATTAGTGGTGTTTGATATCATCCTTTTCTTCATTATTGTGTTAATAACCATGTAGGTGTTATGTCCGTAGTCAGATTGCGTGTTACCGGTGTTTGAATTTTAATCTTTTGGGTTCAACTCTGTAGGGTCGTGACAGTATGTATGTATGTATGTATATACTCTGGCACCTTCCCCAGTTTTCCTTATTTTTGTATTAATACTTTTTTTATGGGGGCGGCAGACTCGAGACAGAGCCCGAACAGGGACATTACAACACATCAGAAAAAAAAAAAAAAAAAAAAAAAAATCTCACACACATCTAGGTCGCTCAGGAGAAATACCCAGAGACCCAGGTTCATTTGAGGTCCACAGCAAAAAATTCCCAGGACCGACCCAGATAAGAATTTGTAGTAGATATTAAATTACTAAAATGTGCCACCATTTAGTATTGAATGCAGCTAAAACTATATAAAACAAATATCATGCTCATTGGCCTTATAGAAAGTATTATGATGACTTTATTCACGACCGAAAAATCTAATGTAATTCATTGCAGGTCAGACTATCCAAAGTGGGTGATTAGATGTGTTAGTGAAAGTTTGATGTTGTTGAGTCAAAAACAGTTGAAGTGAACTTACTCAGTGTTGGTAGAGGACACGGGAAGCCAGGCCATCGAGGACCCGGAAGGTTTTGTTCTGGGCTAGATACAGAGCAGCAAGACTTGCATGACGTGATGAGTTAAATGGAGTAGTGATTCGATGGGAAGGCTACACTTGTCAGGATGAAGAGGCGAGGTGAAGAATAGAGGCGAGGATGAGGGGAGCACCTACATCCCCAGAGGCAGACAGATTTCAAGGCATCAACTGAAAGAAGACAGAAAATATATTACAGATTTGCTAGGCCAAGAGCTAACCACCACGGAAGCAAGTTCCCTACTCGCCTCCTCAGGTCATTGTCTTTGGCAGGATTATTGGCTTCCCAACTCCCCAAGAGCAAGATTGTGTTGGTTTGGAAAACATGGTATCTGACAGAGAGCATTATCATAGTTTGAGATAAGAGAGGGGTTTTCGTGACTGAAGCTGAGCAACAAATCCCTTGTGAAAGGTGGCATTGAGTTGGAGTTGATTGTGAATCTGCATATACCATCAGGGAGGATCAATAATGAATATGATCATTTCAGAAATTATAACATTTTATTACAGCACCCATTTATAATGTCCACCACTATTGAGATTGAACCGTAAACCAGAGATACTAAGCCTAGTTAAGCCAAGGAGGCTGTCGATAAAATCACCTCGTTCATTATGTCTACAATAATGAGGGTCCAGCTGTGTCTTATAAGGGTGGGTAAAGGTGTGCTTGCAGGGCCTGTAACATCACTGAACTTTCTAACAACTGTCCCCTATTAACATTTCATAATCCTGCCACGGACATTTGTCCCAGGGCAGTCTTCCCTTTTCATTTTTCCCTTGTCCACTCTAAGCTACTGTTTGGACACTTGACCATCAGTGTTTTGGAGGGCAAGCAGCCTTGAGGGGTCGCTGGATCGGCTGTTGCTTGATTTCCTTTGTACTAGTCAAGGAAGCCTCATCCTCCATTGTAATCTTCTTTACACACAATAGTCTATACACTTGAAACTATACATATACTGTACAAATGCAAAAAAAAATATATACAATGTTAAAAACAAATGAGTGATACTTACTGTGAATTGCCTGTCAAGGGTGTTAATGGTCAATGTTATTACTTTATGATCCGGCGTTATAACTGGGTTTATTTAATGGAAGACTGACATCAAAATGTATCCCTATGTTCTGTCATAAATATATTCGCTACAGTGTGGTAAGTAAATTCGCAAAGGTTAGTCACATTACATTAAACTGAATAGTATAAATAGTGTCAATTAGTAGGTAAGACCACCCATAACATCATAAGAAAATATTCATATAAATTGCATATATAAATACATACATACATACATACGTACATACATACATACATACAGTGCATAAGTCTGAAGCCTTGCTTCCAGAGGAAGCTGCCTAAAAGGGATGGCCATAACAGAAACTATATAGAGGCTCCCAGACATGCACCCACTGCCCACTGCATAGTGCTATTTCCACTATGTGGATTACGCTCATTAGCAATTAAGCAGCAGATTCACAGCAGTCCCTCACCTCACCTAGACAGCAATTCCACCACAAATTTGCTATTTTCTTTACCCCCGTGGGGGTCCATGGCCGGCACCACTCCGATCACAGAAATGTACTAAAGAGAAAAACCAGTGGTCCACTGCAACAAAGGCTGACTGTACCACTTAATTCTGGGCGATGGGGTCACCAAATTCCTATGCCAAAATAAGAAGAAATTGAAGTGAAGGGTGTGTAGCACTCATGGGTATATTATGTAAGAAAGTAAGAGTGTGTATATTAAGAACAAGCTATATATTCTCTGTGTGCAACTGAAGCAATAAAGGAGGTCAGGTGGTGAAACAGGATGTCAACCAATCCTTATACTCCACCTAAAGCTCTCCCTGGGAGTATTTCCTTGAACGACTGGTGCCTATCAACCTCCTCCCTTCGGGTTTAAAGACAACAATAATGTTCAAAGCTATTAGTTATTAGTAGACAAGTAGCGGTTTCTTTGTATTATAAATTAATAAATAGTGATTCAATTTCAAATTGCCATATATATATATATACATTTTTTTTTTATAATATTGCGATTGTACTGTATACTGATACTCATTTCTGATCCATCTTTGACGTCATAATGGTTTTGACATAGCATGATATAAATATAGTTTATTATTGTATTTGCTAATATAGTGCTTAGTCAACTGTAGGAAGTATACTGTATATTCTACAAGTTTATATTTCAACAGAGTGGAATCTGCAAAGTTAGTTAGTCATTGTCAGTGGGCCTTTAAATATGCGTTCGAACCACTGAATTATAATAGTATTCGTTGGGAACACCAATGGCACAACGGACCTTTGCGTTTCTGTAGCCTTGTTCAATGATTGTTGAATATTTTACTAAACACATCACTAACGATATAAGAAACTTCAATTAATCCATACAGTACCGGCGAAGTCTTTTTATTTTTAATTCAGCTGCATTTAGACTATTTTATGAAGCTTAGGAAGAATATATGGTAGCTTAAAGGATAATATTCAAGACCTCTTTCGCCGCTTTATTAGAAATAACTTATTAGGGAAAATAGGGACCAATAGACTCGCCATAGTTTTCTCATTATAGTCGGCATGGAGGAATTCCGTTATCGACACTTGAAAAAACCCCGATTACACCGAAAAATAACACATAAATAATAAGTCCCGACCGCAAACAAAGCATTGCGCACAATGAATCCTTCGACTTGAGTCCTCTTCTTCTTGTTTTGAAAGATGGGGTGGGTGCGATTTACCCAATAAATGGCGTGAGCGTTACTCACAAAAACAAAATACCGGCAACCTGTTTTTGCCCCCTTACAGATCTACATATATGAAGATGACAATAAATCAAGGGGGGGTGAGGGGGGGCAACGCCCCCCCTCAACCCATCGTGTATCCAATGTACCCCACAATTTGCCTTACCTACTGTAAAAGCGCGATTCACCCAATAAGCGGCGCCATTTGGCGCCGCATCTTCAGATTAATGAATAATGGGTAAGTTAATGCAAATCCTCCACTCAAACCATGAAAAACAACAATAAAACACTATATTCCTTGAACAAAATATAAAGAAAACTTGGTAAATAAGGCGGCTCTAGCCGTCTTGAATGATACCGCTTAAAGGATTCATTGAGATAGTCTGTAATCTTTTAATGGGTAGATATCCTTCCTAAACTGAATAAAACCGTCTAATAGTTGCCAGAATATAATGAGAAGGATTTCACCGGTACTGAATGGGGGTGTTCTGCATCACTACTACTCCTCGATTACGGGATTCCGGTCTTGTGTAATTATGTAATTATGTTTTATCTTACCTTACTCAAGGGACCCTACCGATGCGCGGATAAGAACTACTTTTCTTATTTTGTCAATTTGATTTTTCTCCAGCCAGTCCAGGACACTTTGTTTACATTCTAGGCTCCTCCCAGATGTTCATTAGCCAATCAGAGTGGAGCTTCACCTACAAGACGGCAGTAAATTTGTATTTTCCTAACAAATTATTAATTTCTTTTACAATTTCCACTTCCTTATGACGCCTATTTCTTTACATACTGTTTGCATGTATTACTTTCTCATTTCTCTTCAAAAATCTTACTTTTTTGGATATCCACTTCTTTGTGTGAAAAATTTGCATTTTCACTTTTACCCACAATGCACCTTGTCTGTGACTCTGTGACGTCAGTTTAAAAAAAAAACACACATTTAAGTCACTTTACCTCACATTTAGGGATATTTTTGGCGGTATTTCGCGAGTATGGCGGTCTTTCTTCAATATAGAACAGTAAATAGACCCTTAGGGCTTGGATTACAGGGACATTTCCCTTTCAAAAAGGGCAGAGCCCGGACAATATGTACGAGCCGCACCACAGCTAGCAGCGCAATCTTAATGGGTGATAGCAAAGTAACATAGCCTAAAGATTAAGATTTCTTCGCATAGGTTTACACTTTCCCAAAGTAATGGGTAATAAATACGATGATTTCTTATTTTAACTTACATCCGCTGCCGCACTCATGTTATTGTTGTGAACCTCTCGGCCATCTCATTGCCGAATTAAGGTATGTCCCATATTACTGTGGTTTTTTCCATAGTTACCCAGCCACAGGGGGTGTGGGGGCGGCAGCTCCCACCCATAATACTAGGATAGGTTAGGTAAGGTTGTTAGGTTAGGGCGTAGGTTAATGTCTTCTAAAAGTGGACTTGATTATTATAACATAGGCTATTACTCACTCCACCCAACTGGATTTCTACTGTTAGCACTTTTACCCAACTAGCGGGGGTGTGGAGGCGGCAGCCCCCACCCATAATACTAGGATAGGTTAGGTAAGGTTGTTAGGTTAGGCTAATGTCTCCTCAAAGTTGACTATTTTTATAAGGCTATTACCCACTCCACGCCGTGAAATCAGTGAAATCCGAGACAACTTTTAACAAAAGTTGACTCGGATTTTCACATTTTTGGGTTTTCTTCATCTGAAGAAGGGTCAAATCTGAGCCAACTTTCTTTTCTAATTTTGCCCTTTTTCGACTCTGAAAGCCAAATCTGAGCCAACTTTTGCCAAAACTTGGCTCGGATTTCTCTATTTTGGATTTTTTCAATTTTCTTTATTATATTTTTAGAGTTATTCCCATAATACCCCTATTTTTACCCCACCCAAAACCCCGCATTCCCAAACTCTCCCTTACATTGTTGAGGTATCAGAATTACAATTAACAATGCAAATGCTAATAAATAGTGCTTTCCTCACTTTCTTACAATATAATACACACTTACAAACCATTAAAATACAAAAAAATAAAAAATAAAACCTAAAATAACAGGAGTTGTAGTTATGCAGAACTACCCTGAATGGGTTAAGTAAGAGACAACGAAAAGACAAAGGGTCTAGAAAACAGGTTGTATTTTTTGACAACCTCACTGCTTCACAAAGAGCTTATAGTGTTGAGCAATCCAAACATTCCATAACCAAACTACTGCTTACACTCTATGCTTTCGTCAATTATGAGCGTTTCAGATAATTATAGGCCTTTAGTGAACGGAGTACAGTGGTAGGTTAGCCTCTTTCTCAGATGTCTTCTAGTTGGTTTGTTTTTAGTTTCTTCTTTCTTTCTTTGTTTTAATATTCACCGGGATACAGATAACTTGAGGAGTGGAGCATTCAAGAAGAAAAAATAACAAAACTGAAAGATTCCTCTTAGTCACATAAAGGGCCCCAGAGAAGCATTCAGGAAAAAATAATAGGGGAAGGAGAAAGAAGCTATTGTGAGTGTGATGGTGAGCTGAACAATAATATAGAGGGACAATTCCTTCTTCCTATGTGTTCTGCGGACACCATATTGTTACCTCACGATGGGTTCTGTTTGCCCTTCAGTACTGTACAGTTGTCCAAATTAATTGTCTTGATAGCGCAATGGATAAGTGGCCGGAATTTCGACGTGAGTATCCTAGGTTCGAGTCCTTGGAGTGCCACATGTATTTGTTGATTTCATTAATTGAGTTTAGATGTGAAGTTGGTTGGTGGAAAAAGCATAATAATTCAGTAAGTGAAGAATAGCTACAGTTGTGGTTATTCTTCTTCGAGATGAATAAAGTAGACTGTAAAAATAAAAATAACAAAATAATAGACCGCTTTACCTGGATACTGGTGTGTGTGGTCGATGGGCTGGGGAAATATGGTGGTGCACAAGGTTAACAATATGGCGATGTAGTTGGGTGACAATATGGTGGTGCACAAGGTTAACAATACGGTGGTGCACAAGGTTAACAATATGGTGGTGCACAATGTTAGCATTATGGTGGTGCACAAGGTTAACAATATGGTGATGTAGTCAAGGTTAACAATATGGTGGTGCACAAGGTTAACAATATGGTGGTGCACAAGGTTAACAATATGGTGGTGCACAAGGTTAACAATATGGTGGTGCACAAGGTTAACAATATGGTGGTGCACAAGATTAACAATATGGTGGTGCACAAGATTAACAATATGGTGGTGCACAAGATTAACAACATGGCGGTGCAAAAGGTTAACAACATGGCGGTGCACAAGGTTAACAACATGGCGGTGCACAAGGTTAACAACATGGCGGTGCACAAGGTTAACAACATGGCGGTGCACAAGGTTAACAACATGGCGGTGCATAAGGTTAACAATATGGTGATGTAGTAAAGGTTAACAATATGGTGATGTAGTAAAGGTTAACAATATGGTGGTAGACAAGGTTAACAATATGGTGATGTAGTAAAGGTTAACAATATGGTGGTGCACAAGGTTAATAATATGGCGGTGTAGTTGGGTGACAAGAGTAGGTGCTAAAGTAGTTTGATGGTTAGTGATGAATATACTGTAGATGACTTAACTTACGACATGATGAGGATGGTGATAGATGATCAGTGAATTGATTGAAATACACGATAGGGTTAGTACGAGCGTGGTAATCAACTGTAATGAGAGAGAGAGAGAGTCGATCTTGTGTCTGCGGGGTTTAGAGAACGAGTGAGCTTCTCTGCCCTTTTCCCTGGAAGCCCGCTATTTTCACGCATGCGCGGACAGGTCGGGAAATATTTACCCCTTTTATAATTACGTAAGTTCATAGGAATGATATACTAACCAATATCTATTAGATAACATAATTAAATGTTCTTGCCATTTATATTAAGTCATATTATTACGATTCTGAATCCTACAAACTGTATACTTATAACTTAAGATTATACTGTAACCTAGACTGTCCATGCTCCTGGATTAAAAGTATGGACAACAGTTGGCCACATAAGTTCAGTTACTAATCGTTATCTTATGCATGGAAGTAAAATAGTATGAATGAATTGCGAGTGTCGTTCTTTAAATGATCAGTTAACTAATCAAATGAGTTAACCACTGCATATGAAACTACACTCGTAATTCAATAATGCATTATATATCTATATACTGTATATGATCACAGACAGGAACAAAATTAAAGTGGGCAACTGTAGGCCTATCTAGCAAATAGCGATTTTTTTTTTTTTTTTTTTTTACTGTGGGAATAATTTTAAATGCCCACATGTACTTACACACCAATTTCAACGTCTGGAAACTTGTTATTATGTAAAGGAGACATGACTTATTTTGCCAATATTTGCGTATAAAATATTCCTTTAGCAAACATTACTTACTAAATACATGTAACTTGGTTTAAAATGTGCAATATAATGTCATAATTATCATTTTATTTTAGGTAACAACAAGACTTTTCTATTCACAGCATACTCCGGGAGTGATCGTTTGAAAGTATTAGGGATTAGACATATTATCGGGGTGTTTTACCTATATTGAAACTGGCTCTTAACCCTTTCAGTACCGGTGCCGTATGTTTAACATTAGTATCTACTATTAGACGAGTTTATTCAGTTTTAAAAAGGCCTGCAGTAATTAACAGGCTTCGAACTATCTCGCTTAACTCTCTACTACCCCTGATCCTTCTTAAACTGAACATAATCATATAAATATAGCAAAATAATTACAATGACGTCTGACCTTTCTTTTCTGTCAATTCACTGCTTGGAAAACATCAAGCCCCTTTTTGCCAAAGCAATTGTTTCTAGAAGGTGTCCTAAAAGTAAATAGTATGATTCCTTATTTGGCTTGCCGGTGAACATCACCTTGTACAGTCGCGCTAATAAGTGATGTCTCGGCACCAAGTATGTTTTGATCAATAATTGGTATCAGCAATATCTAAGCTTCATTTCTTCATATCGAGTGAAATATACAAACATGTTCCTACACTTACCCACCCTATTCAACATATGACAGACATTAATACAGCACAGACCAAGCCAAACGTAATGACAGCTGGGACATGACTTATTAGCACGACCGTACTTCTGCAAGCATAATGGTATCTGCCATGTCGCCGATCATTCACTCAGGCTACCCAGGACTATGTGTATTTTTTTCACACTTACTCTAATTGAGATAAATGTAATGTAGTTTGGATGCCACTCACCATACATATATCAATGACATTGACATAATTATACAATATACTGAACAAAAACACTTGCAACCATCTAGGGTTACCAAAAAGAAGCTACAACCAACTCTAACTACCAAGCCTTCGAAACCCGAAGAAGAAAAGTGCCTTTGTTCTGGAATCAACATGCAACATGGTCATTGATAACCTACTGGATATTACTTGAAAAATATGACCCTATTTACTTTAGTAGATATGGCACTAAAGGTAAAACAGTGTCACTTAGAAATAGGTTTCGGTAATTTATAGGTTTTAAAATAAATGATAAACTATGGGCTGATTAAAGGGTTGTACGTACAGTTGTATGCGAATTAATTGGTGGTTTAATACCACACTCTAAGAACAGATTATTATTAAAAGAAAAACAATAACAAGAATAGATTGTGTTCATATTTATTCCGATATAGGTAAGTCCGTAAAAGTTAAAATAATAGCTGAAGCGAATAATAACATCCGATAGTTAACACCAGGCCTAGTTACTATCTTCCCAGTACACAACCAATTAAAACTAACAAGCTCTGGGAAAACACAAAGCCCTTCATCTTATAGGTAGTTAATTACAAACTCCAGGACGCTCCGGGCTTCCGCTAATTTCCATCACCAAGTCATCTCCAGGAGTTAAGGGGTACTGGTTAGTTTTTAGTTTATCTATTTATTTTTCTATACATTTTATAGTTTCCTCGCTAGACCTTCATCAACTTTAAAACACCCCTAGACTCTTTTTTTTTAAATAAATTTGTAAATTTTTTGGTAGAAAAATGTGCCGGCCAAAGGCCGGTTCCTTCTATAATTACAGGCTCGCTATCGCTCGCCAGGAAAAAAATCGACACCTAAATGGCACGAAAAGTCTATATATTGACAAAGAAATAGGGCAAAAGGTCTTTAAATCGCCACACTAATGGAACAAACGTCTTAAACTCTCAAAGCTAAGGGGACTAAACATGAGGGAGAAAAGTGAACTATCTCCCCCTTAAGACGGACTGTTAACAAAGTGGTATATAGGCAACTTGGTGCGGCGGCCTTCCTCTTACTCTGGTTCATTTATACAGCGGTGGGAGAATTAACCACTTTACTTTAAGGGGAGGCCGACCGTTTTTCTGGACCCCCTTCCCCCTCATGTTTAGCCCCACTAGTTTTGAGATTATAAGACGTTCGGCCTATTAGTTTGGCGATTTTAACACCTTGTGTCCCATTTCGTTGTCAATTTGAAGACCTTTCGTGCCATTTAGGTGTCGAATTTGTTTCCTGGCGAGCGATAGCGAGCCTGCAATTCTAAGACGAACCGGCCTTCGGCCGGGCCATTTTTCTACCGAAAAATTTACAAATTTATCTTGAAGGGGGGTCTAGGGGGTGTTTTTCTAAGCTTGATGGAGGTCTAGGGAGGAAACTAAAAAAATATATGAATAAATTAATTAATAGACCAAACAAACGGCCAGTCTCCCCTTAATGGAAAATGAGTAATTAAATGTGTTGATGTGTGTATTCCTCTTTGCTTGCGGATATCAGAGAAGCAGATACAAGTGATCCTGAAGTTATTGTTATGTCACTGTAGAGACACCACGGCACACAACAAAGTTATTGTTATGTCACTGTAGATACACCACGGCACACAACAAAGTTATTGTTATGTCACTGTAGATACACCACGGCACACAACAAAGTTATTGTTATGTCACTGTAGAGACACCACGGCACACAACAAAGTTATTGTTATGTCACTGTAGAGACACCACGGCACACAACAAAGTTATTGTTATGTCACTGTAGAGACACCACGGCACACAACAAAGTTATTGTTATGTCACTGTAGAGACACCACGGCACACAACAAAGTTATTGTTATGTCACTGTAGAGACACCACGGCACACAACAAAGTTATTGTTATGTCACTGTAGAGACACCACGGCACACAACAAAGTTATTGTTATGTCACTGTAGAGACACCACGGCACACAACAAAGTTATTAGAAATATCTATGACATTTTCGTTGTGTGGCTTTAAGGGGAGACTGACCGTTTGTTTGGTCTATTAATTCATTTATTCATATATATTTTTTAGTTTCCTCCATCAAGCTCAAAAAAACATCCCCTAGACCCCCCTTCAAGATAAATTTGTATATTTGTCGGTAGAAACATTTCCCGGCCGAAGGCCGGTTCCTCTTAAAATTACAGGCTCACTATAGCTCGCCAGGAAATAATCAACACCTAAATGGCACGAAAGGTCTTAAAATTGACAACGAATTGGGGCGAAAGGTATTAAAATCGCCAAACTGATGGGCCGAACGTCTTATAATCTCAAAACTAGTGGGGCTACACATTAGGGAGAAGGGGGTCCAGAAAAACGGTCTGCCTCCCCTTAGATTGGGATTTGGAAACCATACAGCATTCGTTTATAAGAATATCTCCTGTACATGATGCTGGGTAAGAAATCTGTATACTCAGACTCAACCATGGAAATTGACATATACAAAAATTTGGTCTGCCCCTGTATTTGTTGAGGTAATAAGATAGACCTAGATGTGTGTGAATATTTTGTTTTGTCTGTGTTTGTTCGTTGTTTTGTGTTGTGTTTTGTGTTTTCCCTGTTCTTGCTCTGTCTTGAGTCGGCCACCCTCAAGAAAATAAAAACAAAACAAATAATAAAATAGAGTAAAATAGCAAATACAAATTTAAAAATAGGAAAAGTGGGGATTGCGCCTGAGCATATAGATAGATAGATAGAAAAAGATAGACTTTGGAAACTATATATACAGTCTAAATTTAGTGTGTAATTATCTAGGAAGGATTGCATGGGGTCTATGTCTGTAGTAAGTTGCCTAGAAATTGATCCAAAGATTCTTCATGTCTAGAATACTACAAAGCCACAGTGAATATGCAGTCATTCCAGTTCAAAGCAAGTGAAAATTAAATTTGATTTGTCGTATTAATTTCCAGGCTTCAGATGAGATCCCCACAACAATAGTAAAAGTTGATTTAAAAATTAATTTATGTTTACTGTTATCGGCAAAAGGAAATTCGTAAATTGACCACTTGCGAGTTTTGGGCTGTAAGGAAGTTAGAGCAATAAACATCGATATAAATCAAAAATGCAATAATAATGTAGGTTTCTGATGGATGCAAAGTCTATCGAATTATGTTTTATGTATTTATTAATGTACTGCAACCGTATTTTAGCTGGTAATTCTGCTAAATATCGATGTTTACAGCACCAACTTCCTTATAGAACGAAACTCGCAAGTGGTCAATTGCTAGATAATAACACTGCATACCCAACCTTGTAAAAGTGGAAGATAAGTTTATTTTGATCTGTTACTGTATTTATAAAGATGAAATTTGGCAGTCATATAAATATGGTCTATCGATAGCACCATGTACACATTTTAATTAATTAAGGGGAGACGGGCCGTTTGTTTGGTCATTCATTCCTTTATTTCTTAGTTTCCTCGCTAGACCTCCATCAAGCTTAAAAAAAAATAAAAAATAGACCTCCCTTCAAGATAAATTTGTAAATTTTTCGATAGAAAGTTCTCCCAGCCGAAGGCCGGTTCCTCTTAAAATTTCAGGCTCGCTTTCGCTCGCCAGGAAAATTCGACATCTAAATGACACAAAAGGTCATAAATTTGACAAAGAAATGGGGCAAAAGGTGTTGAAATCGCCAAACTAATGGGCCGAACGTCTTTTAATCTCAAAACAAATGGGGCTTAACACGAGGGAGAAAGGGGACCAGAGAAACGACCCGTCTCCCTTTAAAAAGTGAATATCACATCCTACAATAACAAGGTGTGGAGCAGGAGACCTAAGATAATTAGTTGAATTAGAAATACCAAATTGGATTTTGGTGACTATAATATGATTTACATTACTTCATAATCACCAACACCTTCTTAGTATTTAACTATATTATTTAATGGGTTATTCAGTAGGAGCAACCTTATTACATTTTGAGACACCGACTTAAAGTTTCTCAAACATAGTATTAGCAATTGTAATTCCACGGCATAAATCGCCGCATGTAGCAAGGAGCATGTATGAAGAGTACAATGATTATGTTCTTTTCTTCTGGCTATAGTTCGTCAATATAACTGATAGTGATAATTTTTACCCTTTCATTTCCAGATATCAGTACTTAGGTGAATAAAATAATTTACTACTGTATTATCCAAAATATATAATTAAACTTAGCTATCTTACTGAAAGGGTAGTAAAGTTTGCTGCAAGGGATTTATATCGTTGGTTTGTAAAATGCATATAAATTCTGGAAAGAAATATATTTAAAACAGGATTATTGTTTAGAGCACAGACTTCGTGCCCTTAATCCTCACTCCAAACAGGATTATTGTTTAGAGCACAGACTTCGTGCCCTTAATCCTCACTCCAAAGTGTTAGTGTTCGTGGGGTTTCGCAGTCATTACACAATTGAACTTGTGGAATATAGTTTGAAGCAATAAATTAATACTACAGTGAGTATGAAATATAATCAAACGATGTCATATTGCTGTAGAAGTCTCTGGGGTTTGGGGGTTGAAGATGTTATATTTTTTTTTATTTTTTTTTATTTTTTGCCATATGTTAATCGTCTCAACACAAAATCCATAACTACATCCCTCACTTTGTTTGACACAATAATTTGTGTACATGCATATAATATTACGTATTTTATACAATACCTGTAAGATACGAAGATTGCAATTTGCACTCATTAAATTATTGATATACCAACACATAGAACAAAAAATAATATAGTACTGTAAGGTCAAAAGGCGGCTGAAACAAAAAACAGTGTTTGCTGTTTTAGGAAATTGAACTGTTTTGTTCAGAGTATACTGTTCTAACCAATCTGATATGATTTTGAAGTATTTAATCAATATTTCTGTAAGGAATAATTAAATTTAAAAAATTATTTAGTCTACATTTTTCTTTTTTTCTATATATCCCTTGTTATTCTTTTTCTTTGTCAATCAAGGTGAAGCCATTGGAACAACAGTTGCAATCCTATTTCCTTTGTTGTGCAGCTTCAATGAAAACGACACAGGTGACATATGTGGTTCCATTTGCCACAGATCTAAACTTGTCCTAACTACTCCAAATGGAAGCTAAACTAACCTATGAATTCTTCAACCAACTCACCAAACTAACATTAATAATCCTAAACAATTTGTATTGAATTGAATTGAATGGACCTACAATAATTTATCCTGTCACTTTTCCTCTTCTACTTAAATCACCTTTTCAGTATGATGATGCGTTTTAAAATTAAGTCTGGAAAATAATATATTTACGTTTACATTTACGTAAGAGATCCACAGAGAGCTACTCCATAAAGGGCAAGGGTTGTGCAGGGAGATTGTGGGTTAGCTATAGGATGGGGAGAAGGGTTAGGAATATAATGAATGGTGATCAAAGTTTTTAAAGAATCAAGACTAAGGAAATTATTTTAGAACCATGTAGCATTCGTTTATAGGAACTTAGGAAGATAACCCTGTGCATTTTGATGGATAAGAAATCTGCATACTCAACCCTGAAAACTGAGGTATAAAACCATTTGATCTGCCTCTGCATTTGTTGAAATAACAAGGTAAATTAAGGAAGCTAAACATATATTAATTTATAATTATCTTAGAATGAGTGTATGGGGTCTATGTGTGTAAAAGGTTGCCTAGAAATTTAACCAAAAACTGTTCAGGTCTAGAATACTACAAAGCCACAGTCAATATGATATGAGAGGTAATTCCACTCTTGACGATTTCGGGGGGAATGAGTGGCTAAATATGGCTGTGTTTTTGCCTGTGCATTTATATTTTTTAATTGTAAGTCGAGGGTCTTGTATCAGGGCCATCACAAAACGCGGCATCACCATTCACAGTACACTATTCCCAGCCTAGCCACCATCACCACCACCGCCAACAATAACAACAAACTATTAACCCCTTCTGTACCGTCGACATCCTTTGTATTTTAGTCTGGCTACTACTAATCGATGTTTTTCAGCTTAGGAAGGATCTCTAGTAATTATGGGGCTTCGAACTATCTCAATCCACCCTTTTAACCCCTTCAGCACGATGACGCCTTTTTACCTTTTGTTTAGGGTCATGATTAGACGATGTTATGCAGTTTAAGAAGGACCTATGTAGTTCAGAGGGTTTATTGAGATCATATTTACCCCTTTCAGTCCTAGAAGTAGATCATAAACTAAAGAGAATCGCCTAATGGTAACCAGAATATGATGAAGAGTAAGTCCTCGTGCTGAAGGGGTTAGCTATCACAGATCCTTTCTAAGCTGCATAAAACCGTCTAAATATAGGTAGAATAAAATATAACAGACGTAGCCGTTACAGAAAGGGTTAACCACCACCATTATTTATCACCACACGTAACAACACCACACCTACCACCAAAGCCAACGGCATCAACATCACCACCATAGCCAACAACAACAACAACAACTTATTAACCACTATCAACACCATATATCACCACACGTAATAGTTAGCACCACAATACCACGTTAACACCAACAACAACAACAATGGTGATGGGCTGGTCTATCAGAGTGAGAGCTGAGCGTTCTCTGCCATACCCATAGCTTACTCTGACTGTTCCTTTTACTTATATATTTTCTAGATCTCAATTGACCTCCCTACTGCATGCCAACCATAGAGGTTGGCAGATTGGGAGACAAAGCGTCACATTTTTCCTTTGCCCCTCAACTTTCCCTTCATAATTGCTGAGAGGCATAGGGCCTTGGGTGAGGCTTTGGTTTCCCGGGCGTGTCCGCACCCTCCTCAGCTCCCTGCCATAGAGTGGTTTCGGTCACATGGGCTTTATTAGTGGTGAGGAGGGAGGGTTTTGTGGGGGCGCTCGGTTATGGCCTTGGCCTTGCTCGGGACCTTGGGGCTGCTCGGCCTCGCAGCCTGGGGAACAGCAACAACAACACAATCTATTAACAACCATCACCACCATTTATCACCACACGTAACAATTAGCACCACAACTCCATGTTAACACCGCCACCAACAACAACACAATATATTAACCACCATTTATCACCACACTAACAATCAGCACTACAACACCACCACCACCAACAACAACCTAAGCTATTAACCACCATTTATCACCACACTAACAATCAGCACTACAACAACACCACCACCAACAACAACCTAAGCTATTAACCACCATTTATCACCACACTAACAATCAGCACTACAACACCACCACCACCAACAACAACCTAAGCTATTAACCACCATTTATCACCACACTAACAATCAGCACTACAACACCACCACCAACAACAACAACCTAAGCTATTAACCACCATTTATCACCACACTAACAATCAGCACTACAACACCACCACCACCAACAACAGCCTAAGCTATTAACCACCATTTATCACCACACGTAACAATCTGCACAACAACACCACCACCAACTCAATAAACAACAACAACACAATCTATTAACCAACATCACCACCATTTATCACCACACGTAACAGCCACGACCACAACACCACCACCAACACCACCACAACCGCCCCCGTAACGAGGTCTATGTGAGCCCTAACGAGAGTACTGGAGGCTACAAAAAGCCAATTACCAAGATGGGCCTCCTTTCAAATTAAAGGTAGTAATCTTATACAAGGGAACCGGTTCACCTTTCCCCTTCTCACTTTGAATATATTACAGGGGAAAGGGATTATGAACTGATTACTAATACTAAACACTTCAGCTCAACAACTCTTCAGTAAATCAAGGTATTATAAAGCAATATTAACTATTATCTGGACAATTAGCAGATATGTTGGTCCTGTGTCTATTAAGTACATTAGTATTAATGCCTACTGTATCCAATACAGTATATGCAATCACTACAGTAAGGCACAGTCACCTGTTTAAGAGGAGGAGGCTGTAGGAACCAGCCGAGCAGGGCGATACTCCCGGGGAGTGCTACAGGTGGCTGATAAGGATAGATGGAACTCCTGTTTCAGCACCTGGCCTCCCTTTCTGATCCTTTCCGTGCCTCACCAATATTTAGGGCAACCCCAGTCTCTCAACTGGCCCTTGTAGCTCATTCTTCTAAGCGATGGAATAAGATTTGTAGCCCTAGCTTGTACTCTTTCCAGTCGCTCTATATCTGTCCTGAGTGCTGGAGACCAGATTTGAACAGCATACTCCAGGAGAGGCCTATCAGAGTGTCGTAAAGTGTGAGGACTATTTCCTCTTTTCTATACTTAAATTGCCTCTAAATATAGCCCAATAATTTTTGAACTGTCTTCTCTACTTCAATGCACTGCTTGGAAAACTTTAAGTCACTGGTAATCAGAACACCCAAATCCTTTTCCAAATCAGTCACTTTCAGAGACATTCCCAATAGTGAATAGTCTGAATTGAGATTTACTTGGCCGATATGCATCACCTTGCACTTTTCCAAGTTAGAGGCATCTGCCATGTCTCCGACCATTCACCCAGTCTGTTGAGGTCCATCCTGAGCTGTTCAACCCCTTTGGGGTCTTTCACATTAATTCCAAGCTTTATGTCATCTGCAAACTTTGAGATCACATTCATCAGACCAATATCGATGTCATTGAGATTTATGATAGTAGGCCAAGGAAATGTCCCTGTGAAACTCCAGAAGTGACTGGAGTCCACTCAGAAGAAACACCATTGATTACCACTCGTTGTTGTCTACCTGTTAGCCAACTTTCTATCCAATTTGTGACCTCTGTATTGATACCTTTTGACACTAGCCTGCTATGAGGCACTTTGTAAAAAAAAAACATGAAAATTTAAGTAAAGGATGTCTATGGCTCAACTTTTGTTTTAGTCACTCAGCATTTCATGGAAAAATTCCAGCAAATTGGTAAGACATGATCGTGAATCCATGTTGGGAATCAGTAATTAAATTGTGAATTTCTAGGTAGTCAACTATCTTGTCTACTAGTATCCCTTCTAAGAGTTTTACTATGATAGAAGTCAAGCTAATTGGCCGATAAATCTTGGGACAATCGTTATCCCCTTTCTTAAAAATTGGGATCACATTCCAGTTTCCAGTCTTCAGGGACTTCTCCATTTTCTAGTGATTTATTGAAGAGAGAGAGAGAGAGAGAGAGAGAGAGAGAGAGAGAGAGAGAGAGGGAGAGAGAGAGAGAAGTAGGTAGGGGCCAAAGCTACAGACAAAGACACAGACAGGTAGACAAAGATACAGACAGACATAGAAGGAGGTAGGTAAAGGTACAGACACACAGCACGGTAGGGTTGCCATAGAAGGGGTGCGGTAATTACTGGAACAACACTGGGGCTCACGTTACTCTACGGTTTTTGTTGGTGTGTGTGTGTGTTTGTGTCTGTGTGTGTGTAGATTTGTATGTTTTTATATTGGTGTGTGTGTTGTTGTGTACAGTTGTAGATATGTGTGTTTGCATTGGTGTGTTTGTGTTCATTTGTGTAGGTGTGTGTGCATAGATGTGTGTTGGTGTTGTTGCTGTTGTTGTTTTTTTCTATATGGATGAGGCAGACAAAACGCAAAACTGCCTGTGACGAGTGCCTCCCCCAGAGTTGAAAGAGTGACAGGGCCACAATCACGGAATATTTGAGCCAAAATGTCTGGACACACGGAATTTGAAGCAATTTAAGTCATAGGATGAGGGAAAGATGGATTCAGGGAGAGAGTTACAGAGCTCAGCTGTTGAATAGAAGAAAGATTGGGAGTATCGTTTCACTCTTGGGATGAAGAGCTGCACAGAATAGGGGTGGGATTGTGTTGCAAGACAAATACTACATACCCTACGTAGAGGAGGTGGTATACACTGAGAGAGCTCTGAGGAACACTGATTATTGTAATGGCGATAGAATAGTGAGAGAGATGCAACATTGCGGTGAAGAGAGAGAGATTGCAGAGAATCGGTGAGTGGACGGGAGTTAATGAGACGAAAGGCTTTCTTTTCTAGTTTGTCTAGAAGTGCTGTGTGAGAGGATCCTCCCCACACATGCGAACAATGCTCAATGCAAGGACGCAGTGTGCCCTTGTACAGATCAAGAAGCTGTGCAGGGGTAAAGAACCCCTTTAGGCGGTTGAGCATACCCAGCTTCTGGGAAGCTGTTTTAGCAAGAGTGGTAATATGGTCTTTCCAAGAGAGATCAAAAGAAAGAGAGACACCGAGAATACTGAGAGAAGATGAAGGGATAGTCTTCTGGGAGTTCTTGACGGGTAGATAATGGAGAAATTGGGTTTTGGAAGCATTGTAAGCAAGTTGTAGGTGTATGTGTGTTTGTGTACGTATGTCTGTGTGTGTGTGTGTGAAACTAAATTTACTGACAGTTTGTGTGCGAGTGCATAGGTGTGTGCGTTTGTGTTTATGTAGTTATAAGTGTTATGCGTGGGTGTAGGTGTGGGTGGGTGGCTGTGTATGTGTGTATAAGTGAAAGGAAAGTTACTGTCGGTCTATTGGTGTGCCCCTGCCCCTTTGTTTTTATGTGAATGAAGGGGACAACAGGCAAAGCTGCCTGCAGCAACTGTCCCCCCAAAGTTCAAAAAGTGATAGAGAGGCAGATTCAAGGTATGTACGGTAGAGTCAAAATGTTTGGACGCAAGGAGCTTGATGCAGTCTAAGTCATAGCAAGAGGGAAAGACAGATTGGGGGAGAGAGTTCCAGAGTTCACTTGTTGAGGGGAAGAAAGGCTGGAAAAATTGGGACTGAAAATGCACAGACTTAACCTAGATCTTATCCTAAGGGATCAACAGACTGATCCTGGCTGCTAACGAGAGTGCCTACATACTCCCAAGGGTAGGACGTGGGCAGGAGACTTTGTGGGCCCTCCGAGGCGGTCCGTCCAGACCTTGCCTTCACGGCCAGGGAAAGTTTTTGAGAGAACTTCCCCTGCCAGTGCGTGGGGATCGAACCCCCGACACCTGAGCTACCTCTCACAATACAGTGTACTAAGCGCGCTCGGCCATCGTGACCGTCGGTAGTGGTAGAAGAGTGAGAGAGGTGCAACCTTACGGCGTGTAGAAAGAAATTGTAAAAAATTAGTAAAAGGAGGTGAGTTGATGAGACAAAATGCTTTTGACTTTACCCTTTCGCAAAGTGTGGTATGGGTGGTACCTCCTCACACATGCGAACAGTTCTGGATATATGGACGTACTGTGCCACTGTACAGAGCAAGAAGCTGTGTAGGGGTGAAGTACTCACGGAGCCGGTTGAGTACACCTAGCTTCTGGGTAGCTGCTTTAGCAAAAGTGGTAATATGATCTTTCCAAGAAAGGGTACAAGAAAAAGAAACTTAGAGAATATGAAGGGTTGATATGTGTATTGTTGAAGAGTAAGGGATATTGGGTTTTGGATGCATTGAAAACAACAAGAATCTCTCTGCCCCAATCGGATATAGTTGATTGATTAGAAGATAAGTGTGCTATGGCCTCATCATGTGAATTTTCCTCTTTCTCCACCCCATCTCTCTTATATGCCTAACTTCTTAATCACTTCTAAAGATGTACTGTCTGCCTTCTCTGAGCTTAATAGTAAGAAGGCATTCGGACCAGATGGTGTTCCTCCTGTTGTATTAAAAAACTGTTCATCCGTGCTCACTCCCTGCCTAGGTAAACTCTTCATGTACTCGTACATCTTCTCTTCTTATTGTAAGTTTGCCCTCATACAACGTATCCCAAAGAAGGGTAACCACTCTATACCCTCCAACTATCGTCAAATTGCTCTCATTTCTTGCATCTCTAAAGTTATTAAATCTATTTTTAATTCAAAATAACTTAAGCATAATTTTGTATTCCCACAATCTACTTTCAGATCGCCAGTACAGTTTCCTTACCTTTGATAGGTAATCTGATACCCAACGTGGACACACTTCTTCGGTGCGCAAAACCGTTTTGGGGGATCCTGCGCAGCCACGCAGGCCAATTTCCAAGGGGTTGGCCTGCAGCACTTTCAGTGTGGGGCCAGCCTCAATGGTGAGTGGAGGTGTTGGTCTCTTATATTATATCTCACCATCGACCCAGGAAGAGACCATAGGGTACCATCTTGGGTACCTGGTGACGTAAGAATTTTTCTGAACTTCATGAAAAGTTTACAAATCATAGTATTGTGAAGTCTACATACGAGATATTTTGCTAGCATTCATAAGCAACTTAGCCAGATGATAAGCCTACGTGACGCAATAGTCAGATTTGCCTAATGTTGACACAGGATATTTATTGTTTCTAAAGTCGTATTTTTCAGTTTTTCAGTGTCAGCTGTAGCACAACCTGCCACGACTGTCACTTGTGAAGGTAAGGACCCTTATTGTTTTGTTTTGTTTTTTGTTTCTTTATATAAGGCTCTTGTCCAAGAACATGAACAGTTTTATGAATATTCATTGCATTTGGGCTGAGCTATGAATATTTGTCTACCAAAAATTAAGTAAAAAGTCGGCCCTCTCAAACCCTACAGTATATACAGATTTCTTGGTGGCATCTATTGCATCCTGATTTCCTTTTTGTTTATGATACAGGTGTTTTAGATGATATGGGCACTTGTATCTTAATTTTCGTACCGATCCATGTATATTTAGGTACCCCCACATTTTTTTTTTAAATGGGGTATGGTTTCAGGGGTGACAAAAACTATCCCTTTTTACTTTCTGTCACAGCTCGCATCTTATGTAGTCTAGAGGGGAATGACTTAAACACCTCAGAGCCTCATCCGTCCACTACAAGCTCTCCAAGAGCAAGCTTCCTCCAGGAATCATAGGTTGTTATATAATTTCTTACATGTCACTAGTAAAACTAACTATTTTATGTAAAATTTCTAATGAAATAGCATTTCTCATCAATTTTTCATTTTACTTCCACATAGTATTATCACCTTACGAGCGGGCCCGTCAGTTTTTTTCCACTACGCACCAAGCGGGTTTTTTTACCCAAAATAGCCTTGTTTCCGTGCTCTTTTTCATGCATAAACAAGAGCCAGAGCGTAATACAATTATGTATCCCTGAAAGGGCGTAAATTGAACTTTCCAATGACACCAGAACCATCCTTCTACGACCACGCGTTCTCTTGCAACGATCGTGCAAGACGAGTGCAAAAACCCTAAAATACGGTAATTTCCTTATATAATTCCCTGTGTGGCGAGGTAGGGCGGGTGAAGTTGTGTGGAGTAGATGTCAGTAGGCGCGCGGGATCCGTGCCGAGCGGTCATGAGGCAACCTACGCTCCTCCCGTCGCTCGTCTCTCTCTCAGAGCCATTATTGCTCAAAAATTGCACACGGACTAAAGTCGGGCCCCGCCACATAGTCCAGGTTTTTAGATACGGACTTAAGTCGGGCCCCGCTAATAAGGGGTTAAGGAAACAGTGAAATTATTTAGCAGGATTTTAAAAAATATGTCTGATAGTTTCCAAGTAATTTGTTTTTAAAGTTGTGGTGCCACCAAGGTATATTTTATGTCAAAACATATTAAGGTTACCTATCCAGGGGGCTGCTCTGCTGGTGATCTCCTTTCTTATCTTACACACTTTTGGTCATCTTTCTTTCATGACTTCGGTGAGATCTTTTCTATTGCGCTAGACATATCAAAGTCTTCGACAGAGTCTGGCACAAATCTCTAATTTCTAAGCTACCCTCCTTCAGTTTTTATCCCTCTATCTGTGCCTTTATCTCTAATTTCCTTTCTGGCCATTCCATAGCTGTGATTGTGGATGGCTATCGCTTACATCCTCAACCTATCACCTCCAGTGTTCCTCAGGGGTCTGTCTTATCTCCAATTATTTATTTTGTATATTTATTAATGATCTTTTCAATTGTAGGCTACCTCAAGTTCTATCCACTACCGGTACTATGCCATTGACAACCCACCATGCAATACTCCATATCTCATGTGATGAGACCAGAGCACACCTATCCTCTGATCTATCAAGTATTTCTGATTGGGGCAGAGAAAATCTTGTTTCTTTCAATACTTCCAAAACCAAATGTCTCCATTTATCTACTTGTCACAATCTGGCCCATGACTACCCCTTACTCTTCAACAATACACAAACCAACCATTCATCTTCTCTCAATATTCTCGTTGTTTCTTTGTCTTCTGACTTTTCTTGTAAAGCTCATATTACCACACATGCTAAAACAGCTCGCCAGAAGTTAGGTGTGTTCAACCATCCCCATAGTATAGGTTCGTCACCCTCGCACAGTGTCTTGCTCTTTACAGGGGCAGTGTGCCCATGTATCGAGTATTGTTCGCATGTGGGGAGGCTCCACCCATACCGCACTTCTCGAAAGGGTAGAATCAACACATTCCCACCCCTATTCTGTCCAACTCTCTAACCTAAGAGTGAACCGCTTTCGCAGTCATTCTTCTACTCAACAAATACACTCTGGAACTCTCTCCCTCAATCTGGCTGTCCCTCATCCTATGACTTGTACTGCTTCAAGCTCCGTGTGTCCAGACATTTTGACTCTAATCTACCTTGAATTTTGCTCTCTTTCACTCTTTAAAATTTGGGATGGATAATTGTTACAGGCAGGCTTGCCTTTTGTATCCTTCATGCACATAGAAAACAAATATACTGTTTATACTGGAATATATATATATGTACTCGTATATAAAATAGAATACAATACAAATAAAAGAGTGGGGGGAAGGGGAGCGAAAATTGTGCATGTATGGGTTTGTTTGTGACATAGCAAGGGTGGCCACAGACTGTTGTGCTGTCGTGTGGGCGTGTGGGTGTGTGTATGTGGGGGGGGTGTATGTATGTGTGTGTGTGATATATAAATATATTTCTGGAAAGATGAACGGGATTTAACTAGGAAATCCAATAAATAAATTTAGAAGAGAGAGAAAAGGCATCAGATCAAATAAATGTGTCTTGTATTACGGACAAATCATGAATATATATTGTTTACAAGACGTTTTGGCTTTGAAAGAATATTAATCACTTTGAACATAGCAATACAAAATGACAAGACTATAAATCTGAATTATGAAGAAAAAAAATATTACATTTACGTCACATATCGTTAAACATGTTAATTAGGTAGTTATTTCTTTCAGTATATATATATATATATATATATATATATATATATATATAATATATATATATATACAGTATGCATGAATGAATGTATGTATGTATATACTCAGGCACATACCCCATTGCTGGGGGTGGCCAACACAAGACAGAGCCCGAACAGAAACAACATTGAAAGTTCCTATTCTCAGGGGCCGAGACCTCTTTCGCGTTCTCTCGCTGGTCGAGTAGCAATTATACAAGGGGAGGAGGATTCCAGGTTATCATTAGACGATGTTATGGAATCAAAGGGACAAAACCATAGTAAATAGCCAACATACATCACCTGTCATATAGCTATAATAGTATACCTAACACCATAGTATATAGCCAACATACATCACCTGTCATATAGCTATAATAGTATACCTAACACCATAGTATATAGCCAACATACATCACCTGTCATATAGCTATAATAGTATACCTAACACCATAGTATATAACCAACATACATCACCTGTCATATAGCTATAATAGTATACCTTCCACCATAGTACTGTATATAGCCAACATACATCACCTGTCATATAGCTATAATAGTATACCTTCCACTATAGTATATAGCCAACATACATCACCTGTCATATAGCTATAATAGTATACCTAACACCATAGTATATAGCCAACATACATCACCTGTCATATAGCTATAATAGTATACCTAACACCATAGTATATAGCCAACATACATCACCTGTCATAAGCTATAATAGTATACCTAACACCATAGTATATAGCCAACATACATCACCTGTCATATAGCTATAATAGTATACCTAACACCATAGTATATAACCAACATACATCACCTGTCATATAGCTATAATAGTATACCTTCCACCATAGTACTGTATATAGCCAACATACATCACCTGTCATATAGCTATAATAGTATACCTAACACCATAGTATATAGCCAACATACATCACCTGTCATATAGCTATAATAGTATACCTAACACCATAGTATATAGCCAACATACATCACCTGTCATATAGCTATAATAGTATACCTAACACCATAGTATATAACCAACATACATCACCTGTCATATAGCTATAATAGTATACCTTCCACTATAGTACTGTATATAGCCAACATACATCACCTGTCATATAGCTATAATAGTATACCTAACACCATAGTATATAGCCAACATACATCACTTGTCATATAGCTATAATAGTATACCTAACACCATAGTATATAACCAACATACATCACCTGTCATATAGCTATAATAGTATACCTTCCACCATAGTACTGTATATAGCCAACATACATCACCTGTCATATAGCTATAATAGTATACCTTCCACCATAGTATATAGCCAACATACATCACCTGTCATATAGCTATAATAGTATACCTTCCACCATAGTATATAGCCAACATACATCACATGTCATATAGCTATAATAGTATACCTAACACCATAGTATATAGCCAACATACATCACCTGTCATATAGCTATAATAGTATACCTTCCACCATAGTATATAGCCAACATACATCACCTGTCATATAGCTATAATAGTATACCTAACACCATAGTATATAGCCAACATACATCACCTGTCATATAGCTATAATAGTATACCTAACACCATAGTATATAACCAACATACATCACCTGTCATATAGCTATAATAGTATACCTTCCACCATAGTACTGTATATAGCCAACATACATCACCTGTCATATAGCTATAATAGTATACCTAACACCATAGTATATAGCCAACATACATCACCTGTCATATAGCTATAATAGTATACCTAACACCATAGTATATAGCCAACATACATCACCTGTCATATAGCTATAATAGTATACCTAACACCATAGTATATAGCCAACATACATCACCTGTAATATAGCTATAATAGTATACCTTCCACTATAGTATATAGCCAACATACATCACCTGTCATATAGCTATAATAGTATACCTTCCACCATAGTATATAGCCAACATACATCACCTGTAATATAGCTATAATAGTATACCTTCCACTATAGTATATAGCCAACATACATCACCTGTCATATAGCTATAATAGTATACCTTCCACCATAGTATATAGCCAACATACATCACCTGTCATATAGCTATAATAGTATACCTAACACCATAGTATATAGCCAACATACATCACCTGTCATATAGCTATAATAGTATACCTAACACCATAGTATATAGCCAACATACATCACCTGTCATATAGCTATAATAGTATACCTTCCACTATAGTATATAGCCAACATACATCACCTGTCATATAGCTATAATAGTATACCTAACACCATAGTATATAGCCAACATACATCACCTGTCATATAGCTATAATAGTATACCTAACACCATAGTATATAGCCAACATACATCACCTGTCATATAGCTATAATAGTATACCTAACACCATAGTATCTAGCCAACATACATCACCTGTCATATAGCTATATTAGTATACCTAACACCATAGTATATAGCCAACATACATCACCTGTCATATAGCTATAATAGTATACCTAACACCATAGTATATAGCCAACATACATCACCTGTCATATAGCTATAATAGTATACCTTCCACCATAGTATATAACCAACATACATCACCTGTCATATTTTTTTTTTTTTTTTTTTTCTATGTGATTGAGGGAGGCAAAAGGCATAACTGCCTATAGCGAGTGCCTCCCCCATAGTTGAAAGAGTGACAGGGCCAAAATCAAGGGACGTTCGAGCCAAAATGCCTGGACACACGGAGTTTGAAGCAATTTAAGTCATAGGAAGAGGGAAAGACTGATTCTGGGAGAGAGTTCCAGAGCTCAGCTGTTGAGTAGAAGAAAGTTTGAGAGTAACGTTTCACTCTTGGGTTGGAGAGTTGCACAGAGTAGGGGTGGGATTGAGTTGCAAGACGGGTACCACGTGCCCTACGTAAAGGAGGTGGTATGCACTGGGATAGCTCTGAGGAACACTGATTATTATAGTAGCGATAGAATAGCGAGAGAGATGCAACATTGCGGCGGAGAGAGAGAGATTGCAGAGAGTTGGTGAGTGGACGGGAGTTAATGATATGAAAGGCCTTCCTTTCAACTTTGTCTAGGAGAGCGGTGTGAGAGGAACCTCCCCACACATGTGAACAATACTCAATACAAGGGCGCACTATGCCCCTGTACAGAGCAAGAAGCTGTGCAGGGGAAAAGAACCCCCTAAGGCGGTTGAGCACACCCAGCTTCTGGGAGGCTGCCTTAGCAAGACTGGTAATATGGTCCTTCCAAATGAGAGCAGAAGAAAAAGAGACACCAAGAATATTGAAAGAAGATGAAGGGTTGATTTTTGTATTGTTGAAGAATAAGGGATAGTCCGCTGGGAGATCCTGACGGGTAGATAGATGGAGAAATTGGGTTTTGGAAGCATTAAAGTTAACAAGGTTTTCTCTGCCCCAATTGGAAATAGTATTTAGATCAGAATTTAAGAGTTCTATGGCTTCATTACGATTGTCGTTGAGGGATTGCTGGCTGGGGCGTTCTGAAAAACTAATGGAGTAGTGTAAGGTTGAGTCGTCTGCGTATGAATGGATGGGAATTAAGGTAGCTATACTATTATATAGCTATAATAGTATACCTTCCACCATAGTACTGTATATAGCCAACATACATCACCTGTCATATAGCTATAATAGTATACCTAACACCATAGTATATAGCCAACATACATCACCTGTCATATAGCTATAATAGTATACCTAACACCATAGTATATAGCCAACATACATCACCTGTCATATAGCTATAATAGTATACCTAACACCATAGTATATAGCCAACATACATCACCTGTCATATAGCTATAATAGTATACCTAACACCATAGTATATAGCCAACATACATCACCTGTCATATAGCTATAATAGTATACCTAACACCATAGTATATAGCCAACATACATCACCTGTCATATAGCTATAATAGTATACCTTCCACCATAGTATATAGCCAACATACATCACCTGTCATATAGCTATAATAGTATACCTAACACCATAGTATATAGCCAACATACATCACCTGTCATATAGCTATAATAGTATACCTTCCACCATAGTATATAGCCAACATACATCACCTGTCATATAGCTATAATAGTATACCTAACACCATAGTATATAGCCAACATACATCACCTGTCATATAACTATAATAGTATACCTTCCACCATAGTATATAGCCAACATACATCACCTGTCATATAGCTATAATAGTATACCTAACACCATAGTATATAGCCAACATACATCACCTGTCATATAGCTATAATAGTATACCTTCCACCATAGTATATAGCCAACATACATCACCTGTCATATAGCTATAATAGTATACCTAACACCATAGTATATAGCCAACATACATCACCTGTCATATAGCTATAATAGTATACCTAACACCATAGTATATAGCCAACATACATCACCTGTCATATAGCTATAATAGTATACCTTCCACTATAGTATAGCCAACATACATCACCTGTCATATAGCTATAATAGTATACCTTCCACCATAGTACTGTATATAGCCAACATACATCACCTGTCATATAGCTATAATAGTATACCTTCCACCATAGTATATAGCCAACATACATCACCTGTCATATAGCTATAATAGTATACCTTCCACCATAGTACTGTATATAGCCAACATACATCACCTGTCATATAGCTATAATAGTATACCTTCCACCATAGTAAATAGCCAACATACATCACCTGTCATATAGCTATAATAGTATACCTAACACCATAGTATATAGACAACATACATCACCTGTCATATATCTATAATAGTATACCTTCCACTATAGTATATAGCCAACATACATCACCTGTCATATAGCTATAATAGTATACCTTCCACCATAGTACTGTATATAGCCAACATACATCACCTGTCATATAGCTATAATAGTTTACCTTCCACCATAGTATATAGCCAACATACATCACCTGTCATATAGCTATAATAGTATACCTTCCACCATAGTACTGTATATAGCCAACATACATCACCTGTCATATAGCTATAATAGTATACCTTCCACCATAGTATATAGCCAACATACATCACCTGTCATATAGCTATAATAGTATACCTTCCACCATAGTACTGTATATAGCCAACATACATCACCTGTCATATAGCTATAATAGTATACCTTCCACCATAGTATATAGCCAACATACATCACCTGTCATATAGCTATAATAGTATACCTTCCACCATAGTATATAGCCAACATACATCACCTGTCATATAGCTATAATAGTATACCTTCCACCATAGTACTGTATATAGCCAACATACATCACCTGTCATATAGCTATAATAGTATACCTTCCACCATAGTATATAGCCAACATACATCACCTGTCATATAGCTATAATAGTATACCTTCCACCATAGTATATAGCCAACATACATCACCTGTCATATAGCTATAATAGTATACTTTCCACCATACTATATAGCCAACATACATCACCTGTCATATAGCTATAATAGTATACCTTCCACCATAGTACTGTATATAGCCAACATACATCACCTGTCATATAGCTATAATAGTATACCTTCCACCAAAGTACTGTATATAGCCAACATACATCACCTGTCATATAGCTATAATAGTATACCTTCAACCATAGTATATAGCCAACATACATCACCTGTCATATAGCTATAATAGTATACCTTCCACCATAGTATATAGGCAACATACATCACCTGTCATATAGCTATAATAGTATACCTTCCACCATAGTATATAGCCAACATACATCACCTGTCATATAGCTATAATAGTATACCTTCCACCATAGTACTATATAATTATATAGCCAACATACATCACCTGTCATATAGCTATAATAGTATACCTTCCACCATAGTATATAGCCAACATACATCACCTGTCATATAGCTATAATAGTATACCTTCCACCATAGTATATAGCCAACATACATCACCTGTAATATAGCTATAATAGTATACCTTCCACCATAGTATATAGCCAACATACATCACCTGTCATATAGCTATAATAGTATACCTTCCACCATAGTACTGTATATAGCCAACATACATCACCTGTCATATAGCTATAATAGTATACCTTCCACCATAGTATACTGTATAGCCAACATACATCACCTGTCATATAGCTAAAATAGTATACCTTCCACCATAGTACTGTATATAGCCAACATACATCACCTGTCATATAGCTATAATAGTATACCTTCCACCATATTATATAACCAACATACATCACCTGTCATATAGCTATAATACTATACCTTCCACCATAGTATATAGCCAACATACATCACCTGTCATATAGCTATAATAGTATACCTTTCACCATAGTACTATATATAGCCAACATACATCACCTGTCATATAGCTATAATAGTATACCTTCCACCATAGTATATAGCCAACATACATCACCTGTCATATAGCTATAATAGTATAACTTCCACCATATTATATAACCAACATACATCACCTGTCATATAGCTATAATAGTATACCTTCCACCATAGTATATAGCCAACATACATCACCTGTCATATAGCTATAATAGTATACCTTCCACCATAGTACTATATATAGCCAACATACATCACCTGTCATATAGCTATAATAGTATACCTTGCACCATAGTATATAGCCAACATACATCACCTGTCATATAGTTATAATAGTATACCTTCCACCATAGTACTGTATATACCCAACATACAGCACCTGTCATATAGCTATAATAGTATACCTTCCACCATAGTATATAGCCAACATACATCACCTGTCATATAGCTATAATAGTATACCTTCCACCATAGTACTGTATATAGCCAACATACATCACCTGTCATATAGCTATAATAGTATACCTTCCACCATAGTATATAGCCAACATACATCACCTGTCATATAGCTATGATAGTATACCTTCCACCATAGTATATAGCCAACATACATCACCTGTCATAAGCTATAATAGTATACCTTCCACCATAGTACTGTATATAGCCAACATACATCACCTGTCATATAGTTATAATAGTATACCTTCCACCATAGTATATACCAACATACATCACCTGTCATATAGCTATAATAGTATACCTTCCACCATAGTATATAGCCAACATACATCACCTGTCATATAGCTATAATATTAGTATACTTTCCACCATAGTATACTGTATAGCCAACATACATCACCTGTCATATAGCTATAATAGTATACCTTCCACCATAGTATATAGCCAACATACATCACCTGTCATATAGCTATAATAGTATACCTTCCACCATAGTACTGTATATAGCCAACATACATCACCTGTCATATAGCTATAATAGTATACCTTCCACCATAGTATATAGCCAACATACATCACCTGTCATATAGCTATAATAGTATACCTTCCACCATAGTATATAGCCAACTTATATCACCTGTCATATAGCTATAATGGTATACCTTCCACCATAGTACTGTATACAATATAGCCAACATACATCACCTGTCATATAGCTATAATAGTATACCTTCCACCATAGTATATTGCCAACATACATTACCTGTCATATAGCTATAATAGTATACCTTCCACCATAGTATATAGCCACTGATTAGCCAGCATGCATCACCTGTCATATAGCTATAATTGTATACCTTCCACCATAGTATATAGCCAACATACATCACCTGTCATATAGCTATAATAGTATACCTTCCACCATAGTACTGTATATAGCCAACATACATCACCTGTCATATAGCTATAATAGTATACCTTCCACCATTGTATATAGCCAACATACATCACCTGTCATATAGCTATAATAGTATACTTTCCACCATAGTATATAGCCAACATACATCACCTGTCATATAGCTATAATAGTATACCTTCCACCATAGTATATAGCCAACATACATCACCTGTCATATAGCTATAATAGTATACCTTCCACCATAGTATATAGCCAACATACATCACCTGTCATATAGCTATAATAGTATACCTTCCACCATAGTACTATATATAGCCAACATACATCACCTGTCATATAGCTATAATAGTATACCTTCCACCATAGTATATAGCCAACATACATCACCTGTCATATATCTATAATAGTATAACTTCCACCATAGTATATAGCCAACATACATCACCTGTCATATAGCTATAATAGTATACCTTCCACAATATTATATAACCAACATACATCACCTGTCATATAGCTATGATAGTATACCTTCCACCATAGTACTGTATATAGCCAACATACATCACCTGTCATATAGCTATAATAGTATACCTTCCACCATAGTATATAGCCAACATACATCACCTGTCATATAGCTATAATAGTATACCTTCCACCATAGTATATAGCCAACATATATCACCTGTCATATAGCTATAATAGTATACCTTCCACCATAGTATATAGCCAACATACATCACCTGTCATATAGCTATAATAGTATACCTTCCACCATAGTATATAGCCAACATACATCACCTGTCATATAGCTATAGTAGTATACCTTCCACCATAGTACTGTATATAGCCAACATACATCACCTGTCATATAGCTATAATAGTATACCTTCCACCATAGTATATAGCCAACATACATCACCTGTCATATAGCTATAATAATATACCTAACACCATAGTACTGTATATAGCCAACATACATCACCTGTCATATAGCTATAATTGTATACCTTCCACCATAGTCTATAGCCAACATACATCACCTGTCATATAGCTATAATAGTATACCTTCCACCATAGTATATAGCCAACATACATCACCTGTCTTATAGCTATAATAGTATACCTTCCACCATAGTATATAGCCAACATACATCACCTGTCATATAGCTATAATAGTATACCTTCCACCATATTATATAACCAACATACATCACCTGTCATATAGCTATAATAGTATACCTTCCACCATAGTATATAGCCAACATACATCACCTGTCATATAGCTATAATAGTATACCTTCCACCATAGTACTGTATATAGCCAACATACATCACCTGTCATATAGCTATAATAGTATACCTTCCACCATAATATATAGCCAACATACATCACCTGTCATATAGCTATAATACCTTCCACCATAGTATATAGCCAACATACATCACCTGTCATATAGCTATAATAGTATACCTTCCACCATAGTATATAGCCAACATACATCACCTGCCATATAGCTATAATAGTATACCTTCCACCATATTATATAACCAACATACATCACCTGTCATATAGCTATAATAGTATACCTTCCACCATAGTATATAGCCAAGATACATCACCTGTCATATAGCTATAATAGTATTCCTTCCACCATAGTACTGTATATAGCCAACATACATCACCTGTCATATAGCTATAATAGTATACCTTCCACAATAGTCTATAGCCAACATACATCACCTCTCATATAGCTATAATAGTATACCTTCCACCATAGTATATAGCTAACATACATCACCTGTCATATAGCTATAATAGTATACCTTCCACCATAGTATATAGCCAACATACATCTCCTGTCATATAGCTATAATAGTATACCTTCCACCATATTATATAACCAACATACATCACCTGTCATATAGCTATAATAGTATACCTTCCACCATAGTATATAGCCAACATACATCACCTGTCATATAGCTATAATAGTATACCTTCCACCATAGTACTGTATATAGCCAACATACATCACCTGTCATATAGCTATAATAGTATACCTTCCACCATAGTATATAGCCAACATACATCACCTGTCATATAGCTATAATAGTATACCTTCCACCATATATAACCAACATACATCACCTGTCATATAGCTATAATAGTATACCTTCCACCATAGTATATAGCCAACATACATCACCTGTCATATAGCTATAATAGTATACCTTCCACCATAGTACTGTATATAGCCAACATACATCACCTGTCATATAGCTATAATAGTATACCTTCCACCATAATATATAGCCAACATACATCACCTGTCATATAGCTATAATAGTATACCTTCCACCATAGTACTGTATATAGCCAACATACATCACCTGTCATATAGCTATAATAGTATACCTTCCACCATAGTATATAGACAACATACATCACCTGCCATATAGCTATAATAGTATACCTTCCACCATATTATATAACCAACATACATCACCTGTCATATAGCTATAATAGTATACCTTCCACCATAGTATATAGCCAAGATACATCACCTGTCATATAGCTATAATAGTATTCCTTCCACCATAGTACTGTATATAGCCAACATACATCACCTGTCATATAGCTATAATAGTATACCTTCCACCATAGTCTATAGCCAACATACATCACCTGTCATATAGCTATAATAGTATACCTTCCACCATAGTATATAGCCAACATACATCACCTGTCATATAGCTATAATAGTATACCTTCCACCATAGTATATAGCCAACATACATCTCCTGTCATATAGCTATAATAGTATACCTTCCACCATATTATATAACCAACATACATCACCTGTCATATAGCTATAATAGTATACCTTCCACCATAGTATATAGCCAACATACATCACCTGTCATATAGCTATAATAGTATACCTTCCACCATAGTACTGTATATAGCCAACATACATCACCTGTCATATAGCTATAATAGTATACCTTCCACCATAGTATATAGCCAACATACATCACCTGTCATATAGCTATAATAGTATACCTTCCACCATAGTATATAGCCAACATACATCACCTGTCATATAGCTATAATAGTATACCTTCCACCATATTATATAACCAACATACATCACCTTTCATATAGCTATAATAGTATACCTTCCACCATAGTATATAGCCAAGATACATCACCTGTCATATAGCTATAATAGTATACCTTCCACCATAGTATATAGCCAGCATACATCACCTGTCATATAGCTATAATAGTATACCTTCCACCATAGTATATAGCCAACATACATCACCTGTCATATAGCTATAATAGTATACCTTCCACCATATTATATAGCCAACATACATCACCTGTCATATAGCTATAATAGTATACCTTCCACCATTGTATATAACCAACATACATCACCTGTCATATAGCTATAATAGTATACCTTCCACTATATTATATAACCAACATACATCACCTGTCATATACCAATAATAGTGCACAGTTGGCCACATAAGTTATGTTCCTCTCCGTGATCTTATATATAGAAATATAAAGCCCTAGGTTGAATTACGAGTGTAGTTTTTTATTCAGTGGTTAACTCAACTGAGAAGTCAACTGATAATTAAAAGAAACCACACTCGCAATTAATTCATAAAATTGTACTTGCATGCACAAGATCACAACGAGGAACAGAACTTATGTGGCTAACTGTACCTCCAACCTTAACCTATAACCAACATGCATCATCTACGGTATCGTATAACTATAATACTATGCCCCCTAGCTATTATAATGCATAGCTACCACATTTCACCTATCCAATCTTACATTAATTCAAAATATATTCCATTACCTCTGTAATACCCTTGAAGTAAGAATGAAATTCACCAACTTTGATGCGAGCATTCTCAGCCACCCTTCTTTTAACTTTTCCTGTTACTCTGAATCCTCCTCCTTCTCCTCCTCTTCCTCTATCTGGTCTGTCTTGTCCTCCATGTTCTCCTCCTATTCTTCCTCTTCCTCCATCTCCTCCTCCTCTACCTGGTCTTACTTATCCTCCACTTCCTTCTCCTCTTCATGTTCCTCCTCCTCCTCCTCCTCCTCCTCCCGGCAATTATCCTCTCCCGGCAATTATCACCAATTAGCTTAACATCGGTAACTGGCAAATTAATGGAAACCATTATAAGGGACAAAATAGTAAAACATTTGGAAGAAAATAATTTAATAAAAGATTCTCAGCACGGTTTTAGAAATAAACGTTCATGCTTAACAAACTTACTCGATTTCTTCAATGATGTTTACAAATCATATGATAAGGATAGAGCAGTTGATATAATATATCTCGATTTTCAGAAAGCTTTCGATACCTTACCCCACAAGAGACTAATTGACAAAATAAAAGCTCATGGCATAACAGGAAAAACTCTGAAATGGCTCGAAAATTGGCTCTCAGACCGTAAACAAAGAGTTGTAATAAATGGTGAAGAATCTGATTGGTGCAAAGTAAATAGTGGCGATCCCCAGGGTTCGGTATTAGGTCCTATTTTTTTTATAATTTACATAAACGACTTAGACGAAGGAATAGATGCAAAATTTCGAAATTTGCTGACGATACAAAAATTACTAATAAAGTAACCTCAACAGTACATTGGCAAAAACTACAAGGTGACCTAGACACTTTAGTAAACTGGGCAGAAAAATGGCAAATGAAATTCAACATAGAAAAATACAAAGTATTACACATCGGTAGTAACAACGCTAAAAAAGATTACTCAATGAACAACATTCAACTATCAAATACAAATAATGAAAAGGATCTGGGAGTTATAATATCAAGTGACCTGAAGCCGAGTAAACAGTGTACAGAGGTAATAAAAACTGCTAATAAATTGGTGGGTTTCATCGGCAGAACATTCAAATTCAAAACAGAAAAAATCATACTTACTCTAAGGGAGGTGTGGTGGAGTGGTCATGCCACTGGATTGGTAATCCAATGGACCCGGGTTCAAATCCCGATATGTCAATGGGAAGATATTATTGGGATTGAATTTGTGCTGTACCTAGTATCAGTGCATTACCACAAAGCCCACCGAAATGCCAAAAAAATACCCTCGTTGTTCCCTGATTAAATAACACTGTATGAATATTCCCATATTCAAAATATGTTACAGGGGGACAATGCCTAGTGAGTTCACTGCTCAATAGGTGGCGTTCTAAGAGTGAGGGTCTGAGTCTGGAGGGTGAGACGGTGAAGCACTTGAGCGAAGCAACCGGCCGCTTCAGAGATGGAGCTGCTTCGAGCCATGATGGATGCTTCGCATGTCTCACTCCCCAGACTGGAACAAGACCTCACGGGCTTCACCGTGTTGGGCGGTGGAATGTACAGGCTCTCAGCCTATGCCCGAGAGGGAGTAGTTGGAATATAGAAAAAAAAAAAAAAAAAAAAAAAAAAAAAAAATCAACTCATTGGTGCGTCCCCATCTCGAATACTGCGTGCAATTCTGGTCACCGTACTACCGAAAGGACATAAATAAACTTGAAAAGGTGCAACGCAGAGTCCCTAAAATGATACCTAAATTGCGTAATAAACCGTACGAAGAGCGCTTAAAAGAACTAAATTTGTTTAGCTTAACAAAGCGCAGAATGAGAGGTGACCTAATAGAGGTGTTCAAAATCTTCAAGGGATTCAGCAACCTAAATGTAAGCGAATTATTTACGATCAATCAAGCAAACACGAGAAACAATGGTTATAAGATTATAGGCAAGCGTTTTCATTCTCAAGAGGCGAAGCATTTCTTCTTCAACCGCGTTGTGAATAATTGGAACAGACTACCCTCGAACATTGTGAACTGTAATACTGTCGAAACATTTAAAAACCATCTGGATAAACACATGGCAAATAACCCCCGATAGTTTCTTTCAGAATAACGCGCAACGAAATGTCAACGCATACCGCAATGTATATTGATTTTCATACATCTGTTCCCTTTCAGAATTGTAGTAATAGAGTTAGCTTAGATTACAAATCTACTTATTTTTTCTCCCTGTCCTGTCCGAATTTCCGTGTCAGTTTTTCAATACTACATGGTATTTTTCCTATCTGTTTCCATGCCAGTATTAGCTGGAGAGAGTGGTGGGTGGGGAGGAGTCTTCTTCTTTGCAATCCTTTTCTCTACCTCGTAGTCAGTAGATTAGTAGTTTTAGATATCCAAACTGCCCCGTAAGGACCAATAGGTCTGTTGCAGTTTGTTCTCCTTTGTATTCCTTTGTATTCCTTTGTATTCTTCTTCTCCTCCTCTTACTCCTCCTCCTCCTCCTTCTTCTTCTTCTCCTCCTCTTACGCTTCCTACTCCTCCTCCTCCTCGTCTTCCACATTCTGGCAGAGGACCGCCTTCATTAACTCTCTTTACTGATATTTTCCCTCGGCTCTCGTTTTTAATGACATTTTCCCCAGCATTCGCACTTCTCGTTTTTCCGGATCGAGCATTCAGTGGCCACTCTTTTCTGCGGGTCCTAAGAAAAATGGTATAGGAATTAGATACGAACAAATTAGTTTAATTTCCAAGTTTACATATTCCACAAGAAATACACTGTGTGCTTCCATTTGTTAGTTAATATTAGGAAAGGTTTGGCCAGGAAAGCTATATTAGTGTGTCACTATGCAGTATATCACTATTTTGTTTGGATTATTGGCATCACTCCTAAGCTTTAAAAAAAAAAAAAAAAAAATGGACATAAATGATTATATTTATACAAACAATTAAACTTCTTTCTTTTTCTAAGGTTCAGAATTAGTATCCTTAACCCTCTTAGTATTCGGTGATGGGTTTCTTTTTGTTAATCTGGCTAATCGAGGACTTTATTTATTAGTTCAGTAAGAATCTGAGAGTAAAATAGCATAGATAATATATATTTTACTTCTTATATTGTTAGATATCCTTCCTGAGCTTCATAAAATAGACCAATGATAGCCAGAAAAATGGCTAAAATACGACATGATTCTCAAAGGGTTAAAATATAGATAAGAAATACAATAACTACCGTACACTTTAACCCTTTCTGTACCAGCGACGTCTGTTATATTTTATTATAGCCATATTTACAGTAGACGATTTTTGCAGCTTGTGAAGGATCTGTGTTTGTTAAAAGGATTAATTGAGATGGTACGAAGCCTTATAATTGCTAGAGATCCTACCTAAATATATATATATTTAGACGATTTTTGCAGCTTGTGAAGGATCTGTGTTAGTTAAAAGGGTTATTTTAAATAGTTCGAGGCCATATAATTGCTAGAGACCCTACCTAAATTGAAT
Organism: Paralithodes platypus; assembly: GCA_032716605.1. Taxonomy (NCBI): domain Eukaryota; kingdom Metazoa; phylum Arthropoda; class Malacostraca; order Decapoda; family Lithodidae; genus Paralithodes; species Paralithodes platypus. The sequence continues at coordinate 39,888,885 of CM064510.1, read as the reverse complement.
CAAATCAATTAGTAGTAGCCAGAATATAACATAGAGGATGTCGACGGCAGGCATGGGGTAATCGTAATCTGTAATCGTAATCGATTACAATCGATTACAGTTTTCTAAGTAATCGTAATCGTAATCGATTACATTCTTATATTTGGGGATGTAATCATAATCGTAATCGATTATTCTCAAAAAGTAATCATAATCATGATTACTCTTACGATTACACCAGTAACCTACACAGTACCGGTACTTAGTATGTATTAAGAAGGGTAGAGATAATTTTGTTCTATGTGAGTGAGGGAGACATAAGGCAGAACTGACTGTAGCGAGTGCCTCCCCCAGAGTTGAAAGAGTGACAGGGCCAATATTAAGGGACGTTCGAACCAAAATGCCTGGACACACTAAGTTTGCAGCAATTTAAGGTATAGGAAGAGGGAAAGACTGATTATGGGAGAGAGTTCCAGGGCTCATCTGTTGAATAGAAGAAAGACTGAGAAACGTTTCACTCTTGGCTTGGAGAGTAGGGGTGGGATTGTGTTGCAAGACTGGTGCTACGTGCTCTACACTGAGAGAGCTCTGAGGAATAATATATTGATAATAGATTGGCTGGTGAGTGATGAGACTATTTAATGTGTGCATAGTTGTGTCAATGGTACCACTAGACTGGAGGAGTACATGTATTGTGCCATTGTACAAAAGGAAGGGAGACAGGCAGGAGTGTTCAAGTTATAGAGGTATTTGTTTATTATCAATTGTTGGAAAGCTGTATGGCAGGGTGTTGATAGAGAGGATAATAAAGGGTACAGAAGGTGCAATAGGAGAAAAGCAGTTCGGGTTTAGGAGGGGAAGAGGGTGTGTGGATCAGATTTTTGCAGTAAGACATCTATGCGAGAAGTATTTAGAGAAGCATAAGGAGATATGTTGGGCTCTTATGGATTTGGAAAAAGCGTATGATCGTGTGGATCGAGAAGCAATGTGGACGGTGTTAAGGATTTATGAAATTGGAGGAAATTTGTTTAGAGCAGTCAAGTTTCTATGAAGAGAGTGCGTTAGAGTAGGAATTGAGTTGAGTGAATGGTTTGAGGTAAACGTAGGTCTGCGACAGGATTGTGTAATGTCACTGTAGTTGTTTAATGTATATATGGATGGTGAGGTTAGGGAGGCGAAAATAATAACTGGGTAGAGGATTGGGTTTAGTAGGAAAGAACGGTAGAGATTGGTGAGTTGTTGTTGTTGTTGTTCCCTAAGCTGCCTGGCCGAACAGCCCCGAGTCCCTGAGGAAGGCCATGGCCACAATCGGGCTTTTCCACAGAGCTCTCATTGAGTGTAGGTTGTGTTGTTGGCGTAAGTGGTTGTGTGAAATGCAGTCTTCTATGATGTGTTTAATGGTATGGGGTGCTGTGTTACATCCCGGGCAGGCGTCGACAACGGAGTCATCCAGTCTCTTCTGATAGCTCAGGAGAGCTGGATGGTGTCCGCATCTCAGCCTGGCCAGGTGGACTCTGTCCTCGCGAGGGAGGGAGGATTCGGAAGGATGGATTTCGGGAGGTCGTGCATGCAGCTGCGTGTTGTCTGTGAGTGAGTGGATGGATTGGCGAGAGATATGAGTATGGATGTGCTTCTGGAAGTTGGTTCGGGGTGGGCAGGGAGGGAGAGAGGACAATAATTGTGTGTGATACCGTGTGCTGGGTGTTGTTTTGATATTTCTTGGTGTCTGTGGGTGTGTTGCCATGTAGTTTAGTGGGTGGTCTTGGTTCGTGGAGGCTGCTGCCAGGAATTGAGTGCCTCTCATGTCCAGATGGTCTTTGACTTTGAGGATTTTGGTTTCTTGATGTAGATGATCTGTGGGTGCAGTAGCTGTGCAGCCTGTAATGATCTTCAGGGCTTTGTTTTGAATAGTCTGTAACGTCTTATGATGTGTTTCAGCTAGGTTAGAAGCCCAGGCTGGGCTTGCGTATTCCATTACTGATCTTATGTATTGTTTATATACTGTGATGGTAGTTTCTTTGTTGTGTCCAAATTTTGTGTGAGCAAGTGACCTGAGGGCGTTAAGTCTGGGTGTCAGTTTCTTTTTAATGTTTGTGGTGTGCTGTTTGAATGTCATATGAGTATCATATGTTACTCCTAGGATTTTGGGTGTGTGTGTATGTGTTAGGGGTGTGTTGTTTATGGTGAGTTGAGGGATGTATTCGTGTTCACCTGTCCAGCTTGTGAGCAGGGTTGCGGTGGATTTGGCTGGGGCTAGATTAAGTCTGTTTGTAGTGCACCAGCCATGTAGTGTGTTGAGATAGGGTTGAAGGAGATCTGTTGCTCTTCTTGGGTCATGGTGTGTGCATGTGAGTGTTATGTCATCTGCATAGGAGGCTAAGTTTATTTGGGGAGTATTGGGTGTAGTTATATCGTGCATGTACAGATTGAAGAGTGCGGGCGATAGGACGGATCCTTGTGGGACTCCGTTTGGAAAGTTTCTGATTTTAGATGACTGACCGGCAAAAGATATGTGTGCACATCTGCCTGCTAGGAAGTTGGCCAGCCACCTTTTTGTGTTGTTGTGCATGTTTGTGTTGTAGATTTTGTTTGTTAGGTTGTGGCGGGGGATGGCATCGAAGGCTTTACTAATGTCGAGTGTGGCTAATAGTGATCTGTGTGGTGGTCTAGCTGAGTTGATGCCGTCAAAAGCTCTTTGTGTAAGGTCTGTGAGAAGAGTGTTTGTGGAGTGCAGTGGCCTAAAGCCATGTTGTGTTGGAGCTAGGCGTAGGTCGGGTGTAATTAGTTGTAATACTAGGCGTTCCATGACTTTGGAGGGGGAGCAAAGGAGTGTGATGGGGCGGTGCGAGGAGGGTAGCGTGGGGTCTTTGTTGGGTTTGGGGAATGTGATGATGATACCATGCTTCCAAATGTCTGGTATTGTGTTGTGTGAATAGCTGTAGTTTGATATGTTAGTGAGTGTTTGTATGCCTTGTGGTCCCAGGTGTCTGAGGTGTATGTTGCTTATGTTGTCTAGGCCACAGGCGGGTGAGTGCTTGAGATTGTTGATGATATGCTTTGTCTGGTGATTGGTGAAGGGTGTATAGTCAGGGTCTGTGGGGAATTGTCTCTTACGTCGGATGACACGTCGGTCGTCTTTGTGAGGTTTTAGGTGGCTGACATGTGAAAAGTGATTGATGAGAGTATTTGCTTGTTGTTTACATGAAGGAGTAGAGTCTGTTGTGATTGCAGCATGTGATTGTGTTGTGTTGCTGTTGGAAAGTGTGATGCTGTTTAGTGTTTTGTAGAGTTTTTTGGGGTTTGTTTTGTGATCAAGTGTTTGTAGGAAGTTATTCCAATTTAGTTTTTGTTGTTCTTGTATTTTGTTGTTAGTTTGGGTGTTGAGTGCTTGAATTTGTTGTGTGATGTCTTGTGTGTGGGGTGCTGGGGAGTGTTTCAGTGTGTCGCGTTGTCTGATGAGGTTTTGAATTTCTGGTGTGAAGTTGGGGTTGTGTCTTTTTCTGTTACCTCTTGGAATGTGTTTCTTGTCAGCATTTTGGATAGTTTTATTGAGTATGTGTACAGCATTGTTGATGTTAGTGATGGGTGTACTGTTTAGAGTTGTGAAGTGTTGTTCTGTCTCATTTGTAAATGCTTCCCAGTTAGCTTTTTTATAATTGGTGTATGTGTGTTTGTGGCTAGCTGGGGTGAGTCTGGTTTTGGTGGTGATAATGATCGGGAGGTGGTCAGAGCCTAAGGTTCTGACCACCCTCCAGGATGTTGTGGGGGCGAGTTCTGGGGAGCAAAAGGTGATGTCTGGAGATGATGGGTTATAGAGGGCTTGGTGAGGAATATGGGTATGTTGATGGATGTCGTTAAGGATGATGAGGTTATCTGTTTGGTTTTGTAGTACCAGCCCTCTGTCTGTGTCGGGGTTGTCGACAAACCAGGCCGACGTCTTGGCGTTGAAGTCACCACCCAGGATGATGTGTGGGGTGTTTGTGATGTGTTGTAAGTGTGGTCTATTCATTTGGTACTGTAGGGGATGTTTGGGGAGGGATGTATGTGTTTATGATGGTTATGTTGGATTTGTTGCCAGTGCGTATTTTAATTGATTGTATTTCTGTTGTGTTATCATTTGGGGGGAGGAGGGATTTGGTTTGTACACTGGTTACTATGTATGATATTTCATTGTGTACCAGGGTGATGAGTCCACCGCCCCCGCCGACAGCCCGGTCTTGTCTGATGGTGGTGAAATTATGAAATGTGGGTGTTTTTTGTGATGTGCGGAGTTTTGTTTCTTGTAAGATGGCAATGTGTATGTTGTGTTGTTTGATGAAGTGTGAGAGTTCGTGTTTCTTTGTGTTAATGCCATCTATGTTCAATTGGAGAATGTTAATGTTATGTGCACGATGTATGTTGGGTGCTGCTGCACGAGGATGGGGTGGGGGTGAGGGAGGGGCTGGAGGTTGGGATGGGTGAGGTGGGGGTGGGGATTGGGGAGCAGGAGATGGGGGTTGGAATGGATTAGGATGGGGTGTGGTGTGTTGAGTTGAGGATGTGGATGGTATGGGAAGGTTAGGTGGGTTAGGGAGGAGAGGTGGACGGGTTTTAGGGGGGGGAGTGGATGATATGGGAAGGCTAGGTGGGTTGGGGAGGAGAGGTGGACGGGTTTTAGGTGAGGGATTTGACTGGGAGAGGGAGGGGCATGAGGAACAGGTCCAGGTGTTCGTGTAGTGTTTCTTGGAGGCAAGTGTTGTACAGGTGAAGTGGGTCCAGTTCCTGCATGAATTGCAGAGAACTGAACCCTTAGTGTGGCGACTCGAGGTGATGGGTTTTGAGCAAGTTGGACATATGTATGTGTACGTGGGTCCTGGGTTGCTCTCAATGTCTCCGGCTAGAAGAAGTCTTCGAGAAATGACAGCCGGAGAGTCATTTCTCGGTGTAGGAAAAACTGTGTGATGTGTGTGTGTGGTGTGAGAGGTGTGGAAATTCCCGGCGCGACCAAAGCCACTCCAAGGACCCGTGCCCCCAGGGGGGGGGCAGGGGATAGTTGTGACGGTTTGGCTCCCGAAACTGCTCCCCGCGGCCGGCATCCGGTTGTCCTCCACTGGTCGATTGATCTTGTCTCCGGCCGTGGAGGGTCGGCAGCCATCCGCGGTTGGCAGCTCCGGGAGGTGGTCCCACGGCGTAGACGCCGCCACATCAGGACTAGATTGGTGAGTTGAACCAGTTGCTGTTTGTTGATGACACAACGTTGGTGTCGGATTCTGAGGAGAAACTGCAGCGAGTAGTCAAAGACTTTGGTGTGGTATGTGGAAAGAGGAAGCTGAGGGAGAACATTAAGAAAAGTAAAGTGATGGTGTGTAATATAGGTGCTCGTAGGGTGAATCTAAATGTGCAGCTGGATGGGGAAATTCTGAAACAAGTGGAGTGTTTTAAATATCTAGGAGTGATAAGCAAGGACGCAGGTGTGGAAATAGAGGTAAAACAGAGAGTATGTGAAGGAAGGAAAGTCTTTGTAGCAATGGGAAGTATGTGGAAGGTGAGAAATATCAGAATTAAAGTTAAAAGTGCAAAGTATCAAGGGATAGTTGTACCAACATTGATGTATGGTGCTGAGACATGGGCTCTGAAGGCACAAGAGAGAAGAAAGCTTGATGTGATGGATATTAACTGCTTGAGAAGTATATGTGGAGTGACTCATAGAGACAGATCGAGGAATTAAGAGGTACCGGTACCGGTACGGTACGTAGGAGAGTGGGACAGCAGGAACCTTTGTCGGCCAGAGTGGACAGAAGGGTGCTGTGTTTTAATGGACGTATTGAGCAAATGGGAGATGAAAGGCTTACAAAGAGAGTAGCCTATATGAGTCTGACACAAGGGGAGGTAGACTGGTAGGAAGACCTACGTTTAGATGGAGAGTTTGTGTAGTACAAGTGTTGGAAGATAGAGAGATGACTGTAGAATAAGTAAGAGAAGTGATAATAATTAGGAATGAATGGAGAATGCTTGTGAATAGATGAGTGATAACGCGGTCGTTGGGAGAGGGGGTTGGGCGCCAGTTGGACTAGATATTAGTCTGTCTGGCGCCTGGCCCAGGGAGCCAGTATATATATGAAGGGTCATGCCTGGATGTGAGGTGGGCCGGCATTGTTTTTGTGCTCTGCTGCGTGTCTGTCTGATGAGACCGGAACCTCTCCGGGAGGTCTGGGGCCGTGGGAGTGCTGGAGGCCCTTAGTGATCCTTGTTCTCTGGGTCTTCTCCTGGGCAACCTAGAAGTGTTTAAGTTTGTGTTTTGTTTTGTGTTTTGTTGTGCTGTGTTGTCCCTGTTTGGGCTCTGTCTCAAGTCGGCCACCCCCAGCTATGGGGTATGTGCCTGAGTATATACATACATACATAAATACATACATACATACACATTATGATTTGAAGTTTTCGATGATGCTCTTTGCATTCAGTGAAATTCGTTAGCTAATATTTTTTTTTCAGGTGACAGGTCCTATGTTTAACTTCATTAAAATATGAATTTGTATTAAAGTTTTACACTGAAATGATTCAACCGTCATGTGTCAGGCCACCTCAGAGGAAGAATGATGCCAGATACCAATTCATTATTAACATTATTACTTTTCATTACATTTCAAGTAATCACGATTGTAATCATGATTACAAAGCTTGTAATCTTAATCGTAATCAATTACATTCAGGTCTTCTGTAATCATAATCGTAATCGTAATCTTGAAATTCTGCTGTAATCGTAATCGTAATCAATTACACTGCTCATGTAATCGCCCCATCCCTGGTCGACGGTACGTAGAGGGATAAAATTCACTGAAAACTGGCACGAGTCTAGTATTATCTTCAAGCGTCCAATTAGAGCAAATATCGATAGAAAAATACTTGATTAACCCCTTCACCAGCAGTACATAATTATCATCATATTATGGTTACCACTAGACGATTTTCTTTAGCTCATAATTAACCTCCACGACTCATATAGGTAAATTTTATCTAAAAAAAAAAACTCTAAATAACATAGGTCCTTCTTAAGCTGGATAAAGCCATCTTATTTTACCACTAGACGATTTTCTTTAGCTCATAATTAACCTCTACGACTCAAATGGGTAAATACGATCTCAATAAACCTTCTAAATAACATAGGTTCTTCTTAATTAAGCTGCATAAAACCATCTAATCTTAGCCAAATTCAATGGTAAAAATGCGTCATAGTGCTGAAGGGGTTATGTGTATTTCCAAATCATGAAGGCTTATCCCTTTTGGTATATGGGGATGCAATCTGTTATATTTTTCTGACTCTCATAAGTATATATTATGCAGTTTAGGAAAGACTTCTAGGAATCTAAGATGTGAAAACCAACTCAATAATGCCTCTGATTCCCATACATTCTTGCTAAACTGAATAACATCGTCTAATGATAGGCAGAGTAAACGGTTAACCCTTTGAGGATCATGACGCGTTTAGGCAAATTCTTCTTGTTATCATCAGACGGTTTTATACAGCTTAGGAAGGATCTGTGGTAATTAAAAGGGCAAAGACTATCTCAATGAACTCTCTGACCTCCATATACCTTCCTAATCTTAATAAAAACGTCTAATAATAGCTAGAACTAACTGCCCACAATGCGTCATGATCCTCAAGGTAAGGTAATTCATCCCCTTCAATTCTTATAGTCTATCAAATATGTAACAAAGGTGCTTCCGTGTATAGAAAATAATATCCGTATTGTTCAAAATTAGGCCTAACAAAATTATAATATTTACAGAGACCCCGTGACAGCCCCAACCACTTCAGTTGTGGTGGTCTGGGCGGCCTGGCTGCTGAAGATCAGTCCCCTACACACTAACCACAAATCAGATATATCCGTGTGTATAGGCGCCATAATGTATACCTCACTTAGCGTTATGTCTACTTGTTTCTGATATACAGTACAGGTGTTTTCAATGGCGTAAGCCACGAAACATGCTAGGTCATTATATAACGGGAAACGCTGACAATTATAATTTTAAGAATTTGACTATATATATCACACAGTATGCAACATGGCCGCAAGGGTAAACAAGTTGTCCAAATTCTGTCAACAGTGGAGTGTGGTGTAGAAGTCGGTTAATGACGTTTCCATGTCACAGAAATCCAGACACCCAACTGCAGGCGCTCCACACACTTTCCTCACACTCTGTTCTCAATTATATTGATTTGATTATTGACAATATTGAATACATTATTATTTGCTCCTATCCATATATATATACTGTATATACTGTATATATATACCGGTATATATATATATATATATATATATATATATATATATATATATATATATATATATATATATATATATATATATATTATATACTGTATATATAAAATGAAGGTGAAAATCAGAGATAGCGTAAACAACATCTTTAATTTTTTCTATGAGGGCAAGCTTTCGGCAACTGCTACTGCCATGATCACGCCTAAAAAAAGAACAAGATACAACACATAGTAGAACAATTGAATTATGTAAAAGAATAATTATTATAATATTAAAGTGATAATCTAACGCCAAATAGATCCTTATTATAAGTTGAGGTTTATACTTAAAAGAAATTACGAATAGTGGAAAATACGAGTAAAGACATAAAAATCTGTTTCTTGAAGAGTGATGAAATATGAAAAAATGCAAACCATAATTATATAGTTGTGCTGGGTTCTGATCGATTAGTTCCCTTGATACAGTCCGTAAAACAATCCAGTTCTGGTTTGATGGACTTAAATATACTTGACAGGAACGTACCGAGTAGGTTCTATATACAGCAAAATGGTATTGAAAGGTTCAATATAATACTCAATAACAACACAAGGAAGAACACATATAAAAGTTTTATTGAATAAACATGAGAATAGGTGAAAAATAAGGATCATAAGGGAAGATCCAACAATAGTAACAAGTATATATATATATTGTCCTTACTTCGGAACAATGTTACTGATACCAGAAGAACTCAATAGTGAGAGTCTAGTATTGAATCAAATCATGTGGAAAACATACATAGAGGCATAATGTACAAGAATAAATTTTAACCTTCAATGCAATAATAAATGAGAGTCAAAATATCTTCCGTATTCACAAGAGACTTCAACGCTCTAGATAATGATCCTAGAGTCACAATATGGAGAGTTGAGGTGATAAAGATACTGTCACAGGAGACTAGGTGAGTCACACGTAGGCTCGGCTGGTGCTTTCCCCAACTTCACTCTTGGCATGGCTTCCCACACTTCTGACCTCCTGATCACCACCTCCTCCTCCCCTACTTCTCTTCTTCTCCCTCCCATACCATATCTAACTATGTTTGCTGGCTCTTCATTCCTTACATTTAGCAACTTTGAAACTGACCATGTGAGCTTGCCCTCAGGTCAGGTCACTGGGAAGGTCACCAGGTAAACTGAGGTAGTAATAAATACTTTTTCTAGTTAATGCAACTATGAACTTAGCTGAAATGCGACGTTAATTTACTTTACAGGAAAGGGCAGAGATTATTATTTATAATTAATGAGAAGTATCAAAATCGCCCGCAAGGGAATTTATATCTTATCACGGAATTATATTACTTGAACATATGCTACGATAACGAACCGAACTTAGGAATTCGTGTTTCTATATTTTTCTTAGGTAAAGCAGAGTAATAACGTGAATTTAATAAGAGCGAAAAGGGAGTTTATTAGGTCTACTGGGTGGTAATAATTAGGTCAAGATGTAATCTTCAATATTCGCAAGTAAGACAACACACGAAGATAAACAAAATAACTAACTGAGTTCCAAAAGACTCAGACTTGAATGAACACTATAGTTTAATCTCAAAAAGTGAGAACTGACTGATTAACAGATATCGATCGGTAGATCGTACTTAGTAATTAAATTGGCGCTAATGACGAAGTTTAGCTCATTGATATTTAACGCAATATCAGATTCGCTTCTGAACGAGTTAACAGGGCGAGGAAAATAAAATGTACAAGCACAATTAGTACATGGACGTAGGCGACGAAGTCCTACTCATTGATACTTAAAACATGCAGTACCAGGCTCGGGCCTGAACGGGTTAACAGGGCGAGGTGAATAAAATACACAGGTACAATTAGTGTATGGTGGATGAAAATGACACGAAACACGGAGGAAAAAATTTCCTAAACACGGTATTCGAAATATCACAACATCAAGATTTACAAGAACATAAAAGCACGTCTATAAGATATATTTCATATGCGATTACTGAATAGAGAATTTAGGAATTACACTGAGCACTCGTTGGAAAATTGGGCGTAGGTTCTAGGCAACAAGTGGTTATATAAATGGATTGATCACGGAATATATTGGGACTTCAACTCACAAATAATAAATCAACATACACGTAGTCAGTAAATCTGCAAGCGTGGGGGCCTGAATATATGTTAATAATACTGATATGTAATGTATGCATAAGTTCTGAATTAAATAAAGTCTTGAACAAGGGTCAAGGAATGAAGGCAAGATTAACACAGAATAACACAGTTTCAGAAGGATGAGACTTATTACGCAAGTACGGGATCTCGGGCACAGATCACAAGTAAATCAGGGCACAACACGGTTCACATATTTACATAATCAATACCTCACAACAATAACCAACAGAGAAAGACACAGAAACACTTAAGTATTTGGGAGGGCAGGGGGGCGAGAGTGTTGGTCTGGCCGGCGTAGAGGGTAGTAGCCAATCTTGCACAGCTGGTTACCTCCTCGAGCAGGGGTCCTCGACCTAGGCCTGGTTACGTAATTCGAACAGGGGTCCTAGGTTCAGGCCTACGTCCACAGCTCGAGCAGGGGTCCTCGGCTCAGGGCGCCAGGCAACAGACGGGTGGCCCTTCAGCAATCCGGAAGGGGGAGGCGACGTCCAGGGGGCACTCTCGAGGGGCAGGGGGGCGAGGTGGGGGGGGCACCGTAGCAACACTGTCCTTAACTAGCCCGTTCCAGAGAGGTCAAGCCTAGTCAGTAGGTGAGGTGGTGGGGCACCGTAGCAACACTGTCCTTAACTAACCCGTTCCAGAGAGGTCAAGCCTAGTCAGTAGGTGAGGTGGTGGATACTTTCCTCAGGTTATCCTGAGGTCCTATGCAAATATTTTCTTGCCTCAGGTGTCAATGAACTCGGGGGGGGGGGGGAAAGGGGTATTGAGAAAAGAGGAAAAATGGTTGTCGTGTGAGGTACATATACATTCTAGTCTTGGAACTCAGGTATTTCCCTGTTGGCCTGGTTTCAAGGTAATATTATAATACTTAATGGGGCGGCTGGAAGATCCAGGGCTGCTGTGAAAAATAGAAAACACTTAAAGCTAAAAATGGAGCAACTGTCCTGCAGGTCTTCTAATTATTCTAGGACATACACATAGAGGATTATAGTTGTATTCTCGGGGGCCTGGAGTAGTCAGGCGTTATCAGGTTCATTTGTTCCTGACATATGCGGGGTGCTGGTGAGTAGATTGCATAAGGGAGTGTTCATCATATTCTAAATCTGGTGGAACAATACAGGGAGCTTCACTTCTGGTGGAGGCTACGTAAAAGGAGGGTTCTAATTGGTAGTCCCAGGGCGGTTGTGGTCGGCTGAGGAATACGGCTTGTGACTGGCTGAGAGAGTACTCCGTTCGCTGAGATGACTATGGGCGTGAAAGAGAACTGTGGCTGGGCATGGTTAACTCAGGTAGATTCCGGTAGGCTCGTAGGGGGGACTCAGGTAAACGTCTTCGTCGTCTGTCCTGGGGTTTTGAGGTTGCCTGAGTTGTTATGCTGGCCACTCGGTGGTGTATCGTTGGTTTGGGGGTTATAGAATCCTAACATATTGAGAATGAAATTAATATTAGCGAAACATAATGTGCTAGTCTGAATATGCCTGTGTAAGTAAGGAAGAAATGTATGACACGCATAAAGCAAGGACAGCAAAATGAAAGACTTGAGAGAGAAGTAATGAAAAGAACATACCAAGGGCTGCTAAGGGTTACTTGGAAAAACAAAGTAACTGGGCTGGGTGGTCGTGTTCGCATCAGCGAACATGTAGGTAAATCATATCAAACCAACAGACCCTTATCAAAAGCCCTGTACTCGGCCATTCGTCAACACAGTGAAACTCGTGACCACATTATAAATAGGGATCACTTTAGTATTTTAGCCAACACAAGGGACTGGAGTTCTCGAAAAGAGGCTCCAGTCCTGTCGCGATTCTTGACTTACAGTGTGCTGGCTTAATAATCCAATAGAGTTGATAGCCTCTGAAGTCCTATTTTAACTATTATAGCCAGTTCCCGTTCCACTACCGACCTGGATATCATGGAGGCTCTCTATGCACACCGCTTGCGTCCCGCCATAGCTAAACACGACCACCCAGCCCAGGTACTCTGTTTTTCCAAGTAATCCTTAGCAGCCCTTGGTATGTTCTTTTCATTACTTCTCTCTCAAGTCTTTCATTTTGCTATCCTTGCTTGTTTTAAGGTTTTAGGTTTCGGTTTAAAGGACTGTTCGTTCACTGACATAGTGTTAGCAAAAGCTATCCATAAGTCTTGCTCTATGAACAGCAGTAAACATACATTTCTCTTCAAATCGTCGCTAGCCAAAATTATTCATCCAGGAGAAATGTTGACTTTGCTTAATTATATTGTATTTTTCCGCGTCTCACTCTCTCTCTCTCTCTCTCTCTCTCTCTCTCTCTCTCTCTCTCTCTCTCTCTCTCTCTCTCTCTCTCTCTCTCTCTCTCTCTCTCTCTCTCTCTCTCTCTCTCTCTCTCTCTCTCTCTCTCTCGTGTCACTGCCAGGCTTCCAGTATAAATATGAAGCATGTCGGGAAAATCAAACAGAAATTATTTAGTGAATGTTGCCCCCCAGAAATTTTGCAACTGCCGGCATGTTGGCTCTTTGGCAATGTATATCACAATTATTTACATTAATTACTTGTTTTTTAGCATTTGTGTTTTATCCAGTTCAATGCGATGACGATAACTCTAATTTAATTCTGACTGAAATTAGATGATTGAATTAAAGTTAGAAATGGTCTTTTATATTCAAACGTTTGTTAATGTATGTCATAATTGTTATCCAAATTGGTCAAGTCAGCTTATAAATAAACAATTGTGTTCGTCAATAGTGATAATAATGCAAATTGGAATAATCATTAAGTTACCAAAAACAATAAAGTACGACATATTAACTTATATATTACCCGGACTGCCACATGTGTCTGTTAATTTCATTAATCGATTTTGGGAGTAGAGTTGGTTGGTGGAGAGAACATAATAATATTACATTATATTCTGCATTTTCTACGACGATTATTATTACGGCATCTCTAGTTGTTTTAAAATATCTACCCTTAGAATTTACAAATTATATTCATTAATATTTGCTGTCATGATTTCTTGATATTCGGTTCAAGGTACCAGTTTATCGTGTGTCTCCATCTTAAATAGCCATTTAGTATTTCCTACTCACATCCCTGCTATATTTTCTTTCTTTCTTTCTTTCTTTCTTTCTTTCCGGACATATGTTATTGACATTCTCTGCCACATATTTTTGTTTCTGTTTTTTTTTCCCGAACCTAAACTATTTACAGTCACTATCTTCTCTGTTTTCCCCCGAGCCTAAATTCGCAATCTTCTAATTTTTCCCCGAGCCTAAACTATTTACAGTCACCGTCTTTTCTGTTTTCCCACGAGCCTAAACTATTTACATTCGCCATCTTCTCATTTTTCCCCGAGCCTAAACTATTTCCTTTTTCCTTTTCTCACCCATTTTCTTTTTCTTTTCTTTTTTCTGGGTTAACTTTGGTGGGAGCCGGATCAATAATCGGCCAATTTCTCGGTTAAGCGGACCGGAGAAGAGTTGGCCTCCAGACCAGAAACTCGGTCACAAAGGCTCATCCGGGAGAGTCAAGAAGTTGGTTAAGTCGAGCGGGGTAAAAAAGAAGTCAAGACGGATTTACACTAGAGATCCTACAGTAACAGAGATCAGTCAGCCTCGACCCTCTTGGTGCCACAGGTGATGTTTTACTCTCTTTACAGTCAAATATCTCCATACCCATTACAAACGTTTGGGAATACTGGTATTGGATATATTAGTTGGTCTTTGGATATACATTCTACATGATTAAAATCAAATAAAGCCCCATTACTATGTTCGTGGAGGATAATATAGGAGTCTGGCAATCGGGTATAAATATTCCTGACGCTTGGAGGTGCTTTGTTCACTCATTACATTTTCTTTTCTCATTAACCTGGACATTCACAGCAACTTATACTAACCTAACCCATACTCATATCTCTCGCCGTTCCATCCAATCACTCAACGACAACACGCAGCTGCAGGCACGACCTCCCGAAATACATCCTTATGAATCCTCCCTTCCTCGCGAGGACAGTGTCCACTTGGCCAGGTTGAGATGTGGGCACCATCCAGCTCTTCTGAGCTATCAGCAGAGACTGGATGGCTCCGTCAACGACACTTGCCCAGGATGTAACACAGCACCCCATACCATTAAACACATCATAAAAGACGGCATTCCACAATAATCACCTACGCCAACAACATAATCTACACGCCTTGAGAGCTCTGTGGGAAAGCCCGATCGTGGCCATGGCCTTTCTTAGGGACTCGGGGCTGTTCGGCCAGGCAGCCTAGGGAACGACAACAACAACTAAACATATTGAACAACGAGAGTTTCGTCTCATCTTGAGTAATCATTAGTTTGGATAAATATTGTTAGGTTTAGTAAGGTTAAGTTAGGTTGGGTTTGGATATGTTTTCGTGACTGTCGTGGAAAGGGAAATTAACCGGAGTACACAACCACGTCTAACATTCAGGTATATGCGTCCAGTACGAATTTATTGGGAATATTTTAGGGATAATATATATTTGTCATGCTTGGCTTAAGTTAACTACCTAAGTATATTGATTGCCATGATAAATGCTCTATCACTAATGAAGGTAAATTACATAAACTAAATCAACTTCAGCACAACAAATAATTCACTAGATATTGGTAATCTCAATTTACCACTAGATGGTGGATTTAATTAATAACGCCACAACTGTTTATCTTCTATTAATAACACCACAACTGTTTATCTTCTATTAATAACACCACAACTGTTTATCTTCTATTAATTAATAACGCCACAACTGTTTATCTTCTATTAATAACGCCACAACTGTTTATCTTCTATTAATTAATAACGCCACAACTGTTTATCTTCTATTAATTAATAACGCCACAACTGTTTATCTTCTATTAATAACACCACAACTGTTTATCTTCTATTAATAACACCACAACTGTTTATCTTCTATTAATTAATAACGCCACAACTGTTTATCTTCTATTAATTAATAACGCCACGACTGTGTATCTTCTATTCGGTGACTTCGTAGTAAAAGGAAGGATATTTGGACCTATCAGTGCAGCCAGTACATAATAGAACTGCATCACTTGTATGCCCGAGAACTTTCAGTCTTCTACTGTACTTCTCTCTTCTCAGCTTGTTCTTCCTCTGTCCAATTACTCTTCTTTCCTATTTTACTCCAGCCATCTGGTCTGGGTCTGGAGTGAAATTAATGGGGGCCAACTTTAAACAATAGCAAGGAGGACAGCCTTGTCTTCTTCTACTTTGCTCTTTCTTTCTTCCTTTCCTCCACTTCAGTTCTTAAGGGGAGATTTCCACTTGAGGGATTTTTTCTGGACCCCTTTCTCCCTCATGTTTAGCCCCATTGCTTTTGAGATTTTAAGACCTTCGCCTTAGTAGTTTGAATATTTTAAGACATTTTGTCCCATTTCTGTCAATTTTAAGACCTTTCGTGCCGTTAAGGTGTCGATTTTTTCCTGGCGAGCGATAGCGAGCCTGTAATTTAAGAGCAATCGGCCTCCGGCCGGGACATTTTTCTACCGAAAAATGTAAAAATTTATCTTGAAAGGGGGTCTAGGGGGTGTAATTTTAAGCTTGATGAAAAAGTAGGGAACAAACTAAATACCTCCCCTTAAGAGACTTCTCACCTCCCCAACCTGTCTATCCTCCCCTCAATTTTAACTTGAACTTTATATTGCCGTTATTTGCTCTGTAACTCTTTCAGTATTTGAGGACGCACTTTCACACTTTAATCTTGGCATCATTAGACGAGTTGTTTAAGAATCAAAGCAATAAATAATAGTATCCATTAGCTCTCTAGCTCCCACAAGTTCGCCCTAAGCTGAAAAGAATCGTCCAATGATAGCCAAAGTAAACTGTAAAATCAATTAATAATCTTGAAGAGATAAATATATAATCTGACTGCTCTCTCGGAGAAAATCTCAAGTCTTTAAAGTGGAGGTTTTTAGTTTGCTCCCTAGACCACCATCAAGCTTAAAAACAATAGCCCCAAAGACCCCCTTTCAAGATAAATTAGTACATTTTTCAGTAGAAACATGTCCCGGTCAAAGGCCAATTCCTCCAAAATTGCAAGCTCACTCTCGCTAGCCAGGAAAACATCAACCCTTAAAAAGTCTTAAAATTGTCAGAAATGGGGCAAATGCTGATAATGTCTCTCATTATATCAGCAACAACGTTAAAACTACGAACCCTGACCAACACCTTAAACTCACCATATACTATAAATCGAGGAAAACATCACAACTAGTCATTCGCAACAGCCCGGCTAGGCTACCGCTAAGAAACCGTCACAAGAGGACCATGTCATATACCGACACACCTGTAACAGTGAGGACTGTGGACCTCACACTTATGTCGGTGTGACAAGGACTCGTCTGTCACGTCGCCTTACCTTCCACCTTCAAGCCGGAGCTATCAAGGACCACTACCACACATCCCCACACCATCAGGAACTCACCAGACCCGACTTAGATAAACACACCTCTATTCTTGATAAAGAAATAGACTCACGCCGCCTATTCATTCTTGAAGCTATATAATTATATACAAACATACCAACCTACTTTAAACACACAAGCGGAATACAGCCAGATCCTACCCTCGGCACACCCTTCCACAGCGAGGCCCCCCATGATGCCCCCAGGAATGCCCCCTCCACACACGCAGACGAACGATGCAGAGGCCCCGCCCACTCCTGCGTTCGGCCAGCCTACCAGAGCTAGTCTTATGTTAGCCAACCAGCGTGCAGCTAGCACACAATAATCCCTCTCTTGATCTTGTATCGCCTATATAAACTCGACTTATCACCTTCTAACTTCATCATTCTGAGTTGAGCAGCCACACCAAGCAGACCTACATATCCTCCTCTCTTCACCACCACCAACACCATGCCCTCAGTAACCTCTAACATCGTTACTGGTACGGTAAATTGGTTTAATGTGAAGCAGGGATATGGCTTCATTAACAGAGATGATAATGGAGCCGATATATTCGCCCACAGATGCCGAATCTCCTCCCCAAACCAACAGCATGGAGTGCCCTCTCTCGGTGATGGAGAAAGGGTAACTTTCACCATCATGAAGGGAAAAAAAGGAGAAGAAGCCAGCAACATCAGGGGAATAAATGGAGCAAATGTAAAGGGCTCCAGACACGCCTGGGGGAGGAGAAAGGAAGAGGAAAAAAGGAAGATTAACTACTCACCAGCAGGCTATGGCCAGCCACCCGGTGACAGATCAGTATTAATTCAGATCGTGGTCACCACAGCCATAGCACTAGCTGGTGGGGACCATAATCTCCTCAAGGAGTACCTCTCAAACCTCCTGAAGGCTAACAACCTTCCCTCCATAACTATCCCAGTGCTACAACCCAAAATACGTGTCTGGCCCCTTGAGCTAACACCTACACAAGCTCTGAGGAAACCAAGAAGTCACCCAAAACAACGCCTGGACCTGCCAAAACCACTTCACAAAACCAAGGAAGAAGAAACCAAACCTTCAAAGCCCCAGTCACCACCAACAACCACCACTGTGGCCAAGAAGAATAAGAAGCTATCAACGACACCATACATTGAAATCTTCCACCAACAAGCAGAGAAAGAAAGCAACCCTGAAGAGGACAAGACTCCAGCACCACCAATGGAGGTCGAGGAAACACCACCTTCAGTAACCACGGCTGTGACGGCACCCACTACACCACCACCTGAGTCACCAGAACCTGAATAAGCAGCCTCCATGCCCATCATTGAGAGCCCCAAAGCCAACCCACCTGCAGAGCCTCCTTCACCTCCTTCAAAACCTGAAAAAGGTGCCTCCATGCCCCTCCCTCAACTCGAACCAGTGAGACCGGTAGAGAAGAAGAAACCAGTCACCCCCAAGACCCCTCGCCAATTGTTCTTCGATATCTGCCTACCACACCTGTCTAAGGACTACAGCATGACAATGAGTTATGCTTACAAGGATTGCGTCCCACCTGATTACTACGGATTCCTGAGTTACTGCATGAAAAACTGGAAGGAGGAAGGCTGCAATTGCTATTTTCACAAAAAAGTAAAAAACAACTACATCGAATGCAGCCTAACAGTGGAGCAAGCCCTAAAGCAAGGCTTCCTGGACCTCCCGAAGAAGTAAAATCACCACCACCACCCATCACCCTCACCAACACCTCATCACCAGTGGGCTATTAGTACGGGACTCCCAGTCGGGCCGGGAGGATAAATATATGGCCTTAAATTCCCTACCTGTAAAGTAGCCCACAGTTCCAGCCTCTCAGCTCTCGACCCACTGCCTCCCTGGTCGGGTCCAGCCGTCTTCGCAGTAATGCCGATCTCCCACTCAAGAAAACCATCAGGCAGCTCCAATTAAGCCTGGATACCTTTTTCTCATGCTAAAATTCACTTCATCCAACTAATTCTTATCCTATCCCCACTTCCCCCTAACCCCCTGTCACTACTCAATTTGACTTGACTTCTAACTTCACTTCTCCTTGATAATGATGGCTGCGCCCATTGAAACGTCAGAACCATTTGCAAACCTCCTTTACCAACTTCCTGAAAATACCAGAAAACTATACGAAAAATTGAGAGTATCAATAAAAAACTCAATAATGCAAACTGTGCCTATTATTTTAATCTCACCTGCCTGAAAGAAAATATCCTCCCTGGCTACACTAATATCAATATATATATATATATATATTTTTTTTTTTTTCTATGTGATTGAGGGAGGCAAAAGGCATAACTGCCTATAGCGAGTGCCTCCCCCATAGTTGAAAGAGTGACAGGGCCAAAATCAAGGGACGTTCGAGCCAAAATGCCTGGACACACGGAGTTTGAAGCAATTTAAGTCATAGGAAGAGGGAAAGACTGATTCTGGGAGAGAGTTCCAGAGCTCAGCTGTTGAGTAGAAGAAAGTTTGAGAGTAACGTTTCACTCTTGGGTTGGAGAGTTGCACAGAGTAGGGGTGGGATTGAGTTGCAAGACGGGTACCACGTGCCCTACGTAAAGGAGGTGGTATGCACTGGGATAGCTCTGAGGAACACTGATTATTATAGTAGCGATAGAATAGCGAGAGAGATGCAACATTGCGGCGGAGAGAGAGAGATTGCAGAGAGTTGGTGAGTGGACGGGAGTTAATGATACGAAAGGCCTTCCTTTCAACTTTGTCTAGGAGAGCGGTGTGAGAGGAACCTCCCCACACATGTGAACAATACTCAATACAAGGGCGCACTATGCCCCTGTACAGAACAAGAAGCTGTGCAGGGGAAAAGAACCCCCTAAGGCGGTTGAGCACACCCAGCTTCTGGGAGGCTGCCTTAGCAAGACTGGTAATATGGTCCTTCCAAATGAGAGCAGAAGAAAAAGAGACACCAAGAATATTGAGAGAAGATGAAGGGTTGATTTTTGTATTGTTGAAGAATAAGGGATAGTCCGCTGGGAGATCCTGACGGGTAGATAGATGGAGAAATTGGGTTTTGGAAGCATTAAAGTTAACAAGGTTTTCTCTGCCCCAATTGGAAATAGTATTTAGATCAGAATTTAAGAGTTCTATGGCTTCATTACGTTTGTCGTTGAGGGATTGCTGGCTGGGGCGTTCTGAAAAACTAATGGAGTAGTGTAAGGTTGAGTCGAGGAGTTTAGCTTTGTCAGAGGAAGAAGTGATGGTTGTGCCATCAGAGTGGGAAAGGGGAGGGAAAGACGAGGAAGAGAAATTGTTGGAGAGGTTTTTGGCTAGATGCTAGAAAGCTTGGGAAGAGCTAGAGTTGGATAGTTCAGTGCATTTATTATTGATGAAAGAGTGTTTGGCAAGTCGAAGAAAAGATTTAGCTTGATTCCGGGCAGAAACATATATATATATATATATATATACCGGTATATATATATATATATATATAATATCAAAAAGCCACGTTCCTGTGATCCTGTTGTCTCAAGATTTTCCGCGATCACAAAAGAGAAGGAAATGTCAGAGTGTCAATTGGGACGTTTGAAGGTCTTGAAAGTTGTCACCGATGGAAAGGTATATTTTTTGAAGCTATCAGCAAAGTTTATACAAGTTTTTACTGTCACTGCCATACGTACTATTCATTTGTTAAGCAAAAATCCGTTTTATATATTATTTTTGTTTACCTTTTTCAAACTTTGCACAGATCTAAGGAGCAAACAACAATAAATGTATAGTAACAAATATTAACAATTTCAAATCCCCCCCCCCCCCCTGATGCCCTGCAGAAGAAGGTTCCTGAGTTCGTTTCGGTTAAGTGTCGAACATTCCTTAATTATGTGTTGCACTGTGTTTTACATTGACGTGTTTAGAAAAGAAAACCCCATACTATAACAAGAAGAGATGAATAACACTTTTGGGATTCGAGGACGAATTTCTTCACTTATATTTTTAATTTGACGATTGTGTGTAGGTTTGAAAAGATCTCTAGGCATCAACGTGACAAAAATTATCTCAATCATACGTTCTTCCTAAACTTAATATACTTGTATAATGGTAGCTAGGATATACTATTTAAACGCGTCATAATATATCCTCAATGGGTTAATTCTTAAATGCACAAATACTTCACATTTATTGAGTTGTTATTTAGACATTATCTCATTTATATATATATATATATCTTACTCCTCTGCTGTGTTATGTGTTTTCAATCAATAACATGATGTCCTTTTTGGGTTGATACGAAGTTTGGAAAGATTAATAATATGTAATCTCTCTCTCTCTCTCTCTCTCTCTCTCTCTCTCTCTCTCTCTCTCTCTCTCTCTCTCTCTCTCTCTCTCTCCTTTCGTTCCCCCTCGTAATTTCACCATTTTTCATAGTTCCCCTGCCTGTCGCTCGTGTCTTCTCAGTCTTCATAGTAATCAGAGCTCTTTATTTTATCCATTCCTCTCCAAGTCCTGCAAGAATAAAGGCATCTGGATTATTATCATTTACAGATATTTTTACAGAATCGGTTGTATGTAAAATGCTAAAAACACTCATAAGAGACAGACTCATAAATCATTTACAGGAAAATAACATACTTAAAGATACTCAACACGGCTTTCGTAACAAACGGTCCTGCTTAACAAACCTCTTAGACATCTTCCACGATATCCTCAACCTCTATGATGAGAGTAAAGTTGTATATATTAAATACCTTGATTTTCAAAAGGTCTTTGACAAAGTTCCCCACAAACGTTTACTGCTGAAGTTAAAAGCGCATGGAATACAGGACGGTGTGTTGAAATGGATAGAAAATTGGCTCAGCGACAGAAAGCAACAAGTAATCATAAACGGTAAGGCATCTAAATGGACCTATGTAAGCAGAGAGGTATCCGAGGGATCGGTACTAGGACCAATTATCTTTCTAATTTACATCAACGACATAGATGAGGGTCTCCCCTGTACAATCTCAAAGTTTTCTGACGATACAAAAATTGCAAATAGGCGTACTCTCAAAACAACAAGTTGACAATATGCAACACAATCTAGAGAAGTTGTCATCTTGGACCCAAATTTGGCAAATGAGTTTCAATGCAGATAAAATTAATGTAAAGTACTACATATCGGATACCAAAATGAGAAAGCAAACTATTCGATGAATGGCACTCAGCTTAAGAGTGTAGACAGAGAAACCGATCTGGGAGTAACAATATCGAGTAACCTAAAACCGAGTCAACAATGTTCAGAAGTTGTTAAGAAGGCAAACAAAATAATTGGCTTTATAGGCAGGTAATTTGAGCATAAATCCAAAGAAGTTATCCTAACTCTTTACAATTTCTTAGTCCGCCCTCTTCTGGAATACTGCGTTCAGTCCTGGTGCCTTTATTATCAAATAGATATAGACAAGCTGGAACGAGTTCAACGTAGAGTTATCAAAATTATACCTAGCCTAAAGAACAAACCCTACGAGGAGCGTCTTAGAGAATTAAATCTATTTCCCTTAAGATTAAGAGGTGACTTAATTCAAGTGTTCAAAATCATCAAAGGGATCGACAATATGAACTGTATTAAGTACTTCACTATCGACCAGTCTAATTACACGCGGCCGGGGAAACGGTTGCAAAATTATTGGTAAAACCTTTAACTCACACGAATCTAAGAATGTCTTCTTTAATCGAGTTGTCAACTTGTGGAATGGGCTTTCCCAAGACGTTATAGACTGCAGCATCGTTGATTCTTTTAAACATCGCCTAGACAAATATCTTGCATCAAACCCGCGACAAACTGCGTTTGTAAATGAATAACTTTATTTTATTCCCCCCTCAGATTCATCAAAGATTATTGTGTGTACAGTATATATTACTAAGATGTTGCGGTACTCTCTTTTTCCCAGATATACGAAAGATCTGTATACCTGTGTTATGTTACTAACCCCTGTCACCTACTAACTTCCTAATCCTGTCACGGGCAGGATAATATTCCAGGGTAATAGTTCCCTTTCCAAATTTCCCTTACCCACTCTAAAAACCACTGTTTGGACACTTGATCCACAGTGTTTTGGAGGACAAGCAGCCTAGAGGGGTCACTAAATCTGTTGTTGCTTGATTTCCTTTGTACTTATTTGTACTTTGTATCGAGTTTAACTCTTTCTGTACCGGCGACGTACTTTCGGTTTTATGCTAGCAATATTTAGACGATTCTGTGCAATTTAGGAAGGATTTGTGGTAGTAAAAAGGGTTAAGGGAGATAGTTCAAAGCCTGTTAATTACTGGAGGCCCTTTTTAAGCTGAATAATGTAGTCTAATAGTGGCCAGAATAAAGCAAAAAAGACGTCATCGGTACTGTATGGGTCAAAGCATTATTGTCTTTCAAGCGATGGTATTGGTATTTAACTAAGGTCAAGACCTTCTCCCTCATGTTTAGTCCCATTAGTTTTGACATTTTAAGACACTCGCCCCATTAGTTTGGCGATTTTAAGACCTTTGTGCCATTTATGTGTCGATTTAAACAAATATTCATTTGGCACCATGAGTTGAAATATGATAGTTATAAACATGTGTATGGGATATTATTAATATTTTATGCTTAGTCACATTATTATCTATCTTCCCTGCTTATCCAAATCCAGGAGTTACTTTAATAGAGATTTGTTCACCCCACTCATTTGAACGCCTTTCTTGGTCGCTGAAATTAATACAATACCAAGTCTTCTACATAATACTGTATAGGAGAACGAAAATGTTAAGTAAGTGTAAGGCAATGTTAATGTATTTTCATCGGATTTTAAAATGGCTGAACTCAAGAATGTATTGCACTGACCGCGAGAAAATAAGAATAATATAAAATGTATTGTGTTCGATTTTTATTTTCGGGAGGATTTTGATCATTTAAATGCATGTTGCCTCTCGTCTAGAATAACACCAATAAATATAATATGTATGCTGACAGGAAGAAGACATCGCCCTGAATAACAAGTTGGACATATTTTTTTCCGATTTCTTATATTTTTCTGTGAGGCATTTCAAAGCGGTAGACCTTCTTTTGATGGTTACCGTGAGGACCCAGCAGGGGGGGGGGGGGGGATTCTAGCTATGTTTAGACGATGTTGAGCAGTTTAAGACGGATCTGGGGTAGTAAAAAGTGTTATTTGAGATAATTAGAAGCCTGAAAGCCCATTTTATTCTAAATAAAATCGTCTAACAATAGCCAGAATATAGTTTAAAAGACCTCACCGGTACAGGAGGGGTTAAAGGGAAGTTTTTGGTTTTGTAGACATTCTTCTTCTCATGTTTAGCCCCCGTTTGCTATGATATTTTAAGACGTTCCCCACATTAGTTTGGCGATTTTAAGACCTTTCGCCCAATTTCCTTGCCAATATTAAGACCTTTCGTGCCCATAAACTTCCCCAGAGATGTTCGGGTCGAGAAGAAACGTACAGGGGGTGGGGGGGGGGGGGGGGGGGGGTAGAATTCTAGCTCTGTTTAGACGATGTTGTGCAGTTTAAGGGGTGATGGGTCTTTTTCCTAGATCCCCTTCTCCCTCATGTTAAGACCCTTTAGTTTTCAGATTTTAAGATATTTGCCCTATTAGTTTGTCGATTTTAAGACCTTCCACCCCATGTTATTATTAATATTAAGACCTTTCGTGTCCTTTAGGTGTTGATATTTTTCCTGGCGAGCGATAGCAAGCCTGTAATTGTGGAAAAACCGGCCTTCGGCCTTGACATTTTTCTACCGAATAAATGTACAAACTAATCTTGGAGGGGGATCTAATGGATGTTTGTTTTATAAGTTTGATGGAGGTCTAGGGAGGAAACTAACAAAAAATACGAATATATGAATGAATAGACCCCCAAAAATAACCACTGTCCCCTTAAAGAATCTGCATTAACCCCTTCTGTACCGGCGACGTCTTTTTAATTATATTCTGGCTCCTATTATACGATCTAATTCAGTTTATAAAGGGCCTCCAGCAACTAACAGGCTCCGGACTATCTCATTTAACCCTTTTTACTCCCACTTATCTTTCTTAAGCTGCACAAAATCGTCTAAATGTAGCTAGAATAAAATGATAACGATGTCGCCGGGACAGAAGGGGTTGAGGGGAGGTTTGGGGATTTTGTGGACACCCTTCTCATGTTTAGCGCCCGTTAGTTTTGATATTTTAAGACGTTCGCCCCAATAGTTTGGCGATTTTAAGACCTTTCGCCCCATTTCCTTGCCAATATTAAGACCTTTCGAGCCATTTATATGTCGATTTTTTCCTAGCGAGTGGAAGCGAGCTTGCAATTTAGGTAAAGGTACAAATTTATCTCGAAGGGGGGTCATGGGGGTGTTCTCTCTCTCTCTCTCTCTCTCTCTCTCTCTCTCTCTCTCTCTCTCTCTCTCTCTCGCTCAAGCTTGATGGAGATATTGGAAGAAACAATAATAAGAAAAATAAATAAAAAAATCACTCAAGTCAACTGGATAAGCTACATCTGCCGTAGCCTGTATATAGAGACCCTACAGTAAACAGTCACCCGAACACCAAGTATATGATTGTAATGGTGTTTACATTGTTGACCATCATTACATTGTTGACCATCATTACATTGTTGACCATCATTACATTGTTGACCATCATTACATTGTTGACCATCATTACATTGTTGACCATCATTACATTGTTGACCATCATTACATTGTTGACCATCATTACATTGTTGACCATCATTACATTGTTGACCATCATTACATTGTTGACCATCATTACATTGTTGACCATCATTACATTGTTGACCATCATTACATTGTTGACCATCATTACATTGTTGACCATCATTAACCCTATTTGATATGTTTGATCTCCCCTGTTTCGCTCCATTAGTTTGGAGATTATATAGTACGTAATTGGTATCATAAATAGTACATTTTGAGGTAACATACAGTAGTTGCAAAACAATTTGGCAAGCTATAGCCTACGTCCGAGATCTGCAGGTGGCCTGTTAGTCCCATTTATGGTTCCAATACGGTTCTAGAACGGTGACAGAGAGAGAGAGAGTTACACAGAGTTACACAGACACTCAGACCACACAGACTTTGCGGTCCCTACTAGGTATTAATACTACTAAACAGAGACAGTTTATAGTAGAAGAATAGGACAGTAAAGTAGAAGGTTCTCTCCCCACCCTCCGCTCCCTCCGGCTAAAGAGAGAGAGAGAAAGCGAGAGCGAGAAGGGTGGGAGTAGACAATGGAGGAAGAAGAAAGTTGTGTGGTCTCGCCAGTGACATGAAGTAAGTTCCATACCCGTCCCTCGCCAGACATAACACCAACAACAAAGTTTTCCCTGTTTCCGGTAGAGGAGGAAACTTACCGACCTCCGAGGCAACTTTAGGCAACCCACTTCTCATCAGCCGTGCTCTCAGAGATATGAACAGTAATGTGTGTGAATTTGTGTTTTTATCTGTTTCTTTGTTGTTTTAGGTTGTTTTTGTGTTTTCCCTGTTCTTGCTCTGTCTTGAGTCGGCCACCCCCAAGAAAAAAGGAAAAAGGAAAAAAATCATAAATTAGTATAAAAATAAAAATATAAATATAAATATAAATAGGAAAAATTGGGATTGGGCCTGAGCATATAAATAGATAACTGACTTTTGGATGGAACTTGTTTTTCAATATATAGTATATATAGTTTTGTAGTCTATGTATAGAAAATTACATTCACAAACTCGTTTTCATAGTTATACTTTCGTAATTATAAATAGGTACAGTTAACTATCTAGCTATTTAGCTATCTATCGATATACTCAGGCACATACTCCTTTTTATTTATTTGTATTTGTTTTGTATTATTGTTTTTGTTTGAGCTGGGGGTGGCCGACTCGAGACAGAGCCTGAACAGGCACAAAGCAACACAGAACAAAAAATACAAATTCACACACATCTAGGTGTAGACTTATAATATTTGTTTTCAGCTGATGGTAAATTGGCATGTCTCTATCTTGGTTACTCAGTTGTTATGAAGATTTTGTAGCGAAATATGTTGTTGATCATCAAAACTTGGTAAAGGTATCGCCAACAAACTTGACAAACATCTCGATCCCTGACCTCTTCGTAACTCAGAAGGACCTTGAGCAAACTGACTGTAAATATCCACACCTATTTCCTGGTGGACTCTTCCCAAATGAGAGAAATGTCAGCCCGATTGCCTTTCGTTCACTTTGAGTTATGAGAACTTAAGGGGTCCAGATTATTGTCCAGTTCGTTGGCGCTACCTATAGTAACATGACGAAGGGACAGTGTAGTTTCTCATTTATCCATTAACCCTTTCTGTACCGACGACGTCTTTGTAATATTATTCTAGCTATTTTAGACGACTTTGTGTAATTTAGGAAGGATATATGGTAGCTAAAGGATTAATTGAGACAGTCAGCTGTAGCCTTCTAATTGGTAGACGTCCTCCCTAAGCTGAATAAAATCGTCTTACAGTGTATAGAATTATTTAAGATGTCGCCGGTACTGAAGGGGTTAAGGGGAGGGAGACCGTTTTTCTGGACCCCCTTCTCCCTAATGCTTAGCCCCACTAGTTTTGAGATTATAAGACGTTCGGCCCATTAGTTTGGCGAGTTTAACACCTTTCGCTTCATTTCGTTGTCAATTTTAAGACCTTTCGTGCCACATAGGTGTCGATTTTTTCCTGGCGAGCGATAGAGAGCCTACAATTTTAAGAGGAATCGGCCTTTGGCCGGGACATTTTTCTACCGAAAAATGTACAAATTTATCTTGAGAGGGGGTCTAAGGGGTGTTTTTCTAAGCTTAATGGAGGTCTAGGGAGGAAACTAAAAAAATATATGAATAAATGAATTAATAGACCAAACAAACGGCCAGTCTCCCCTTAAGTATCGATAAATCAGCTACAAAGGGTCTGAGTGTATCATCCACTGGACATAGACAGGCTATAGTGTATCATCCACTGGACATAGACAGGCTATATAGTGTATCATCCACTGGACATAGACAGGCTATTTTTTTTTTTTTTTTTTTTTTTTTTCTATGTGATTGAGGAAGGCAAAAGGCATAACTGCCTATAGCGAGTGCCTCCCCCATAGTTGAAAGAGTGACAGGGCCAAAATCAAGGGACGTTCGAGCCAAAATGCCTGGACACACGGAGTTTGAAGCAATTTAAGTCATAGGAAGAGGGAAAGACTGATTCTGGGAGAGAGTTCCAGAGCTCAGCTGTTGAGTAGAAGAAAGTTTGAGAGTAACGTTTCACTCTTGGGTTGGAGAGTTGCACAGAGTAGGGGTGGGATTGAGTTGCAAGACGGGTACCACGTGCCCTACGTAAAGGAGGTGGTATGCACTGGGATAGCTCTGAGGAACACTGATTATTATAGTAGCGATAGAATAGCGAGAGAGATGCAACATTGCGGCGGAGAGAGAGAGATTGCAGAGAGTTGGTGAGTGGACGGGAGTTAATGATACGAAAGGCCTTCCTTTCAACTTTGTCTAGGAGAGCGGTGTGAGAGGAACCTCCCCACACATGTGAACAATACTCAATACAAGGGCGCACTATGCCCCTGTTCAGAGCAAGAAGCTGTGCAGGGGAAAAGAACCCCCTAAGGCGCTTGAGCACACCCAGCTTCTGGGAGGCTGCCTTAGCAAGACTGGTAATATGGTCCTTCCAAATGAGAGCAGAAGAAAAAGAGACACCAAGAATATTGAGAGAAGATGAAGGGTTGATTTTTGTATTGTTGAAGAATAAGGGATAGTCCGCTGGGAGATCCTGACGGGTAGATAGATGGAGAAATTGGGTTTTGGAAGCATTAAAGTTAACAAGGTTTTCTCTGCCCCAATTGGAAATAGTATTTAGATCAGAATTTAAGAGTTCTATGGCATCATTACGTTTGTCGTTGAGGGATTGCTGGCTGGGGCGTTCTGAAAAACTAATGGAGTAGTGTAAGGTTGAGTCGTCTGCGTATGAATGGATGGGAATTAAGGTACAGTTAAGGAGATCATTTATAAAAATTAGAAAGAGAATAGGAGATAGGACAGAGCCCTGAGGAACACCGGAGTTTATAGGGTGAGGAAGTGAACAATGGCCGTCCACAACCGCGGCTATGGAACGGCCGGAAAGGAAATTAGAGACAAAGGCACAGATGGAGGGATAGAAACCGAAGGAGGGTAGTTTAGAAATTAAAGATTTATGCCAGACTCTATCGAAGGCTTTCGATATGTCTAGTGCAATAGAAAAAGTCTCGCCGAAATCCCGAAAGGAGGATGACCAAGAGTTAGTAAGATATGAAAGAAGATCACCAGTAGAGCGACCCTTAAGGAAGCCATACTGGCGATCTGAGAGCAGATTATGAGAAGAGAAATGCTTAAGAAATTTGGAAGCAAGAATAGTTTCAAAAACTTTAGAAAGACAAGAGATAAGAGCAATTGGACGATAGTTGGAGGGTTGAGAGCGGTCACCCTTCTTTGGGACAGGTTGAATGTGAGCAAACTTCCAGCATGAAGGGAAGACGTTAGAGGATAGACAGAGACGAAAGAGTTTGCCTAGGCAGGGAGTCAGCACGGAAGCACAGTTTTTGAGAACAACAGGAGGAACACCGTCCGGACCGTACGCCTTATTAGTGTTAAGCCCAGAGAGGGTAGAAAGTACATCTTTAGAAGAGATTAGGATATTAGGCATAAGTAAGAGAGAGGAGGGCGGAGAGGGAGGAATAGCACCGGAATCATGCAAGGTGGAGTTTCTAGCAAAGTTTGAGCGAAGAGTTTAGCTTTGTCAGAGGAAGAAGTGATGGTTGTGCCATCAGAGTGGGAAAGGGGAGGGAAAGACGAGGAAGAGAAATTGTTGGATAGGTTTTTGGCTAGATGCCAGAAAGCTTGGGAAGAGCTAGAGTTGGATAGTTCAGTGCATTTATTATTGATGAAAGAGTGTTTGGCAAGTCGAAGAACAGATTTGGCTTGATTCCGGGCAGAAACATATGAAGAATGAGAGTCTTGAGTTTTAAGGCGTCGGTACCGTTTGAATGCTTCCTCCTTATTGCGGACAGCAGTAGAACAGGCTTGAGTAAACCATGATTTTTTAGCATTAGTCTGAGAGAAAGAGAATGGCATGTATGCTTCCATGCCCGATAGGATTACCTCGGTAATGCGATCAGCACTCTCCGAGGGTCCTCGGCCATGGAAGCAGAAATAATTCCTTGGGAAATCAAAGAAGTACTGCCGAAGAGCCTCCCAGTCGGCAGCGCCAAAGTGCCACAAGCGCCGCCGGCTAGGAGGATCGGGTGGCTGTACTGGAGAGATAGGACAGGTGACAGAGATAAGTTTATGGTCGGAGGAGCCCAGAGGAGAGAAAAGATCGACATGATATAGTGTATCATCCACTGGACATAGACAGGCTATATAGTGTATCATCCACTGGACATAGACAGGCTATAGTGTATCATCCACTGGACATAGACAGGCTATATAGTGTATCATCCACTGGACATAGACAGGCTATATAGTGTATCATCCACTGGACATAGACAGGTTATAGTGTATCATCACTGCACATAGGACAGGCTATATAGTGTATCCACTGGACATAGACAGGCTATATAGTGTATCATCCACTGGGCATAGACAGGCTATAGTGTATCATCCACTGGACATAGACAGGCTATATAGTGTATCATCCACTGGACATAGACAGGCTATATAGTGTATCATCCACTGGACATAGACAGGCTATATAGTGTATCATCCACTGGACATAGACAGGCTATATAGTGTATCATCCACTGGGCATAGACAGGCTATATAGTGTATCATCCACTGGACATAGACAGGCTATATAGTGTATCATCCACTGGACATAGTCAGGCTATATAGTGTATCATCCACTGGAC
Organism: Paralithodes platypus; assembly: GCA_032716605.1. NCBI lineage: Eukaryota > Metazoa > Arthropoda > Malacostraca > Decapoda > Lithodidae > Paralithodes > Paralithodes platypus. The sequence goes on along the minus strand of CM064510.1, from coordinate 39,858,190 downwards.
ATAGACAGGCTATATAGTGTATCATCCACTGGACATAGACAGGCTATATAGTATATCATCCACTGGACATAGACAGGCTACATAGTGTATCATCCACTTGACATAGACAGGTTATATAGTGCATCATCCACTGGACATAGACAGGCTATATAGTGTATCATCCACTGGACATAGACAGGCTATATAGTGTATCATCCACTGGACATAGACTGGTTATATAGTGTATCATCCACTGGACATAGACAGGCTATATAGTGTATCATCCACTGGACATAGACAGGTTATATAGTGTATCATCCACTGGACATAGTTCTATATAGTGTATCATCCATGGACATAGACAGGCTATATAGTGTATCATCCACTGGACATAGACAGGCTATATAGTATATCATCCACTGGACATAGACAGGCTACATAGTGTATCATCCACTTGACATAGACAGGTTATATAGTGCATCATCCACTGGACATAGACAGGCTATATAGTGTATCATCCACTGGACATAGACAGGCTATATAGTGTATCATCCACTGGACATAGACAGGCTATATAGTGTATCATCCACTGGACATAGACAGGCTATATAGTGTATCATCCTGGACATAGCAGGCTATATAGTGTATCATCCACTGGACATAGACAGGCTATATAGTGTATCATCCACTGGACATAGACAGGCTATATAGTGTCATCCACTGGACATAGACAGGCTATATAGTGTATCATCCACTGGGCATAGACAGGCTATATAGTGTATCATCCACTGGACATAGACAGGCTATATAGTGTATCATCCACTGGACATAGACAGGCTATATAGTGTATCATCCACTAGACATAGACAGGCTATATAGTGTATCATCCACTGGACATAGACAGGTTATATAGTGTATCATCCACTGGACATAGACAGGCTATATAGTGTATCATCCACTGGACATAGACAGGTTATATAGTGTATCATCCACTGGACATAGACAGGCTATATAGTGTATCATCCACTGGACATAGACAGGTTATATAGTGTATCATCCACTGGACATAGTCAGGCTATATAGTGTATCATCCACTGGACATAGACAGGCTATATAGTGTATCATCCACTGGACATAGACAGGCTATATAGTATCATCCACTGGACATAGACAGGCTACATAGTGTATCATCCACTTGACATAGACAGGTTATATAGTGCATCATCCACTGGACATAGACAGGCTATATAGTGTATCATCCACTGGACATAGACAGGCTATATAGTGTAGCATCCACTGGACATAGACAGGCTATATTGTGTATCATGGACATAGACAGGCTATATAGTGTATCATCCATGGACATAGACAGGTTATATAGTGTATCATCCACTGGACATAGACAGGCTATATAGTGTATCATCCACTGGACATAGATAGGTTATATAGTGTATCATCCACTGGACATAGACAGGCTATATAGTGTATCATCCACTGGACATAGACAGGTTATATAGTGTATCATCCACTGGACATAGACAGGCTATATAGTGTATCATCCACTGGACATAGACAGGCTATAGTGTATCATCCACTGGACATAGACAGGCTATATTGTGTATCATCCACTGGACATAGACAGGCTATATAGTGTATCATCCACTGGACATAGACAGGCTATATAGTGTATCATCCACTGGACATAGACAGGCTATATAGTGTATCATCCACTGGACATAGACAGGCTATATTGTGTATCAGCCACTGGACATAGACAGGTTATATAGTGTATCATCCACTGGACATAGACAGGCTATATAGTGTATCATCCACTGGACATAGACAGGCTATAGTGTATCATCCACTGGACATAGACAGGCTATATAGTGTATCATCCACTAGACATAGACAGGCTATATAGTGTATCATCCACTGGACATAGACAGGTTATATAGTGTATCATCCACTGGACATAGACAGGCTATATAGTGTATCATCCACTGGACATAGACAGGTTATATAGTGTATCATCCACTGGACATAGACAGGCTATATAGTGTATCATCCACTGGACATAGACAGGTTATATAGTGTATCATCCACTGGACATAGTCAGGCTATATAGTGTATCATCCACTGGACATAGACAGGCTATATAGTGTATCATCCACTGGACATAGACAGGCTATATAGTATATCATCCACTGGACATAGACAGGCTACATAGTGTATCATCCACTTGACATAGACAGGTTATATAGTGCATCATCCACTGGACATAGACAGGCTATATAGTGTATCATCCACTGGACATAGACAGGCTATATAGTGTAGCATCCACTGGACATAGACAGGCTATATTGTGTATCATCCACTGGACATAGACAGGCTATATAGTGTATCATCCACTGGACATAGACAGGTTATATAGTGTATCATCCACTGGACATAGACAGGCTATATAGTGTATCATCCACTGGACATAGATAGGTTATATAGTGTATCATCCACTGGACATAGACAGGCTATAGTGTATCATCCACTGGACATAGACAGGTTATATAGTGTATCATCCACTGAACATAGACAGGCTATATAGTGTATCATCCACTGGACATAGACAGGCTATATAGTGTATCATCCACTGGACATAGACAGGCTATATTGTGTATCATCCACTGGACATAGACAGGCTATATAGTGTATCATCCACTGGACATAGACAGGCTATATAGTGTATCATCCACTGGACATAGACAGGCTATATAGTGTATCATCCACTGGACATAGACAGGCTATATTGTGTATCAGCCACTGGACATAGACAGGTTATATAGTGTATCATCCACTGGACATAGACAGGCTATATAGTGTATCTTCCACTGGACATAGACAGGCTATATAGTGTATCATCCACTGGACAACCGGCTATATAGTGTATCATCCACTGGACATAGACAGGCTATATAGTGTATCATCCACTGGACATAGACTGGTTATATAGTGTATCATCCACTGGACATAGACAGGCTATATAGTGTATCATCCACTGGACATAGACTGGTTATATAGTGTATCATCCACTGGACATAGACAGGCTATATAGTGTATCATCCACTGGACATAGACAGGTTATATAGTGTATCATCCACTGGACATAGGCAGGCTATATAGTGTATCATCCACTGGACATAAACAGGCTATATAGTGTATCATCCACTGGACATAGACAGGGTATATAGTGTATCATCCACTGGACATAGACAGGTTATATAGTGTATCATCCACTGGACATAGACAGGCTATATTATGTGTCATCCACTGGACATAGACAGGTTATATAGTGTATCATCCACTGGACATAGACAGGCTATATAGTGTATCATCCACTGGACATAGACAGGTTATATAGTGTATCATCCACTGGAGATAGACAGGCTATATAGTGTATCATCCACTGGACATAGACAGGTTATATAGTGTATCATCCACTGGACATAGACAGGTTATATAGTGTATCATCCACTGGACATAGACAGGCTATATAGTGTATCATTCACTGGACATAAACAGGCTATATAGTGTATCATCCACTGGACATAGACAGGCTATATAGTGTATCATCCACTGGACATAGACAAGCTAGAATCATCCACTGGACATAGACAGGCTATATAGTGTATTATCACTGGACATAGACAGGCTATATAGTGTATCATCCACTGGACATAGACAGCGATATAGTGTATCATCCACTGGACTAGACACAGGCTATATAGTGTATCATCCACTGGACATAGACAGGCTATATAGTGTATCATCCACTGGACATAGACAGGTTATATAGTGTATCATCCACTGGACATAGACAGGTTATATAGTGTATCATCCACTGGACATAGACAGGCTATATAGTGTATCATCCACTGGACATAGACAGGCTATATAGTGTATCATCCACTGGATATAGACAGGCTATATAGTGTATTATCCACTGGACATAGACAGGCTATATAGTGTATCATCCACTGGACATAGACAGGCTATATAGTGTATCATCCACTGGACATAGACAAGCTATATAGTGTATCATCCACTGGACATAGATAGGTTATATAGTGTATCATCCACTGGACATAGACAGGCTCTATATTGTATCATCCACTGGACATAGACAGGCTATATAGTGTATCATCCACTGGACATAGACAGGTTATATAGTGAATCATCCACTGGACATAGACAGGCTATATAGTGTATCATTCACTGGACATAGACAGGCTATATAGTGTATCTTCCACTGGACATAGACAGGCTATATAGTGTATCATCCACTGGACATAGACAGGCTATATAGTGTATCATCCACTGGACATAGACAGGCTATATAGTGTATCTTCCACTGGACATAGACAGGCTATATAGTGTATCATCCACTGGACATACACAGGCTATATAGTGTATCATCCACTGGACATAGACAGGTTATATAGTGTATCATCCACTGGACATAGACAGGCTATATAGTGTATCATCCACTGGACATAGACTGGTTATATAGTGTATCCCCCCTGGGGGTTAGGGAATAGAATATGCCCCACGTGCCTTCTGCGTGTCGTAAGAGGCGACTAAAGAGGTTGGGTCGGTGGGCTTGCGACCCCCACCCGGAAAAAATATCTAAGCAAAGAAAAACGAACGAACAGCCTCGGATGCGGACGGAACCAACGTTGACGAACCACGACCGACTAAGGACATGCCTTCGGACATTCTGAGAATGGCTACGTGGAATGTTAGTGGCATGAATGATGGCACAAAAGAGAGAGAGGTTCTGGAAGTGTTAGTGAATGCCAGGCTGGATGTATGTGGAATGACAGAGACCAAATGGAAAGGTTCAGATGTGAGAGAATGGGAATGTGGAATGGGTGTGTGTGCTGGAGTGAGTGAAGGAACAGCGAGAGAAGGTGCATGTTTGTTTGTAAGTAGCAAATGGAAGGAATGTGTAAGAGAGTATGGGTCTGTGGGTTCAAGGATTGTGTGGGTGAGAATGAAAGTAGGAATACAAACGTGGGTGATTGTATGCGTGTATGCCCCGACAGAGGATATACTTGAAAGAAAGAAAGAGGAGTTCTGGATGAATGTGGAGGCGTGCCTGGAGAAGTTTGACAAGAACGAAAGAATATTTCTGATTGGGGATATGAATGGTAAGGTGGGTGATAGGAAAGTTGAGGGAGTGGTGGGAGGGTGGGGGGTACCATCAGAGGTGAATGGGAATGGTAGTGCACTTGTGGACGTATGTGTGGGAGGAGGCTGTGGATAGCCAACACCTTCTTCCGACACAGAATGATCCACAGGTACACGTGGAAACGGATGTTGACGATGAAGGATAAGACAGTGGTGGAACGAAAGTCATTGATTGATTATGTATGTGTGGATGAACGAATGAAGAAATCTGTGATGGATGCTAGGGTGTATAGGGGTATTGGAGGGGGTCTGTCTGATCATTATGTAGTGGTAGCTAAGGTTAGGATACAAAAGAAGTGGGTGAGGAGAGCGGGAGGGAGGCGAGAGGAGGGTGGAATGGTGAGGAGGGTGGAGAGGTTGCAGGAGGAGGAAGTCAGGGAGGAGTACAGGAGAGCAGTGGAAAGACGACTAGGTGGGTTCGACCTGGAAGTTATGGAGGAAGTGGAGGAGCTGAGCAAGGTGTTTAAGGATGAGATCTGTGCAGCATGTGAGGAGGTGTGTGGAGTGAGGAGAAGAGGGAGGGGAGTGAAAGGTACAGCATGGTGGACAGAAGAGGTAAGAATAGCTGTGGAAGAAAAGAAGAAAGCATATAGAGAGTGGTTGGGTAGTAGAGGGAATGAAGATTCCGAGAGACAGAAACGAGCGAGGTACGTGGAGAGTAAGAGGGTGGTGAAGAGAGTAGTGAAGGAAAGTAAGAGAAGAGTAGATGAGGAATTTGGAAGGAATCTGAGTGTAAAATGGAGGGAGAGTAAGAAACTGTTCTGGAAAGAAGTCAAGAAAGTTAGGGAAGGTAGCAAGGGAAACAGTAAGGGTGTGAAAGATAAGAATGGGAGAATGCTAGCCGAGAAGCAAGAGAGAGTCGAAAGATGGAGGGAGTACTTCAGTGAGTTGCTAAATGAAAGGAATGAAGAGCCAGCAAACATAGCTGGATATGGTATGGGAGGGAGAAGAAGAGAAGTAGTGGAGGAGGAGGTGGGGATCAGGAGGTCAGAAGTGTGGGAAGCCATGAAAAGAGTGAAGTTGGGGAAAGCACCAGGAACAGATGGAGTGTGTGGGGAAATGTTGAGGTATGGTGGTGAGATAGTGATAGAATGGGTATGGAAAATGTGCAAACTAGCATGGGAGAAGGGGAGTGCACCCGATGACTGGAAGACTGGCATAATAGTCCCCCTATATAAGGGCAAAGGGGAAAGAGGAGTGTGTGGTAACCACCGAGGAATATGTCTTCTAAGCGTAGTAGGGAAGGTATACAGTAGGGTAGTGATTGAGAGAGTGAGAGTGAGAACGGAGAAATGGATAGGCGACGAGCAGGGAGGTTTAGGAAGGGAAGAGGATGTGTAGATCAGATTTTTACCCTGAATTGTGTTGTGGAGAAGTATCTGGAGAAGAAACAAAAGGTGTATGTTGCCTTTATGGACTTGGAGAAGGCCTATGACAGAGTGGATAGAGAAGGTTTGTGGAAAGTACTTAGAATATACGGAGTAGAGGGCAAGTTGCTGAAAGCAGTGAAGAGCATGTATGAGGGTGCAAAGGCGGCAGTACGTGTGGAGAGTGAGCAGAGCGAGTTCTTTGACCTGAATGTTGGTTTGAAACAGGGGTGTGTGATGTCCCCGTGGTTGTTTACTGTATATATGGATGGAGTCATGAAAGAAATACTATCAAGAGCAGTGGATGTTGGTGTATCGCTGAAAAGGGAGGGAATTGAGTGGAAGCTACCTATACTGCTGTTTGCGGATGATACAGTTCTGATGAGTGATAATGAATGGGAGTTGCAGGTCTGGTAAATGAGTTTGGAACAGTGTGCGAAAAACGGAATTTGAAGGTAAATACGGGGAAGAGCAAGGTTATGGTCTTCGAAAGGGGTGAAGTCACAGAGTGTGAGGTGAAGCTGAACGGTCAGGCTATGGAGATCGTCAACTCTTTTAAGTATCTGGGCAGTGTGTTGAGTAAAGATGGGACTATGGATGAAGAGGTGCGGGAGAGGGTACAACAGGGGAAGAGGGTTGTAGGAACGCTAAAAGCAGTAACAAGAAATAGGGTGGTCAGTATGGAAGTGAAGAAGTCCTTGCATGACAGTGTGGTAATCCCGACACTGACTTACGGAAGCGAAGCATGGACGTTGGTTGAGAGACTCAGACCAAGAGTGAGAGCAGTAGAAATGAATTACTTAAGGAGTGCGTGCGGAGTTACATGGAGGGATAGACAGACTAATGAGGAAGTAAGAAGGAGGTGTGGTGTGGAGGTAGATGTGCTGGAAAGTGTGAAAAGGAACAACTTGAGATGGTTCGGCCATATGGAACGTATGGAAAGCGAGAGAATGACTAAGAGGGTGTACGAGAGCGAGGTGGAGGGACAGAGGGGGAGAGGTAGACCGAATATGAGGTGGAAGGATGGAGTGAGGAACTACATGAACGAAGGCGGTGCTGGTTGGGGGGAGGGGCGTCGACTGACTGGGGACAGAGGTGCATGGGGGCGGTTCGTTCGTGGCCACCCCTTCGGGGATCGCGGCGTCAGGCAATAGATAGATAGATAGACGGCATAGACAGGCTTATAGTGTATCATCCATGGACATAGACAGGTTATATAGTGTATCATCCACTGGACATAGGCAGGCAATATATCATCCACTGGACATAAACAGGCTATATAGTGTATCATCCACTGGACATAGACAGGCTATATAATGTGTCATCCACTGGACATAGACAGGTTATATAGTGTATCATCCACTGGACATAGACAGGCTATATAGTGTATCATCCACTGGACATAGACAGGTTATATAGTGTATCATCCACTGGAGATAGACAGGCTATATAGTGTATCATCCACTGGACATAGACAGGCTATATAGTGTATCATCTACTGGAGATAAAGGCTATATAGTGTATCATCCACTGGACATAGACAGGTTTATAGTGTATCATCCACTGGACATAGACAGGCTATATAGTGTATCATCCACTGGACATAGACCGGTTATATAGTGTATCATCCACTGAATAGACAGGTTATATAGTATCATCCACTGGACAGACAGTCTATATAGTGTATCATCCTGGACATAGACAGTTATAGTATCATCCACTGGACATAGACAGCTATAGTGTATCCACTGGACAGAGACAGGCTAGACATAGACAGGCTATATAGTGTATCATCCACTGGACATAGACAGGCTATTATAGTGTATCATCCACTGGACATAGACAGGCTATATAGTGCATCCACTGGACATAGACAGGCTATATAGTGTACATCCACTGGACATAGACAGGCTATATAGTGTATCATCCACTGGACATAGACAGGCTATATAGTATCATCCACTGGACATAGACAGGCTATATAGGTATCATCCACTGGACATAGACAGGCTATATAGTGTATCACCACTGGACATAGACAGGTATCTGTGTATCAGCCATGGACATAGACAGGCTATATAGTAATCACCACTGGACATAGACAGCTCTATAGTGTATCATCCACTGGACATAGACAAGCTATATAGTGTATCATCCACTGGACATAGACAGGCTATATAGTGTATCTTCCACTGGACATAGACAGGCTATATAGTGTATCATCCACTGGACATACACAGGCTATATAGTGTATCATCCACTGGACATAGACAGGTTATATAGTGTATCATCCACTGGACATAGGCAGGCTATGTAGTGTATCATCCACTGGACATAGACTGGTTATATAGTGTATCATCCACTGGACATAGACAGGCTATATAGTGTATCATCCACTGGACATAAACAGGCTATATAGTGTATCATCCACTGGACATAGACAGGTTATATAGTGTATCATCCACTGGACATAGACAGGCTATATAATGTGTCATCCACTGGACATAGACAGGTTATATAGTGTATCATCCACTGGACATAGACAGGCTATATAGTGTATCATCCACTGGACATAGACCGGTTATATAGTGTATCATCCAGGGAGATAGACAGGCTATATAGTGTATCATCACTGACATAGACAGGCTATATAGTGTATCATCCACTGGACATAGACAGGTTATATAGTGTATCATCCACTGGACATAGACAGGCTATATAGTGTATCATTCACTGGACATAGACAGGCTATATAGTGTATCATCCACTGGACATAGACAGGCTATATATATCATCCACTGGACATAGACAGGCTATATAGTGTATCATCACTGGACATAGAAGGCTAATAGTGTTCATCCACTGGACATAGACAGGCTATATAGGTATCATCCACTGGACATAGACAGGCTATATAGTGTATCATCCACTGGACATACACAGGCTATATAGTGTATCATCCACTGGACATAGACAGGCTATATAGTGTATCATCCACTGGACATAGACAGGCTATATAGTGTATCATCCACTGGACATAGACAGGTTATATAGTGAATCATCCACTGGACATAGACAGGCTATATAGTGTATCATCCACTGGACATAGACAGGCTATATAGTGTATCATCCACTGGACATAGACAGGCTATATAGTGTATCATCCACTGGACATAGACAGGCTATATAGTGTATCATCCACTGGACATAGACAGGCTATATAGTGTATCATCCACTGGACATAGACAGGCTATATAGTGTATCATCCACTGGACATAGACAGGCTATATAGTGTATCATCCACTGGACATACACAGGCTATATAGTGTATCATCCACTGGACATAGACAGGCTATATAGTGTATCATCCACTGGACATAGACAGGCTATATAGTGTATCATCCACTGGACATACACAGGCTATATAGTGTATCATCCACTGGACATAGACAGGTTATATAGTGTATCATCCACTGGACATAGACAGGCTATAGTGGTTTTATGCAGGGGAGGAAGATTAGTTTGAATTAAGGGGAGATGGGTCGTTTTTCTGGTCCACCTTCTCCCTCGTGCTTAGCCCCACCATTAGTTTTTTGGATTTTAAGACGTTCGGCCCATTAATTTGACGACTTTAACACCTTTAGTTCCATTTCGTTGTCAATTTTAAGACCTTCCGTGCCATTTAGGTGTCTATTTTTTCCTGGCGAGAGAAAGCGAGCCTGTAATTTTAAGAGGAACCGTCCTTCGGCCGGGACATTTTTCTACCGAAAAATGTACAAAATTGTCTTGAATTAAGTTCTAAGGGGTATTTTTCTAAACTTAATGGAGGTCTAGCGAGGAAACTAAAACATATGTGAATAAATTAACTAATAGACCAAATAAACAACCAATAGACCCTTAAGGGGACATGGGCCGGTTTTTTGGCCTATTAATTCATGTATTCCTTTATTTCTTAGTTTCCTCGCTACACCTCCATCAAGCTAAGAAAAACACCCCTTAGATTAGACCAACTTTCAAGATAAATGTGTACATTTTTTCGGTAGAAAAATTTCCCGGCCGAAGGCCGGTTCCTCTTAAAATTACAGGCTCGTTATCGCTCGCCAGGAAGAAATCGACACACAAATGGCACGAAAGGTCTTAAAATTGACAACTAAATTGGGCAAAAGGTGTTAAAATCGCCAAACTAATGGGCCGAACGTCTTATAATCTCAAAACAAATGGGGCTTAACACGAGGGAGAAAGAGGACCAGAAAAACGGCCCATCTCCCCTTAAGGGTGTACTTTCTTATACGGTAGTTAAATGATATAACCTATTAATGTTGGTATAGCAAATTATTCTTGTAAGTCATCCATACTGTGTTTCCTTCCATACACTGTAAACAAAAAATCTAGGGTATGAAAAGGATATGAACGAGTTATATAAGATCATCGGGTATATGGATGGTGGTTTATATAAGATCATCGGGTATATGGATGGTGGTTTATCTTTCTAACTGGCATAAGATGGGTTTATTACCACCAATATACCTTTAAGGGGCTGCGGTACATCTTTTAACCGATTTATGTATATATTTATTATTTTGTTAAGTTTCCTCCCTAGACCTTCATCAAGCTTAACAAAATATCCCCAAAATAAGTCTGTACATTTTCCAGTAGAAAAATGTCCCGGCCAAAGGCCGATTCCTCCTAAACTACAGGCTCGGTATCGCTCGCCAAGAAAAAGTCGCACCCAATTGGTACGAAAGGTCTTAACACTGACAATGATTTGGGGCGAAAAATCTTAAAATCACCAAACTAATCTGAAAACTAATGGGGCTAAACATGAGGGAGAAGGTGGGCGGGGTTCAGAAGAAAAAATCTCCCCTTATCTTGGTAGATTATTACGGACGCTTTAAATACCCTTCTTGTTCAAACCCCAAATGTTTTAGAATGTACAGTTGGCCACATAAGTTCTGTTCCTGGTCGTGATCTTCGGTGTGAAAGTAAAATTAGTATGAATTAATTGCTAGTGTGGTTTATATTAATTATCAGTTGACTAATCTGATAAGTTAACCACTGCATAAGAAACTACACTTGTAATTCAATCATGGGCGTTATATTTCCATGTATAAGATCACGGAGAGGAACAGAACTTATGTGGGCAACTGTACATAAAATCATGGACTGTATAACAATTTCTGTGGCCAACTGTACCACGGCCCGACCTCAGGAAATACTTTCATTTCCGTACAAGATATATTCTGTTGACCCCAGGCTGGCTATCTCTTTCACCCCGGGGAGATTGCCTGTTATATTTTTCACCTTGTGTATTAGAGAGCATTATTTTCTTAAGGTTTTTAGTTTGTGTTCCTATATACCTCCATCAAGCTTAACCCCTGTCAAACGGGGATATTTGTAACTTCTACTACCTGCCTGGCGGGCATATTTACCCTAAACGAGCTTCATTCCATGCTCTTTTTCATGCATAAGCAAGAGCCAGAGCGTAATACAATTATGTATCCAAGAAAGGGCGATAATAGAGCTTTCCAATGACACCTGAATCACCCTTGTAAGACCAAGGGTTCTCTTGCAACGATCATGCAACACGAGTGGAAAAACCCTAAAATACAGTAATTTCCATAGTTTTTTCCTTGTCTCGCGAGGCAGTGGATGTGTAATGTTGTGGTGGAGACCTCAGTCGCGGCACTCGGTCTGTGCCGAGCGGTCAGAGCCCGCCTATCGTTCTCCCAACGCGTGAACTCTCTCAGAGCCGATAATGTGCTCAACATTCCTTTCGACATATGTCGGGCCCCGCAGGGGTGGCCATGGTTCTCTCGCCCGACATATGACAAACCCTGCGGCTTGAGTGTTAAAATTACACCCCCTAGAGTCCTAGACCCCCTTTCAAGATAAATTTCTAAATTTTTCGGTAGAAAAATGTCCCGGCCAGAGGCCGGTTCCTCTTAAATTACAGGCTGGCTATCGCTCGCCAGGAGAAAATCGACGCCTAAATGGTACGAAAGGTCTTAGAATTGACAGAAATATGGCGAAAGTTCTTAAAATCGCTAAACTAATGGGGCGAACGTCTTAAAATCTCAAAAGCAATGGGGCTAAACGTGAGGGAGAAGGGGGTCCAAAAAAATCCTTCAAGTGGAAATCTCCCCTTAACCTGTTCTGTACCGCCGACGTTCTTTTAACTTTATTCTGGCTACTATTAGACCCTCTTATTCAGTTTAAAAAGGGCCTCCAGCAATTAACAGGCTTCGAACTATCCCCCTTAACCCTTTTTACTACCACAGATCCTTCCTAAGCTGCACAAAATCGTCTAAATATAGCTATAATAAAATTGAAAAGACGTTGCCGGTACAAATTACTGGAAGACCTTTTAACCTCTTTCATACCGGCGACGTCTTTTTCATTTTAGTCTAGCTATATTGACAGGATTTTGTGCGGCTTAAGGAGAGGCTGAACTTTACACCCCCCCCCCATTCACCCTGTATAAGAGATTTTGTTTCTGGCATTATACCATTTTAATACCAATGGAAATGCTAAGACTCACTGAAAAAGCCATCACTCTATGTGCGCGCGCGCACACGCGAATTTCATCGCATTATATGTAACAATATTCAAAACATCAAAAAATAATTCAAATTCCCGACAATTTTGTTATGGCGTATCCTACAATCATCACCTACAACGTAGCTGGCTCTTTTTCCCATATTGAATAATTGAAGGTGCTGAAAAATGTAAATAACATATATATACGTTTGTGGCGCATTATTCGACATGAAATAAGTTGATTCAGGGAAAATATCAGAGGAGCGGCTAGTTTGACCACACCAAACAGGTGCCGTATAGTCCCATATATAGTGTGTAGAAAGGGAACGAAGCAGAGCAATATACATTTGAGTAGTTTCATTTTGAAGTTACCAATACATAATTTCCGGAAATCGCAGACGAATAAAATATTTATTTTACGTACCCAGAATCTTGCCTAAAATGGTCAAGTTACTCATGAAGAGGCATTTTCTATATTGCAGTTGTCAGAGAAAACGATAATAAGACGAGTTTTGTGGTATACAATACTAAAAAGTCTACAGTATATGTGTCATCATAATATAATTCACACACATATTATATGGGGGGGGGGGGGGGAGGGATGTCATATGGGTGTTTATGCCCTCATATGATATTCTCCATTGTTGAAAGAAGCATTTTAGACAAAAATACACACACAAAAAATGAACTGGGGTGGTCAAATTTGGTTGTTGGGAGGGGGGGGTTAAGGATGCGATATGGGTGTTTATGGACTCCTATGCTATTCTCCTATGTTAAAAGAAGCATATTAGACACTAAAAATCGTGAAATTTTGGCCTTGGGGTCAAATGAAGTTTGACAAGGATGTGTGGTATTCATAATGGGCAAATGAGATAGTTCGAACCCTGTTAATTACCGGAGACCCAATTATACCTGAATAAAATCGTCTAATAGTAGCCAGAATAAAGCTAAAAGGATGGCACCGGTATAGAAGGGGCTAAAACAATTACTTATTCAATAAAGTAGACGTGCCGTTTTGCCCAAAATCAAAACGGCATACCCAACTCTGCGATGGGTTACCATCATCACTACTAATACCATCATCAATTACAATCATCATAATCACTACTACTGCCATCATAACTACAACTGCCATCATCACTAAAACTGCCACAATCATCACGAGTACTGTCATCATCACCATTACTATGATCATCATCACTACTACAATTACAATTATCACTACTACTCTCACCATCATCACTGTCCATTGTCACTAGCATCTTAATCACTACTATCATCATTGATACTACAACTATCAACCATCATTACTAATATAATCACCCCCCTCTTACAATCATCATTACTACTGTTAACATCATCACTACTACTATAACCATCATCATTACTACTGTCACAAATATTACCATAATTTAGTCTACTGTCACCAACATCACTACTACTGCCATCATCACCATTACTATGAACTTCATCACCACAACTATAGTCATCATCACTACAAATTTCACCATCCTCACTACTACTCACCATAATCACTAATACTCACATCATCGTCACTACCATCATCACTACTGTCATTATTATCACTACAACTATCATCATTACTTGTCACCATCATCACTACTATTATGACCATCATTACTACTACTGTCACCATCATATCTACTACTGTCATCATCATCACTACTATCATCATCATCAATACAAATACAACCATCATCACTACAATTATCACCATTATCACTACTATCACCATCAATCCAAATATTACTACCATCACTTCTAATGCTAACTAAACTAATTTAACCTAGCAAATATGTAGCGAGATGTTTTCGCTCCCAGAACGAATGCGTTCTTAGTGTGACGTTAACCACTCCGTTAGAACCACATGGCTTGTCCTACAGTGACTCGCTAGGATCGCCAGGGCAGTGGATGTGGCTACAGTTGATGTATTATTGTGTGCTTTATTTCATATGAAAGCTTGTGTCATGGGTAGTCCAGAAAGGCTCTTTGTTTTCGCCCATGTCAAGGCTTTATATATATAATTGCAAAGTATATGTTTTATCATTAAGTAGTAATGATAGGAATTGAGAAAGAGAGAGAGAGAGTAGAACAGAGTGAGAGGAGGCGCGCAGTGTTTTTTACCATGCTTGGTGACGTCATGTTTGGCTGGCTTCTTTGTCATTGGCTGAAGGAATTGTTACCGCTTTTGTCTACGCGGTGCGAGCTAGTGCTAGTATGTACAGCTCTCTCGCCACTCTCTCCCTCAGATCTGGTTTCTAGAACGCATCCCTCTTATCCCTTTAATACCTGTCCTCCTCTCTGCACCTGAGAACCTTTTCCTCTGCCTATCTCTCTCATTTTCCATATCTTTCACCACCTTTTATTAATATTATACCCCCTCTGGTTAACTCTGCATAATCAGCTTCATGCTGGCCAGTTGTATTGTGCGTTAAGGTCTGATATAACCCATGTATGTTTAGTTGTTAAGATAAGTTGATCACGAAGCATTGGTTCAGTACATATCATATTGTTCAGTACTGCTTCCTGTAATTATTAGTGTTCTGCTGGATTAGATAATGCTAGACTAGGAGTCTAATACTATAAGGTATTGTTTCCGATGGGTGCTGGCTTTAGTTAAAAGCTGCACGACATACCTGAGAACTGGAGTTGATTGGGTAAATTCTAGTCTGTGTGCCATTGAGAGTAGAGCATGCACGAATGAGGGCTTTTTGCCTATACCATTCTGCACTGTTCTAAGCTCGTTGTTTGTCTTTGAGGTACGCCAGGAGAACGCTTAATACTTCGGTATTAAGGCTTCTCAAGAGAGCTACCCTTCATTATAACGTAATATTTGACGCACAGACTTGAGATTTGCACTAGGCTATGCGGCATGCCATGCACACCAGTATCTCGTATCATTGACTCTAGCTAGACTTTATCAGTCACAGTAGACATTAAGTATATTAAACCAATTACTCTTTTTATGCATACCCATTTATGATTACACAAGCATTTCGCAGCCTAGTTTGATGTAGTGAGACACAAACGACTTAGGCTCTTTTTGTTGATAGGAATACTGCATTGTCGTGGCGATTATTATTATTGTTGTGGCGTTTAGGATATTCTTGGCTCCGACTGCATTATATCTCCTGCCTTTTTGTGTGCATAGCCTGCACGAGCATTGTTCCGCTGCCTGCCTTTTTGGGTTCCATTTCCGATTCGAGCATCTTGATAGCATCTAACATTTAAAGAAGATTCCTTGTTGGTGTTGAAGGACTTTAGTGCACTTTCTTTCATGCAGGAGTGCCTGACATTTATTGATTAAAGTAACATAAGCCGTAACTTCTCTTACCACCTTACTTTGCATACCATAACCAAGCACCTTCGGTTATAGGTAGTAATAGGCTGTTTTCACATAACATTAAGCCTAGAGTAGACGCACATTTATTGAGAGTTTAATAACCTATTATTGCATATAGAACTCTGGAGAGTATTTTTGTGTTCTTTGTTCACTGGGAATATACATCAGAGGTTGGATCTAGCGCTTTCCGTTGTAGCATTTATGCCATTACTAGTCCAATGAATAAGAGCCCTGATATATTTAAACCTCAGTCGTAACAAATGGCGACCTTACCTAGGATTTGGTGAACCTACATTTATTAGCAGGGAACATTTGTTGTTTTGGGGAATATTTTGCGGGGATCAGCAAGAATAATATTTGTTTGCAACATAGAGTATTTCCGAGAATTTTTGTGTATATTGAGGTATAAGAGTTTGGGATGCTTCTTTTCTGAATATTGAGGTGGGAAATTTTTGTGAGCATCATGTCTTATACCGGATCAGAGGAGAATGGAGACACTGTACATAATGTCGAAACTGAGGAACAGCAGTATGATGAAATGGTTAATCAGGTGAACTGTGAGGAGGATGCTAGGATATTTTTGCAATGGCCTGTTACTGCCGAGCGGTTGGAGGGTATGGATCGGTATGGTCTTCAATGCCTGGCCACAGCTATCGGTCATGCGGGTACTAGGAGCATGACCAGGGATAACTTGATAACGTGTGTACTGGGCAGGGTGACTGGTGAGCGAGATGGGTTGAGTGCTCAGAGCCCTTCGGCCATGCTTCCCCTACACTCGACTCCCAGCCATCCCAGTAGTTTGCCGACCCCGAGTACGTTTCCACAGTTGGGTGGTGACTGGCAGGGTGGGTTGCCCCGGGGGGGACCACCGGTAATTTCAAACATTGTAGCACCTTCACCTCCTCAAGGGTTATCTCCAGAATTATTGCTTCGGCTCGAATTAGCTAAGATCGAAGAGAGAAAGGCTATCAGGGTATCTGAGGAGCAACAAAGGGCATGTGAGCTTCAGCAGCAACAAAGGGCAGGTGAGCAGCAAATAGAGCTAGCAAAAATCCAAGCTGAGTCGACTAGGTACTGTGCCGCCAGGGACGTAGAGAAGTCGCGAGTAGAGACAACGGGACAGCGACTTGGGGCTTGTAACCGTGCTCCTGATCAATCTCTCTCGCACTTATTGAAACTGGTTCCGGTGTTTGATGAGAGTGGTGTAACAGAATTTTTCGCACGCTTTGAGAAGAAGTGCCAGGAACACCAGTGGCCAGAGAATAAATGGGCAGCACTTGTATCCTCTAGATTAATAGGCAAGGGTCTTAAAGCCTATGATGTGTTACCTTTGGAGTGTATGAGGATCTCAAGGAGGCTGTCCTGAGGGCTTACGAACTGCAACCAGAAACGTACCGTTTGAAGTTCCGGGGTGTAACCAAGGGAAGAGATAGCACCTTTTTGGAACACGCCCGGGACTTGTCCGATGCTATGGGGAACTGGCTCCGATCTGAGAAGGTAACAACATTTGATGGACTTAAGCAGTTAATGATGTTGGAGCAGTTCTTTAAGAGCACGGGCGGTGATCTAACTTTGAACTTAAAGGAGAAAAACCCAAGAACTCTAGTCGAAGCAGCAGAAATGGCTGATCGACGGCTGTCGTTGATTCGGGGTTGCGGGTCCTCACAGAAGTACGATGCAAGTGCTAGGGACCGTTATCCTCCCCCTCCCCGTAGCAATGACACATTTAAACAAAAGAGCAATGAAACTAAAACTGAATCCAAACCTAACACCACGCCGTATGAGAAGTGTGACGCTCCTGCATAGTAGCCATGTGCGGGCATGCGCGAGTGTTGGCTGCCCAGCCGTTTAGAAACCAGCTGGTGGCAGCCGGCCGGCCGGATTTTCCTTAGTATATATCCTACGACAATGTAACTAATGTCTGGGATATTCTTATGTTGTTTCACAGCTTGAAGCTGCCCTTATTCTTAACCAACGCATCTTAGTATATTTTATTCTCGATAGTTGATTGTTTCATTATAATATATAAGATGTAAGTCTAGTGAGAGTGGGAGGAGACGAGCGGGAGAGAGAGAGACCGGCTGGGGGACGTTGCTTCGCGCAGGCGCGGAGAGTCTAGCTTGGGACGAGCCTGATGTTGCCAATTTGATCGCAACGTTAGGCTTAGTTTCGACTCACGCAAGGGGTAGAGGATTTTGACCCGGCAACGGTGTTGAGTGTTGCCAAGCATGGGATGTATTTCGCATGCCTAGGGTGGGGTCCAGACAGATTCAAGACTTAGAGCTCACCTCACTGTCGTACCCTTCGGACCCCCTTGATATCTATCCCTCTCAACCCCCCCTTAGAAACTTTCTCTCTTACTTTGTATCCCTTCCTTCCACTACTTCACCAATCTATTTAATTATCCCATCCCCTTGATAGACCTTATATCTATTATTGTATTAACGACGAGCTCTCAGATAATTAGATATGATTTTGGGCCTTATGCAGAGATGTAATTGTTTATGAGACCTAGGAAGCTTTTTTGTTGTCTCATATTTGGTGGTTTCATGCTTGCTAGTATGTTCTTGTGGCAGGTTAGCAGGGGCTAGACCGGGGGGGAGGCTTTTTGCGATCCTTTAAGTAAAGTCTGCTGGTGCGAGTCCTGTGGACCCGCACGACTTTACTAGGATACCCGTGGGAGTCTGGGGGCATTTTCTTGTCTGTGTTCCTGTGTGTCTAGTGTTGTGTTGTGTGAGGGCCCTTGCCTAGTCCACTCAGCACTGCGCTAGCACGTCTTGCTTTTGTTTTAGGGTCGCCAGGATAGAGTCAGATACTTGCGATCTGAGTCTCTCAAGAGAGCACCCTTTCAATTAGAGTAATTTGGCGCACAGACTTGGGAACGTTCCTAGGCTAGAGCAGGTGGCTCAGCCCGGGTATCCGAAGCCTATATCCTTCCGGCTAGACCTCTGCCGCCTGGCAGATTAACAGCTAGTGGTTTATTATTTCTGCATACTTGTTATTGTGCCACAGTTTTACTGTTCTTGTGAGCATTGTGAGTCAGGGTGTGGCTTAGAGACTCTGTCCGAGCAGGCTTGCCTGACTAAGAGTGAGAAGCACACCTGTATGTGGTTATGTTGCGAGTTGCTGCCTTTATTTAATTATAGCTATGCCATTATACACTGTATGGCCTATCACTAGTATTTATTCCTGCTTATGAGTTAAGAGTTCTCTAAATCCGTAACTTACTTTCTTTGCTAAGCATCAGATCCTACAGTAGCCGCATGCAGTTTAGAAACCTGCATCTTGTCTACCTGTACGATGTTTTGAGGACTGTTTGCTTTCACTTTCTTTCACACAGGGGTGATTAGTTGTATTAATTAACGTAACGTTAAATGTACTTTCTTCTAGTTTGTTATTAAATTGTTTCTGCAATTTAATTCCGTTATCTATCTTTTCCTTGAAGCTTTAAGTCAACTTAATTGTGTGATCTTTTATATAGCCTGCTTGACTATCAGCAGTCTATAGTGCGTGCACCCTGTAACCGAGTCATAGGATACCTTGTTGTCCAGGCAGGACTCTTTACGGTTTAGGGTGGTTTGTTGCCTGGGTTTATAGATAAGGGTTGGATCTAGCGTTTTCCGTTGTTGCTTGTTGCCGCATACCTAGTCCAATAGAAAGAGCCCAGTGTTTATATATCCCAGAACGTAACAGAAGAGTCAGGGGCTTTTTACATCACAGTATAAGCCGAAACCGAAATTTATGTGTTTTAAGTGCCACCAGGAGGGTCATAAGGCAAATGAGTGCCCTAGTCGACCTCCTCCGGCAGCCGTGTCTTTTGCTCACGGCATTGGAGTATTCAAGAGGACATCGGAGTTTGTTAGAGGCAATTCTTCCGAGGTAAATACACTGCCAGTGCAGAAGGATCCGGAAGGCTTATTCCCTGTCCGTGATGCCTTTAGTGACCACAGGGGACTCGGTTGTGTGGAGTGGGGGGTAGAAGACATGAGGTGAGAATTTTGCGTGACACTGGGGCATCGCAAACATTGTTGAGGAATTTCACTGGTAAACCTGTAAATACGGCGCGGGTGCTTGTGGTTCAGGGAGTTAATGCAACAAGGTCATACCCGCTTGTAAGAATGAAGATGGAAGTTGATGGTGTGACTCGTGACCTGGATGTAGGAATTGTGGAGAAGTTACCTGTTGGGGGCGTCGACCTCTTTCTCGGCAACGACTTTGCGGGGCCTACTTCTGAGGCTACACCCTTAGTCGTTGCCGAGAAGCCGGCCGACATGAGTACGGAGGAGCAGGAGTGGGTTGAGAAGTGTCCGGTGCAACCTATGGCGTGTGTTATCACTAGATCTCTTGCATCCAGGGAGTCACATTCTGGTCAACAGTCTTTAGACAAGCGGAGGAAAGGTACCGAGAAGGGGTTGGAAGTTAATGCGGTTGAGAGTTTAGTATCAACGGACATTCTCGGGGACTCATTATTAGGACCAATTTTCGAGTCTGGAGAAGACCCATTAACTGTTACTGAGAAGGCAGAGGATGGGCTTAAAAAGATGAAGAGACCGCAACGATACACGGAGAGAGAGCAACGGGAGGTTAAATTCAATGTAGGAGGGGGGCATGAGTTGTTTCGCAAACACTTAGATAAGCTTGCTCCTTCGGACATTCGTAAATTGTAATTAGAAGACCCGGAGGTTCTTGAATGTGGTACCGGTGCTGTTGAGTTGAAGGAGGACAGTGATGCACAGTCGGGAGATTTTTACAAGTATCCCCTGACGATCATGGAGGTTGCAACAAGGTACCCTGACGCGTATCCTATGAGAAATGGGTCAGCGAAGACGGTGGTCCGAAACTTGCTAGTGTATTTTTCCCGGTATGGTTACCCGCAGGTAATTCAGTCATACCAGGGATCCAACTTCACTTCTGGCCTCTTTGTTCAAGCAATGCCGCAGCATGGGATTGTTACGGTTGTGTCATCTGCGTATTATCCGGAGAGCCAGGGTGTGTTAGAGCGATGGCACTCAGCCTTGGAATCTGTGCTTCGTTGTTGTTGCTTTGAGAGTGGGAATGGTTGGGATCTTGGCCTGCCATGTGTTTTATTTGCTGCACGGGAGGTACCTGGGGAGAGTTTGGGATTCAGCCCTAATGAGCTCGTCTTTGGACACCATGTCAGAGGGCCTCTCCATATGGTTGAAGAAAGATGGGAGGGTGCAGAAAAACCTTGTTCTATGCTCAAGTATGTCCTCGACAGTCGAGAACGGATGTTGCGCAGTCTGGAGTTGGCTGGCCGTAATTCGACTAGCTCTCAGGCCCTCATGAAGGACAGGTACGACCTCCAGGTTAAACTCAGGGAGTTTCACGTGGGTCAGGAGGTGTTGATTCTACTGCCCCTTGTAGGTCATCCCTTATCCGCGAAGTACACTGGTCCTTATAGGGTGGGTGAGAGGCTATCGGACCTGGATTGCTTGGTGGCCGCTCCAGACAGACGTATGCGCAATCAGTTATGTCACGTTAATCTCATGAAGGAGTATGTGAGGCACCCCCCTGAGCCTCTCACTGTGCCTGTGATGACGTTTAGCAGTCAAGGTGGAGAAGGAGAACGGGACAGTCAAGCTCAGGTGGAGGATAACTGGAAGGATAAGAAAGTCAAATGGGCGCCTGAGTGTGAGAAGGCGTTTAGAGTAGTAAAACACCTGTTGTGCACTCACCCGATCCTCAGGGCCCCTGACTTTAGCCTACCTTTCCAACTAGCAACAGATGCTAGTGGTGTGGGGGCTGGTGCCGTCCTTGTGAAAAAGGACGATGATGGGCTGGAGCATCCTGTTAGTTTCTGCTCGGAGAAGTTCAATTCGGCCCAGGGGAGCTGCTCTGTTGTCGAGGAGGAGCTGCTGGCGGTTGTGCTTGCGCTGGGGCATTTCGGGGTCTATGTTCCAGCCTATGGTCCGGTCGTTGTAGTTTACCCAGATCATCACCCTCTCAAGTTCTTGGACCAGTTTCACAATCGGAATATGAGGCTGACCAGGTGGTCACTAAGGTTACTGGTATATAACCTGGACATACGCCATATTGCCGGTTGTGACAACGTGGTTGCAGATTGTCTTTCAAGGGTATATGATCCTGGGTAGATTGACACACGGGTAGCCTCCTGCTTTAGTTTGAATAGTATTTTGCGCTTGGTGCTTGTTGGCTCGCGGTTGTAGCCCAGCGTGTTGGGTCGTAAAGCAGGAGTTGAGCGTTTGGTATAGAAGAAAAAACTAGGCATGCCCCTATAGTGCAGCCGAAATAAACAAATTAAAAACATAAAAATCAAATAAAAACTCTTTCTTTGATAGTTGAATTTTTTCAGTATGTTATAGCAGTAATTCTGAGTTGCACTCCTCTCAGAATGCTGGGCTAGAGAAGCTCGCTCTTGAGGAGCATAACTACATATGATTTAACCTATTGTGTTGGGGAGGGTTATAATTTTGTAAAATGTTTTGTTGAAGAACTGTGCCAGATATTTTACTGCCGCTGGGTGATGGGAAGTAGAGATATAGCATGGGTTCTAACCATCAGATTTTGTTGAGCTTTGGGCCTCTGAGAAAAATCTTGGGGGGGGGGGTGACGTTAACCACTCCGTTAGAACCGCATGGCTTGTCCTACAGTGACTCGCTAGGATCGCCAGGGCAGTGGATGTGGCTACAGTTGATGTATTATTGTGCTTTATTTCATATGAAAGCTCGTGTCATGGGCAGTCCAGAAAGGCTCTTTGTTTTCGCCCATGTCAAGGCATTATATATTTAATTGCAAAGTATATGTTTTATCATTAAGTAGTAATGATAGGAATTGAGAGAGAGAGAGAGAGTAGAACAGAGTGAGAGGAGGCGCGCAGTATTTTTTACCATGTTTGGTGACGTCATGTTTGGCTGGCTTCTTTGTCATTGGCTGAAGGAATTGTTACCGCTTTTGTCTACGCGGTGCGAGCTAGTGCTAGTATATATACAGCTCTCTCGCCACTCTCTCCCTCAGATCTGGTTTCTAGAACGCATCCCTCTTATCCCTTTAATACCTGTCCTCCTCTCTGCACCTGAGACCCTTTTCCTCTGCCTATCTCTCTCATTTTCCATATCTTTCACCACCTTTTATTAATATTATACCCCCTCTGGTTAACTCTGCATAATCAGCTTCATGCTGGCCAGTTGTATTGTGCGTTAAGGTCTGATATAACCCATGTATGTTTAGTTGTTAAGATAAGTTGATCACGAAGCATTGAAGCCTTCATATTGTTCAGTACTGCTTCCTGTAATTATTAGTGTTCTGCTGGATTAGATAATGCTAGATTAGGAGTCTGATACTATAAGGTATTGTTTCCGATGGGTGCTGGCTTTAGTTAAAAGCTGCACGACATACCTGAGAACTGGAGTTGATTGGGTAAATTCTAGTCTGTGTGCCATTGAGAGTAGAGCATGCACGAATGAGGTCTTTTTGCCTATACCATTCTGCACTGTTCTAAGCTCGTTGTTTGTCTTTGAGGTACGCCAGGAGAACGCTTACTACTTCGGTATTAAGGTTTCTCAAGAGAGCTACCCTTCATTATAACGTAATATTTGACGCACAGACTTGAGATTTGCACTAGGCTATGCGGCATGCCATGCGCACCAGTATCTCGTATCATTGACTCTAGCTAGACTTTATTAGTCACAGTAGACATTAAGTATATTAAACCAATTACTCTTTTTATGCATACCCGTTTATGATTACACAAGCATTTCGCAGCCTAGTTTGATGTATTGAGATACAAACGACTTAGGCTCTTTTTGTTGATAGGAATACTGCATTGTTGTGGCGATTATTATTATTGTTGTGGCGTTTAGGATATTCTTGGCTCCGACTGCATTATATCTCCTGCCTTTTTGTGTGCATAGCCTGCACGAGCATTGTTCCGCTGCCTGCCTTTTTGGGTTCCATTTCCGATTCGAGCATCTTGATAGCATCTAACATTTAAAGAAGATTCCTTGTTGGTGTTGAAGGACTTTAGTGCACTTTCTTTCATGCAGGAGTGCCTGACATTTATTGATTAGAGTAACGTAAGCTGTAACTTCTCTTACCACCTTACTTTGCATACCATAACCAAGCACCTTCGGTTATAGGTAGTAATAGGCTGTTTTCACATAACATTAAGCCTAGAGTAGACGCACATTTATTGAGAGTTTAATAACCTATTATTGCATATAGAACTCTGGAGAGTATTTGTGTTCTTTGTTCACTGGGAATATACATCAGAGGTTGGATCTAGCGCTTTCCGTTGTAGCATTTATGCCATTACTAGTCCAATGAATAAGAGCCCTGATATATTTAAACCTCAGTCGTAACATTAGTGTGAGAGCCCCTTCAGGGCTCACACATTAAGAACCCCATCATTGCTTTGGGGGGGGGTCCGGGAGATGGGGGGGGGGGGGTCCGGGAGATGGGCGGGGGGGGGCAAAACCATATTTTGGACTAAAATAATAACTATTGCATTAATTAAAAAAATCTTTTTTGACTGACGTTTGCATTCACGCAACAAATGTTCGTGTGAAATTTGGTGAAAATCCGTCCAACGGTCTAGGAGGAGTTCCGAAACAGACGGACGACGACGACGACGACAGACATTTTTTTCGTGTGGTACCCCCTATACGGGGGCGATACGAAACTCTGCTTACGCAGAGTTGATTAAGCTTTTAATCTGGCTGTCATTAGACGAATTTACACAGCTTAGAAAGAATTTGTAGGAGACAAGAGTGTTATCCCTTTTGAATGCTGAAGGTCATTCCTAAGCTGTATAAAAACAATTATATAGCCCAAATAAGGTGAGAAATGCGTCTCGTATACTGAAAGGGTTAAAAAACAATCCTTTGTATTCCTTGTTCGTTACCCTGTTACGTGTTATTAAATATAGTCCCATGCAGTACACATGTGTAGTAGTTATTATCCCTCGTGTATATTTTTTTTTTTTTTTTTTTCTATGTGATTGAGGGAGGCAAAAGGCATAACTGCCTATAGAGAGTGCCTCCCCCATAGTTGAAAGAGTGACAGGGCCAAAATCAAGGGACGTTCGAGCCAAAATGCCTGGACACACAGAGTTTGAAGCAATTTAAGTCATAGGAAGAGGGAAAGACTGATTCTGGGAGAGAGTTCCAGAGCTCAGCTGTTGAGTAGAAGAAAGTTTGAGAGTAACGTTTCACTCTTGGGTTGGAGAGTTGCACAGAGTAGGGGTGGGATTGAGTTGCAAGACGGGTACCACGTGCCCTACGTAAAGGAGGTGGTATGCACTGGGATAGCTCTGAGGAACACTGATTATTATAGTAGCGATAGAATAGCGAGAGAGATGCAACATTGCGGCGGAGAGAGAGAGATTGCAGAGAGTTGGTGAGTGGACGGGAGTTAATGATACGAAAGGCCTTCCTTTCAACTTTGTCTAGGAGAGCGGTGTGAGAGGAACCTCCCCACACATGTGAACAATACTCAATACAAGGGCGCACTATGCCCCTGTACAGAGCAAGAAGCTGTGCAGGGGAAAAGAACCCCCTAAGGCGGTTGAGCACACCCAGCTTCTGGGAGGCTGCCTTAGCAAGACTGGTAATATGGTCCTTCCAAATGAGAGCAGAAGAAAAAGAGACACCAAGAATATTGAGAGAAGATGAAGGGTTGATTTTTGTATTGTTGAAGAATAAGGGATAGTCCGCTGGGAGATCCTGACGGGTAGATAGATGGAGAAATTGGGTTTTGGAAGCATTAAAGTTAACAAGGTTTTTTCTGCCCCAATTGGAAATAGTATTTAGATCAGAATTTAAGAGTTCTATGGCTTCATTACGTTTGTCGTTGAGGGATTGCTGGCTGGGGCGTTCTGAAAAACTAATGGAGTAGTGTAAGGTTGAGTCGTCTGCGTATGAATGGATGGGAATTAAGGTACAGTTAAGGAGATCATTTATAAAAATTAGAAAGAGAATAGGAGATAGGACAGAGCCCTGAGGAACACCGGAGTTTATAGGGTGAGGAAGTGAACAATGGCCGTCCACAACCGCAGCTATGGAACGGCCGGAAAGGAAATTAGAGACAAAGGCACAGATTGAGGGATAGAAACCGAAGGAGGGTAGTTTAGAAATTAAAGATTTATGCCAGACTCTATCGAAGGCTTTCGATATGTCTAGTGCAATAGAAAAAGTCTCACCGAAGTCCCGAAAGGAGGATGACCAAGAGTTAGTAAGATATGAAAGAAGATCACCAGTAGAGCGACCCTTAAGGAAGCCATACTGGCGATCTGAGAGCAGATTATGAGAAGAGAAATGCTTAAGAAATTTGGAAGCAAGAATAGTTTCAAAAACTTTAGAAAGACGATATACAGTACAGTAGCCTTCATATGGAGCTATGATGGTCAATCCACTAAGTGTTCAGCGTCAGCATTATTACAGCACATGTAGCAGTATATCTGTGTGTTTCTCTGAGTATGCCCGTGCGTGTGTGCTGTATGGCTCCGCGTACTGTCTATACGCGTGTATCTGTGTGTACTGTATATGTGTGCTGTGTCTGTGGGTGTGTGTTATAATAAAGTAGACGTGCCGTTTTGCCCAAAATCAAAACGGCATACCCAACTCTGCGATGGGTTACCATCATCACTACTAATACCATCATTAATCACAATCATCATAATCACTACTACTGCCATCATCACTACAACTGCCACAATTATCACGAGTACTGTCATCATCACCATTACTATGATCATCATCACTACTACAATTACAATCATCACTACTACTCTCAACATCATCACTGTCCATTGTCACTAGCATCTTAATCACTACTATCATCATTGATACTACAACTATCAACCATCATTACTAATATCATCACCACCATCTTACAATCATCATTACTACTGTTAACATCATCACTACTACTATAACCATCATAATTACTACTGTCACAAATATTACCATCATTTATTCTACTGTCAGCATCATCACTACTACTGCCATCATCACCATTACTATGATCGATCTTCATCACCACAACTATTGTCATCATCACTACAAATTTCACCATCCTCACTACTACTCACCATAATCACTAATACTCACACCATAGTAACTACCATTATCACTACTGTCATCATTATCACTACAACTATCATCATTACTGGTCACCATCATCACTACTATTATGACCATCATCACTACTACTAGTACTGTCACCATCATATCTACTACTGTCACCATCATCACTACTGTCATCATCATCAATACAACTACAACCATCATCACTACTATTATCACCATTATCACTACTATCACCATAAATCCAAATATTACTACCATCATTTCTAATGCCAACTAAACTAACTTAACCTAGCAACTGCGTAGCGAGATGTTTCCGCTCCCAGAACGTATGCGTTCTTAGTGTGTGAGCCCCTTCGGGGCTCACACACTAAGATCGCCATCATTGCTGGATGGAGGGGGGGGGGGATGGTTGGGGGTCCGGGAGGGGGTAGGGGGCTTCGTAAAACCATATTTTGGACCTAAAATCATAACTATTGCATAAATTCAAAAAATCTTTTTTGACGCATTCACGCAACAAATGTTCGTGTGAAATTTGGTGAAAATCCGTCCAACGGTTTAGGAGGAGTTCCGAGACAGATGAACGACGACGACGACGACGACGACAGACATTTTTTTCGTGTGGTACCCACTATATGGGGGGGGGGGCGATACCAAACTCTGCTTACGCAGTTTATTACAGTTTATTAAAAACTGCAGCCGTAGTCTGAAAATGTAAAGACAACAATTAACCAGTTAAATATTATGTACTAGGTTTGTAGATGCCTTTCGAGTTGAGATAATAGTTGCACATTTTTCAAAGGATTTGCTGAATGCTTATGAACAAAATATGGATAACTGAGATGCTGGGTCTATCTACGTGCGTATTATATCTGTGTACGAGTGTGTGTGTGTTTTATGTGTGTTTGTTTGTTGTATCTATATATATGCGTGTGTGTGTGTTTTATGTGTTTGCTGTATCTATATGTATACGTGCGCGTGTGTGTGTGTGTGTGTGTGTGTATGTATGTGCGTGTGTGTGTCAGTGGAACTGTTCCCGTCTGGTCTATTTCAGGGAGTAATGGTGCCTGGACATTCTCCTCTCACTGGGTTTGTGTGTGTGTGTGTTTATGTGTGTGAGTATGTTTGTCAGTTAAACTGTTCCTGTTTCTGGTCTATTTCAGGAAGTAATGGTGACTGGACATGCTTTCGGAGGGTCTGTGTGTGTGTGTGTTTGTGCGGGTGTGTATATGGTTGTGTGTGGATCTGTGTGTGTGTGTGTGTGTGTATGTATGTGTGATGCCAACTACACTTTTTCGCTTGTCTGTGTATTATTTGCTTATGAGTGAATGGACAGTTATTCGCAAGTCCAGTTGTTATAGAAATACTTATGCACAGGATGCTAGATAGTTTACGAGCACAGCATTGGTAAAATGTACATATCATACTGGATGTTATTATTACTGTTTTAACGTCAAGGCAAGTCTCTATCTGCGCTTCTGCCTGTGTGTGTGTTTTTTTTTTCTATGTGGATGAGAGACAAAAGGCAGAACTGCCTGTAACGAGTGCCTCTCCCAGTTGAAAGAGTGACAGGGCCAAAATCAAGGAACGTTCGAGCCAAAATGCATGGACACACAGAGTTTGAAGCAATTTAAGTCATAGGATGAAGGGAAGATGGATTCAGGGAGAGAGTTCCAGACCTCAGCTGTTGAATAGAAGAAGGTTTGAAAATATCGTTTCACTCTAGGATTGGAGAGTTGCACAGAGTTGGGATGGGATTGTGTTGCAAGACGGGTGCTATGTACTTTACGTAGAGGAGGTGGTATACACTGAGAGAGCTCTGAAGAACATTGATTATTGTAATAGCGGTAGAATAGCGAGAGAGATGCAACACTGCGGCGAAGAGAGAGAGATTGCAAAGAGTCAGTGAGTGGATGTGAGTTAATGAGACAAAAGGTTGTGTGAGAGGATCCTCCCCACACATGCGAACAATACTCAATACATGGACACACTGTGCCCCTGTAAGAGCAAGAAGCTGTGCCGTGTGCAGGGGTAAAGAATTCCCGGAGGCGGTTGAGCACACCCAGCTTCTGGAAAGCTGTTATAGCAAGGGTGGTAATATGGTCTTTCCAAGTGAGATCAGGAGTGAAAGAGATTCCTAAAATATTGAGAGAAGATGAAGGATTGATTTGTATAATGTTGAAGTATAAGGGATAGTCCTGTGGGAGTTCTCTACGGGTATATAAATGGAGAAATTGGGTTTTTGGAAGCATTGAAAGTAACAAGATTTTCTCTGTCCCAAATGGAAATGGTTGATAGGTCAAAATTCAAGTGTCTTATGATATCTTTGTGCGATTTTTTGAGTGCTTGCTTATTGGGGAGTTCTGGAAAACTAGTTGAATAGTGTAAGGTAGAGTCATCAGCATATGAATGGATAGGACTGGAGGTACAGTTGAGAAGATCATTAATGAACATTAGAAAGAGAATTGGAGATAGGACAGAACCCGGAGGCGCACCAGAGAGATGACCGTTCACAACCGTAGCTATGGAACGGCCAGAAAGGAAATTCAAGATATAGTCACACATAGAGGGATAGCAACCGAAGGAGGGTAGTTTAGAAATTAGAGATTTGTGCCACACTCTAGCACAAGCCTTTGATATGTCTAGCACAATAGAAAAGGTTTCACCGAAGTCCCGGAAGGAGAATGACCAAGAGTTAGTAAGATTTGAAAGGAGATTCCCAGTAGAGCAACCATAAAGGAATCTATACTTGCGATCTGAGAGTAGATTATGAGAAGTGAGATGCTTAACCCGGGAGCTGCCAGGAGACTCTTAAGAGGTTTTACTGGGCAACTGCGGGGAGACTCTTAAGATCCTAGGCCTAAAAAAAAACTTTTAAAAGGACCCTGTAGCACTTGAAACTTTTGTTTTTTTCCTCCATACCTCATATCACTTCTCCACATATGTCAAAGTCCCCTCCTTCTCCCCCCCCCCTTCAATTATCACCTATTTTCCCTGTTATTCCCTTATTCTTTGGTATATTTCCGTGCTAACATTAGCAAAGCCGATTGCAGGGTGTGGTTATGTGCCTAGCGAGTGTGTTGGCAGAGGTAGATGGTGGGGTGAGACTGTCAGTCATGCTCCAGAGCTCGCGAGAGGAAGGGTTGCCTCGCTGTGCTCCACATTTCATGAATGGGCCACTCCATGTTTATTCGCGAAAGTGACCATATAAACACTATTCCCACTTGTTTTATTGTTGTCACATGTTACTATCTTCATATTAAACGTAAAATAGGCGCATATGGATAAGTATTAATTATATTTATGGTAATTTAACAATTTTAGTGAGGATAGAGTCATAATACCTACGCACAGGGGTATGGTGTATACTACAGGGGCTATACTACAGCCCAGAGATTAAGAAATTTTGAAGTAAGAATAATTTCAAAAACTTTGGAGATGCAAGAAATGAGAGCAATTGGACAATAGTTGGAGGGTTGAGAGCGGCCACCCTTCTTTGGGACAGGTTGAATGAGAGCAAACTTCCAGCAAGACGGAAGAGTTTGTCTAGGGATGGAGTCAGCACGGAAGCACAGTTTATGAGCACAACTTGAGGAACACCATCCGCCTTCTTAGTATTAAGCCCAGAGAGGGTAGCAAGTACATCTTTAGAAGAGATTAGGATATTAGGCATGAGTAAGTGAGAGGGGAGTGGAGAGGGAAGAATAGCACCGGAATCATCCAAGGTGGAGTTTCTATTGAAAGTTTGAGCGAAGAGTTCAGCTTTGTCAGAGGAAGAAGTGACGATGGTGCCGTTAGAGTGGAAAAGGGGAGGAAAAGACGAGGAAGAAAAATTGTTGAAGAGGTTTTTGGCTAGATGCCAGAAAGCTTTGGAAGAGCTAGGGTTGGATAGTTCAGTACATTTATTATTGATGAGAGAGTGTTTGGCGAGTCGAAGAACAGATTTGGCTTGATTCCGAGCAGAAACATAGGAAGAATGAGATTCTTGAGTTTAAAGGGAACGGTACCGTTTGAATGTTTCCTCCTTGTTGCGGACAGCAGTAGAACAAACGTGAGTAAACCAAGATTTTTTAGCATTAGACTGAGGGAAAGAAAATGGAATGTATGCTTCCATGCCCGTGAGGATTACCTCGGTAATACGTTCAGCACTCTCCAAGGGTTCCTGGCCACGGAAGCAAAAGTCATTCCATGGGAAATCAAAGAAGTACTGAAAGCCTCCCAGTCGGCAGCGCCAGAGTGCCACAAGCGCCGCTGGTTGGGAGGATCGGGTGGCCGTACCGGAGAGATTATAGGTTTGATTCCCGGAGGGAAGTAGAGAAAAACAAATATTTAGTAGGGCCCCGCAGTCATTGACGATATTGCCTATTAATATAATAGTCTCCATTCAACACCCGCGTCAGCCATTTGAATTAACCACCGCGGGAGGAACAGGAGAACCACTTCATAAGTGCAACGCGTATTCTCTTATGGAATCGTCATTATGAATTGGGTACCCTACAGAAAAAAAATCTGTAAAAAATAAAAAAGATAAATTAACTTAATGTCTGTTATATTATGGCTTTCCATGTGTGGATCTCTTGTGCGTGGCTACCCGACGCCCGGTCCCCTAGCGGCCATTTCGTCCTTCAATGATATATCAAGATACCACAAAAAAAGACACGAATGGGAAGTGGGATGGATGGGAGGGTTTATATATCGTCAATGACTGCGGGGCCCTACTAAATATTAGGTTTCTCTACTTCCCTCCGGGAATCAAACCTATAATTTAATAGTGGCCCCTTCGTCATTGACGATATTGCCTAGATTACCAAAACTGGAGGGGGACATTCGTGACCCAGCACACCACCAGCCATAGGTACTAACCAAGAATCCGTATAACAATTTAAGTGTCTATTGTGTACATACAATAGTTTAAAAAATAGAAAAAAGGGCAAGCAGTGCGTTACTTCGAAGAAGAGCTGCTTGTATGTGACTTGATTTCCGCTTGGAATCCTTCACATATTAAATGGGAACACTCTTGTACTCCCATACTTAGACCCAGTATTCCTTGGAATATGTTTGGCCTTTAAACTTATTAGTACATAGTTGCGACTATGATAGATTTCTAAAGAAGAGTTGAACGCAAACTTTGAATGCAACTAGTTTGCCTCATCTCACCGCTCGTGATTCGTGATCTTATCACAGTCTCAGGCGGAGGGGTTGCGTACCCCTTGTAATATTTGATCGACTAGATACAACTGGTCGTATCTCACAATAAGATCTTAAATTAAAACAAAAGAAAAAAAAAATTAATGGCGAGCTGTATATTCAGCTCGCTTCATTAATATCACAGATCGTGACTTCCTTATAATTATCTGGCGGAGAGGTTCTAGGGGTCTATGGGCTTACCAGCATGTCCCCCCCCTCCCCCCTTTTCCTTTCCCCTAAATTGCTAAGCCCCTGGACTAGATAGACCCGCTGCCGTGATGCCACACAGGGCAGTTGTGGCTTATTCGGAGCCATATACAGGCATTGTGTCCAGAGACCTCGGTTGGGGAAAAAAAAAAAACTTAGTGCTAGTTATGCCCCCAATGGAAGGTTTTGCAAAACCTTAGGGGTAAAAAACTCTAACTGGCTAAGTAAATAACGGCACTTTCATAACCGTCGGGAGGAAGAGAACTCCGTCTTCAAAACTACTAACTAGGACACATCCCCCACTTGGAGTGTCCAATCATACTAGGAAAAAACCGAATATAAAAATAACCCTTTCTCGGTCTGTTCTTGTCTGTTACTGACCAACGTACCACCTGTCCAGCAGGGTTGAAGGTTTTGGTCCTCCAATAACCCCCCCCCCCCTTTCTAAAAGCAGCTTACCACGAAGGTATCATACCTTCAGATCCGTTGCCACACCATGCCCAAAGAGTGATTGGTTGAGCGAGAGAGAGAGGGAAGATAACCCATGAGAGGACTAGGATGGCTCGGCGGGATGATCCCTGTCACGGGTCAGACCGTGACTGTGATTATATACTATAGGGTTAGCTATATTTCTCGAGCGCGGGAAAAATTGGGGAGGCGGGAACAGCTGTAGAGAAAGGGAGAGAAGAGGGGTGGAGGCACAGGCATAGGCCTGTGTACCGCTAGGCACCTCGCGTACATGTGTGCGTGTGTGCGTTCTTGCTTGTGAGCGTGGGTAGGACGCCGTTACGCGTACATGTGTGTGTGCGTTCATGTTGTAGGCGTGGTCATAGGGAGTGTCCAGTCTTTTCATTGGCACCAAATTCAAAATGTGATGGGGGAGGGGAAAACCGAGGTTATATAGGGGGCAGGAATGCCCAGGACAGGCCTTATTCTCCTCCTGCCCGACCCCAACGAGATAGTCCAATTTTGTTGTGCCCGCGATGAATGGGTCGGCAGGGCTGCGAGGCCTAATTCAACCATAATCAGGTGAGTCCAATTCAGTTAGACAAGTGTCAATGTTGATTGAGATATCCAGAGTGATGTGTGGTGGTGAGAGTGATGTGTGGTGGTGTGCTTGTGTGCGTTGGCCAGTCACCAGGACTGTGCCAGACCGTGCACATGGCCAAGGTTGTGACGCCGACCGAATTAGCTTATGCTATGGCCGAGAATGGCAGGTGTAAGCATGACCCCACAGAGGGCTTGCTAAAGGCTAGGGATGCCCAGGGCGACATAGTTCTCCTGCGGCGATATCCCACTGATTTAGCTATGCACGTGGCCAGGGGTGTGTGTGGATGTGTGCGGGTGTGGTGAGTGACGCCGTAACGCTTAACCCCACAGAGGGTGAGGTTACCACTAGAGGGTAGTCGGCTTGAAGGGCTTGTCGTACTGCCCGTTTTGAGACCCTTTGATTAGGCAACTCTCATTAGTCTAGCGAGTCACGTGTGTGTGGATGTGTGCGGATGTGTGAGTGACGCCGTAACGCTTAACCCCACAGAGGGTGAGGTTACCGCTAGAGGATAGTCGGCTTGAAGGGCTTGTCGTACTGCCCGTTTTGAGACCCTTTGATTAGGCAACTCTCATTAGTCTAGCGAGTCACGTGTGTGTGGATGTGTGCGGATGTGTGAGTGACGCCGTAACGCTTAACCCCACAGAGGGTGAGGTTACCGCTAGAGGATAGTCGGCTTGAAGGGCTTGTCGTACTGCCCGTTTTGAGACCCTTTGATTAGGCAACTCTCATTAGTCTAGCGAGTCACGTGTGTGTGGATGTGTGCGGATGTGTGAGTGACGCCGTAGCATCTTAACCCCACAGAGGGTGATGGTTAACGCTAGAGGAGTGTCGGCTTGAAGGACTTGTCGCACTGCCGTTTTGAGACCCTTTAATTAGGCAACTCTCATTAGTCTAGCGAGTCACGTAACTGAGGAGGTGAGAGAGAGAGAGAGTGATGAGTGTGATTGACGGGTACTGTGAGTGTGGGAAAATCTCGTAGTACCTTATTCGATCATGCGGTCATTTGCTGGGCGACGATATCACAGTAGACTAAAGGGTTGGTTGATGTGAGATTTCGTGTGACAAGCAGTAATCAGTATAATGATTTGGGGTAATCTTAGGGGTAGTTATAATACTAGGTAATTGTATTTAGGTAAGTGGATTAGATAAGTGGGTTAGATTGAGTGGCTGAGTGTGTGAATGAATTGTCTCTTTGATAAATGCAATTTCAGTGTCGCTATTCAATAAAACCATTTTAGTAGGAATGTTTGTTTCTTTAATTCTTACTAACTTTAAGAATATAATTATTATCAATATATACCTATCATTACAATAAATCCGTGTACTCTATTATCCCGCAAGCTGGGAACTGCAATTTTCTTTTCAAATATATTACTGCATCGAGTCAGTATAGATATAAATGTATAGCATGTTCTGGGACTTTTGTTGCCATAATTTCACAAGGGATATTGTCTATTTTGATCTAAAGTAACGACACTATCAAGTATAGGTTTATTTCCTAGATAATGGGCAAGTGTTACAGTAACCTATTAGTCTTATGATCTATTACAATTGGCGATCTGGACAGGATTACTATTACAATTGGCACCGGGCATGATCTATTACAAGTGGCGACCGTGATACAGGACCAGTTTCTGATGTAGATGTACGGGATAATGAAGGATTTGTTGTATAATTGTGTTCATACAAAAGTAGCCCCACGCGGGAAATTTTCTTTTTTTCTTTCCCCTCGTGGTCAAGTCACATCCTGGGAGCGTCGGTGAACCTCCTTGTGTAAACAAGTGAATTCCTTTTCCCATCGCTCGCGCGCCCCACATTGTTTCATAATATTTAGTTCTACGATTCGCTTTGAGAAGTAATTGTGTCCGATAATTTTTGTTTGCTTGTCTATAATTGATCTCTGTTGATTTTTTTTTTTGTGATTGTCGCTGTGATTTTATGCCATGTGGAATAGTTTCCTTTAAATTCGTTCATCATACGCAAGTGCTGTGATCGATCGTTTAAGGATAGAGGGAAGTGTTTGTAATCCGGCCGAGTCGTTGTTGTTTCTCTTATTCCGGGATCATAAATCTAGACAGTTTCAGTTAAATGGGTCAGTTGTGTGTCGGGCATGATTTTTTTTTTTGCTTTGATTATTCTATTCCTCTCTTAAAAATCTGTTGTTCCTTGCCAAGGACAAGAGGGAGAGGGAGGAACGAGCATTGGATAGGACGAATACTAAATAAGTGAGGGATTGCGTAGCAGCAAGGGTTGGGATAGAAAGGGAAGACCATAGGAAAAGTTAGAGGAGACAGAGAGAGCGTCAGAGGAGGCTCGATCCTGCTTAAACTTGGGAAAAGTGTCGGGGTAGTGATGAGAGGGTAGGCCTGCGCAGCTTAGGCTCGCGGAGAGTCTGGGTGTTGTGATGAATAGCAACAGTGCATATTGCTAGCCAGCATCAGGTGAAAACTCGGGAAGGCCATCGTTGAATGAGGTCTGGGGCGTAAGTCGGGTTAAATAGTGGGGAGACTGATGATAGAGGGAGTCAACAAGAAGTAGCGTGATATATAATACGGGAGGGGAGGGGATGAAATGTTGTTTGTTCGCTTTTATTCTGCCGCTTCCAAATTTTATACAGGTACTGAGTCAGCCAGGCGTTCGTCGGGAGATTGGAGAACCCACGGCAGGAATCCTGGCCCTCAAGAAACGACGCCCAAGGATCCCTCATCAAGTCAAAACAAATGTTTATACCCAGCAGTCCATAGAGTTGAGCCGATTTTTTGTTTACACTGTTTCTTCACATACCTCATGTAAACCGTGTCTCACAACATCTCTTTTTACATGACATTAGCTGAGCTTAATTGTGTGTTCATTGTAAATGAGTGGGCAAAGCCACTAGTTTTCACTGTAAAAATAAGTGGGTTGACCACCTGCAGGTTTATGTCGCTGGCCGTGAATGAGACCTCAGGAGTTTTCCCCTTTCAGTAGAAATTTTAACGTAAATGCAGAGGGGTTTTTCTACTCAAGGGCGATCATTTAATGCACCAGCGACAGGTTAGACTCACACCACAGTATGGAAGACACCCTGAATGACACCTGAGTGATTTTAGCAGAGCAAAATCAATGTTAGTAGGGGGGAATGTCACGGGTCAGACCGTGACTGTGATTATATACTATAGGGTTAGCTATATTTCTCGAGCGCGGGAAAAATTGGGGAGGCGGGAACAGCTGTAGAGAAAGGGAGAGAAGAGGGGTGGAGGCACAGGCATAGGCCTGTGTACCGCTAGGCACCTCGCGTACATGTGTGCGTGTGTGCGTTCTTGCTTGTGAGCGTGGGTAGGACGCCGTTACGCGTACATGTGTGTGTGCGTTCATGTTGTAGGCGTGGTCATAGGGAGTGTCCAGTCTTTTCATTGGCACCAAATTCAAAATGTGATGGGGGAGGGGAAAAACGAGGTTATATAGGGGGCAGGAATGCCCAGGACAGGCCTTATTCTCCTCCTGCCCGACCCCAACGAGATAGTCCAATTTTGTTGTGCCCGCGATGAATGGGTCGGCAGGGCTGCGAGGCCTAATTCAACCATAATCAGGTGAGTCCAATTCAGTTAGACAAGTGTCAACGTTGATTGAGATATCCAGAGTGATGTGTGGTGGTGAGAGTGATGTGTGGTGGTGTGCTTGTGTGCGTTGGCCAGTCACCAGGACTGTGCCAGACCGTGCACATGGCCAAGGTTGTGACGCCGACCGAATTAGCTTATGCTATGGCCGAGAATGGCAGGTGTAAGCATGACCCCACAGAGGGCTTGCTAAAGGCTAGGGATGCCCAGGGCGACATAGTTCTCCTGCGGCGATATCCCACTGATTTAGCTATGCACGTGGCCAGGGGGGGGTGGGGATGGGTGCGGGTGTGGTGAGTGACGCCGTAACGCTTAACCCCACAGAGGGTGAGGTTACCACTAGAGAGTAGTCGGCTTGAAGGCTTGTCGTACTGCCCGTTTTGAGACCCTTTGATTAGGCAACTCTCATTAGTCTAGCGAGTCACGTGTGTGTGGATGTGTGCGGATGTGTGAGTGACGCCGTAACGCTTAACCCCACAGAGGGTGAGGTTACCGCTAGAGGATAGTCGGCTTGAAGGGCTTGTCGTACTGCCCGTTTTGAGACCCTTTGATTAGGCAACTCTCATTAGTCTAGCGAGTCACGTGTGTGTGGATGTGTGCGGATGTGTGAGTGACGCCGTAACGCTTAACCCCACAGAGGGTGAGGTTACCGCTAGAGGATAGTCGGCTTGAAGGGCTTGTCGTACTGCCCGTTTTGAGACCCTTTGATTAGGCAACTCTCATTAGTCTAGCGAGTCACGTGTGTGTGGATGTGTGCGGATGTGTGAGTGACGCCGTAGCATCTTAACCCCACAGAGGGTGATGGTTAACGCTAGAGGAGTGTCGGCTTGAAGGACTTGTCGCACTGCCGTTTTGAGACCCTTTAATTAGGCAACTCTCATTAGTCTAGCGAGTCACGTAACTGAGGAGGTGAGAGAGAGAGAGAGTGATGAGTGTGATTGACGGGTACTGTGAGTGTGGGAAAATCTCGTAGTACCTTATTCGATCATGCGGTCATTTGCTGGGCGACGATATCACAGTAGACTAAAGGGTTGGTTGATGTGAGATTTCGTGTGACAAGCAGTAATCAGTATAATGATTTGGGGTAATCTTAGGGGTAGTTATAATACTAGGTAATTGTATTTAGGTAAGTGGATTAGATAAGTGGGTTAGATTGAGTGGCTGAGTGTGTGAATGAAATTGTCTCTTTGATAAATGCAATTTCAGTGTCGCTATTCAATAAAACCATTTTAGTAGGAATGTTTGTTTCTTTAATTCTTACTAACTTTAAGAATATAATTATCAATATATACCTATCATTACAATAAATCCGTGTACTCTATTATCCCGCAAGCTGGGAACTGCAATTTTCTTTTCAAATATATTACTGCATCGAGTCAGTATAGATATAAATGTATAGCATGTTCTGGGACTTTTGTTGCCATAATTTCACAAGGGATATTTGTCTATTTTTGATCTAAAGTAACGACACTATCAAGTATAGGTTTATTTCCTAGATAATGGGCAAGTGTTACAGTAACCTATTAGTCTTATGATCTATTACAATTGGCGATCTGGACAGGATTACTATTACAATTGGCACCGGGCATGATCTATTACAATCCCATTAACTTGCCTTAAGCTCAGGCACCGGGTATACCAAGCCGGTGGCTAGTTCGATGTTCGTAAATGCCGGGAGCCTGCCAAAGTGTAGACAAACGCACGGCCTATTAGTGGCCATGAAGGTAGTGGAGAACGTACTAAGGTCAATGGTAACGTGGCTATTGTACCTGGGATACTCCCGGGTCAATGCCCCTGATGCGATCCTCATTCCTACTGGGTGGAAGGGAGAAGTGTGAACACTGGCCATAAAAGATACGTTACTCCACTTAGGAAACCTAAAAAAGGGGGGGAGGAGACCCCCCTAGTTGCCGCGTAGGGCTTGTAAATTCATGCCTGAATTAATTTGAAAAGGAATGTGAGCGAGTCTGAAGCTTTCAGTTCGATCAGGTTCCACTATTTCCTATTAACACCACATCCTAGCCTGACTGGTAAAGGGAAGGCGATCCTACCCAGCTTCCTATCTTGGAATTGTTAATGTCGGGCTTAGTTTTTTTTTTTTTTTTTTTTTTTTTTTAAAGAGACAATGAACGGAGGAAGGAAAAACACAGATAAAACAAAAAGGTCCATGTGCCTAAAGGCATCCTCCATTCATAAAATGTTTGTAACAACTGGATTTAAACATTTGTAGATTGTAAGTTTGTGGAAAGCAATTAGAGGGAAGTGAATTCCAAAGAGTAGTAGCTCTGGGGATAAATGAATTCTGATAAGCAGAAGTTCTGCATTGTGGAGGAGAAAGTGTAAATTCATGGGCGCTCTCAGCTGCCCTAGTTCCACGGGGAAAGATGTGGAGAGGCGGCACAATTGAAGCAAGTTCCTTGGAACAATTGCTGTAAAAATATCTGTAGAATAATGCAAGGGATGCAACGTTTCTTCGTATGGATAATGTAGGAAGGTCCTGTGTGATTGCAGGGTTATTGATTAATCTAATAGCTTTATTTTGAATTTTGTCCAACTGCCTCAATGCAACCACTCCACTTCCACCCCACAGAGGTGAACAGTAATCCATCTGAGAACGCACATGACTTTTATATATCACGGCCAACTGCTCGTCAGTGAAGAATTCTCGAACTCTGTACAGGAGTCCCAGTTTTTTAGAGGCATTCTTAGCAATGCTTCTAACATAATGTGTCCAGCTCAAGTTAGTAGTTAATGTTACACCGAGAATGTCGATACTAGGGGAAGTGGGAATATTTACATCATTAAAAAATATATGGGAGTCAGTGAGATTCTGTCGGTTAGAAAATTGAATGTATTTGGTTTTCTGTGCATTAAAGGAAACTAGATTCTTTTGTCCCCATCCATTAATTCTAGAAAGGTCCTGGTTCAGAGAAATTGCAGTGTTTATTTTTGAATTTATAAGATCGGGTTGGGTGAAAGAATTGGTAAATGTGAAGGAACTGTGGAGTGTTGAGTCATCTGCGTAGGAATGTATTGGATTATGAGTGGTAGATATGAGATCATTGATATGAATGAGGAACAGAATTGGGGCCAAAACTGATCCCTGGGGAACACCAGCATTTATTGAGTGAAATTGAGAATAAAGGCCATCTACCATTACATGTATTTTTCTGTTATGAAGATAAGAAGAAATTAGTGGAACTAATGATGCAAGGCCGTAGTGTGACATCTTCGACAATAAGGATTGATGCCTGACTCTATCAAATGCCTTTGATATATCCAGTGCTATTGTATGTGTTTCACCATGTTGGTCTGTAGCTTGGTTGATTTGATGTGTAAGAAGGCAAAGCATGTCTGCAGTTGATCGACATCGTCTAAAACCATATTGCCTATCACTGATAATTTATTAGTCTCAAGATGCTTAATTATGTGATTATTTAATATAATTTCAAAGACTTTGCCAAGAGTGGAAGTTATAGCAATTGGTCTGTAGTTTGATGGATCTGAAGAGGCACCTTTTTTAGGAACTGGATGGATGTTTGCTTCTTTCCAGGGTACTGGGAAGCATGAGGTATGAGTACACAGACGGAAAATTTTTGCCAATACAGGAGCGAGCACCAAGGAGCAATTCTTAAGTACTATTGGAGGAATTTCATCTGGACCAGGAGCCTTATCTACTGAGAGATTCTGCAAAATAGTTTTGACATGTCTGGTGTGGATCTTAAGTGAGGGAATTTCAGGCGAATTAAAATTAAGTACAGGGACATCTTGATTTATTTCATCTAAGGTTGAGTTGGTGGAGAAAATATCCGCAAGAAGGTTAGCTTTACCTCGTGGGTCACTTACAAGATTGCCAGTCGGAGATTTTAATGGTGGAATGGATGAAGCAGTAGTGAAGTTGGATTTAAATGAGTTAAGAGTAGACCAAAATATTTTGTTATCATTGGGATTATTTAGAAGTTTATTTGCCTGCTTGTGGAGAAAGTTTGATTTAGTTAGGTTTAATACAGTTTTGGCATGATTTCTGATGTTTCTAAAATAATTAAAGGCTTAATGAGTTTTTGATCTTGTGTATGCATTGTAGGCTATTGCTTTTTGTTCAGTTACTCTAGCACAATTATGGTCAAACCATTTAGGTGAATTAGATATTTTACTGTACTTTTGATGAGGAATAAAAGTTTCCATTCCAATTTTTACAAAATCTTGTATGTGGCTCAAGGTGGAGTGTGCATCATTAGAAAAGAAAGAGGTCCAGGGAATATCAATAAAGAAACCTTGAAGACCCTCCCAGTCTGCCCTATCGTAATGCCATTTAGTCACCAAAACAGGTTCAGAGTGGGAAGGTGTGGTAGGTGATAGACAGGTGGCCTGTATCAGACAGTGATCAGAAGATCCAAGTGGGGACCTCACTGTAACATCATAATTTTCTGAATTGGTTGTTAAAAATAAGTCCAGTAGGTGGGAATTATGATTAGGATTATCTGGTACACGGGTGGGTTGGTTGACTAGTTGAGTGAGCTTAAATGAGTCTGCAAATAGCTCACATTCAAGACCAGCATCATCAGTCCTGGCTGAATGAGTGAGCCATTCAACATTATGGACATTAAAATCACCCAACACAGTGATTTCAGAAGAAACATTTAAGTTGAGGACACTGAGTTGTGAGGACAGAGAATCAAAAAGGACTTTGCTCTGGAGGAGTATTTGGGGAACGGTAGATGCAACATATGTATTTAAGTTTACCAGCAGAAATTAATTTGTATATAGAATAATCAAAATAGGGACAATTGAAACTAGTAACCTCCTCCAGGGCAATTTCAGATTTTGCGAAGCAACATACACCTCCTTTAGGTCTGAAATTTTGGAGCAGTTGATAACCTGGAAAATTAAATCTAGACGTGTCAGATGTGGATGTTACTTGAGTCTCTGTCAAAAAAAGGAGAGTAGGGGATTCTGCTTGAAGAAATTGGTGTACAGAATTGATGTTAGAGTGAAGTCCCCTTATATTGCTAAAGAAAAGCTGCACCGACGAGCAGCTTTGGGACATTGCAATGCTCTTGACACAGTCGCATGATGACGACCGGGAGGGCCCTGTGTCAATGACCCAACCCTGCCGGGGGTGGATATCCGAGGGACCACCAGGTTTGCTCTTAACAATTGTACTGCCATATTTATTGGGTAAGGTGTATGGTGTTACATGTATGATATGTAGTGGGAAGAGTAGTGTTTTATGGATAGAGGATAGCAATGTAGGGCAATGTCGTGAAGTTGGATGTGTATGTTATATAAAGAGGGTTTTCCTGATACCCCTGATGTGTGAGGCAGAAAGATATGTATCCAGCTACCAAGGCCTGGGAGAGAAAATGGAATTCAGGCTATTCCCTGAGTCTCCCGAAACCTTGGCGGTAGTACTTCCCTGGGCGGGGCTGCCTACCCCTACTACCTCTAGTTAGTCACCGTGGAGCCAGAAATCATCTTGCATTCAAGAATCGGGTCGTGCCCAAGGCTCGATTAGCCCCCGAAACTAGTGTTACGTGCATTATTGCGGGTGTCGGGGACCAACTGGGGTGAAAAAACCAGAGGTACATTTAATCCATCGTTTCCGGCGAACGCCGGGATGAGAAAACCAACTAATGGGAGAAGATACTTTGAATTCCAAGTTTTTTAGGTCACACAAAAAAACTCCAACATTAGGTTCAACTGCCAGAAGGCTGCTCATACTGTCGTAAGGATGGGGGCCGGGATCTAGTAAAATCCGGTGGAGGTTCCACTGCCAGAATTCTGTGTCTACTGTCTTAATGGTGGCGCCGGGACCTAGTGAAACCCGGCGTGCTTCCACCGTGGACTTTTACAAATAGTGAACCACCTATATCCTTGTAGAAGAGGCGAGCCAGTCCCGAGGGGTTGGTCACAGCCGGTATTGACTTATCAACGTGGAGTCCTTGACAACTTGCTTAAATGAGCCATCTTAATCGAATGATTGGGATGGCCCTGCAGGTGCTTGGTCTAAAATAACTATCAAACAACATGCATTACTGAGCCATCCCAGTCGAATGATTGGAATTCCTCAGACGGTGCTTGGTAGACCAGATAGACTGACGGCGTCGTGAAAACTGTACTGACCCTTATCTCGAGACTTTGGTAACGTGAATCTCCGTGGAGTAGACAAAACTCCAACCCAAAGGCTGAATAACCCCCAAAAGCCTGTTACCGAATCTTTTCGAGAACTAACCTATCATAGGCAGACGATCAGACACGACAGAACAAGCCATGGAGCCGCGTCAACCTTAGAGCTATTTTGTAAGTGGCAAAGCCCTGTCACGTGTGTACTGCTATACTTAGCGGTACTCGCTCGTTTACCTCGACGAGTCTACTCCTGGGATGCCCATCTTTCTGGGAATCACTGGCTGTGACTCTCGATCCATAAGCGTCCTTAAGGTATAGAACTTGTAGTTGTGCCCTCATCAAGCGCCAACTGCGAGGGATTCCTCCCCTTGTACTTTTGTGATCTTAATCAAAGATGAAACCGAATCCTTAAAATACCGAAGTGTTAGGGATTGTTATAAAACTCATAAAAAAAAAACCCTTCTGTATGTACAGAACTATTTCCACTAACTGGTAGATACGTAAGCATGGGCTGAGCCTATATCACGTCTTTACCCCGTGTAACTTGGTAGATTGAGTCAACTTTTTTTTTTTTTTTTTTTTTAAAGAGACAATGAACGGAGGAAGGAAAAACACAGATAAAACAAAAAGGTCCATGTGCCTAAAGGCATCCTCCATTCATAAAATGTTTGTAACAACTGGATTTAAACATTTGTAGATTGTAAGTTTGTGGAAAGCAATTCGAGGGAAGTGAATTCCAAAGAGTAGTAGCTCTGGGGATAAATGAATTCTGATAAGCAGAAGTTCTGCATTGTGGAGGAGAAAGTTTAAATTCATGGGCGCTCTCAGCTGCCCTAGTTCTACGGGGAAAGATGTGGAGAGGCGGCACAATTGAAGCAAGCAAGTTCCTCGGAACAATTGCTGTGAAAATATCTGTAGAATAATGCAAGGGATGCAACGTTTCTTCGTATGAATAATGTAGGAAGGTCCTGTGTGATTGCAGGGTTATTGATTAATCTAATAGCTTTATTTTGAATTTTGTCCAACTGCCTCAATGCAACCACTCCACTTCCACCCCACAGAGGTGAACAGTAATCCATCTGAGAGCGCACATGACTTTTATATATTACGCCAACTGCTCGTCAGTGAAGAATTCTCGAACTCTG
The DNA here is from genome assembly GCA_032716605.1 of Paralithodes platypus. Lineage (NCBI taxonomy): Eukaryota > Metazoa > Arthropoda > Malacostraca > Decapoda > Lithodidae > Paralithodes > Paralithodes platypus. The sequence continues at coordinate 39,813,327 of CM064510.1, read as the reverse complement.
TACAGGAGTCCCAGTTTTTAGAGGCATTCTTAGCAATGCTTCTAACATAATGTGTCCAGCTCAAGTTAGTAGTTAATGTTACACCGAGAATGTCAATACTAGGGGAAGTGGGAATATTTACATCATTAAAAAATATATGGGAGTCAGTGAGATTCTGTCGGTTAGAAAATTGAATGTACTTGGTTTTCTGTGCATTAAAGGAAACTAGATTCTTTGTCCCCATTCATTAATTCTAGAAAGGTCCTGGTTCAGAGAAATTGCAGTGTTTATTTTTGAATTTATAAGATCGGGTTGGGTGAAAGAATTGGTAAATGTGAAGGAACTGTGGAGTGTTGAGTCATCTGCGTAGGAATGTATTGGATTATGAGTGGTAGATATGAGATCATTGATATGAATGAGGAACAGAGTTGGGGCCAAAACTGATCCCTGGGGAACACCAGCATTTATTGAGTGAAATTGAGAATAAAGGCCATCTACCATTACATGTATTTTTCTGTTATGAAGATAAGAAGAAATTAGTGGAACTAATGATGCAAGGCCGTAGTGTGACATCTTCGACAATAAGGATTGATGCCAGACTCTATCAAATGCCTTTGATATATCCAGTGCTATTGTATGTGTTTCACCATGTTGGTCTGTAGCTTGGTTGATTTGATGCGTAAGAAGGCAAAGAATGTCTGCAGTTGATCGACATCGTCTAAAACCATATTGCCTATCACTGATTAATTTATTATTCTCAAGATGCTTAATTATGTGATTATTTAATATAATTTCAAAGACTTTACCAAGAGTGGAAGTTATAGCTATTGGTCTGTAGTTTGATGGATCTGAAGAGGCACCTTTTTAGGAACTGGATGGATGTTTGCTTCTTTCCAGGGTACTGGAAAGCATGAGGTATGAGTACACAGACGGAAAAAATTTGCCAATACAGGAGCGAGCACCAAGGAGCAATTCTTAAGTACTATTGGAGGAATTTCATCTGGACCAGGAGCCTTATCTACTGAGAGATTCTGCAAAATAGTTTTGACATGTCTGGTGTGGATCTGAAGTGAGGGAATTTCAGGTGAATTAAAATTAAGTACAGGGACATCTTGATTTATTTCATCTAAGGTTGAGTTGGTGGAGAAAATATCCGCAAGAAGGTTAGCTTTACCTCGTGGGTCACTTACAAGATTGCCAGTCGGAGATTTTAATGGTGGAATGGATGAAGCAGTAGTGAAGTTGGATTTGAATGAGTTAAGAGTAGACCAAAATATTTTGTTATCATTTTGGATTATTTAGAAGTTATTTGCCTGCTTATGGAGAAAGTTTGATTTAGTTAGGTTTAATACAGTTTTGGCATGATTTCTGATGTTTCTAAAGTAATTAAAGGCTTCATGTGTTTTGATCTTGTGTATGCATTGTAGGCTATTGCTTTTTGTTCAGTTACTCTAGCACAATTATGGTCAAAACCATTTAGGTGAATTAGATCTTTTACTGTACTTTTGATGAGGAATAAAAGTTTCCATTCCAATTTTTACAAAATCTTGTATGTGGCTCAAGGTGGAGTGTGCATCATTAGAAAAGAAAGAGGTCCAGGGAATATCAATAAAGAAACCTTGAAGACCCTCCCAGTCTGCCCTATCGTAATGCCATTTAGTCACCAAAACAGGTTCAGAGTGGGAAGGTGTGGTAGGTGATAGACAGGTGGCCTGTATCAGACAGTGATCAGAAGATCCAAGTGGGGACCTCACTGTAACATCATAATTTTCTGAATTGGTTGTTAAAAATAAGTCCAGTAGGTGGGAATTATGATTAGGATTATCTGGTACACGGGTGGGTTGGTTGACTAGATGAATGAGATTAAATGAGTCTGCAAATAGCTCACATTCAAGACCAGCATCATCAGTCCTGGCTGAATGAGTGAGCCATTCAACATTATGGACATTAAAATCACCCAACACAGTGATTTCAGAAGAAGCATTTAAGTTGAGGACACTGAGCTGTGAGGACAGAGAATCAAAAAGACTTTGCTCTGGAGGAGTATTTGGGGAACGGTAGATGCAACATATGTATTTAAATTTACCAGCAGAAATTAATTTGTATATAGAATAATCAAAATAGGGACAATTGAAACTAGTAACCTCCTCCAGGGCAATTTCAGATTTTGCGAAGCAACATACACCACCTTTAGGTCTGAAATTTTGGAGCAGTTGATAACCTGGAAAATTAAATCTAGATGTGTCAGATGTGGATGTACTTGAGTCTCTGTCAAAAAAAGGAGAGTAGGGGATTCTGCTTGAAGAAATTGGTGTACAGAATTGATGTTAGAGTGAAGTCCCCTTATATTACTAAAGAAATAGCTGTACTGACAATCAGCTTTGGGACGTTGCAATGCTCTTGACACAGTCGCATGATGACGACCGGGAGGGCCCTGTGTCAATAACCCAACCCTGCCGGGGGTGGATATCCGAGGGACCACCAGGTTTGCTCTTAACAATTGTACTGCCATATTTATAAGGTAAGTGTATGGTGTTACATGTATGATATGTAGTGGGAAGAGTAGTATTTTATGGATAGAGGATAGCGATGTAGGGCAATGTCGTGAAGTTGGATGTGTATGTTATATAAAGAGGGTTTTCCTGATACCCCTGATGTGTGAGGCAGAAAGATATGTATCCAGCTTGAAGGGAACGTCACTATTCTACAGTAACTTGTGCTAATTTATGGAAACCAGCCGGGGAGCCACGGTATACCACCGGGTGCGTACGACTGAGCGACATTACGAAAACCTCTGTTGGCCAGGGTCCTGGACCGAAACTATGTTTTGGGCGATGAGATTGAATCTCGAAAAACCGGACTCAAATATCGTAACTGAAGTGACTCTTACGGCTAAATCCGAAGATTTTAGCGAGGGGGGGCTTAGTAAATGTTGTGTCTACTCCTATACAACCGGATTCGTAATAAAACGACTCGATAGTAAGATTGGAGCAACCGACCCGGGACTCTCATTGGGTCGGGGAGGCAGACAGTGTCCGATTCACTGGCCCTACACTGATTCCAACCCATGGTACAACACTTTACCCTCTGGTCAGGTATCAAACTTGTAGACTGCACCAGCTAATCATCTATTGCCAGGGGGCAAGCCCTAGGCAGTGTTACTGTTTTAGTAGAGGTTTTTTAAGTCATCTCGACTGGCACTCATACATTGTAAGTGGGTAAGGGGGAAGAAATACCGGAGGCATCTAACCTGACCGCTTGTCCGGCGGTCATTGCGGGTATACGCCGTCTCGCCTCAACACTATTTTATGAACCCAAAAAACAAGTGAAAATTTACTCTGTTTCCCGGCTTTGACATGTCGACCGTGAAACGCGGCATATGTAGGTCAAAAATTTGAGGAGACATCTTGGTGTAGGAAAAAACTGGATAGTGCCCCAGACGATCGTTTGTATTCATTAATACGAGTCGATCTTCCAAAACCCCGGGGACTGATGCGACTTAGATCGCCTATCATTACGTGGTATTCCGACTGGAAGATAGTGAACTCCGGCGGGCCATGTCCCTAGAGTTTACAGTGGGTGATATTCCCACCAGTCTACCGAGCGTAAATGTCCGAAACCGTGTCTATGTGTCCTTCCTCAATTCCGAGCCCTCCACCGGGGAAGTGGAGGAATTGAAGCTAGAGGTCATTGGGGTGCTAAACTTGTGACCCTGACCTGAAACCTACGTTTGCCTTACTCCGCCAAAACAGGGGAGAACGCGCCGGAAGGAACGTTACTCCCCAAAACAAAAGAGACTCTGGTGGAGTCCAGTGGCCGGAGAAAAGCGGAAGGTCCGTTTGTTATACCGTGTTCACAAATGGTGTCTAAAAGTCTGAGGGGTTAGACAAAGACTTAACCCTATAACCCGCCGTCATAAGTTGACGTCGGGTAGGGAAAAAACACCAAAACTGTGCTCGTCACATCTTCTCTTACCGGAGACGAACAGCGTCTAATGAAACCCAAGTACTGTATTTGAATTCTGATTGCCGTTCCGGGTTTGCAGGGCCCGATTGTCCGCCGAGAAGTAACTCACAGGGATTAGTCAATCCGAGTTAGTGCCGTAACCGTAGTGGTTGGGGGGTGTGCGAGGTAGTGAACCTGAACCTTTCCGGATGGGAGAACTAGGCTTGGAGACTTCCAGGTACCTATATCAAGAAGACAACCCGTAGATACAATGAATTTGGCGTCTACGAATATCCTTGTTATGTGTTCCACATAATGAAAGTACATTTCGAAACTCTACTTGTAAGACTTCTGTCCCTAATTTACAACTGAACACATCCTAATTCATATTCGTTATCCGTAATATCTCATATTGGCAACAATGATAGATCAACGAAAATAAGGTAAAAACGTTGCACCGTCTCACCTACTTTATTTAGGATAAGATAAATGCAAGCCGTGTGGCCGGCTTAGGTTCAGCTGAAAAATTGTGAGCCGTCTCGCCAGCATAACTGCATGACACAATTATGACCCGTAACACCGGCGTAATTAATCATAGGGACCATTAACGGAGATACTAATTGAACCCATCTTATGTTAGACTTAACTAGGAAAAGAAAATGGCTTACCCTTTCTTGCGACCTCGGCTCTATCCTGTCACTCGGGAGAGCCGGAAGTGTCCGATCTGTCGCCGGGGCGTCAATCTAGAACGGTGTCGGGCAAAGCCGGGCGGGTTCTTGTACCGGGGGATGGTGGGGAGGGGTTTCGGGTTTACCTCAACGTGGTCCTAGTCACTGTTAATGGACCATTGTTCAACTAAGTGTGGAGTATTTGTTGCATCGACACAACGATGACTGTGACCTTGGGGAAATTTTCATTGAAAGTTAGCTTCTACAATCAATTTCCACTCTGTGGTATAGGAGGTAAATTTAGGTATATATCGATCAAGGCTGCAAGGCCCGGATGATCTAGAAAACCAACTCCCCCATTCCGCAAAAGGCTCTACGCCCACCGGGCATTGCTGGGAAATCCAGAGACAAACTTAGATCCACCCTGCACCAATCACAGCGTGCAATTATCGGAATATTAGAGCAAAAAACAGGTAGGTATGGCAACCAAAGTGAAAATCTTGTAAAAAGGAACTGAACCCACCCCCCACCGTGCGGGGAACGGGATCGTCCTTTGCCGCGCCGCTCAGGATGTGAAGAGACCTGGAAAGAAAATTTCCAGGAATCAATGCTCATAAGGATAACTTGAGAGGTGTTATACATCCTACCTCAAGTCCGCCGGAAAATTAGAAATAGCCACTACTATTCTAACCTTCGACCGGACCTGACCCAGCAAAACACACTGGGATTATTCGGTGTGGAACTGCTTACCTGTGACAAGTGTCACTGGCCCAAAAAACGTGTTTACAGCGTGTTACCCTTCCGTGACTATTTCAAATAGTGCAAGAGTATGACAGCGCTTCGTCTACTATCAATGACTATGGCATATAATCCGACCCATCTGACTGTATCGCCGCAGGGCGATTAAGCCTTATGACCAGGTTATATAGTATTTCCCACTTTGACGGTATCGCCGAGCGATTAAGTCTTATTACTCTAACAGTTTCTTACAGTAGATCCTCTGGAAAAAGGCAAACTAGGCCTGTGTATCCAGCTCAGTACCAGTACTTGCACTGCTGCGGTCGTTCACGGTGTTGACGGCGGCGGTAGCAGACGCAAAATTTTTACTATTCTGTATTTTTCCTTTATAATCAAACTTCAAATCTTGTCTTCCCCATGCTTTATCAAGATTACTTTCAAACTCCCTTATTAATTCGGAATCGACTACATACTGGGCCAGTGCGTTCCACTCATTTACCACTCTATCACAAAATGAGTTCTTTGCCTTCTTAAGCCTATTTCTTTCTTTGTAAATTTTCTTTGAGTGTCCTCTCGTTCTTGTTCCCTCCCGCATCAAGAAGATACCTTCACACACATCCTCATCATACTTTCCTGACACTATCTTAAAAGTCTCTACCATATCCCCTCTCTTTCTCCTATATGCCAGTGTCGGAAGCCTGTGTCTTCAACCTCTGCTCATAGCCCGCGTTCTTCAACATTGGTACTAGCTTGCTAGCTCTCCTCTGCACTTTCTCCACTGCTTCTATATCCTTTACCATATATGGAGCCCACACCTGGTTCGCATATTCCAGGTGCAGCCAAACCAGCGCTGTATAGAGATTCCTGAAGATTTCTTCGTCAAGTGACACAAATGTCCTCCTTATCAGCCCAACAATTCTATTGGCTTTGTTTATCTTTTCCGCTAAATGTTCTGAGAAATTTAACTTATTGTCTAGCACTACTCCTATATCCTTTTCTGCATTCACTTCCTCCGTCGCTTCATACATACTGTATCCTACCTTGTCTATCTTGCTTGTCCCAATCCGCATGTACTTGCATTTTTTTGGATGAAAAGGCATTAACCAATGCTCAGACCATCCCTTCATGACCTCCACATCTCCTTGAAGCAAACCCACATCTTCCTTACTCCTCACTCTTCTATACAGCTTAGTGTCATCCGCATACAGGTATACCTCACTTCCATTAGTTATAACTTCAGGTAAGTCGTTGATAAATATAACGAACAGTAGTGGTCCCAACACAGATCCCTGAGGAACCCCACTTGTAATTTCCCTTGTTACGTCCTGGGATATATAAACACTGGGCTCTTTCTATTGGACTAGGTATGCGGCAACAAGCAACAACGGAAAACGCTAGATCCAACCCTTATCTATAAACCCAGGCAACAAACCACCCTAAACCGTCAAGAGTCCTGCCTGGACAACGAGGTATCCTATGACTCGGTTACAGGGTGCACGCACTATAGACTGCTGATAGTCAAGCAGGCTATATAAAAGATCACACAATTAAGTTGACTTAAAGCTTCAAGGAAAAGATAGATAACGGAATTAAATTGCAGAAACAATTTAATAACAAACTAGAAGAAAGTACATTTAACGTTACGTTAATTAATACAACTAATCACCCCTGCATGAAAGAAGGTGAAAGCAAACAGTCCTCAAAACATCGTACCGGTAGACAAGATGCGGGTTTCTAAACTGCATGCGGCTACTGTAGGATCTGATGCTTAGCAAAGAAAGTACGTTACGGATTTAGAGAACTCTTAACTCATAAGCAGGAATAAATACTAGTGATAGGCCATACAGTGTATAATGGCATAGGTATAATTAAATAAAGGCAGCAACTCGCAACATAACCACATACAGGTGTGCTTCTCACTCTTAGTCAGGCAAGCCTGCTCGGACAGAGTCTCTAAGACACACCCTGACTCCCAATGCTCACAAAAACGGTAAACTGTGGCACAATAACAAGCATACAGAGATCATAAACCCCTAGCTGTTAATCTGCCAGGTGGCAGAGGTCTAGCCGGAAGGATATAGGCTTCGGATACCCGGGCTGAGCCACCTGCTCTAGCCTAGGGACGTTCCCAAGTCTGTGCGCCAAATTACTCTAATTGAAAGGGTGCTCTCTTGAGAGACTCAGATCGCAAGTATCTGACTCTCTCCTGGCGACCCTAAAACAAAAGCAAGACGTGCTAGCGCAGTGCTGAGTGGACTAGGCAAGGGCCCTCACACAACACAACACTAGACACCCAGGGACACAGACAAGAAATTGCCCCCAGACTCCCACGGGTATCCTAGTAAAGTCGTGCGGGTCCACAGGACTCGCACCAGCAGACTTTACTTAAAGGATTGCAAAAAGCCTCCCCTCCGGTCTAGCCCCTGCTAACCTGACACAAGAACACACTAGCAAGCATGAAACCACCAAATATGAGACAACAAAAAGCTTCCTAGGTCTCATTAACAATTACGTCTCTGCATAAGGCCCAAAATCCTATCTAGTTATCTGAGAGCTCGTCGTTAATACAATAATAGATATAAGGTCTATCAAGGGGATGGGATAATTAAATAGATTGGTGAAGTAGTGGAAGGAAGGTATACAAAGTAAGAGAGAAAGTTTCTAAGTGGGGTTGAGAGGGATAGATATCAAGGGGGTCCGAAGGGTACGACAGTGAGGTGAGCTCTGAGTCTTGAATCTGTCTGGACCCCGCCCTAGGCATGCAGAATACATCCCAGGCTTGGCAACACTCAACACAGTTGCCGGGTCAAAATCGTCTACCCCGTGCGTGAGTCAAAACTAAGCCTAACGTTGCAAACAAATGCATGTGGCAACATCAGGCTCGTCCCAAGCTAGACTCTCCGCGCGAAGCAACGTCCCCCAGCCGGTCTGTCTCTCTCGCTCGTCTCCTTCCACTCTCACTAGACTTACATCTTATATATTATAATGAAACAATCAACTATCGAGAATAAAATATACTAAGATGCGTTGGTTAAGAATAAGGGCAGCTACAAGCTGTGAAACAACATAAGAATATCCCAGACATTAGTTACGTTGTCGTAGGATATATACTAAGGAAAAGCCGGCCGGCCGGCTGCCGCCAGCCGGTTTCTAAACGGCTGGGCAGCCGACGCGCGCGCATGCCCGCACGTGGCTACTATGCAGAAGCGTCACACCCTCCACCCCGAGCCTATTCCATTCACCAGTACCCTGTCTCCGATCTTTCAGGAAGGCTTCTATCCATTTCACACATTTCTCCCCTATATTATAGCTTCTAACTTTCTCTATTAACCTTTTATGTGGGACCTTATCGAAGGCCTTCATAAAATCACAATATACCACGTCTATTACATCACCATCCTCTAGAATTTGCATCCAATCATCTACCACCTTAATTAGCTGTAGTACCGTCGACCTCCCCGGCAAGAATCCGAACTGTCTCCCACTGAAAAGTTGGTTTGATTTCATATGCTCCATTATTCTTTCTCTAATTACCGTTTCCATTAGTTTACACACAACACTTGTTAAACTGACTGATCTATAATTTCCTGGGTCATTTCTCTTTCCCTTCTTAAATATAGCTGTTATGTTCGCCTCTCTCCAGTCCATCGGGATTTGTCCTGTATTAAACTCAAAAAACATTTTCAATAGCTCTACTAACATCTCACCTCCTTCCTTTATGATTCTTGGGTGTATCCCATCCGGTCCCGGGGACTTACTTCTGTTCATTTTTTCTATAGCCCTTCTTATTCTAGCATGGGAAACTCTATTAGTTCTAGTGCAGGTGCCTGTTTGATGGGAATATTTGGCACTGCATCATTCGACTCTACTGTTAGTACCCTCCCAAAGTATTTCCCCAGCACCTCTGCTTTCTCCTTATCCGTCTTCGCTCTACTCCCATCATCCAACCCACTACCAGCTCTGGGATCCCTACTCTTCTTGTTAACTTTTCCTGAATGTACTTCCAGAATATTTTTGGATTATCCTTCACGTTTCTTGCAATCTCTCTCTCCCTTTCCTTTACCCCCCCCCCCCCCCTCCTTGTCTCACACCTTATTTTATTGTTTATCTGTCTACGTTCCAAATCCACTGCTTTAGCTTCTATACTAGACCCCCTGTTCTTTTTTAACACTTTTAATCTATCCCACAATCGTTTCTTTTTTCTTATCAAAGTCCACAGCTTTCTTTTCATTGGTAATTCTGGGTTCGTTCTTTTCCTCAATTTTGTTTTATCCTTATATTCCCTTACTGGTACACATTTGGATATAACATCCTCCAGTTTGACTCTAAACTTCCTCCACATTCCTTCAGCGTCTTCACCGTTCAAGTATTCCCCCCAGTCAATGTCCAGACACCTTCTCAGCAGCTCATAATCTGCTCTGTCATACATGTATATATTTTTGTATTGCCTCTATCATCCCTCTCTGTTTTAATATTGCAACTAAAACTTATACAGGCATGGTCACTACGACCAATAAGGCTATCCACATTGACATGTTCCACTATATCCTCCTCATTGCTAAAAATTAAATCAAGTACACTCCCCTGCTTCCCATCTCTATATCTTGTCATCTCTGTAATATGTTGCATTAGAAAACAATCTCTTACTTTCTCTATAAATTTGTTTTCCAGGCTACACTGTCCCGCTGGAGTAGTACAATTTGCCCAGTTGATCCTTGGCAATAATTGTTCTCTCTATTATCTATTTCCTCCATTGCTTACGTGAGGCTAACGTTCAGGGCGAGTTCCCTCGGCGGGCCGAGTAAAAGGTTTCCTTTAGAAAGTAGCATATCCGCCGGGAGGTATGTGATTCAGCACAACGACGGGACATTTGGATAGTTCCTTAAACTTCTGCAAGAGTAGCAACCGGCGGCCCTGCTGAGAAAGCTGCCGGAGAAACAAACCCAAAAAAAATCTAGAGGTGTTGACTTAGCTGGGAAGTCAACCTCCCCCCCAAAAAACGCATACATTCACACCACGCCAGGACATTTGGATAGTTCCTTAAACCTCTGCAAGAGTAGAAACCGGCGACCCTGCTGAGAAACTCGCCGGAGAAACTAACCAAAAGATTTCTAGAGGTGTTGACTTAGCCGGGAAATCAAAACACCCCCCAAAAAACCCACAAACAACGGGACGTCTCCCAAATAAAAAAAAAATAGAAACATGTAAAGCATACATGCATAACAATGGGAATAACATAGGCTATAACAAAACACAGAGTAAATTTATAAACAATAAATATATCTCTAGCCTACACTGGAGACCCCTATCGAGGCTGGCCACGAGGCTCGACGAAACAAAACATGGTAGAAACCAAACGCTCCGACAAACTCGCAGGAGGAACAGCACCCAGAAGCTCCGAAGAACCAGCAGCCACCGCACGCTCCGAAGAACACACAGCAGCAGCACGAGGAAGAGGGGCCCACGGAACGGGGCTCAAGCGCAGAAAACGGATTCCAGAAGGCACCGCACCACATGCGGCCACCCTTGCACCAGAGCATCTGCTAAAAGTATAAATGCAACTGCCTCATAGTGATGGCCTGAAGCATAATCTTGCGGGAAGTTAGTCTCCTATCTAATCTATAAGAGAGCTAAGGCGCAAAAAAGAAAACAAAACAAACCTCATGGCGCGTCGAACCTGGTAGGCCTACACGTCGGCGCCTGTTACAATAGTACCCTAAATTGAATTATACAACCCCTGCAGGCGTACCAATGGGGCAGCCTTGCGCTAGCTAATCTAAAACCCTGTCCACTACCCTTCAGATGTATACAAATGAGCAAAGACTCACGAGAAGCGAGCGAACGTCGAATGAAACTGGAGCACAAGGACCACCACCCTCACGGTACGGCTGCGGGAGGTACAAGGACGAGATGGCCGCTAGGGGACCGGGCGTCGGGTAGCTACGCACAAGAAATCCACACATGGAAAGCCATAATATAACAGACATTAACCCTCTCACCACGGAAGGGCTCTTGAACGCCCATAAAAAAGCATATAACAGGTACCCGGAAGGCCTCTTGAACGCCCAGTGGTTGAAAGCCTGTGAGCTTCGTGTGCGAGGCGTCGGTCCGACGCATGTAAACAACAGCCGGCTGGACCGACGCCCCGCATCTCCGGCCACAAGAAGGAGAGCGTCGCTTGTTCGTGTGTGCCTGTATGTTGTTGTTAAGTATCGAAAAGTGGTGTAAAGTGGCTGTTTTGGCCATAAAGTTATCTCCAATGAAATCATAATCACAGCTCAACCAGTTGACTTAGAGAGCTCTACTTAATGCCATTCTACAGGTAAATAACACAGCTACGCTTGGGGATGCGCGGGAATGCGGGAAGCAGTCTGATTAACGAATATACGGTAGCCTAGCCTAGACGTTTTTCGGCCAAAACACCCAGGTTTCGAGGAATATATATATAATACATAGCCGGGGCTGGAGGTTTAAGTTAATTTATCTTTTTTATTTTTTACGGAGTTTTTTCTGTAGGGTACCCAATTCATAATGACGATTTTTTTTTTTTTTTTTTTTTTTTTTTTTTTTAAGAGACAATGAACGGAGGAAGGAAAAACACAGATAAAACAAAAAGGTCCATGTGCCTAAAGGCATCCTCCATTCATAAAATGTTTGTAACAACTGGATTTAAACATTTGTAGATTGTAAGTTTGTGGAAAGCAATTCGAGGGAAGTGAATTCCAAAGAGTAGTAGCTCTGGGGATAAATGAATTCTGATAAGCAGAAGTTCTGCATTGTGGAGGAGAAAGTGTAAATTCATGGGCGCTCTCAGCTGCCCTAGTTCTACGGGGAAAGATGTGGAGAGGCGGCACAATTGAAGCAAGTTCCTCGGAACAATTGCTGTGAAAATATCTGTAGAATAATGCAAGGGATGCAACGTTTCTTCGTATGGATAATGTAGGAAGGTCCTGTGTGATTGCAGGGTTATTGATTAATCTAATAGCTTTATTTTGAATTTTGTCCAACTGCCTCAATGCAACCACTCCACTTCCACCCCACAGAGGTGAACAGTAATCCATCTGAGAACGCACATGACTTTTATATATCACGGCCAACTGCTCGTCAGTGAAGAATTCTCGAACTCTGTACAGGAGTCCCAGTTTTTTAGAGGCATTCTTAGCAATGCTTCTAACATAATGTGTCCAGCTCAAGTTAGTAGTTAATGTTACACCGAGAATGTCAATACTAGGGGAAGTGGGAATATTTACATCATTAAAAAATATATTCCATAAGATTCCATAAGAGAATACGTGTTGCACTTATGAAGTGGTTCTCCTGTTCCTCCCGCGGCGGTTAATTCAAATGGCTGACGCGGGTGTTGAATGGAGACTATTATATTAATAGGCAATATCGTCAATGACGAATGGGCCACTATTAAATAGGACAGGTGACAGAGATAAGTTTATGGTCGGAAGAGCCCAAAGGAGAGAAAAGATTTATAGTATAAGCAGAAGGGTTAGAAGTTAGAAATAAGTCAAGAATGTTGGGCTGATCTCCGAAGCAATCTGGGATACGGGTGGGTTGCAGGACTAACTACTCTAGGTCATTTAGGATAGAAAAGATGTAGGAATGTTCACCAGGTTGATCAGTGGAAAAAGAGGAAAGCCATTGGCGGTGAACGTTGAAATCTCCTAGGATGAAGATTTCTGCGAAAGGAGAGATGTATAGAATGTGTTCCACTTTAGAAATTAGATAGTCAAAGAATTTTGGATAGTCAGAAGAATTAGGGGAGAGATAAACAGCGCAGAAATATTTAGTTTGAGAGTGACAGGAAAGCTTTAGCCAGAGAGTTGCGAATTCAGAAGAGTCAAAGTTGGGAGCACGAGAGAAAGCGAGATTGTTGTGCACATAATTATTAGGGGAGGTGTGGTGGAGTGGTCTTGCCACTGGCCTGGTAATCCAATGGTCCCGGGTTCGAATCCCGATATATCAATGGAAAGATATTATTGGGATGGAATTTGTGCTGTACCAGTGCATTACCACAAAGCCCACCGAAAGCCAAAAAAATATCCTCATGGTTCCCTGGTTAAATAGCATTGTATGAATATTCCCATATTCAAAATATGCTATAGGGGGGCAATGTCTAGTGAGTTAATTGCTCAATAGGTGGCGTTCTGAGAGTGAGGCTCCGAGTCTAGGTGGTGAGACAGTGAAGCACGAAAGCAAAGCGGTTTCAGAGATGGGGCTGCTTCGAGCCGTGAGTGGAACTCTAAGTTCTTCACATGTCTCACTCCCTAAACTGGAACAAGACCTCACGGGCTTCACTATGTTGAGCTGTTGGATGTACAGGCTCTATGCCCGAGAGGGAATAGTTGGAATATAAAAGAAAAAAAAAAAAATATATATATATATATATATACGCAACATCCACCTTTGGCTTGAAACTGAGGATAGAGATAGTAGGACGATACAGAGAAGGGTTTGCTGTCAGTAGTCCTAGACACCTGAGTTTCGGTGAGAAAGAGAAGATATCAGGGTTGGCAGAGGAAAGGTGGTGTTCCACAGAGTGGAAGTTAGAGGAAAGGCCACGAATGTTGCAGAAATTGATAGTAAGAGTAGAAGGTAGCGGTCCAGAGTATTTTGGGGAGTCATTACCAGGGGACAGATCAGTGGGGACATTTCTGGTCCCCCGAGGCTGTTCGTTATCTACTCATACATAATTTTGGTAGTAGGTAGTGTAGTATGTAAGATGTTTGTAGTGTATTGTATTGATAGGAGGAGAAAGTGTTTTGGAGGGCAAGTTGGGATTGCCCTCAATATTGATGAGGCACAGAAAGGATCAGCTAGGGAGGCCAGGTGGAGAAACAGGAGTTCCAGCTGTCCTATTCAACCACCTAGCACTCCCCGGAAGTATCGCGCTGTTCGTCTGGTGCCTACAGCCTCCTCCTAGCAGTTATGGAGGTGGGATTTCCAGTCCCAACCTCCAGGGACTATCTGCGCCACAAAGTGACGGGCGATGGGGTCGCCACATCCCTACGCCTAAAAAGATGTGTGTGTGTGAGAGAGAGAGAGAGCATCAAATACACTGACGATTCTACATGATTGCAAGGATGCCAAAGCCGTTGCCTTCTATAAAAAAAAAAAGGAGAAAAAGCTATCTGTGGAAACAGTTGTGGTATCTCCTTACTCGCAACGACAGGCAAAGATCTCGCTTGAGTAATGCTTTTCGGGGGCTGATCCCAAATAGCATAGCATAACCTCTTAAATACACAAACTGACTTCAGAAAGAAACGAAGCAGAACAGTTTTTCGTCACAATGTACTGGTCTACTGGAGCTACCCTGCAGGCTGTGTGCAGGCTATACAAATAAAAAATAGGACTCCACACTTATCTACGGTAAAACAAACGACATCAACAATGTCTTCATCATCTTCATTAAAACTCATCACCTGATGCTTTGAGCACTGTCATCGTGAACAGTAGGATATTAGATTCTTAATAGACAAAACCTTTCTTAAATGTGGTGATTTCTTGATGAAGCAAAATATAGGTTCACCCTTGTAACAGGATGCAGGCCAGATATTGCTAATATGTTTCTTCAGCGTTATGATAATTTATATATGCAAGATAACACTCGGATAAAATATGGAACCTACAAGAAAATATGTAAATGTTCAAGATACACTGACGATATAATTATTTACAACAACGGCAACGTATTAAAAAGGACATCTACCCTGAAGAACTTATTTTAAATAAAGAACATTATTCTGATAATAAAGCTTCACTCCTTGATATTCAAATAGATGCCACAGATAAAACGTTTGTAACAAAACTATATGACAAACGAATAGACTTCCGCTATCATATACTAGTTAATGTTCCATTTGTTTGTGGAAACATCCCCAAAAGACAAAGCTATGGTGTTTTTACATCCCAACTAAAACAATACAGTAGAGTATGTGCTAAATATCAAGATTTCTTGGAGGCATTCAAGACGCTTGTAAAAACATTTATTGAAACGAGGATACAAAGCATACCTTTTACAACTCTATTTTAGCACATAAATTATCAAATATTTAAATTATAGTAAACAGACGAGATAATATAATAACATACATATGTGGTGTAGAATAACACATGCCCAAATTTTGAAATCGGCGATGGGCTGATCCTATCAGAATGGGGGTTGAGCGTGGCCTGCCTCCCAGAGCTCGATCCTCTATAACTCATACCAGATCTATTTATCTTTCTATCATTTTTAACGTAACTAATTATTGTCTACTCTATTTTATATAACAAAATGTGACTACCCCAATGCATTAACTGCCCGACATGTGACATTTCTCAGCGGTCAAACATTATGCACCAGGTATTATGGAGAAACCTGGTTCGTCTTAGTTTCAGCAGAAAACCGGTTGTGGCGGGTGGCTGTGGCCAAATGAAATCCATCTGCATCTCTATTTTACCTTGTAGAGACTTTTTCTATTGCACTAGACATATCGAAAGCCTTCGATAGAGTCTGGCATAAATCTTTAATATCTAAACTACCCTCCTTCGGTTTATATCCCTCCATTTGTGCCTTTGTCTCTAATTTCCTTTCCGGCCGTTCCATAGCCGCGGTTGTGGACGGCCATTGTTCACTTCCTCACCCTATAAACTCCGGTGTTCCTCAGGGCTCTGTCCTATCTCCTATTCTCTTTCTAATTTTTATAAATGATCTCCTTAACTGTACCTTAATTCCCATCCATTCATACGCAGATGACTCAACCTTACACTACTCCATTAGTTTTTCAGAACGCCCCAGCCAGCAATTCCTCAACGACAAACGTAATGAAGCCATAGAACTCTTAAATTCTGATCTAAATACTATTTCCAATTGGGGCAGAGAAAACTTTGTTAACTTTAATGCTTCCAAAACCCAATTTCTCCATCTATCTACCCGCCAGGATCTCCCAGCGGACTATCCCTTATTCTTCAACAATACAAAAATCAACCCTTCATCTTCTCTCAATATTCTTGGTGTCTCTTTTTCTTCTGCTCTCATTTGGAAGGACCATATTACCAGTCTTGCTAAGGCAGCCTCCCAGAAGCTGGGTGTGCTCAACCGCCTTAGGGGGTTCTTTTCCCCTGCACAGCTTCTTGCTCTGTACAGGGGCATAGTGCGCCCTTGTATTGAGTATTGTTCACATGTGTGGGGAGGTTCCTCTCACACCGCTCTCCTAGACAAAGTTGAAAGGAAGGCCTTTCGTATCATTAACTCCCGTCCACTCACCAACTCTCTGCAGTCTCTCTCTCTCCGCCGCAATGTTGCATCTCTCTCGCTATTCTATCGCTACTATAATAATCAGTGTTCCTCAGAGCTATCCCAGTGCATACCACCTCCTTTACGTAGGGCACGTGGTACCCGTCTTGCAACTCAATCCCACCCCTACTCTGTGCAACTCTCCAACCCAAGAGTGAAACGTTACTCTCAAACTTTCTTCTACTCAACAGCTGAGCTCTGGAACTCTCTCCCAGAATCAGCCTTTCCCTCTTCCTATGACTTAAATTGCTTCAAACTCCGTGTGTCCAGGCATTTTGGCTCGAACGTCCCTTGATTTTGGCCCTGTCACTCTTTCAACTATGGGGGAGGCACTCGCTATAGGCAGTAATGCCTTTTGCCTCCCTCAATCACATAGAAAAACAAATTTGTTTGCTACATCTATATATTCTTCATAAATTTAATTTACTTTATCTTCTAGTTGTCCTAATTTCAACTCTGTTTACATGTGCATAAGTGTGTGTGTGTGTGTGTGTTATCAATGTGAATATGTCTTGCATTTATGATTTTGTGTGAGCATGCCTATTTATTATGGAGAAACCTGGTTCGTCTCAGTTTCAGCAGAAAACCGGTTGTGGCGGGTGGCTGTGGCCAAATGAAATCCATCTGCATCTCATTTAATCTCACTCAACTAGTCAACCAACCCACCCGTGTACCAGATAATCCTAATCATAATTCCCATCTACTGGACTTATTTTTAACTACCAATTCAGAAAATTATGATGTTACAGTGAGGTCCCCGCTTAGATCTTCTGATCACTGTCTGATACAGGCCACCTGTCGATCACCTACCACACCTTCCCACTCTGAACCTGTTTTGGTGACTAAATGGCATTACGATAGGGCAGACTGGGAGGGTCTTCAAGGTTTCTTTATTGATATTCCCTGGACCTCTTTCTTTTCTAATGATGCACACTCCACCTTGAGCCACATACAAGATTTTGTAAACATTGGAATGGAAACTTTTATTCCTCATCAAAAGTACCGTAAAAAATCTAATTCACCTAAATGGTTTGACCATAATTGTGCTAGAGTAACTGAACAAAAAGCAATAGCCTACAATGCATATACAAGATCAAAAACACATGAGGCCTTTAATTACTTTAGAAACATCAGAAATCATGCCAAAACTGTATTAAACCTAACTAAATCAAACTTTCTCCACAAGCAGGCAAATAAACTTCTAAATAATCCAAATGATAACAAAATATTTTGGTCTACTCTTAACTCATTCAAATCCAATTTCACTACTGCTTCATCCATTCCATCATTAAAATCTCCGACTGGCAATCTTGTAAGTGACCCACCCACGAGGTAAAGCTAACCTTCTTGCGGATATTTTCTCCACCAACTCAACCTTAGATGAAATAAATCAAGATGTCCCTGTACTTAATTTTAATTCGCCTGAAATTCCCTCACTTAAGATCCACACCAGACATGTCAAAATTATTTTGCAGAATCTCTCAGTAGATAAGGCTCCTGGTCCAGATGAAATTCCTCCAATAGTACTTAAGAATTGCTCCTTGGTACTCGCTCCTGTATTGGCAAAAAAATTCCGTCTGTGTACTCATACCTCATGCTTCCCAGTACCCTGGAAAGAAGCAAACATCCATCCAGTTCCTAAAAAAGGTGCCTCTTCAGATCCATCAAACTACAGACCAATAGCTATAACTTCCACTCTTGGTAAAGTCTTTGAAATTATATTAAATAATCACATAATTAAGCATCTTGAGAATAATAAATTAATCAGTGATAGGCAATATGGTTTTAGACGATGTCGATCAACTGCAGACATTCTTTGCCTTCTTACGCATCAAATCAACCAAGCTACAGACCAACATGGTGAAACACATACAATAGCACTGGATATATCAAAGGCATTTGATAGAGTCTGGCATCAATCCTTATTGTCGAAGATGTCACACTACGGCCTTGCATCATTAGTTCCACTAATTTCTTCTTATCTTCATAACAGAAAAATACATGTAATGGTAGATGGCCTTTATTCTCAATTTCACTCAATAAATGCTGGTGTTCCCCAAGGATCAGTTTTGGCCCCAACTCTGTTCCTCATTCATATCAATGATCTCATATCTACCACTCATAATCCAATACATTCCTACGCAGATGACTCAACACTCCACAGTTCCTTCACATTTACCAATTCTTTCACCCAACCCGATCTTATAAATTCAAAAATAAACACTGCAATTTCTCTGAACCAGGACCTTTCTAGAATTAATGAATGGGGACAAAAGAATCTAGTTTCCTTTAATGCACAGAAAACCAAGTACATTCAATTTTCTAACCGACAGAATCTCACTGACTCCCATATATTTGTTAATGATGTAAATATTCCCACTTCCCCTAGTATTGACATTCTCGGTGTAACATTAACTACTAACTTGAGCTGGACACATTATGTTAGAAGCATTGCTAAGAATGCCTCTAAAAAACTGGGACTCCTGTACAGAGTTCGAGAATTCTTCACTGACGAGCAGTTGGCCGTAATATATAAAAGTCATGTGCGTTCTCAGATGGATTACTGTTCACCTCTGTGGGGTGGAAGTGGAGTGGTTGCATTGAGGCAGTTGGACAAAATTCAAAATAAAGCTATTAGATTAATCAATAACCCTGCAATCACACAGGACCTTCCTACATTATCCATTCGAAGAAACGTTGCATCCCTTGCATTATTCTACAGATATTTTCACAGCAATTGTTCCGAGGAACTTGCTTCAATTGTGCCGCCTCTCCACATCTTTCCCCGTAGAACTAGGGCAGCTGAGAGCGCCCATGAATTTACACTTTCTCCTCCACAATGCAGAACTTCTGCTTATCAGAATTCATTTATTCCCAGAGCTACTACTCTTTGGAATTCACTTCCCTCGAATTGCTTTCCACAAACTTACAATCTACAAATGTTTAAATCCAGTTGTTACAAACATTTTATGAATGGAGGATGCCTTTAGGCACATGGACCTTTTTGTGTTATCTGTGTTTTTCCTTCCTCCGTTCATTGTCTCTTTAAAAAAAAAAAAAAAAAAAATGTAGCCTATGTATTTATGAATATACTTAGGCACATATCCCATAGCTGGGGGTGGCCGACTCGAGACAGAACCCGAACAGAAAACAAAATTACACACATCTAGGTTGTCCAGGAGAAGACCCAGAGACCAAGGATCACTAGGGGCATCCAGCAACCTACAGGAGAGGTTTCGGTCTCAGCAGGCAGACACACAGCGGAACATACCACAATGCCCGGGAGCCCACATTACTTTCAGGCATGACCTTTCTAATTATATACACCAGCTTCCTGGGACAGGCACCTGTTTTATCTAGTCCAACTGGCGCCCTCTCTCCCTATGACTGTGTCATCACTCGTCTATTCACAAGCATTTTCCATTAATTCCTAATCATTATTATACTGTGCATAATTAACCAAGCGTTTTTATACTAATTTGTGTGCTTAGACGTGATTATTCATATGAGCAAGTGTGTCTTTGTTAATTGTATGTTCATATGTGGTTAAGCATGTGTTGTTGTTTCTAATTCTGCATGTATTCCGTGCACACATGTTTCTCCATGTGTGTAAACATATATGCATATTGGAGGCGCCTGTGTATGTGTGTGGGTTAATGTGTATGCGTGTGCGTGAGTGTGTGTGTGTGTGTGTGTGTGAATGTGTGTGTGCGTGAGTGTAGGCATTTTCCCTTCCCGCCAAACTCTCTTTTTGTCGACATCCTTTCCGATTTTTGCTAGAGTCCAATACACTTTTCTCTCTCTCTCTCTCTCTCTCTCTCTCTCTCTCTCTCTCTCTCTCTCTCTCTCTCTCTCTCTCTCTCTCTCTCTCTCTCTCCTTTTCTTCTACCCAGCTCTTTCCTCCTGCCCTGACGAAAAAAAAAGGAAATAAGAATCCCATCTGGGCCGGGTGATGGAAAGAGGAAAGTTTCATGCCGACCGAGCACCAAAGATTGTCGAGCCTTGCATCATTGGATAAAGTGATTGAAGAAGGAATATCTCACGAGCCATATAATACCAAATATTATTCGCAGAGTCTTGATTTTCCACTATCAGGGAATCGAATCGATTACCAGTCAGGGCGAAAACACATTTCTATGTAGTCAAGTGAATTTGTGAGCTCCAAACATATCAATAACTCTAAGTAAAGATCGGGATAGATTAAAATAGTTTTTCATGCTTGAGTTGTCTCAGCCCAAGTGTAAAATGTGTGTGTCTGTACTCTGGAATATGAAATGAGTCTACAAATTCGGGTAGGTTGGAACAGTATCCTCATACAAGATTTTTACAAGTTCAGTCCAAGCTGAGAAACAAACCATATGAGGAACGTCTTAAATAATTGAACGTGTCAAGCTTGACAAATCGCAGAATGATAATACATAATCATAAAGGGGCCATGATAATCTAGATGTTCACAAGTACTTCACAGTTGACCAGTCTAATTACACAGGAGAAAATGGTTTCAAAATTGTTGGAAAACAATTCAAGCCAGATCAAGCCAAGCATCTCTTTTTCAACCACATCCTGAACGTCTGGAATATGATACTACGTGACGTAAAACATTGTAAAACTGTAACAACCCTCAAAGTACGCTTAGATAAAAGTATGCAAACTAACCGTCACCTAGTTATTTTTTTTTTAGTTGAGTATGCCCAAGGTAAATTAGTCGTGCACATATCGGTGCATGTGCTTCTTTACTTTTGCTTAAATTACGAGCAGCCTCGTTAGTAGTACTATTTTGTCTGCTGCTGTTCACATTCCTTAGTAGACGTTTGTGTGTGTATATATACAGTATATACAGTATATATATATATATATATATATATATATTCTGACATACGGAGCCCTGTATGTGTTTATTTAAGAGTTAGAATTAAGGGGAGGTATTTAGTTTGGTCCCTAGATATACTTCAAGCTTAAGATTACACCCCCTTGAGTCCATTTCAAGATAAATTTGTACATTTTTCGGTAGAAAAATGTCCCGGCTAAAAGCCGGTTCCTCTTAAATTACAGGCTCGCTATCGCTCGCCAGGATAAAATCGACACCTAAATGGCACGAAAGGTCTTAAAATTGACAGAAATGGGTTGAAAGTTCTTAAAATCGTCAAAATAATGGGGCAAACATCTTAAAATTAGAAAAGACAATGGGGCTAAACATGAGGGAGAAAGGAGTCCTGAAAAAAATCCCTCAAGTGGAGATCTCCCCTTAAGAGTTGAAGGAGTGCCGAATTACCCAGGCGGCGAAGCAGACCAGCGAGCGAATCAGCGAGTGGGAAACCAGCTCATCTGCATACCAGCAAACAAGCCTTCACACCTGCGTGCGTCATATGGGACCCTGCAAACTACTTCGATGACCCAACGCTATGACGATGATCGACGCCATGAGACGCCATTGGACCACGCACCTGCTACGCAACTAGAGGAGCTGTGATTGGGGTGCGCACCATCCCCCGTCTCCTGATTCGTTCCTACACCATCATTGCATAGTATATAAGACCCGAGTAGTGGGCATTCAAATCAGTCACATTTGGAGTTGGGAAGGTGAACTTGCAGCTGGAGGAAGACGGGGTGAAGTATTATAATGGGATTGTGACTGTCAGTCAGATTATATAAGTGTGTGTTAAGTATGTTCGGTGTAAACACTTACGTTATGTTGGTTAGTGAGATATGTGATTGGGAATTAACGTTAACGCTACTATTATGTACTTAACTATTTTAGTTGACTGACTTGTGGACTAAAGCAACTCTTCAAGTATTTGGGTTATGATAAAAGTAATACTATTGTTTTATATTAATACTTGCGAGTTCTTTAATTTTCTTTTAATTAAGCTTACATTGCTGGTAAGAACAAGAACGGTGATAATATTGTCTCATATTGGTAATATCGCCTTAGACTAACATGGCTTTTTTAATGTTACTTCTAGTGATTTTCTAAGCTGAAGAAAATTCTTTTAGCTTCAAAATATTATTTTTACTTTTCATATTATTTGAGTGAGACCTGAATCGAATCTATGAAGCGATCCTGTAACTTAATTTACTCATAATCAAACCTCAATGTTACGTGGTTAAGAAATACATTTATCTAATTATTAAATATATATCTAACTTTTTATGTGACTTTGATATTAATCCTGATAATAATATAATACTATTAACGTAAGACAAGAACCAAGAATAATAACTACATTAAATATAAATAAAAGGACATGATATAAGAAAACTATTCATTTCAAAAAGGGTAAGAGACAGAAATATTCTTACCTTAATATTTATCTTTCAAGACTTGATATATATAATTAAGTCCTTCTTTAGATATAACTTATTCGGTTCATAACCATAGCTAAGCTTCGGTTATATAATAATTCTTTATAAATACTAAATGACTTTAATTAGTTTCAGTATTTTTTCATAATTAAAGAGCATCAGTCAATAAAGGATACCAAGTCCTAAGATCCAAAAGGAAAGGAAGCAACAACAGGAAATAATTTTATTAGAATTTACTTTCGTTTTGCCTTCAGCTGACTGATACCTTAATATATATCTCTGTGCTATCTAGATTCATCAAGTTAGCCACTTGAGGATCAACATACGTAACAATATATATATATAATTTCTTCAATTAACTTCGAACGTGGAAAGCGTAGTCTCATGATGAAGAGTATCACCAGGAACACAAACATGAAGAAGTATGGTGTTTATTTGCTAACGTTTCGGAATTATACAGATTCCATCATCATAGCCTAGGCCCTAGAACAACAGAGATAAAGCTAAATATACTGTAGTTGTGTGAATACAACGAAATATTTGAATATTTATTCATCCGAAGTTAATAAATTAAAGGTTAAAAAACACATATTCTACATTGATAGAATAAGAGACTAAAAACGCCTATGAGTTAAGGTAAGATATTCAATGCGTAAGCAAATGGACCAGTTATGAATCATAAAAATAGAAAAAGCGCGGTACAATATGAAAATGAGCAGCAAATGTGTTACATAAAAGAAAACGAAAGTATGTGGTAGATTATGATTAAATGAAGCAAACACTACGTCGCGAATCCTAAAATGTAAAGTAAAACAAAAAAGTTATTGAAGGTATTTACCAACACTTACCAATATGATGTAAATAAGTTTATAAAGGGATACTACAAAAAGGGAAACACATTTAGCATGGGAATGGAAAGGGTGAACACAATAAGAATAATCATGTTAGTGGTCTAAATGTTAAGTTGAAAGTAGATCTTAAATTAAGGGAAAACCCTAAATGACCAAGCTAAACTACATAAATAAGGAAAAGGGATGGGATATGTTCAGTACAATTAGGCACTTAACGTGGGAAGCAGAATAGGTCACAAGATGCCGTGTAGTGTACGTGTCACTAATAGATTGGTTCTGCCTATATTGGTGTAGGGCCTCCATGATGGGAAGGTCTGTGCCATTGCTGCTACCACAAGAACTGTCAAGTCTGGCTGAGTAAAAGGGTGGTCGGGTTGGTGGGAGTGGTAGCGTATAGTTGAGTGAGATGGATTAGTAATTAGTTGTCCCGTTCGAACTGGGCGGCCTAGGTGTTCGTGTATACGTGATTTTAGATGTCTTTTTGTTTTGCCTATATATGCTGCCTTACAGCTAGTACAAGTAAATAAATAAACAACTGATGACTCTAAGTGTAGTGGAATGGTGTCCTTAAATCTAAACAACTTTTGGATAGTACAAAGTGATCTAAAGGCGATTTTTAGTGAAACTTGTGGGTAAAATCAATTTAAGCAATTGAAGCTTTTTCTTTACGGTGTGACTTCTGCCCCTTTCCCACTGGTGAGACAAGTCACGATTTTCGTCGCCGAAACCAATAAATTGGCATGACATGTCTCAACCTCTTATGAAAAATCGTTTGAGTCTCAAGGCCTCTCAGGCCTCGCAAGGGCCCTCGCGGGTCGTCGCATAATGTTCGCACAGTTCAAAATTTTGGACGAGGACTCACGACGATTGGTTACCCTCGCAAGCATCGTCGAGCATCGCCGAAGGGTTTCTGCGATCATCTGCGACATCGGCGAGACATCGCGGAGTTTGTCGCACGAAGAAAATCGTTGAAATGTTCCAAAACGTCGCACGACTGATCGCCGATGTTCTCGGATGTTCCGAGAACATCGACGATCATCGGCGATTAGTTGTCGACGTACGCCCCGCCCGGGGTATGCTCCGCACGAGGCATGCGAAGGGCCTTGCGACGACGACGACGCGGAATGCTCAAGACACACCTGCCGTGGCCAAAGAGCAACTTCGGAGAGGTGGGTAAAAAAAAATGATTAGGCCTATAGTGAGATATCTTTCACCTACGTGAAATTTCACATAGTTATATTTGTTGTTGTTGTTGATGAAATCTTATAGAATAACCTTTCCTCTTGCGTTCATGAAAACAAAACAATATAAAAAACAATTATTATAGGTGAAAACCGACTGAGAGTTAGGGCAAATACGGGCGGACTGATGATATGCCTTCACCTACGGTGAAATTCGACATATTGTTATTTTTGTTGTTGTTGTTGATGAAATCTTATAGAATAACCTTTCCTCTTGCCGTTCATGAAAACAAAACAATATAAAAAACAATTATTATGGGTGAAAACCGACTGAGAGTTAGGGCAAATACGGGTGGACACTGATGATATGCCTTCACCTACGGTGAAATTCCACATATTGTTATTTTTGTTGTTGTTGATGAAATCTCATAGAATAACCTTTCCTCTTGCCTTTCATGAAAACAAAACAATATAAACAAAAAACTTATTATTGGTGAAAACCGACTGAGAGTTAATATTTTGCTGCGGAATGGATTCTATAAGAGCGAAAAACTATCTTAAAATCCAATAATGATGATAGAATAATCTAAACACTGCCATCATGTTCAGCGGACATATATATATATATATTTTTTTTTTTTGAGAGTAAGCTAAATTTATACATTTTTCGATAGAAAAACGTCTCCGGCGAAGCCGGATTTCTCCATACAATGCTGGCTCCCTATCGCTCGCCAGGAAGAAATCGACACCTGGATGGGGATAAACGTCTTAAAACAGTAGGCTGAACGGGGCCGAACGGATACAAGGCAAAGAGAGAGGGAGAGAAATAGAAAAAAAAATAAAACACGAGGAGAGGGAGAGAAAGAGAAAACAACAAACAGCAGGTGGGCTCAATGTTTGCGTTACGGCTTAACAATTGAGCCCACCTCGCTTTTTTTAGTTTACTCTTTCTCTCTCTCTCTCCTCGTTTTTTTTTTCTTTTCTATTTCTCTCCCTCTCTCTCTTTGCCTTGTATCCGTTCGGCCCCGTTCAGCCTACTGTTTTAAGACGTTTACCCCCATCCAGGTTTCAATATTTTCCTGGTGAGCCAACATATATATTTTTTGTTTTGAGAGCAAGCTAAATTTGTACATTATTTGATAGAAAAATGTCTCCGGCGAAGCATTGCCAACCTCCGAATTAAGGGGAGATGGGTCGTTTTTCTGGTCCCCTTTCTTCCTCATGGTTAACCCCATTAGTTTTCATATTTTATGACGTTCGGCCCATTAGTTTGGCGTGATATGCTAATTCCACTCTGCAATTAGCACATTCAGTTACATTCGCTCAGCTGCGCACACCTCGCCGATCTTGCCGATCTCGCCGACGTATGTGCGATGCCAACGCCGATGATCGACGATGAATCGTTCATTAATCGCAAGAATTTGTGCCTTAAAAAAATACTCTTATCACCTCGCCGAAGTAAACGCCAACCATCGCTTGGATCGCCGAAAACGTCGCAGAACATACGGCGAGTATTCTTTCATCCTCGCATTATCTCGCAAGAGATTTTTGAAAATGTGACATGCCTCGCAGAGGTTCATCGGCGAAACATCGCTCACTTCCCCGATAACGTCCCCGATGTCGGCGATTGCGTCGCCGACATCGGCGACATCTTCGCCCAGTATAATTTGTCATCTGTTTGTAACGTCGAAATCGTGAACGTCGCACGTATTCTTGCGAATTTGACAAAACGAAGGCATCGGCGACGAAAATCGTTACTTGTCTCACCAGTGGGAAAGGGGCATTAAGGTCCTGTGTATGGGATACGGGAATACATGGTATTATTTTGGAACAGTGGACACAGGTGGTTTGTCTGACGTAAACATTTTATTAAGGGTTTTTCCTATACAGGTGTCGGTGAAGTTTTTAGGGAAACCATTGTTAAATAGAAGTTCCTTGAGGTATTTGAGTTCGGTGTCAATGTGAAAATATGTCAAACAAATCTCATAGGCTATATGGGTAGACCAACTAGATTACGTTTATAGCTAAGTGGGATGAACGAGGACAATTTCATGTAGAGACCTGTTGAAGGTAGGTTTTCTGTATAGAGATGTCAAAACTTGTCGTGAATGTGGTGGATGCATACATCAAGAAATTATATTTTATTATCTTGTTCCAGTTCACAAGTGAAATTAATATTACTGTGTTATGAATTTAAGTAGCTTAGGGACTGGGGGACATGATCTGGGGATTGGAAGATTAGGAAGGTATCGTCCACATAGCGGCGATAAACAAGTGGTTTGAAGTTAATAGGGCATTCACCTAACCAACGTTTTTCATGGAAACAGATAAATTAATTCGCAATCGAGCTGCCTAACGGAGACCCCATAGAAATACCATCACATTGCTTATAAGCCTTGTTGTTGAATATACTGTAAATACACAGTAATTTACTGATAACTTCAAAATGTCTTTAAATTGTGAAGAGGTAAAACCATTGACCAGGTCAGTATTTGAGAACAACTCCTTCGTACATATTATATCAATGTTACACACTTGCTGCTCATTTTCATATTTTACCGCATTATTTATATTTGTATGATTCATAACGCTTCCATTTGTTTACGCATTGAATAACTTGCGTTAACTCATAGGCGATTTTAGTCTCTTATTTTATCAATGTAGAATATGAGTTTTTTAACCATTCATTTATTAACTTTGGATAAATGAATATTCAAATATTTTGTTGTATTCACACAACTACAGTATATTTAGCTTTATCTCCGTTGTTCTAGGCTATGATGATGGAATCTGTATAATTCCGAAACGTTAGCAAATAAACACCATACTTCTTCAAGATGTTTGTGTTCCTGGTGATACTCTTCATCATTATATATACAAGTGATAAAGTTTTAATAACATTATTAAATAGGGGTGTGGTAGCTAGAGCAATAATAAATGTGTCAAGCATGTTGTAGGAGGCAAACGTTAAAGCTCTTATTACAAGGATGGAGTCGTCCAGGTATAACGAAGTTAAGTTAATGATAGAAAAGTTTAGGAAGAGGTGTGTTGTGTTAATTTTTCTTCAGATGAAGGCCTATCAAGGGACTGTGAAAGACAGAGACACTGTAGCTAATGCATCCATCCAGAGGGTGTCCGGCTGGTGTTGTGGGTGGGAGGGTCTGTACGCAGCCGGATACCTCACCCTCTACGTATGCGCGAAAATGTAAGCCTCCCTTGGCCCTGCCCACTGCCGAAAATGTACAAATATTATATTATATTAGATTAGATTAACCTAACTTAACCTAACCTAACCTAACCTAACCCTAATAGAATATTAAATATTATAACATAACACAAATAACAAAATAAAAATATAAAAATATACTAAACTTCGAGCCAAAAATGTACAAATATTATATTATATTAGATTAGATTAACCTAACTTAACCTAACCTAACCTAACCCTAATATAATATTAAATATTATAACATAACACAAATAACAAAATAAAAATATAAAAATATACTAAACTTCGAGCCAAAAATGTACAAATATTATATTATATTAGATTAGATTAACCTAACTTAACCTAACCTAACCTAACCCTAATATAATATTAAATATTATAACATAACACAAATAACAAAATAAAAATATAAAAATATACTAAACTTCGAGCCGAAAATGTACAAATATTATATTATAATAATTATTAGATTAGATTAACCTAACTTAACCTAACCTAACCCTAATATAATATAATATAATATAACATAACACAAATAACAAAATAAAAATATAAAAATATAAAAATATACTAAACTTCGAGTGGGATCGAACACTGGATATCTGAATGCCAGGCGGGAACTCTAGTGACTGTACTACAGAACGAGATGGCAGGAACGGATTGACGGGGAACGGGGGGCGGGGCCAAGGGAGGCTTACATTTTCGCGCATGCGTAGAGGGTAAGGTATCCGGCTGCGTACAGACGCTCCCGTTGTGGGTAGGGCGATCATATCACCTGGGTCGCGGTTCTTCTCTGTTGCTTCATTCCTGGGCTGCTTCAATGACTAGTAGTGGTGAGGAATTCGATTTATTCCGACTAGAAATTGGTAGGGCTACTCATACTATTGCTGAGAAACTCAAGCTTAACCCGAATTAGCTACACAAGGTGGGGGTTAGTATACCTTGAACCAGAGGGGGGGGGGGATACTCACACTGTTGTCCGAGATACTCAGGCCTACCTACCTGAATGAGATACGCAAGACTGGGGTTAGATAGCTGTAACCACAGATTATATGGAGCTACTCACATCCATGTTGAAATATCCAGACTTAACCCGAATGAGCTACTCATAACTAGAGGGGTGGAGATGCTCACACCGTTGGCCGAGATACTCAGGCCTACTTGAATGAGATACTCAAGATAGGGGTTAGATGACTGTAACCAGAGGTTAGACGGAGCTACTCACAACCGTGTCGAAATATCCAGACTTAACCCGAAAAAGCTACCTCATTACCAGAGGGACATAGTTACTCATGTCGGTGGTCGAGAATCTCATACCTAGTTACGGGATACCCAGAGAGGGAGCTTTGGAACAATTGTCTTTTGTGGAGGGGGAAGAGTCAAAGTCACGGAGAATGGTGCAGGTGAACTTGTGTCCATAAAGGTTGGCCTTTTCGAGCCAGACTCCTTTATTGTAGCTATGTTTGGGGTTTGGCCGCCCAGATTCGGCAAAGATATATATATAATATATATATAGAACAAAAATATGAAACTCGATCATTGACTTAGCATTGCGATCCTCTTAATTTGCCATAAGATCAAATGAGCAAAATATGTTATCTTCAACTCACTAAAACGTGGTCGGGATTTCCCTCTCTCTCTCTCTATCTTCTTTTTTCTTATTCTTCTTCTTCTTCTGAGCTATCCTTGTCTTCCACTTACCAATAATTGCTCGTTCTGCTATATCTAATAATATCAAACCCTGCCCATCTCGTTTGGATCGAGAGGTCTGTGTGGTCAGTGCATCTACAGGTATGTATGTAAATCTATGGATCTCTCCTGCCCTGCTCATTACCCACGAGTCGGACAAAATATTCCGTTTTCATCCTCTTGTCCGTGGCTTTGCAGGGCTAAAAAATTTGAACTTTACCACTACAACTACAGCCTTTCATAATAACGGGGTATTAACATTCCCTCAAACGCACAGACAGACAGACTCATACACACACAGATATACTCATACACACAGACACTTATACATACACACACAGACACTCAAATACACAGACAGACTCATAGACACAGGCAGACACTTAAACACACTCAGACAGACACTCAAATACACAGACAGACTCATACCCACAGACAGACACATGCACACACAGGCAGACACTTAAACACACTCAGACAGACACTCAAGTACACAGACAGACTCATGCATACACAGAAAGAAACTCAAACACACAGATAGACACTCAAACACACACAGACAAACAGACAGACACTCATACACACAGACAGACACGCAAACACACAGGCAGACAGACAGACACACACTCAAACTGAAACTGTCTTGATAGCGTAGTGCATAAATGCGCGGAATTTCGGTTTGAGTATCCTAGGTTCGAGACCTTGGAGTGTCACATGTATTTGTTGATTTCATTAATTGAGTTTAGAAGTGAAGTTGGTAGGTGACAATAGATAATACATACATACATACATGCATAGCAGCATACATAATTCTGATGCCTTGCTTCTAAGGAAAGCCCCACACCGACCACTCCACAGTGCCATTTTCACTATGTAGATTAAGACCATTAACACTGAAGGAGCAGACACAGAGCAGAGCTTCACCTGGACAACAGTTCCGCCATTGTTTTGCTATTTTCTTTAACCCCGTGGGACCCCTGGCCGAACACAGAAGCTGTTGCTGTTGCTGTTGGAATTCAGGGGCCACTCAAGTGAAGATACCAGACCAGATGGCTGGAGTAAAATAGGAAAGGATAGTAATTGAACAGAGGAAGAACAAGCTGAGAAGTGTGAAGTACAGTAGAAGACTGAAAGTTCTCGGGCTCAACCAAATTGCTTCATTGATAGGAACTACTGGTCCAACTGCACCACCGAAGTTATGGGCAATGGGCTCGCCACATTCCTATGCCAAAATAATAAGAAATTAGTGAAGAGATAAGTTAGTGTAGAGTGTGTGGTGCTTGTGGTTTAATGTAAGAAAGCAAGAGTGTGTATCTTAAGCGCAAGCTAGAGTTGCTTTTTGTATAACTGAGGCTCA
This sequence comes from Paralithodes platypus, assembly GCA_032716605.1. Lineage (NCBI taxonomy): Eukaryota > Metazoa > Arthropoda > Malacostraca > Decapoda > Lithodidae > Paralithodes > Paralithodes platypus. Next base: position 39,782,100 of record CM064510.1, on the reverse strand, counting down.
GAAAAAAATCAGCAAAGGAGGCCAAGTGGTGAAACAGGATGTCTAGCAATCCTTATTATACTCCACCTAAATTTCTCCCTGGGATTACTACCCTGAACGGCTGAACTACCCAATCTCCTCCTCATCTTCACAAATACCAGTGTGCCACTACAGCAACATTATTTAAAACAAAATAGAGTTAGGGAGTTAGCAAATCACATCAATAGTATGCATCAAATTTCTACTGATAACTACATGTATATAGATACAATATAATACATATAATACATAAAATATATATATATCCTGTGTTCCTTTCTATCAGACGGTGACTTTTGTTTAAACAAGTTACAGTCGAACTGTAACACTTTTTTTCTTCTATGTGAGTGAGAGAGACAAAAGGCAGAACTGCCTGTATCGAGTGTTTCCCCCAGAGTTAAAACCTAATCTTAGGGCCCCAATTGTTTGGCTATTTTAATACGTTTCGTTGATATATATTTTTCCTGAAAAAAGATAGCAAACTTCCTATTTAAAAGAAACAAGCCTTCAGCCGGGAACATTATATTTTGAAAAACTAACAAATATAGCTTGCTGGGGAGTCTGGTAGAGCGTTTTCTTAGCTTGAAGAGGCTCTTAGGAAAATAACTAAAAAATATCAGAAAATTGGAAGACATTTACATCTCTCAATAACAATTTTAAAACTCCACTTTTCTTCTATGCGCGTGAAGGAAACAAAAGGCAAAGCTGCCTGTAACAAGTGTCTCACCCAAAGTTGAAAGAGTGACAGAGAGCCAAATTCAAGGTACGCTAGAGTCAAAATGCATGGACACACTAAATTTAAAGCAGTCTAAGCCATAGGATGAAGGAATTATTGATTGAGGGAGAGAGTTCCAGAATTCACTTGTTGAGTAGAAGATAGAATTAGAGAATGTGCTAATTCTTGGGTTGGAGAGCTGCACAAAATAGCAGTGGGATTGTGTTGAAAGGCAGGTGCCTCGCACTTGCCATATGCACTGAGAGAGCTCTGAAGAACATTGATTGTTATAATAGTGAAAGAGATGCAACATTGTGGCATGCAGAAAGAGATTGTACGGAACTAGCAAGAGGAAGTGAGTTAATGAGGCGAAATACTTTTGCCTCTACTCTTTCAAGAAGTGCGGTATGGCTGGAACCTCCCCACACAAATGCGAACAATACTCGATACATGGGCTCACTCTGTCCCTATACAGAGCAAGAATCTGTGCGGGAGTGAAGAACCCACGGAGACGGATGAGCACACTTGCCTTCTGGGAAGCTGTTTTAGCAAGAGTGGTAATATGATTTTTTCAAGAATGGTCAGATGACAAAGATACACCAAGAATACTGAGAGAAGATGAAGGGTTAATATGTGTATTGTTGAAGAGTAATTGATAGTCTTGTGGAAGATTGTGAGAGGTCGATAGAAGGAGAAATTGGGTCTTGGGTCTCTGCCCCAATCAGAAATAATTGATAGATCAGAAGATAGGCGTGCTGTGGCCTCATCACGTGACTTTTTGAGTGATTGCATGCTGGGTAGTTGTGAAAAACTAGTTGAATGTCATGTGTAAGGTAGGGTCATCAACATATGAGTGGATAGGATTAAATGTGCAGTTGAGATCATTAATGAAAATTAGAATGAGAATTTGAGACAGTACAAAACCCTGAGGAACAACGGAGATGATAGGTTAAGGAAGTGAGCAATGGCCGTCCACAACTACAGCTATAGAACGGTTAGAAAGGAAATTAGGAGACAAAGGCACAGATAGAGGGACAAAAACCAAAGGAGGGTAGTTTGGAAATTATATATTTGTGCCTGAATCTATCGAAAGCCTAGCACACTCTAAAACGTCTCACCAAAGTCCCAAAGGGAGGATGACCAAGTAAGGATGAGTTAGTAAGATAAGCAAGGAGATCACCAGCAGAGCAGCCCATAAGGAAACCATACTGGCAATCTGAAAGTAGATTATGGGAAGACAAATGCTAAATAAATTTTGAATTAAAAATAGTTTCAAAAACTTTAGAGATGCAAGAAATGAGAGCAATTGGACGATAGTTAGAGGGTAAGGAGCTGTCACCTTTTTTGGGGACAGGTTGAATGAGAGCAAACTTCCAACAAGAAGGAAAGAGGTTAGAGAAAAGACAAAGATGAAAGGGATTGCCTAGGCAGTTACAGTTTTTTAGTACAACAGGAGGAACACCATCCGGTCTGTACGTCTTCTTAGTATTTAACATAGAGAGTGCAAAAAGTACATCCTTAGTAGAGATTATGATATTAGATATAGGTACGTGAGAGGAGAGTGGAGAGGGAGGAATAGAACTGGAATCATCCAAGGTGGAGTGTTTAGCAAAATTGTGAGCGAATAGTTCAGCTTTGTCAGAGGAAGACATAATGGTGGTTTCGTCAGAGTGGAAAGAGGAGGGAAAGACGAAGAATTGACATTGTTGGAGAGGTTTTGGCTAGATGCCAGAAAGCTTGGGAAGAACTAGAGTTGGAAAGTTCAGAACATTTATTATTGATGAAAGAATTTTTGGCAAGTCGAAGAACAGATTTGGCTTGATTCCGGGCAGATACATAAATAGCACGAGATTCTTAAGTTTAAAGGTGACAGTAGTGTTAGAATGCTTCCTCCTTATTGCAGACAGCAATAGAACAAGCGTAAGTAAACCAAGATTTTCTTTGCATGAGACTGAGAGGAAGATAATGTAATGTATGCTTCCATGCCCGAGAGGATTACCTCGGTAATGCACTCAGCGCACTCCAAGGGTCCCCGGCCACGAAACCAAAGTCATTCCATGGGATATCAAAGAAGAGCCTCCCAGTCAACAGCACCAAAATACCACAAGCGCAGCCAGCTGGGAGAATCGGATTGCCGTACTGGAGAGCTTGGGCAGGTACCAGAGATAAGATTGTGATCGGAGAAGCCCAATGGAGATAAAAAGGTTTACAGCATAAGCAGAAGCATTACAAGTTAGAAATAAGTCAAGAATGTTGGACCGATCTCTAAGGCGGTCAGGAATACGAGTAGGGCGCTAGACTAACCGCTCTAGGTCATTTAGAATAGAAAAAAGTGTAGGCTTGTTCACCGAATCACCAGGTTGGTCAGTGAAATGAGAGGAGAGCCATTGGCGGTGGTGAACATTGAAATGTCCTAAGATGGAGATTTCTGCGATAGGAGAGATGGATAGAATGTGTTCCAATTTAAAAGTTAGATAGTCAAAGACATTTGGATAGTCAGTAGAATAAGAGGAGAGATAAACAGTGCAGAAATATTTAGTTTGAGAGTGACAAGAAACCTTTAGCCAGAGAGTCGAGAATTCAGAAGAATCAAAGTTGGGAATAAGAGAGATAGCAAGAATTATGCACACATATTCCCGACATTCACCTTTGGCTTGAAACTGATGATAGAGATAGTAGGAAGATACAGGTTTGCTATCAGTAATCTTAGACAACTGGATTACAGTGAGAAAGAGAAAATTAGAGTTAGCACACAGGCTTTTACTGGAATTTAGATTTCGTGGATTTTTTTTTTTTTTCTCACAGGACCGGGAAATGCCAGCACAGGCTGCAGGTATAGTTTGCCGCACATATTCCGTTTCTCAATCATCCCAGTATGGGTCGTGATTTGGCAGGGCTCCACCAACCTCCCCAACCTGTCACTCGTCTCCCTACCTTCCATCCCCATTTTCTCCCTCCCTTCCACTGTTGGTAGGAGTTGGAGTGATGGAGGGGGGTTGAGGAGGGGGGGGGGGTGCAGCTTTGCCAACTTACGATTTTGCTGGGATGACTAATATTTTATATTTTTATCTAACTAGGGAGACCATCTCCGCCGAATCTTCACCATGATGAAGACAAAGGATTCACAGGATTCTTCTTTATATATGCTTCCATCACCCCACAAGAGAAGAAGCCCAATAGGTGCCATCTAAGCTTCGGTCCTCAAAGCCTGGAGTTCCCAATGAAGCCTCCTGACCAGAGGAAAAACTGTCCTTTAAACTAACGAAAATATATTAACCGTCTCAGAGTGAGGTATTCGCAACAGATAACATAACCATGTTTTACTATTTACGACTAGTAATATTTTTCGACTGCTTTTTATTATGTTGACCTCATAGAAACATCAGGTAATTTGTAGCTGTAACTGTTATTGCATATTTTAAAGTCAATGATGATAATGAAGTACTCTGAATTAACGGATCCTACTGTCCTACATATGTAACAACTGAATTATATTTATATATTACTGCTCATTGATATGCACTGCTCAAAGTGTCGGTGAGTATTTGCGTGTTGCATATTCTTCTACATAATTATGTGAATGATGCTATTTGAATATTATGTATTATTTATACCTATGCTACAGCACAGTTTGTATATTCTATTATACATTACTCGCAGTGTATTGTTATATATACTGTAATCACACACACACACACACATAACATATCGAGTAACCTAAAACCGAGTCAACAATGTTCAGAAGTTGTTAAGAAGGCAAACAAAATAATTGGCTTTATAGGCAGGTCATTTGAGCATAAATCCAAAGAAGTTATCCTAACCCTTTACAATTCCTTAGTCAGCCCTCTTCTGGAATACTGCGTTCAATCCTGGTGCCCTTATTACCAAAAAGATATAAACAAGCTAGAACGAGTTCAACGTAGAGTTACCAAAATGATACCTAGCCTAAAGAACAAACCATACGAAGAGCGTCTTAGAGAATTAAATCTATTTCCTTTAACCCAGCGCAGATTAAGAGGCGACTTAATTCAAGTGTTCAAAATCATCAAAGGCATCGACAATATGAACTGTAGTAAGTACTTCACTATCGACCAATCTAATTACACGCGGGGAAACGGTTGCAAAATTATTGGTAAATCTTTTAACTCGCACGAATCTAAGAATTTCTTCTTCAATCGAGTTGTCAACTTGTGGAATGGGCTTCCCCGAGACGTTATAGACTGCAGCACCGTTGATTCATTTAAATTCCGCCTAGACAAATATCTCGCATCAAACCCGCGGCTGACTGCGTTTGTAAATGAATAACTTTATCCTCCCCTCAGTTACTAACCCCTATGTCCCCTACTAACTTCCTAGTCCTGCCACGTTAGTGGCAGGGCAGTAGTTCCCTTTCCAATGTTCCCTTACCCACTCTAAACCACTGTTTGGACACTTGATCCTCAGTGTTTTGGAGGACAAGCAGCCTAGAAGGGTCACTAGATCTGTTGTTGCTTGATTTCCTTTGTACTCCTTTGTACTCCTTTGTACATACACTCACACACACACATACATACATACACACACACACACACATACAAACACACACATACAAACACACACTCTCATACAAACACATACACACACAACCAGTTCATTTTACCATGTGTTGTGTCGACCGTGTTAGTGAAGTGTAAACATGTACAGGAACAAAATTGCAATAAACTTTACTCCCAGCAGCGATATTATTGGGTTCTGTAACAATCATTCACGCCACTCTGCTCTCTATCATTATCTATTACTATTTATATGCGCTGGCTATCTATCTATCTACTCCTCTCTCTCTCTCTCTCTCTCTCTCTCTCTCTCTCTATATATATATATATATATATATATATATATATATATATATATATTTATTTATACTGGCCAGAATGGTCAGAATAGCATTAATTTGACCCCTTATGTTATCATAAGTTCTTTCTAAGCTACATAAAATCGTCTATGATAGCCAGAAGAGTATAACATTTTAATGTTGTCCCGTTAGATTCCCATTGGTTCTTTCTAAGCTACATAAAACCCTCTATAGATAGCCAGATGTTCTTATTTTTATTTATTTTTTTAGAATTGCCTGTGGCGAGTGCCTCCCCCAGAATTGAAAGAGTAACAGGGCCAAAATCAAGGGACGTTCGAGCCAAAATGCCGGGACACACGGAGTTTGAATCAATTTAAGTCGTAGGAAAAGGGAAAGACTGATTCTGGGAGAGAGGTCCAGAGCTCAGCTGTTGAATAGAAGCAAGATTGAGAATAACGTTTCACTCCGGGGTTGGAGAGTTGCACAGAGTAGGGGTGGGATTGTGTTGCAAGACGAGTGCTACATACTCTACGTAGAGGTGGTATAAACTGGGAGAGCTCTGAGGAACACTGATTATTGAAATAGCGGTAGAATAGTGAGAGAGATGCAACATTGCGGCGAAGAGAGAGAGAGAGATATTGCAGAGAGTTGGTTAGCAGATATGAGTTAATGAGACGAAAGGCTTTCTTTTCTACTTTGTCTAGAAGTGCTGTGTGGGAGGATCCTCCCCACACATGTGGACAATACTCAATACATAGACGCACTGTGCCGCTGTACAGAGCAAGAAGCTGCACAGGGGTAAAGAACCCCTGGAGGCGGTTGACCACACCCAGCTTCTGGGAAGCTGTTTTAGCAAGAGTGGTAATATGATCTTTCCAAGAGAGATCAGAAGAAAAAGATACACCAAGAATAGTGAGAGAAGATGAAGGGTTGATTTGTATGTTGTTGAAGACTTGAAGAGTAGGTCATAGTTTTCGGGGAAGGGAGCGACGAGTAGACAGATAGAGAAATTGAGTTTTGGAAGCACTGAAAGTAACAAGATTTTCTCTGCCCCATTTAGAGATAGTAGAGAGATCAGAAGATAGGTGTTTTATCGCCACCTTACGTGAACTTTGGAGTTCCTGCTGTGAATAATGTTGTGGAAGGCTAGTTGAACAGTGTAATGTAGAGTCGTCAGCATATGAGTGAACGGGGTTGGAGGTGCAGTTGAGAAGATCGTTAATGTATAATTAGAGACAAAGGCACAGATGGAGGGATAGAAACCGAAGGAGGGTAGTTTGGAAACAAGGGATTTGTGCCAGACTCTATCGAAGGCCTTCGATATGTCTAGATTAGCATTAATTTGGCCCCTTAGAGTCTTTTAGGTACTTTCTAAGCTACATAAAGTCCTTTAATGATAGCCAGACTAGCATTCATTTAACCAGCTAAGATTCCTCTAGGTCCTTTCCAAGATATACAAAATCGTCTAATGATAGCCAGAATAGCATTAACGGGAGACTGACCGTTTGTTTGGTCTATTAATTCATTTATTCATATATTTTTTGAGTTTCCTCCCTAGACCTCCATCAAGCTTAGAAAAACACCCCCTATCTTCATCTTTATCTTCAAGATAAATTTGTACATTTTTCGGTAGAAAAAAATCCCGGCCGAAGGCCGGTTCCTTTTAAAATTGCAGGCTCGCTATCGCTTGCCAGGAAATAATCGACTCCTAAATGGCACGAAAGGTCTTAAAATTGACAACGAAATGGGGCGAAAGGTGTTAAAATCGCCAAACTAATGGGCCGAACGTCTTATAATCTAAAAACTAGTGTGGCTAAACATTAGGGAGGAGGGGGTCCAGAAAAATTGTCTACCTCCCCTTAAGAAAGGCATCACCGTTTCTGAAAGGGTTAAGACACAAATACACGGATGGGTATATCATTTTACAAACTCCTACTATAATCTATTCACTGTAATTGGGCCAGCAATCCTGACACTCCTAACCTCTGTCACTCAGTAAGGGCAAGAGCAAATGGGCTGTAAATCTCCATACCTACAGTACTGCATTCCCTGGGTGACTTTCGAAATGGCAGAAATATTAGCTCGATAACTCCAGTCATTTTTGTTTTGTTTTTTTCATATATCCATTTGTTTTCTTTTTTTTTTTTTTTTAGTTATAGAGGTAAATAGCTTCTTTTTTTGTTTTGGCCTAAGCATAATGAATAAACTATAGTGTATTTGAAACCGCAGCATTAAGTAACACCCCGTTCTTAATATTAATCATCAACTACAAACCCCAATGCACTTGAATAAACTAATAAGAGCATATGGACCTCCCGGGATTCGAACTCAGGACACCACACCCAGAACATAAGCATCTAAACCATTACAACAGCCTTCTATATTCGGTTTGTTATCAGCTGACGTTAAATTGCCTCGCCTCCATTATGATTACTTAGTTAGGCCTATAGCAAGGTGTAGTTAAGGGGCCCCACCTCGTTTTTTCTCTCTCTCCCTCTCTCTCTGGGTTGTATCCATTCGGCCCCATTCAGCTTACTGTTTTAAGACGTATATCCCCATCCAGGTGTCGATTTTTTTCCTGGCGAGTGGTAGCAATCCAGCATATTGTTTTATAATGTTTTTGTCAGCAGGCTAAATTTGTACAGTTTTCGATAGAAAAATTTCACCGACGAAGCCGGATTTCTACATGCAATTCTGGCTTCCAATTCTGCTTCCGTGGCCGGGGACCCTCGGAGAGTGCTGAACGCATTACCGAGGTAATCCTATCGGGCATGGAAGCATACATTCCATTCTCTTTCTCTCAGACTAATGCAAACAAATCTTGGTTTACTCACGCCTGTTCTACTGCTGTCCGCAATAAGGAGGAAGCATTCAAACGGTACCGACGCCTTAAAACTCAAGACTCTCATTCTTCCTATGTTTCTGCCCAGAATCAAGCCAAATCTGTTCTTCGACTTGCCAAACACTCTTTCATCAATAAAAAATGCACTGAACTATCCAACTCTAGCTCTTCCCAAGCTTCCTGGCATTTAGCCAAAAACCTCTCCAACAATTTCTCTTCCTCGTCTTTCCCTCCCCTTTCCCACTCTGATGGCACAACCATCACTTCTTCCTCTGACAAAGCTAAACTCTTCGCTCAAACTTTTGCTAGAAACTCCACCTTGGATGATTCAGTGCTATTCCTCCCTCTCCACCCTCCTCTCTCTTCCTTATGCCTAATATCCTAATCTCTTCTAAGGATGTACTTTCTACCCTCTCTGGGCTTAATACTAATAAGGCGTACGGTCCGGACGGTGTTCCTCCTGTTGCTCTCAAAAACTGTGCTTCCGTGCTGACTCCCTGCCTAGGCAAACTCTTTCGTCTCTGTCTATCCTCTAACGCAGTGGTCTTCATTGCACGGCTCGCGAGCCAGTGGCGGATCGCAATGACCTAATTGGCGGCTTGCAAGAGAGGAGCGAGAGAGAAAATTCATCAGTAATCAGAGAAAATTCCAAAGTATTAGATATAAATTGCATCATTATCAGACGTATCACTTAAGAGGGGTGACCTGTTTTTGTTCTGTCCTTTTCTATCTTTCTCTGGCTTGTATCCATTTGGCCCCATTCAGCCTACTGTTTTAAGACGTTTATCCCCATCCAGGTGTCAATTTTTACTGGTGAGCGGTAGCGAGCCAGCATATTTTTTATTTTTGTTTGACAGCAGGCTAAATTTGTAAATTTTTCGATAGAAAAATTTCTCCGGCGAAGCCGGATTTCTTCATATAATGCTGGCTCGCTTTCGCTCGCCAGGAAGAAATCAACACCTAGATGGGGATAAACGTCTTAAAATAGTTGGCTGAATGGGGCCGAATGGACACAAGCCAGAGAAAGAGAGAAAAGGAGACAAATAAAAAAAGCAGTTCACCCCCCTTAACCCTTAAAAAGCGGCTCACCACTTAAGTCGAGTTAAATAAAGCTGGACTATGTGGCGGCGCTCGACATAGGTCGAGTGGCAATTTCAGCACGTAATGTGGCTGAGAGAGAGAGACAAGTGGTGGCAGGAGACTAGCGAGCGTATGACTGCTCCAGACCACCGCGGCGAACCTACTGACACAAATCTCAGCTCCCTCCTCCCTCTCTCACTCGCTACATACTCAATTATGTACCGAAAGTACCGAATTACCTGCTTTTTGCACTCGCGTTGCACGGTTATTGCAAGAAAACTATCCATCATACAAGGATCGTTATGGTGTCATTCGAAAGCTCTGTTTATGCCCTTTCAGGGATAGATACTTGTTTTACGTTCTGGGTCTTATTTAGGCATGAAAATGATCACGTAAACAGCCCTATTTTGGCTAAAAACACCCCGCTGGGCGGTACACATAAATAAACCGCATAGGCCGCTAAAGAAGGGTTAATACAATTGCTAATGGGAATAGGCCTAGTGGCCCTGGCAATTCTTCACTTTTCATAATTATTCAACAAAAAGAGAAAAGGAGAAAAGAGAGAGCACCCATTATACAAGAATGATGAGAGAGAGAGAGAAAGGAGAACGAGTCTTCTGTACAGGAACTGTACGTGTGGGTTACGTAACTCCAGCGCTCGGCGGCCCATGCCATATTCAGTCGTGTCCATTTACTCGTTTTATTAACACCACATGAGAACATTGGGTTATGGTGCCTAGTAAATTAGTGTTATTTTATGAGAAAAAGATTGTTTCGGTGTATGAATGAAATGTATGGACCTAAACTCGTACTCTTACAAATTCAAACGCTGTATTTTCCAGAGAAATAGTCACTAATGCACATCTGGATATCCTAACAAGAATAGCAGTGACAAATTACAAGTACAGCATGGAGAAAGCTGGCTTATTTCCGGCTATCACAACATTAAATGAAAGTATTTATTTTTTAAATTGATATTAGTAAAGTCAAGAATTTCAATATAATTTATTTTTACTAAATAATTTCAATATATTAATTGTTACTAGTCTTGTTCTATAAATCTGTGGCTATGGAAGCCCACAAAAATATGTAATTTAGTTCCTTTATATTTATTTTTCTGCTTATCCTTATGGCTTATTTGCCTTATGGCTTATGCGGCTCTCACTCTGAAAATGTCCAGAACTTTTGGGTCTCTTGAAAAATTAGTGAATAACACTGCTCTAACGTCTTCCCTTCATGCTGGAAGTTTGCTCACATTCAACCTGTCTCAAAGAAGGAAGGGTGACCGCTCTCAACCCTCCAACTATCATCCAATTGCTCTCATCTCTTGTCTTTCTAAAGTTTTTGAAACTATTCTTGCTTTCAAATTTCTTAAGCATTTCTCTTCTCATAATCTGCTTTCAGATCGCCAGTATGGCTTCCTTAACCCGGGAACTGCCGGAAGACTCTTAAGAGTTCCCCCGGCGGACTGCGGGAAGACTCTTAGTCAGAGAAAACAAAAATCAACTTTAAACATCGAAAAAAAAATATATTTGTATTTTTAATTTTATTTTTTATTTGTTTTGCCTCTGGGCCATGCAAAATATCACTCCTCTACCTCCCCTCCTTCCCCACTTTCCTCCCCTCCTTCAGTTATCACCTATTTTCCCTGTTATTCCCTTATTCTGAGGTATATTTTCGTGCTAACATTAGCGAGTTGCAAGCAGGGTATTGTCATCACTGTTAGCAAGCGAGTGCAAGAGAGAGAGAGAGAGTATCGATTGACAGTGTCTCTCCAGCCTTGGGGGAAATTGGCAGGAAAGGAGGTTGCCTCACCCATACATTATGTAACTCCCGCCCTGTATCGCCGATTTTGACCATCCAAACGCTGTTTTCACTTGTTTTATTGTTGTAACAGGTTAATACCTTTATAATCAACCTATAATAGGCGCATATGGATAAGTATTAATGCTATTTATGGTAAAATTAATATTTTAGTGATGGAAACAGCTCAAATACATGCGCACAGGCAGAGGTGTCTAATTACCCCCATGCGCACTTCAGAGGTTAAGGGTCGCTCTACTGGTGATCTTCTTTCATATCTTACTAACTCTTGGTCATCCTCCTTTCGGGACTTCGGTGAGAATTTTTCTATTGCACTAGACATATCGAAAGCCTTCGATAGAGTCTGGCACAAATCTTTAATTTCTAAACTACCCTCCTTCGGTTTCTATCCCTCCATCTGTGCCTTTGTCTCTAATTTTCTTTCCGGCCGTTCCATAGCCGCGGTTGTGGACGGCCATCGTTCACTTCCTCACCCTATAAACTCTGGTGTTCCTCAGGGCTCTGTCCTATTCTCTTTCTAATTTTTATAAATGATCTCCTCAACTGTACCTCAATTCCCATCCATTCATACGCAGACGACTCAACCGTACACTACATTAGTTTTTCAGAACGCCCCAGTCAGCAATCCCTCAAAGACAAACGTAATGAAGCCATAGAACTCTTAAATTCTGATCTAAATACTATCTCCAATTGGGGCAGAGAAAACCTTGTTACCTTTAATGCTTCCAAAACCCAATTTCTCCATCTATCTACCCGTAAGGAACTCCCAGCGGACTATCCCTTATTCTTCAACAATACAAAAATCAATCCTTCATCTTCTCTCAATATTCTTGGTGTCTCTTTTTCTTCTGCTCTCAGTTGGAAGGACCATATTACCAGTCTTGCTAAGGCAGCCTCCCAGAAGCTGGGTGTGCTCAACCACCTTAGGGGTTCTTTTCCCCTGCACAGCTTCTTGCTCTGTACAGGGGCATAGTGCGTCCTTGTATTGAGTATTGTTCACATGTGTAGGGAGGTTCCTCTCACACCGCTCTCCTAGACAAAGTTGAAAGGAAGGCCTTTCGTATCATTAACTCCCGTCCACTCACCAACTCTCTGCAATCTCTCTCTCTCCGCCGCAATGTTGCATCTCTCTCGCTATTCTATTGCTACTATAATAATCAGTGTTCCTCAGAGCTTTCCCAGTGTATACCACCTCCTTTACGTAGGGCACGTGGTACCCGTCTTCCAACTCAATCCCACCCCTACTCTGTGCAACTCTCCAACCCGAGAGTGAAACGTTACTCTCAAACTTTCTTCTACTCAACAGCCGAGCTCTGGAACTCTCTCCCAGAATCAGTCTTTCCCTCTTCCTATGACTTAAATTGCTTCAAACTCTGTGTGTTGAGGCATTTTGTCTCGAACGTCCCTTGATTTTGGCCCTGTCACTCTTTGAACTATGGTGGAGGCACTCGCTATAGGCAGTTCTGCCTTTTGCCTCCCTCAATCACATAGAAAAAAAAAAAAATTGAGGCGGTTGAGCACACCCAGCTTCTGGGAGGCCGCCTTAGCAAGACTGGTAATATGGTCCTTCCAAGAGAGAGCAGAAGAAAAAGAGACACCAAGAATACTGAGAGAAGATGAAGGGTTGATTTTTGTATTGTTGAAGAATAAGGGATAGTCCCCTGGGAGTTCACGGCGGGTAGACACTAGACAGATGGAGAAATTGGGTTTTGCAAGCATTAAAGGTAACAAGGTTTTCTCTGCCCCAATTGGAGATAGTAGTTAGATCAGAAGATAAGTGTTCTATGGCTTCATTACGTTTGCTTTTGAGGGTTTGCTGGCTGGGGCGTTCTGGAAACTTATTGAATAGTGTAAGATAGAGTCGTCTGCATATGAATGGATAGGACTTGAGGTACAGTTGAGAAGATCATTTATGAAAATTAGAAAGAGAATAGGAGATAGGACAGATCCCTGAGGAACACCAGAGTTGATAGGATGAGGAAGTGAACGATGGCCGTCCACAACCGCAGCTATGGAACGACCGGAAAGGAAATTAGAGACAAAGGCACAGATGGAGGGATAGATGAAGGGATACAGCCTTCTAGTCATTCAACTATGACTAGGTTCATATTTTTTCACCAACCAACTTTATTTCTGAACTCAATTAATAAAATAGACAAATACATGTGGCACTCCAAGGTCTCGAACCTAGGATACTCACACCGAAATTCCGCGCATTTATGCATTACGCTATCATAAAGGTAGTTAAACTTTATTCCATTGTTGGAACTACTGTGGGTAAATCCGGCGTGCATGAAAATATTCTATTTCATATTTACAGAGGCTACTTTACACACCAACCCCCAGCACTCGAATAATGGCTATGCAGTAATTAACAGTTATTACAATAAATTGTATGTACAGTCACTCATATAATTAATGGGGCCTGTTTACGTTATTCGGGATACATACATTTAAATAAGGATTGATTGGAGTTAGTTTGTTTTTCATTTGATGCCAAGCATGCTATATTAATGCATGATGTTTAAACGACACTAATATACAGACCTAAAAGTATATATTTGCATTATGTAATTCATAGGTAGTTCAAGATTTTTCAGTAATTGTAGTTGGCCAAATAAGTCAAGTCGCCGCTGTCATTACGTTTTGCTCGCTGTGGGCTGTATTAATGTCTGTCAGATGTTGCATAGGGTGTGTAAAGAAATGAACATGTTTGTATATCTCACTCGAAACGATTAATTAATGCATAGATAGTGCTGATACCAATGATTGATCGAAATATACTTGGTGCAGCGACAACACTTATTTGGCCAACTGTACCCGAGTGAGCTGTACCCCATATATACGGTGCTGACCAAATGAGCTACGTCCAAGAAAGGAAGTCGGATTCCTTCACTAATTCATTTACCAGGACGATCATACTAACTAATTCTAACCCAACCCAACCTAATTTAAACGATAAGATGTGGTGGAGGGACTTTAGATCAGGCTGAGGGAGGATAAGTTACCGTGTACGGTCGCGCTAATAAGTCATGGCCCAGCTGTCATTACATTTGGCTTGCTCTGTGCTGTATTAATGTCTGTTAGATGTTGAATAGGTTAAGTAAGGGTAGGAACATGTTTGTATATTTCACTCGATATGAAGAAATGAATCTTAGATATTGCTGATACCAATTATTGGTCAAAACATATTTGGTGCCGAGATATCACTTATTAGCGCGACTGTACGTCCAAGTAAAAGAAAGGGAGCGCCGCGAATGTATAAACCCCTCCAAAGTTCGGGAAAGTGTAGCCGGAAAAACAAACTGGCGGCAGAAAACCCGCGAACAAAGGGCATGGTGCTAACCCGAACCGCTAATTATTGCTGCCAGCCGGAGAATTTTCTGCTGCAGGGGGGTTTCCAATTGGCGGAGTCACGCGATACCCTTTTTGGTCAAGTTTTTGCCGGCAATTCTAGTCTGGCAGTTACTTATTGAACTTGTATAAGAATTCAGTCACTCAAATATATCTACCGTCAATTTAGCTGCAGATATCTAAGCACTTTGTACTCAAAATATTCCCAGATTATTCTATCAATCGAAATTGCCGGAATATGCGCTCCAGAGTCTCCGCCTTTATGTGTTTAAGAATTTGTAAAAGCTAATAACAAATTATGGTTGAGCGAAATCCGTAGAAACCTTTGTTTTTCTTATAGATATCATGCGGTTGGATTCTTCTAAGCCAAACATTCTTAAAAAGTCTATCTGAACGTATATCAACGTATATACGGTATACATAAAAATGTAAAAAATATACATAACTCAAAATAGTTACTAAAAAAAAGAAGAAAAAAAATTGATTTGTGTGTCAAATCGTTAGTATCGGGACATCTCTCTATCTGACCACCTCGCTATCACAAATCGAAAACCCCGAAAATTCTCTTGAAACTCTTAATTGGAAGAACGTAATTTACGCAAAATCAAGTTAGGTTAAGGCAAGACACGGTAAGTAAGTTGCTCTAATATCCATGGAAGGCACAAGTGTAGCATAAACGGACAATAATCGAAGGAGATTGAAGCCTGTGTGGAGTTGGAGTAGCGTGCAAAACTTTAAGCTGGCTACTAAATCCGTGAGAATATGCTCCCCAAACATGCTAACCATTGGCAGTGGGGAGTGAGAAAAAGAGATCTACGATAGACTGAGCATGTAGCGATGATGAACAATGTTGGTAGATTGAAACTGATCGTGTAGGATGAGGGTGGATAGTCAGTCATGTATATTCAGTGATTATGGGTAATTTGAATGGATGGTAAGTGATGTGGGTGCTATGGGTAGATATAGTGATTTGTATCACACATGGAACAGCTGGGTAGGTTAGATCAAGTTAAATTAGCTTAACTTAGCAGTTAAGTTAGATTAAGATAACCAAATACTGTAAGACATCACGGCAAGCTTTTGGAGTTCGCAAGAATTATGTATGAGGCTTGACAGTGGGATTAATTCCCTAATAGCTAGTCAGCTAGCAATGGGCCACCGCTTCCTGCCGGCCCCAGTCGGCTAACCCCTGGCCACCAGGTGCAGCTGGCCCCAGGCCACCAGTTGCCGCCGGCCTCAGTCAGCAAGGCCCGGGCAACCAGATACCGCTGGCCCCAGTCAGCTAACCCCAGACCACCGGTTCCTGCCGGCCTCAGTCAGCTAGCTCCGGGCCACCGGTTCCTACCAACCCCTGCCAGCCCCAGTCACCAATCCTCGGGCCATCAGTTCTGCCAACCCCAGTCAGCCAGCCCCAGGCCACCGGTTCCTGCTGCCCCAGTCAGCTAGCCCCAGATCCTGCAAGCCTCAGTCAGCTAGCCTGGGGCTCTCGGTTCCTGTCGGCCCCAGTCAGCTAGCACTGAGCCACCAATTCCTGCTGCCCCAGTCAGCTAGCACTGAGCCACCGATTCCTGTCGGCCTCAGACAGCTAGTCTCGGGCCTCCAGTTGACGACGGCCTCAGTCAGCTAACCCCAGGTGCTGGTTGCTGCCAACCCCAGTCAGCTAACCCCGGGCCACCTGTTCCTCCAAGCCCCAGTCAGCTAGCCCTGAGCCGTCAGTTGCTGCCGGCCCCAGTAAGCTGGTCCGGGCCACCAGTTCCTGCTGGCTCATGTCACCAAGCCCCAGGCCACCGGTTGCCACTGGCCCCAGTTAACTAGCCCCGGACAACCAGTTTCTGCCGGCCCAAATCAGCTAGCCCTGGGCCAGTGGTTCCTGGTGGCCCAAGTCAGCTACCCCAGGGGCAACGGTTCCTGTCAGCCCTAGTCAGATACTCCTGATGGCCGTAGTCAGCTGGACCCGGGCAACCCGTTCCTGCCAGCCCCAATCAGCTAGTCCTGTGCCTTCGGTTCCTGCCTGCCGCAGTTAGCTAGCCTTGGGACACCAGTTACTGCTGGCCCTGGTCAGCTAGCCTCAGGCCACAGGTTCTTGCCAGCCTCAGACAGCGAACTCTAGGCCAACAGTTCCTGCCTGACCCAGTTACCTAGCCCTGGGCCACCGATTCCTTCCGGCCTGAGTCAGCTAGCCATAGGCCACCGGATCCCACTGGACCCAGTCAGCTAGCCATGGGCCACCGGATCCTGTGACCTCAGTCAGCTTACCCTGGGTCACTGGATCCTGCCGTCCCCAGTCAACTAGCGCCAGGCCACCGGTTCCTGTCGGGGCCAGTCAGATAGCCCCATGGCCACCACTTCTTCCCAGTCCTATAGTCAGCTAGCCTCGGGTAACCGGTTCCTAACTGCTCCAGTCAACTAGCCCCGGCCACCGGTTCCTGTCGGCCACAGACCATTATCCCCGGTTCCTGCTGGCCCCAGTCAGCTAGCCCTAGGAAATCAGTTCCTGCCACCCCTAGTCAGCTAGTCCCGGGCCACCGTTTCCTGCTTGACCTAGTGAACTATCCCCGGGCCACCGTTTTTTGCAGACCCAAGTCAGGTAGCCACAGGCCACTGGATTCTGCTGGCCCCAGTCAGCTTCCCCTGGGCCACTGGATCCTGCAATCACCAGTCAACTAGTCCAGGGCTACCAGTTCCTGTCGGCTCCATTCAGCTAGCCCAGGGTCACCGGTTCCTGCCGGTCCCAGTCTACTAACCCCGGGCCTCTGGTTCCTGCCAGCCCAAGTCAGCTAGCCACTGGTTTATGCCGGCCCCAGTCACCTAACACTGGGCCACTGGATGCCGTCGGTACCAATGAGCTAGCCTTGGACGACCAGTTCCTGTCGGCCCCAGTCAGCTAGCTCTAGGTCACCGGTTGCCACCGACCCCAGTCAGCTAGTCCCAAGCTACCAGTTGCCACCAACTCCAGTCAGCTAGCCCCGGGACACCTGTTCCTTCCGGTCTCAGTCACCTAGCCCCAGGCCACACATTGCCCCCAGCCCTGGTCAGTTAGCCCCAAAAAATCCAGACCAACCCTCTCCAAACACCAACACCCTAATCCAAGCTTATTAAAAAAACGAAAAACCCGTACCCTGGATCTCAGCAGGAGTGTTCAACACCCTAACCAGGAAGGGTGACTCTCTCTTCACCACCGAGGGAAAAATGGTGCTCAGCCCCGAAGACGCCACCCAAATTATGATATCACTACATTCCCACAATGGCATCCACCTCGGCCTAAAAAAACTCATCACCACCTTTCAGGACATCTACTGGACCCCACGACCATACACCACTGCTAAAAAAATTACTGAAGCCTGCCAAGCCTGTGCCCTTGGCAAAGACCAAACCCGGACACCAGGACCTTCTGGGAAACTAATTGCTTCCAAAGCATGGCAACTTCTGGCCGTGGACGTAATGGGACCGATGGACAGTGCCAAAGGCTATCGATATATCATCACCTTTGTCGACACATACTCAAAATATGTGATAGCCTGTCCAGCCAAGGAGCACACAGCCCTAGCCATCACCGAAGCCCTAGTCTTACAACATGTTTTCCTAATATTCAGACTTCCACAGGCCATTCACTCTGATAATGCCCCAGAATTCACCAGCCAAATCTGGACTCAAGTCTCGGAAGTTTGCGGATTCCGCATTAGCCACTCATCTCCATATTGGCCCAAAGGAAACTCTATTTGTGAGAGGAGTCACTGCACAATAGCTAACCAAATCCGAACACGGCTCCAACAGATGAACACCAACTACTGGCCAAGTCAAGTCAAAATCGTCCAGTGGGGAATGAACACCTGCCCCCGGAGCGATGGCATCACACCACACGAGATGATTTTTGGAACACCACCTCTCCTGCTACCACTTCGCCACCTCATTGCCCCTTCTGAGCCTTCGCCAGCTCTCAACTCCAACCTCGTTCACCTACGCAACCGTCTTTGCCAGCTTCAATATCTTCAAGACTTAAAACATGATGAGACACCCAAGACCAGCCTTTATCAAGTCGGAGATCTCGTCATGGTGGCACGCCTACTAGTGCTCTCTAAACTAACACCCCGTTACCAAGGTCCTTTCGAGATATTATAACTATTCCAAATTGCTACCAGGTCACCATCAATTACCATGGGGAATCATGCACGTACAGAAACAGGTTTGTGCGGCGTTTCCAACCTTTAGATAAGAACCTCACCATTCTTGCTGAAACTGATGACATATGTACTGCCCCTAACCATAATCTAAACCCTACTTCCTCTTTCCCTCAGGGATCTAAGCCAGCTGATCATGACATATGTACTGCCCCTAACCATAATCTAAACCCTACTTCCTCTTTCCCTCAGGGATCTAAGCCAGCTGATCGTCCGGTCTACACACCTTTTCTTCCTATGTCATCTCCTCCACCTCCTTCAATTTTCCCATCTAAACCTTCAACTGTCACTAAGACCACCACCCACCCCCTTCTCGACTTCCAGCTTCACGTCCCCCTAAAACAGTAACTACTCAAACTCGCAACAGCCCAACGTCCTCCGCAGCTGAACTACCCTCTCCTTCTACCACATCCACATCATTTCACCTACAAATTCACTCTCACAGTTTCAACCCATCTCCAACCCAATCACCCCCCTTGCTTCTCCCTGTATCACTCAAACTATTACTAGCACCAAACAACCTCAACCTTCCACTTCATCTCATCCACAATCGACCACCACCACTATCCCTAAATCACCTTTTCCTCCATCTCTACCTCCTGCTAACTCTTCGTTATCTCCAACCACTTTACTTACACCTATTTATTAGTGGCCCCTCCATCATTGACGATTATGCCTATTACATAAGGCCTCCTCTTCAAACGCTCATTTACCATAGTTTGAATCTACCGCGCAGAGCATAAAAAATTTGAGGAGCCTTCATCATGAGCGCACGCAACCTCACTCATGGTTCTGTCATTATGAAATTAGGTTCTCACTACGAAAAAACTTTGTAACAAATAATAAATAAAAAGAAAATAAGAATAACTATTCATAAGCTTTCCATATACTCGTGGATGTACTTGTGTGGATATTTGACCAGACGCTGACTTCAGGCGTCATACTTCCTTCTTCTCTGCTCTGCGCTCAACCTGCCCTGACGTGTCTCCCCACGCTCCGCTGATTCCGCATTTGCTGCGTCCCTCGTGAGTTTTTTCTCATTTGTTTACTCTGGGATGTATCGAGTAAGGTTAGGATATGCGTAGCAGGAGTGTCATGGGCAGGTTTCCCGCAGTTCAGTGTATTTGGGTCATGTGTTTGGGACGCCTATTTCGGGTGTACCCTCGTGGTCCCGTGGTGGACGCGTGAAACGTTTTTCGCGGCTAGCTAGCCTAGTTATTTAGTTGGCTTTAACTACGCGTTATCAGGCTTCTTCTTATCTTTCTCATGAAGTTGCCTTATTTGTTTGTATACCGACGTTCCTAGCGTATTTTTCTTCACTTAGTGAAGTTTTTTCTAGGTCCCGAGTCAGTGCATCCCTCTGCCGGGATTTTTTGTACGATGTTGTGATGGCGGCTGTTCCTGTTGTGATATGATACAGTGCTTTTTGTTTATATTACGACATGATTAAGTGATGTTTCCGTCTGCTTAGGCCTAGCCAGCCACTCGTAGCTTTTTACATGTACAAGTGTTATTGATTTATTGTATAAATATGTACTACTGTGTCATGTGTGTCCTGGATTAGTTGTGTTTTGGCTTAATCCAGGGACTATTTGTGTATATCAGATTGCGTCTGGTTAGTGTGGGTTGCCTTGTCCGGCGGGTTTTCTCGATTGCGCCGAGAAAATCCGGCTGGTTGCCGAATTTTAATCACGCGTGGTTAAAATAGGCTAGTTTCCCCCGGCGAGTGGTGGCTTGAGGGCTCTCCAGGAAGTGCGTCTCTGTAGTGGAGCCTGTGTTCAGGCTTACTGTGTGTTTCCCGGCGGGATGGCTATACCCATTTAACTAGGTGTTCATGCGGACACCTGTTGAGTTTAGTTTTTCCCGGTTTTTGCAAAGCCATTGAAAAACTAGGCTTTGTTTGATTGGTCTTTCCACCCCGACGATCTTTTGCAAAGAAGTGGGGATAGGAACAATTGGGGTTAACATTAAATTAATTTCACACCCGGCGGTTGAACCTTGGGAGGGTGGGATTAACGGATTTGCAATTCGGTATGGTTGGCCAGACAATTGAGGTATACAATTGGGTATCGAGGCCTTCAAAATACGGCGATCTATGAAGGCTTCGAGAGAAGTCAGATCTAAATATTAAGATAGGCTTACCCTTTTAACTGCGATATAATAAGGAGGCCGGCGTCTTAATATGGGTTTCCGGTGAACAAGAAACCACTGGGATGACTGCGTCATTTATAAAGATATGCTCGTCTTTATATCATGTCAGAGGATATTCTTAAATCTTTTGGACAAGTAAAGATATTCTAAAATCTTTACATATGAACCTACAGGGTAACAAGAGGTAATAGTGGTGTATTACGTCTCGTTGCCCGGCGGTTCATTAACACTTGTGTTAGAACATTTTGGGGTAACCTTATGAGCATTAATTCCTGGAAATTTTCTTTTTTCCAGGGAGGAGTTCCGGCGGGTCAACAGAGGACCAGGAGAAGCCCGGGGGTGGGTTAGCTTTTCTCCAGTCTCTGTCATGGCTACACCAGACCCTGTTTTTGCTCTGTGCTTAACACCCTCCTGTTCAGGGATCCCGATTTTTGCTCATACACTGTGCATCAGATGCGTCAAATGCTTAGACCGATCAAGGGGTTTGTGGGTTACTAAGAATTGTGCTTTTTGTAGTCAGTTAAGTATCAAAGTCTTACAGCACAATAATCAGGCCGCGGCGGTTGCATTGCGAGAAGTCAGACAACTCCTAACTACTTATGCTACATCAGTGGCTCATAAAGCTCTTCAGTGCGATAACATAGTTCTGTGGGAACGATTGATTGTTAAGCATCCCCCACTTAAACGTACCCCTTCTAAAAGTAGAGTAAATGTGTGTAAGTCAGCAGAGACTGGGCAGGGTAAAGTGCTTATTCCCTCCCCCGGCACATCTAAGAGATCTCGAGCGCCGACACCCCCGGCGACAGCTTCCAAGTCAGGGTCGAGGTCCAAGTCAAGGTCTCCCCTCCGACAGCAGACACATAGTCACTCTACTTCACCTTCGAGGAAGAAGAGCAAGGAGGAGAAGACCAAGGACAGTCCTAGTGTGAAATCAAAGTCGAGACGAAGTCACAAGTCTTCAAAAAAGGATACTCATGTACGAAAGGCCTCCCGGCGTTCGCTGGAGCCTCGTACCTCACTTTCTGCCTTTACTCCCGACATGTCTAATGTCCAATGTGACAGGTCGGGAGTGGAGTCAGAGACTGTGGTGGAGGATATACCGGCGGACAGGTTGTCACCAGATATTATTCCCAGTTCACATGTACCAGCTTTAGACTTAGAGAGTTCTGCCAGAAGATATAACCCTCTAGAGGGCTCGAATGAGGGCTCGGTAATTGATGTGGTACCTAGCTCACAAGTGAGTTCCGGCCAAGGCCGGGGAGTTTGGAGGTACTCCCAGCCATGGAGTGAAGGCTCACGTCTATTTTATGCAACACAGGTAGTGGCAGACGTCCACCGGGACGCTGAGATCCCATCGTCCATCCCGGACTTAACATGGCAGCATGAGGGGGTCCCGGCTTCGGCGGGATCCTCTCATGAGAGGCCGGAGGAAAGGGATGAGGATTCTATAATTTCTGAGAGGGAGGTTCAAGAGTCAGGTTCATTGATAGACGACTCTCAGAGTAGGAATGATTCGCCACATAGTTCATCCTCTGCTAAATTTGTCACAGCTGATGAAATTAATGGGTTACTAGCGAATGCACTAACTAAGTTTTTTGGCCAGCAGCCGGAGACTCCTACAGTTGGTTTGGGAGCTTCCACGACAGCATCGAATGTCCGAGCTCTGGCTACTTCCATTGCTTTGGCACAAATTACCACCCTCCCCTTGTATCACCTACTATTGTTACTAGGCCAACTTCGGCGGCACTGACTACTTCCAATGTGAGAGTAGTAGCAGATGTAAATCCTCCCCCTTTAGACAAGGCACCGATCAGAAAGGGAGCTATGCCCCTCTTATACGGGCCGGATGAGTCATGGGTAACAATGTTCCCAACAAAGCCAGAGGTAGCACAATCCACTATGTCAGGGGAGCTTCCGGTACCACGTGAGTGGGTGATCCAGGGTAATAAATCTAGGAAGTTACGTGCTTTAGATATTATGGGAAATGTACTTGATGTTAATATTAAGGCCATTCCTAACTATTATCACCATGATTATTTTTTGTATACTTCTACACCTGCCCTACCCCCTGCATCAGCTTCAAAACTGTTTTCGGACTGGACCAAGCATGACGGTTTCAATGATATAAAAGCACTGTCAGATCTAACACCAGAGTTAGATTTAAAGACGTTCACAGACACAGCCGCAAATCCAGTTTTGAAGGTGGAGCAGTTGGGTCCAGGACCTTGGGTGGAATGGGAAGTGGAGGCTCAGAACTTTGCAACAACTTTTACCTCTAAATCTTCGCACCAAATTCCACAAGAAAGCCATTCTTGGTTCTCTCTGCCGGTATTCTCTGCCGGCGGAGTTCCCTCTGCTTTATTTGCATTTTTAGCTGCCCTAAAATTAATCTATGCGAGCTTAAAGATCCCTTTTCTACACCTTCCACAGCTCACCTAGACCGGGAGTTTAGGCTATGTGGGAAG
Organism: Paralithodes platypus; assembly: GCA_032716605.1. Lineage (NCBI taxonomy): Eukaryota > Metazoa > Arthropoda > Malacostraca > Decapoda > Lithodidae > Paralithodes > Paralithodes platypus. Next base: position 39,758,642 of record CM064510.1, on the reverse strand, counting down.
GCATATAGACTGTTTTCCCAGTATATTGTCACACAACAGGTAGCGAAGTCAATGCTAAGATCTGCTCAGGCAATCGAGGAAGCGGAAGTCAGAAAGGCAATCGAACTGTCTAGACGCTTGCTACTCCAGACTTCTATACAGTCACTGGGAGATATCCATACAGCCTTGCTAGAGGCGGTGCGGGCAAGACAAGATCTAAGGATGTTTCTCGTGAAGAAGCTCCCGGATAGGATTGCAAATCAAGTAGTAATATCCCCTGTTCTAACTGCCTCTTTAATGTCCCCGGATGTGTGGAGAACAGTGTTCAACATGGCTCAGGCCTTTAAGCACAGTCCCACCCCATCTAAGAAACCTGCTTTCAATTTTACCAAGCCTAAACCAGTCGCAAAAGCTCAGCCTGGTGGGGCAAAGCCCTTTCATCTGCCTAAGTCCTCTTCCACCCAAGGTCAGACTCAGTACAGATACAAGCAAGGAAAGTTTTCAGGTAATCATAAAGGACAAAAGTATCAACGACCGGGCTAGGGCCCGTCTCCTGCCAAACCCGGCCAGTCATCTAAGCATACATTACGTCCAAACTTTTTCTAGTGCCCAAAAGGGACAGTGTTCAGATGAGGCCGGTCGTAAACCTGTCTTATCTGAACCTCCACATTCACAACGTTTCCTTCCGGATGCTGACAGTGAATCAAATCAGGCTAACACTTCCGCCGGAAGGGTGGATGTGTTCTTTAGACCTGACAGACGCGTATTGGCACGTCCCGGTAAACAAAAGGTTTCAACGATTTCTGGCCTTACGAATAATGCATCAGACTTATGTCTTTCAGAGGATGCCGTTCGGATTGAACCTAGCACCTCGCTTATTCACGAAATTAGTCAGGCAAGCCCTGATGCCCATGTTAGAACAAGGGATCAGGATTTTGTGGTATCTAGACGACTGGCTGGTGGTGGCAGAGACGGAACAGTTATGCATCAATCATGTCAACATAACATTAAATCATGTAAAATCTCTAGGATTCAAGGTAAACCCGGTAAAGTCAAACCTTGTTCCCTCACGAGTGGTCCAATGGATAGGGCTGGTCTGGGATACAGCTGCTCTCACTCTGAGTCAGAGTGTGGACAATCGGAACAGGTTTCGCAAGAAACTTTTTATGTTTCTTCACAGTCTGACTACGACACGGAGAGTCTGGGAATCTCTGGTCGGCTCTCTCAACTGGCTTCAACTAACTGTAAAGTTGGGCCGGTTGAAAGTCAAACGTTTAATATTGGAGGGCAACAAATTTTTTCCACTATTGCCGGCGGAAACATTATGGCCCATCCCAAAATTAATACACAGCTTACTAGCGGTCTGGGCGAAGAGGGAAACATTGCACTCGGTCATGTCATGGACCTCTCCTCCGCCGACGGTATGGGTAGACACGGATGTGTCAGGAACGATAGGTTGGGGCTTTCAGTCAAACCACGGGCATCAGGGTCAAGGGCTTTGGTCCCATTCAGAAACCTCCCACATCAATGTCAAAGAGTTACTAGTCCCCTTGTATTTCCTTCAGGCTCACGGCTCTACTTTACGGGACAAATCGGTGGCCTTCAGGATGGACAATCTGAATGCGGTTCACTGCATTCAGAAACAAGGGTCAACGAGATCTCGGAAGTTGCTAAACGTGTCAGAAAAGATTTTTGTTCTAGCCGACAAGCTGAACATTCATCTTCACGCATCTTATCTCCCAGGCGTAGCAAACGTCTGGGCAGACGCTCTGTCTCGGAGACAGAGCACAACAGTAGAATGGGCGCTCAAGCAAACCATTTTCGACCAAATGATTGCGGAGCCTTACCGTCCACAAGTGGATCTGTTTGCGTCCGAGGAGACTCACAAACTCCCGCTGTACCTCACCCGCCGGACAATAACGCCGGCGGGAGGACCCGACGCACTGGTGACGGCCTGGAACATGTGGAATTCCGTTTATCTGTTTCCGCCACCAGACGCTTCTCCAATGTGCCACGTAGTAAACAAACTACAGGATTATCGGGGCGTAGTCTCGTTAATCGCGCCCCTGTGGTACCAGCAATTGAAAACGTGGTGCCCGAACCCGGTGTCGCTCCCGGTCGGGTATTTCCACTTAGACACGATTGGCAAACCTAGAGACCTCGCTGACTTTTGCATTATGGACATTCAGGAGGCCAAGTGGCTAACACCGTATGGTAGAAACGTGACCGATAAATTCATGAATCAATATACCCAATCTACAAAGAGACAATATCAATCGCACTGGCAGTCCTTTACTTCTTGGATACTTAGAACAGAACAAACCGTACCTTCGGTGGCTTTGGAACTCCGCCCACCTCCCCGTCAGCTCATGCCTACCTGGTCTCTGGACAAAGCGTTGTCTTTACTTCATTCCCGTCTGTACCAAAATACTGCAGATTTTGACTTACTTTTAAAAAGGGCAGTATTCCTTATGGCTTTGGCTACCGGGAACAGGGTATCTGAGCTGGCGGCAATGAGCAACACACCTAATTGCATAATGTTTGGTAGGCTCAATGAGTGTATTCACATTGCACGTTCCCCAGGGTTCATCGCCAAAAATGAACACAGTGAACACGTGTTTTCAGAGTTCACGGTGCCGGCGTTGAAAAGGGGAAAAGTGCACCATAATTTATGTCCAGTGCAATCGCTAACCAAATATTTGAGAGTAGCACCTCTGAATCAACAGGGTGCTTTATGGGTATCAAGTACGGGCAAACGCGTAATGAAACGTAAAATAGCTTCTCTCCTAGTCGAAGTCATTCAAGAGAGTAATCCCGGCGTCGTGGGAAGAGCCCACGATTTACGCAAATGGGCGGCCTCTTTGCGTTTCCTTATAATAATAATAATAATAGTTCTTAAAGCTAGCGCATGCTAAGCTAGCTAAGGATAGCTCAATAAGGCCGATTAGGCGTATTTCCATTGGGGTCCTGTACTACTACCCCATCCCTTTGCTCATGAGGGATGGTAACGAATCAGTGCTTGTGAAAAACCTTTAATGCGCCGAGCGTGGGCGCGAACCCGGGCCTTCTGGGTGAAAGTCCGAGACGCTAGTCACTACACCAAGCGAGCCGCTGAAGAATTTTTCTGTTGAGGACATACCGTCCACGCACCTATGGTCCTCTAATCATACGTTTTTGACTCGATACCTTTCAGTAGCTCTAGACAGACCTTCCATGCCATGTATAGCTTTAAGGCAGAGGGTCTAGGTGGCCTCTAAGTCACTTATTGTTTAGATTAAGAAAAGAGGGGGGGGGGGGGATGCAGTCAGTGTAACATAGGACACCCTAGACCCCGCCGGAATATATGTACGGAGCATACGAGCTGTGATACTGTATGTAGGTGTTGTGATATAAAATTTCTCTGTAGTATTCATTACAGGAAATTGTGCTAAAGTACAATAGTAGTAACACAACAATTCTTGTTGTAAGTAGTTTTGGCTGTGAAGCAATATAATTTTAAGAAATCTCAGTAGTTGCGACTGCGAATTTTATTTTTGATGTAAGTACTTCTGCATAAGTACAAGAGTTCAGTACTTCTGCGAAAGTACAAGAGTTCATTTTATGTTTGGGTATATTTTTAGGAATATATCCACTAGTTTAATGGGGTTTATATGTGCACATGTAGACTTATAAGTTTTTATTTTTCATCACTTACTTTAAGTGGGGTGCCTTCTTAACTAGCAGATCTGTGTACAGAGTCTCAGAGTTAACCCTTTTTAATCAAGCAGGCTTCTTCGAAGCACGCTCCTGCTTGTACCCCTTTTTGTATATATATGCTGTATAAAGTTTATGCGCAAAAATATATATTTTTTACAAAGTAAGAATACTGTGTGGTTGTTTGATTATCTGCTTTTGCTAGAGTTATGATATGATTACGAATGTCCCCCTCCAGTCTTAGATATCAGGCATAATCGTCAATGATGGAGGGGCCACTAATAAATTATAGGTTTGACTCCTGCAAGGAGATAAAGAAAACCTAATATTTAGTAGTGGCCCCGTAATCATTGACGACTGGGGCCCTCCCGACCATCCCCTTCCCATTCGTTGATGTATTAAGGATTTTGGTTTACTTGATATGTCAGTGAAGAAGGAAGTATGACGCCTGAAGTCAGCGTCTGGTCAAATATCCACACAAGTACATCCACGAGTATATGGAAAGCTTATGAATAGTTATTCTTATTTCTTTTTATTTAGTATTTGTTACGAAGTTTTTTCGTAGTGAGAACCCAATTTCATAATGACAGAACCATGAGTGAGGTTGCGTGTGCTCATGATGAAGGCTCCTCAAATTGTTTATGCTCTGCGCGGTAGATTCAAACTACGGTAAATGAGCGTTTGAAGAGGAGGCCTTATGTAATAGGCATAATCGTCAATGATGGAGGGGCCACTACTAAATATTAGGTTTTCTTTATCTCCTTGCAGCAGTCAAACCTATAATCGTTCACCCTAGCCCAAAGTCTCCAACTTTCCAACTCCGTCCTCACCACACTCCACCTAGAACTCTACCTCCTGTTACTACTACAACCACTGTACCTACTCTACCCACTCCCCTTTTTTGCCCTAGCCCTAGATCAGCTAATTCTGTACCTATTCCCCCTATGCCCCCGAAACGTAACTCACAACCTAGGTTCCGTCAAACACCACCATTAACTCCATCTCCCACTTTTCCCAGACTCCCCACACAAACCAGATGTGGCCGCCAGATCAAGCGACCAACTAAGTGGGAACCAGCCATCCATCAACCCAAGCCCAGGATCAAGAAAACAAACCAGGCCAAACCCCCGACCTAAGCCACGCCTCCACGCGCTGAACCCTCCTCCAGCCCTGGTACTTCGGCGTCCGCAACAGCTCTCCAAATCTCTGTGCCTGTGACCCAGAGCATCACTGCCGACCTGACCATCATACCATCAACAACCACCTCACCAAACCCTGACCAACCTCCAGCAGACATGAAACTCTCCAGAATAGCTTTCATCCAAGATGGTGTTCCTCAATACATCAGGTCATCCAACCAACTGATTAATACAGCTCTACATTCTTCCACTCCGTTACTGCTACAAATCTCCGGTGTGACGTTAACCACTCCGTTAGAACCGCATGGCTTGTCCTACAGTGACTCGCTAGGATCGCCAGGGCAGTGGATGTGGCTACAGTTGATGTATTGTTGTGTGCTTTATTTCATATGAAAGCTTGTGTCATGGGCAGTCCAGAAAGGCTCTTTGTTTTCACCCATGTCAAGGCTTTATATATTTAATTGCAAAGTATATGTTTTATCATTAAGTAGTAATGATAGGATTTGAGAGAGAGAGAGAGAGAGTAGAACAGAGCGTGGGGAGGCGCGCAGTGTTTTGCTATACTCGATGACGTCATAGCTGGCTGGCCTCGTGGGGATTCGTTGAAGGAGTTTTTTACCATGTTTGGTGATGTCATGTTTAGCTAGCTTCTTTAGCATTGGCTAGAGGACTTGTTACCGCTTTCCCACGCGGTTCGAACTAGTGCTAGTATATATACTGCTCTCTGGCCACTCTCTCCCTCAGATCTGGTTTCTAGAACGCATCCCTCTCATCCCTTTGATACCTGTCCTCCTCTCTGCACCTGAGAACCTTTTCCTCTGCCTATCTCTCTCATTTTCCATATCTTTCACCACCTTTTATTAATATTATACCCCCTCTGGTTAACTCTGCATAATCAGCCTCATGCTGGCCAGTTGTATTGTGCGTTAAGGTCTTATATAACCCATGTATGTTTAGTTGTTAAGATAAGTTGATCACGAAGCATTGGTTGGCATTCATATTGTTCAGTACTGCTTCCTGTAATTATTAGTGTTCTGCTGGATTAGATAATGCTAGACTAGGAGTCTGATACTATAAGGTATTGTTTCCAATGGGTGCTGGCTTTAGTTAAAAGCTGCACGACATACCTGAGAACTGGAGTTGATTGGGTAAATTCTAGTCTGTGTGCCATTGAGAGTAGAGCATGCACGAATGAGGGCTTTTTGCCTATACCATTCGGCACTGTTCTAGGCTCGGTTGTTTGTCTTTGAGGTACGCCAGGAGAACGCTTAATACTTCGGTATTAAGGTTTCTCAAGAGAGCTACCCTTCCCTATAACGTAATATTTGACGCACAGACTTGAGATTTGCACTAGGCTATGCGGCATGCCATGCGCACCAGTATCTCGTATCATTGACTCTAGCTAGACTTTATCAGTCACAGTAGACATTAAGTATATTAAACCAATTACTCTTTTTATGCATACCCGTTTATGATTACACAAGCATTTCGCAGCCTAGTTTGATGTATTGAGACACAAACGACTAAGGCTCTTTTTGTTGATAGGAATACTGCATTGTCGTGGCGATTATTATTAGTGTTGTAGCGTTTAGGATATTCTTGGCTCCGACTGCATTATATCTCCTGCCTTTTTGTGTGCATAGCCTGCACGAGCATTGTTCCGCTGCCAGCCTTTTTGGGGTTCCATTTCCGATTCGAGCATCTTGATAGCATCTAATATTTAAAGAAGATTCCTTATTGGTGTTGAAGGACTTTAGTGCACTTTCTTTCATGCAGGAGTGCCTGACATTTATTGATTAAAGTAACGTAAGCTGTAACTTCTCTTACCACCTTACTTTGCATACCATAACCAAGCACCTTCGGTTATAGGTAGTAATAGGCTGTTTTCACATAACATTAAGCCTAGAGTAGACGCACATTTATTGAGAGTTTAATAACCTATTATTGCATATAGAACTCTGGAGAGTATTTGTGTTCTTTGTTCACTGGGAATATACATCAGAGGTTGGATCTAGCGCTTTCCGTTGTAGCATTTATGCCATTACTAGTCCAATGAATAAGAACCCTGATATATTTAAACCTCAGTCGTAACACCGGCGATCGGCAAGCACCCTCTAACTGTCTAACACAAATGGCCGGGTGTACAACTTCCTTCTCCAGCATCTGACACCAAGCTACCAGGACCACGACTCTTACCAATACTGTACCACCTTCAGCCCCGGGGTCGGGGATGGTGAGATGCGGGTGGAAACAAATAACACCACATCTAGCCACAACAACATTGAACAAATCGCCTCTATAAGAACCTACAAAGTCGGCCAGGTCAGAGATGCACTAAAGACCCTCCTCTATTCGCCAGTCATAGAAAACCATGGAGCTGACACCACCCATCAAAGAAAACGTTCACCGGGCAGACAATTATAAACCAAACCCAGATACAACACGTGTGACCAGTCTAACATCAACTACACGTCTCCTACCACACCCAGAACCTGCAAACTCGCACAGAACATCAACAACACATGCATCCAGCTTTCAACATAACCAAACCCTCCAAGAGTCAGCTCAAAAACAGAAGAAATGGACCAACAGCCCAAACATGTGTTTACCAGCACCAAACACTTCAACAACGATTTCACGTCCTACAAACCCTGCACACCTCCCTACACATAGCCCATGCAAACAACGGAAGGTCAAGACAGCAGGAACCAAGGCAACTACATCTGGCATCTCCAAACCACCTCAAACACCTTCAACTTTGCCCCAGATAAGCCTAGCAAAAGCGGACTAAAAAGGAAAGATGCTAAACCAAATATCTACGCACCCACACCAACCAGGGACACCCCACGCAGTTCTGCAACATCGCGACTACAAGAGCTGCCCAAAAAGGTAGCTGCCGCCCCTGCTGCCTCATCTACTCCTGCAGAAGGCAATACTTCCAACCACGTGCCCTTGTTGCCCCGTCGAGTCACCTCCAACTTGACCAATCAGCCGAAGGAGACACTACTTGAGCTGGCCAGACAGAAGGCAAGCAATCAGCCTGCTGGCTTAAAACCAATCTTGAATCCTGCAAAAGTTATCCGAAGGTAGAAAGGAAAGAAAGGTCTGAGGCTTATCATCTCGCACAATCTGGGTTACTGCATGAAGCAAACCTCTTGCCTGGGCCGATTGAAGCGCCAGGACAGATTGCAGTGGAATATAATCCAAAGGGATCTGAGGTTTGTCATCTCACACAATCTGGGTTACTGCTTGAAGCAGACCTTTTGCCTGGGCCGCTTGAAGCGCCATGACAGATTGCCGTGGAATATAATCCAAAGATATCTTACCTTTGGATACCTTTGGATGTGTTCGCCGCTCCTCTAGCGGCACCAAGGAGCGCGACGCCCCTCGTTATGGGTGGTGATTTGGTGCAGTAGACTGTTTGAAGCGACAGCTCGCTCCCTTGCGAGGATGGGCTCGTCTGGCACTTTTTGCAGTTCGACATCTAGGGCTCTCTTGAAGTTGTCTAACGAGATGTCCCTCATGTCTCTTACTCGCCGTGGGAGTTTGTTGAAGAGACGTGGGCCTCTGTGTGATAACCAGCCCTCTCGCAGAGAGCCCATAGCACCCCTGTTATTCATCCGGGGGATTTCGCATTCCCAGCCTCTCCTATCACTGAATTTCATGACTATCGGAGTATGTAGGTTTGGTACTAAACCCTCTGCGATTTTCCACGTGTATATTATTAGGTAACGTTCTCTTCTACGTTCCAGTGAGTACAGATTCAGTGCTCTTAAACGCTCCCAATAGTGTAATGTTTTATCGAACTTATATGCGAAGTGAAATTTCTTTGTACACTCTCTACGTCATTTATTTCACCTGCTTTGTATGGGGATGTTAATACGCTACAGTATTCAAGCCGCGGTAGCACTAGAGATTTGAAGAGCGTTATCATAGGCAATTCACCGCGTGTTTTAAAAGTACGCAGAATCCAACCCGTTAGACGTTTCGCAGCCGCCACTTTGACCTGGTTATGTACTTTGAAACCCATATTTTCAGACATTAATACCCCAAGGTCTTTCACACTGTCTTTCCGTTCTATTATGTGGTTAGATTCTGTTAAGTAATTTGTAATTTCTTTAACACCATTATTATCTCCGTACCGTATTAATTGGAATTTTTCCTCATTGAATTGCATGTTGTTTTCCCTGGTCCACTGGAACACTACATTCATGTCTTCCTGCAGTCGGCCCGTGTCCTCTTGTGTGTTTACTATCTTGCTTAATTTTGTGTCATCAGCAAAAGACGACACCGTACTGTGTCTGGTGTTGGTATCTATGTCGCAAATTAGTATGAGGAACAGAAGGGGCGCTAGCACTGTTCCTTGGGGCACTGAGCTTTTGACATCCGAAGGCTCAGAAGTGACTTGGTTTACTGCTACCGATTGTTTTCGGTTTACGAGGAAATTGTATATCCACCGTCCGATTTTCCCAGTTATACCTTTTGCTTTCAGTTTGTGGGCTATTATACCATGGTCACATTTATCAAATGCCTTAGCAAAATCGGTGTAAATGACATCCACGTTTTTCTTTTCTTCTAGCGCTTTAAGAATTTTGTCATAGTGTTCCAAAAGTTGTGAGAGACATGATCTTCCCGCTCTGAACCCATGTTGACCGGTGTTGTGTAGTTCATTTGTCTCCATGAATGTTGAAATTTTGCTTCGCAGGACTCGCTCGAAAACTTTAATGATGTGAGAGGTTAGAGCTACCGGGCGGTAGTTTTTTGGTAGTGCTTTGCTCCCTCCTTTATGCAGTGGGGCAATTATTGCGTTTTTCAAGCTATCTGGTATTTCACCAGTGTCTAGACTCCTTCTTCACATTATAGCCAGGGGTTTTGAGAGGTTTTCCTTACATTTTTTCATTAGGATCGAATTCCAAGAGTCCGGGCCTGATGCCGAGTGGGATGGCATGTTAGAAATGGCCTCTTCTATGTCTTTTGGACCGAAATCAATATCCAGCATCTGAGGGGTTTCCGTGGGGGAGGTTTCCATGAAAAATATATTTTGGTCTCTGATGACTTTTGTTTCATCAGGCTCACTGAATGCCATTTCATACTGCCTGCTTAAGAGTTCGCTCATTTCCTTTTTGTCTCCTGTGAAAGAGCCGTCCCCTTTGCTCAGTGGGCCGATGTTTGATGTTGTTTTAGCCTTTTGTTTGGCGTATGAAAAGAAGTATTTGGAATTTTCCTTTATACCTGCAATAGCTTTCCTCTCCTCTTCCATATGTTGTAGTTCATATGATATTCTTAGCCTTTGTTCAATTTCCACAATTTCTCTATCTATTTCGACCTTTTGCCTATCCTGTAGATTTTGATGTGTGCGTCTTTGTGTGAGTAATTTTCTTCTTCTGTACAGCCTCCTCCTTTCCCGATCTTGTTTGCTTCTTCGTTTTGTTTGTCTTGCAGGTATATGGTGGCTACAGATTTGGGTCATGGTTTCTGTTATTAAGACTAGACATTCTGCTGGTGTCAGGTTATCCATTAAATCTTCCCAGTCTATTTCCTCCATTTCTTGATTTACCTCTTCCCACCTAATGTTTTTGTTATTGAAGTTAAATTTACTGAAGGGGCCGGTTTTTGTTCTCGATTCTGAGGTTGTCTGTACACTTTCTAAGGTTGTTTTGATCTCAATTAATTTATGATCTGAGTATGTTATGGCCGATATGTTAATGCTGTGTACTAGAGAGTCGTTGTTAGTGAAGACCAGGTCTAAGATATTGTTTTCCCGTGTGGGTTCAGCAATATGTTGGGTAAGACTAAAAAAATCACAAAGTTCAAAAAGCTCTCTCGTATTAGTATTTGCTTCTCCAGTGTTATTTGCCACTAACTGGTTTTCTAGTTGTCTCCATTTAATGTTTGGTAGGTTAAAGTCTCCTAGCCATATAATATTTGGTGTTGGGTTCCCCAGGGTTTCCACTTCTGATTTTATTTTGTTGAGCTGGGTTTTGAATTCTTCTCGGGATGAGTCTGGAGGCCTGTATGTAACAATAACTGCTAAATTTAGGGATTCTATTTTAACTCCAAGTATTTCCACCACATCATTACTGTTATTTAGGAATTCAGTACATATCAGTGATTCATGTATGTACAAGGCTACACCTCCATGTGATCTATGCATTCTGTCCGCCCTATGTAGGTTGTAACCAGGAATCCATACCTCACTATCTTCCTGATCTTTAATGTGAGTTTCTGTCTCAAGGCTTGTCATCTCACTCAATCTAGGCTACTGCTTGAAGCAAACTTGATTGACGTGGAATATACTCCAAAGAGACTTAAGAATTATGAGAAGTATTTGACATCCAAGCGACCACGATCATCCCAGAAAGGTGATCGTTTCAGGGAAAAACAGAGTTCGAGTTATTGCTCGTGTAGATCCTTCGGGAATCTCTGATGAACAATTCCAACCGAGACAGGAGCACTCAAGACAACAAATATCGTCTATACCTTGTGCATCTTTAGCAGGTCCATTAGCTAAGGCACAAAAAGAAGTAGACAGTATTCAAGTCAAGCTAACAAACCTACCCCCTACTCCAGGTAAATCTCTTGAGATTTCCAGACCCCGAGGAAGTTGTCCTGTTCCCGAGCCACGAACACGTGTCCAACGAGCGGACAAAATGGAAAGGAGCCGAGCACGCAGAAGAGAAACTGTACCAGGAGTTGTTTGGCCCCGAGTAGGACTCCCATGATCCTGTGGATCTTCAGCGTCACCTGCCAGCCAGCCTCTCTCTCTCTCCTTAACTCCAGAGCTCCTTTAAGTAACTTTACTTTCGTAGTGGTAATTCGATTTTGGAAAGGGTTAATGTCTCAGGAATATCAAGTGTCTCTTTAACCCTCCGCCCTCGGCTGTCATTGTAGGCGCCTATACCCCTGAGTCGGGCCTTCTGCCAATATCACTCGAACTTTACACCTTCATAGATAAGCAATAAAAGCATGCAGAAGTGTCAAACTCAATGGGAAAATGGAGAACTTAATGTTGTCGTTATCCAGGCGTGGACTTGACATTGCTACGTTGCCTGGCAATGTTGTTATGGTGTTGTGAAGATGACGATTTTAAGCGTAAGATTTAGGCCATGTTCGGACGCGTCGCCGCGGCCCCGGCTAGTATGCCCTAGGTTACTTGTCGCACCAGTGGCAATTTGATAGTTTTATAGTTATTATCTACTACTGTAAATATTATTGCTTGCTATGCATTATTGCATATCGGTTTGTATTTGTGGCATTTATGGGTGTACGGTACACGATTTTAGGTGTCACTTGCACTTACTAGTATGGTATTATTTACTCAATATTATCATAATATTACTTGTCATTCATTCTTATGTGTCATTTTCACTTACTAATAGCGTCGTATCTGGCGACAAGGGTAGCGCACTTCCCAGCTCACTCACAGGACATTTTTCACTCTCATCGTCACTATTTTCACTTTCCCTGGCACTACACTTTCAAGCTCTTCAATATCGGACAAATCTTTATGATCTAATTCACTTAGCACTCTCAAAACATCACCAGGACTTAGAATATCATTCGTTTTCACTTTCTTCTCATTTATTCTTAGGCGTACGTGTTGGTTGGGCCGCGGCAGAGTTAGGTTATTATTTATTACAGTAGAACTATTTATGTGAGACATTTATGAGTGTACGATACACAATTTTAGGTGTCACTTCCACTTATAATTATTATTTTACTTTTAGGCATTATTGTGATATATATTTGAGTGTCACTTTCACTCACTGTTTTTTTTCACTTCCTCTTTCACCGATTTATTAGAGTGTCACTTTCACTACGGTGATTCATAGCCCCCATCTTCCTCACTATTTCTCTCTGCTGCCTCATCTCTTGCGCTCTTCAGCGGACTTTCCAGGATAGTCTTTCTATAAAAAATAACTAGCTACCTTGGCAGGGGAAGGGGTTATGGGAGCACTAGGGGTGCGAGAATCTAGGATCGTATCTGGCGACAAGGGTAGCACACTTCCCAGCTCACTCACAGGACTTTTTCACTCTCATCGTCACTATTTTCACTTTCCCTGGCACTACACTTTGAAGCTCTTCAATATCGGACAAATCTTTATGATCTAATTCACTTAGCACTCTCAAAACACCACCAGGACTTAGAATTTCATTCGTTTTAACTTTCTTCTAATTACTGTATTCTTAGGTGTACGTGTTGGTTGGGCCGCGGCAGAGTTAGGCACAGAATCGGACACAGGCTTTTCATTGTTTTCCAATGTATCCATGATGTCGGACCGATAACAACTGACGTTGCATCATAGTGCGAGCGTGGGTGCGCTGCAAGCGCCCTCGTAACAACAAAAATAGCCCGCGATCTTCAAAATCTCATATTTGATGCGCGGGAGTATAAGAGGCCTACCGAGGTCCGCGGTGGAAGTTCTGAGTGGCGTATAAAAGGCCAACCGAGGTGGAAGGGTTAATCATTAACGTAATTAGGGAAGTCTTTCTTCTCTCTTCTGATTGATTTCGAGACCCGCTTTAAGGGAAACATTATACTTCTCTCCCCGAGTATTGTTATATATACCTTCTCGAGTTATTGGATTCCCGTAACTCATTATTGAGAATATATACAAATCAGATACTCATATTTATATAAAACAACATCTGCACACGTAATTGGGATAACTCGCTAGGTACCTGAGAATTATTTGTCTATGTCGCCAGGTTCATAATTAATATCAGTGAGCGTTTGCCAAGCAGAGTTGAGTGCTTCATATAATTGTGATTCTATGTTATGATTTGAGTCTATCTTATATTACCGTAAGTTAACCCTTTCTCTGCGGGCTTCTTTGCACTATTTAGGGCATATTCAGGTACTCCTGAATGATTAATCAAGCATTTGCATTTAATTAACTGTATTCTGCCGAAAACTAGGCGAAAATAGCTTCAAAATGAGACCAGAACGAGCTTCGTAGGTTGCGGGGTTCACCCGCAGCGTTGCCATAGACATTTGGGAAAACTCGCTAATTATTAGCTCTCGCTCGCTCGGCAACACTGTTGTGAGACAACCGCGTGAGCCACAGTCTCCCTTAGTGAGCGGCTGGCTGCTCTGAGGATCGGAGGGAGGTCCCTAATGCTCCCGCCCACTGACACTCGATTTCTACGGCTTTTACAGGCTTTTAACCCTTAAAAAGCGGCTCACCACATAAGTCGTGTTGAAAAAACCGGCAAAAAACGGGTGAAGAAAGGGTGGAAATCGAGTGAAAATGGGTGGGATAGTAATGATCCATACGTCCGACATCTGTGGCCTCCCGGCCCACACTAACTCCAGTTCCCCCACCGCGCGTGAGGATGACAGTGTAACCAATAGTTCGCTAAAAGTGAGCAAGGTAGCAAAATCAGCTAAACTTCCATCTTCGAGGTAACACTGTCAGTGCTCCACGAGTGCTACGTAGCTGTATGTGGCGTCATTGTGTAGCGATTTCCACCTAGTTTTCGGCGCAATACAGTTCCTTTCATACTGATGGTTGATATAGCAGTCAGAACGGCCCAGAAAGGCCCAAAACGGCCACAGAGCACCCGCTAGAGGAGGGTTAAAGCCTGGAAATTGCTGTAAATTGCCTATGCGTTCCAGAACGTCACCCGCAGGGAAAGGGTTTGTTGGGAATTTAGATAAAGAGGTTAAATTACATATCACTGGTACATGAAATATCCCAACAAATAGTTATAATATAATTACCAACGACGTAGTCGATAGGTGTAATCCAGTCCCCCACACACGACTAATTCAATTGCATGACATGTAGGAATGTTCACATAATACAATATCGATACAATGAACTTAGCTTAGAGGACTGGTGATGTAGGACTGTTGTTATAGATTAATATTTGTAGCACATGGTGAACTGTGGGTTGAGTCAGAGCCCGGGGGGGGGGGGGGGGGGGGAGATGTTGGTTGTATGGTGTTGATTGAGAGACTAAAGGGCCGGCGTCCGATCGCTTCGCGAAATTACATATGGCTGCCGGCTCATAATAATTATAACCCATAACTTGGTTTCATGATACATCTAGAGCTGATGTAGATATTTATACATTACAGTTAATATTTAACCTATACTTAAGAATAAACTACAATACACAAAGAACCAGCCGAAATCGTACATGCGATACGATACCGCCAAATTCAAATGTCCTATTGGACCTAAAACTGTCGGGATCATTACCCTATTCCCGACATATTGCTCGCCACCAAAAATGATATGCAGGAGCTATATACAGAGAACAAAAAAAGGACATCGAAGTCAAAGATCACCTTGTTTGATCTTTGATCTCCAAAGATCCACGGAACTCATAACCGCCCTCCTTTTGGGACGAGCGCCACCTGAAGCCTGAGGAGGATCATCCCTCTCATCATCAGCTGCCCCACCTTGAGGAGCACTGTCACCAGCACTCTCCCGCGGAGGGGTATCAGTAGAGACGCCAGGATCATCCGGCAGTTCTATATCCTGCTCCAAGGGATATAACCTTACGACTGGGCGAGTAGTAACCCCAGTCGAAGTTCGTATTCTAGCAACCCTTATAAGACCATCAATGCCCTGGAACAAATCGATAATCCTCCCAAGCTTCCAAAATAACCTAGGACGCTCATCATGAATCAGGACGATATCCCCGATACGAGGCCATCGTTGATTCGTCCCTTTGATCTTATTAGAGTGACGCTCTCGAAGAGACAGCAAATATTTTTGGGTCCACCGTTTCCATAGATCGTCGGACACCTTGTATACATACTGGAAGCGACGACGTGTGGCGTCAGCATTGCCGAACGTAGGGTCATGCAGATCTTCGTCATTTATGGACGATCTAGGAAAGGTATTAAGGGTTCGTCCACGTGTTAGCATAGAAGGCGAAATGGGTAAGAGGTCATCAACATCTGCCGAGGTATAGGTCAAGGGCCTGTCGTTGACTGACATCTCAATTTCTATTAAGATGGTTTGCAACTCCCGCCTGGTCACCAGTGCCCTTCCTAATACCTTCTTCATGGCAGATTTGACGATACCAATTGTTCTCTCCCAAATCGCCCCGAACCATGGTGCACGTGCTGGTATAAATCTCCATTGACAACCCTTTCCAGTGAGGGTAGCCACAACCTGCGGGTCATCCATTAAACTCTGAAGATATTTAGAGGCCCCGACAAAACAAGTCGCATTATCGCTCATAATAATTTGAGGGAAACCATTGCGGCCTGCAAAGCGTCTTAGAGTATGCAAAAACCCCTCACTGGATAGGTCGTCAATCAATTCAATATGAATCGCTCTGGTTACCGCACATGTGAATAGAACGGCATATACCTTTATGATATTACCGGGCGATTCTCTAACTTGAATCGCTCCGGTGTAGTCTACCCCGGTTACCTGAAATGGTTCAGTCCTTTGTACCCTGAACTCAGGCAAGGGAGGTAGATCAACTGGGGAGTAAGGCTTACCCTGTAATCTTTTACAGATAGTACAGCTATTGTGGATCCCTTTAATTGCTTGTCGCATCTTAGGGATCCACCAACGTTGTCGCATATACGCCAGAACATAATTTATGCCAAAATGTAGGCAGGTCCGATGGCATTGGCGAATCAACAGTTTGGTAATCAAATGAGAGGAGCTAAGGAGGACAGGATATTTCGCAGAATCAATAATGTCCGCCTTTTGTATCCTGCCTCTACACTTAATTATGCCTCCTTCCATATATAATCTTAGCTGCCTCATTAAGTTAGAGGGTTTGGCCTTTGACTCCTTGCTCAGGATTTGATGTTCAGTAGGATAAGATTCCCTTTGTACTAAACATATTAGTTTTGCTTCTGCTGATCTCAATTCATGGAGTTTGATATGCTTCGAATCTTCACTAAGGAAAGACCCGTGAGCCCGACTTCTCATGTTGTTAATGAAACGGTATATCCATGCAAATACCTGTATTACTTGATCATAGCTGCCGTAACGTTCCCACTCTACCAACTTGTTATCCTGATGTGTAGTACTCACATTCGAACTACTTAACACATCATCTTGGGGCCGACTTGAAGGATCAGATATGCATTCCCTGAAATCCTGAGGCCATTCAGTTGGAGATATAAGCCATGGAGGTCCATGCCACCAAATAGAGGACGACATAAACTGTTGCGCCGAGATCCCCCGGGAAATTATGTCACTGGGGTTATCCCTGGTGCTCACATAGCGAAATTTAGCTGTAGGAACTAAGTTATGTATCTCATCAGTGCGATTAGAAACATAAACAGGTAACACTTTCTGGCTGTGTACCCATGAAAGTGCTATTTGACTGTCGCTCCAGACATTGACGTTATTAATCTGTAGTATGTCTGCATAAACATCCAGTATAAACTTTATTAGACGAGCAGACAGAAGCAATGCAGTAAGTTCTAATTTAGGAACTGTAATCTTCTTTATAGGGGCTACTTTGGCCTTCGCTATAGCCAGTGTCGCTTCACTACCATTGCATATGTATATGGCAGTACCATACACACTATTACTAGCATCAGAAAAGGCATGTAGATCCACCTGGTGACCACTAATAACCTGACGATTAAGTTGGACCTTGCAACATGTGGAAAGGTCCGACCGAATCAACCGCCAAGTATCTTGTAACTCAGTCGGGAGGGGCGTGTCCCAATCTAGTTTTAGCCGCCACAGTTGCTGTAAAACATACGAGCACGGATAGTTACAGGCAGCAAAAAACCTAGGGGATCAAACAACCTCGCTGACAAGCTTAAGCAGTTTCGCTTGGTCATAAGCTCACTGCCGCATGGGGTGTGACAGAAGGATATACAATCTGTGATAGTGTCCCATTTGTGGCCTAAAAACTTCACCTCACTATTCTCAGTAGCTACACCGTCAGAAGCAAATTGACCTTTCAAAAGATCACTATTAGTGGCCCATTCTCTCAAGTAAAGATGAGCCTTGGCAAATATACCGCGGATCTCCCAGCATCTTTCGAGCAATAAATCTTCATCGTCTCCAGTGCCTTGAAAATTGTCCACCCTGCTTGATCTCATTCTTGTAGTCAGGATCTAGTCTAGCCTCCTCAAGATGTCGCAAGATAGTAGCGTTGAGAAGGAACTGGGAACAGGTCGCCCCGAATAAGACGACTGAACCTGGAGACCAGATACTCTGAATCTAGATCCATTGGGTCCCGTGGCCATAAAAATCTTGTCGAGTCCCTGTCTTCACGATGGAGTTGAAGCATCAGGAAGGCCTTCTCAATATCGGCGACCCATGCAAACTTATGACATCTGAAGCGCAACATAATTTGCGCGAGATCAGAGACCAGGGACGGACCCGTGTACAGACAATCATTCAGGCTATAGGAGCGATCACTGGATTTAGCAGAGCAGTCATACACAATACGAACAGGAGTGGTGGAACTGTCCTTTTTAATCCCATGGTGAGCAAGGTAATGTATGTTATCTCCATACTCACTGAGATCCACTCTCTCCACAAATCCACGTTCTACCTGCTCGTTTAGTACTGCCGCATAAGTCCCGCAATAATTTGGATCCTTGACAAACTGCTTCTGAAGGCCACGTAACCTACCAAGTGCTAGATGGAAATTAGTAGGTAATTTACTCTTGTTATCATTCCAAGGGAGCCTTACAACATACTGACCCCTGCCAGAGTCATACGTTACAGTCTCTTCATACGAGCTTAACGCTAGCTTGGACTCACGATCAAGTTCATGTGGGTCAATTCCAATATTGTCCAAGTCCCATAGCTTATCTATATCAGTACATGTATTATCAGGCACATTTGGCCTAATATATTTATCTATGGGGCTTACTGCTACCTTGAGGACCATAACCACCTCCACCTGTGTGTCTTGAGAGGAAGTGGCATAGGATCCAGAAATGGCATACCCTTGGATCGTGTGGAGCATTATTAGCTTATCTACCCGCCGATATCCAGGGTGAACCAGGTCGTAGCTCCGACCAGTAGCATAATACCATTGTTAGCAGAGAGTTGACCATCAGCCAGTTTATAACCCTTGCTTCTGAGATATTTCAAATGTGGTTGAATCTCTGATGCTATATATAAACTGGGTAGTGTGTTGACCACAACAGCCTTGATGGGACATACCTTTCTTCTACAAACATAGGAAATCTCCACGATATCATAGTCACTGGAATCTATTTCACCAGTGAAACCATGGAGACACAAATTCTCTTGACCCTTGCTGGTACACTTGAGCTGGGGTAATGACGACCGCAGAACGAATGACCTCTGTGAGCACTGGTCAAGTAAGGTGCGCGTCATTATAGTATTATTATTACTCCCCACTACTGGCAGCATCATAGTAGGAAGCAATTGACATTCTCGAGAAGCAATGGACATGGCAGATACTTTATCACCCTCGCTCTTACCTTTCTCATGTGACTCTTTGGGGGTTCTCCCCTTTTCTTTGCCGTCGTGCCGATCAGACTGGGTGCAAAGGGAAAACCAATGTTTCCCCTTGCAATACTTACAAGGTTTGATGTTGGAATTGGTGCAATTACTGTTGAAGTGGTCTCTTGCCAGACAGCTGGTACATAACTTAAGCGATTTAGCCTTGCCAATCTTCTGTGTAGCCTTAGGATACTTAGGACACTGGTACCACAGATGACCGTGGACACTGCAGAACTTGCAACCTAATGAGATTGGCCTTTTCTGTTTAGAAGTCTGTACTGGGAAAGCTGCAGTAGATGGCGACATCTCCACTTGTCGGTAGTGTCCAGTACTCTCCATATTGAAGACTTCAGTCTGGTACACCTGCACCAACGCTTCCAAGTTTAGTGGAGAGTCGCTTAGTTGTCATCTTACGATTTCCCTTAGGGGAGAGGGTATCTTGTTCAAGATACTTACACTAAATATCTCCTCCTTGGTGATGGCCATTGTCTCCATAGATCGGAGGAGGCTCTCAAAGGAGGCATAGTACTCCTTTAGGTCCGCCACATCATAGGATGGAGGATCTAGCGTGAAGAATTTGGTAATCAACGCGGTCTTGATGACTTCCACTCTCCCGTAAGTTCTCTTCAGCAACTCCACTGCAGACTCGTAGCTGGTAGCTTCTAGCTTGTACCCATCGACTAACTTCAATGCCTCCCCTTTCAATTGACCACGGAGATATGTGAACCTTTGGATGGATGTGAGTGTTTTATTATGATGGACGGAACACTCAAAGATATCCCAAAATCCAGTCCAGGTAGCCGAATCCCCGGAAAAGGTAGGCAAAGTAAGCTTCGGCAGGTTAAAACCAGTCACCTTTGGTGTACCGGTATCCTTAACAGGGGTTGATTCTTGGGTGGAAGATAGTCTGGCTAAGGCTGTATTAACGTCCTCAAAGTACTCAAGATCTGCCGACATTTCTTCTTCCACATCGTCAGTAATTGTAATAAACCATATACCTGCTGAGCTTAATTATCGTAAGTGGCTAGCTATTTAGTAACAGTAGCGAATTTACCCTTAATCTGATCAGCTGTGGCACTTAATAAAAATTCATCAAAATCTCTTAAACACCTATTTAAACTTCCCTTCATCCCTCCCTTAAGAATCTTAAGTTTCTTTAAATCTGTCATCGTTAAGTCTATTAGGCTATTAACTCTAAACTATAAAGCAAACTATTACACAAATTAATTTAAATTAAAAAATGTGGCAATAGCATTGCTACTCCCAACTTGGACGCGGTCATTAGGCTACTAGCTGCAGTAGGAAGAATTAATTGAATAAGAAATTGACAAGTAGCAGAAACAAACTAGGGCTAGAGAAAGAAGGGTAAATGAAAAGAACTGACTAGGCTAGTATTAGGCCTAGCCCAGCTGCCCATCCCACAATCATGAGGTCTGTTGGCTGTCAATCGCTTAGGAATCAACAGAGACCGAACCCCATGACCGTAATTAGGCAACTAGGCTATACAATTTAATTAAACGAGTCACATGAGAACCCTCCCCACCGGCAAAATTGAGAAAAGAGTCTCATATGGCCTAAAGGCTAAACTGAAAGTCACCAAGTAGGCTACCACGAACAGTGTCATCAAAACAACCACAGACACTCAGTAGGCCTAACCACAAAAACCGCGAGAAATGGTAGCAAACCGTGACACCCTCACACACATACCTAGCCCAGCAAACCCACAAACAAGGTAAGCAGCACCACGTCGAAAAAAGTGGGAAACTAGTTCCCCCAAACTATAACAGTGACGGGGCGCCACCGAAAAAACACATGGATAGCCAGGCAACGTAGGCAACATAAAAAAAACGTAAGGGTAGTCTGCCCAACTTCTAACGTGGCAGCCATTTGGAACACCAAGCGAAAGCGGACGCAAACAAAACACTATTACTGCAATAATGTAAGTATTAGAGATCGAAGGACCATTATTTGTCGGGAATTTAGATAAAGAGGTTAAATTACATATCACTGGTACATGAAATATCCCAACAAATAGTTATAATATAATTACCAACGACGTAGTCGATGGGTGTAATCCAGTCCCCCACACACGGCTAATTCAATTGCATGACATGTAGGAATGTTCACATAATACAATATCGATACAATGAACTTAGCTTAGAGGACTGGTGATGTAGGACTGTTGTTATAGATTAATATTTGTAGCAAATGGTGAACTGTGGGTTGAGTCAGAGCCGGAGGGGGGGGGGGGGGGGGGGAGATGTTGGCTGTATGGTGTTGATTGAGAGACTAAAGGGCCGGCGTCCGATCGCTTCGCGAAATTACATATGGCTGCTGGCTCATAATAATTATAACCCATAACTTGGTTTCATGATACATCTAGAGCTGATCTAGATATTTATACATTACAGTTAATATTTAACCTATACTTAAGAATAAACTACAATACACAAAGAACCAGCCGAGATCGTACATGCGATACGATACCGCCAAATTCAAATGTCCTATTGGACCTAAAACTGTCGGGATCATTACCCTATTCCCGACAGGGTTAATCTTTGTGGATGTTTGCTATTTATCTGTTATAAATATTTTGTCAGTGAATATTTATCACTATTGTCCATCTTTTGATGTTTTAGATAATTCTTGTGTTTCACTGTGACCATTCAGTAACTGTCAATATATACCGCGGACTTAGCCCCTTTGGCCCGGACGGTATTTTTATCTTTGTATGCACCCTCCGCGGATCCAATTAAGCGATCCTATTTGAATGATCTATCTGTACCTTTGGGGATCATTTCTTCTATATTGTCATATTAATTTATTGATTATTTAATCATCTCACTATTTGCATTGTCTTATATTGATTATTTATTAGTGGCCCCTTCATCATTGACGATGCACCTTAATGTAGGTAATGGCCAATCTTGAACTCTAGCTTGCTGTTCAAACCTTCCCGCCAGGGGAGAGATCAAATACGATTGCCACACATCGTGAGCGAAACGCTCTTAAAAAAACACTCACGGACTCGTCCTTATGATGTGGGTACCACTACTAGAAAAACCTAGTAAAAAATAATTAAAATAAAAAATGTAAACTTGATCTAGCAATGCGCTTCCCTTGCATCTGCAGTTTTGGGTACGGCACGCCACCCTCCTCGTAGCGGCTGTTCATTCTTATTCTCCCCGGGCCCGCTCAGTGTGGACGTGCGTCCCTTGCACTCCTGCCTACCCTTGTTCGTCACCTTTCCTCAGCGCTAGTGAGTCTTTACTCATTTGTACATGATAGTGCTGAAGTCAGGTTAGATTATCGACTAGGTGTAGGCTGAAGTGTTAAATACGGGCCCTGGAGATTGTTTTTCTGGGTCTAAGCATTCGTGTTAGGTGGAGTTCTTGTTGTGATAAGGTAAGTCTCCCCACGTGTTCTGATTCATTACCCTAGCTCACTATTAGTTCACTATGTAGTCATGAGGCTTCTTTTAGGGTGAACTGGAGCCTGTTGCTCGGTCCCTTCAGGGTGTGCAACAAGTATGCTTCGTGGGCTAGTGCCGTTGGATTGTCTCACTTAGCTGAGGGGTCCGGCACGGAGCCATACTGCTCTGCAATCTTATCATCGTGTGTTGTATGTGTTGTGTGGTCGACGCTGGATCACAGGTTAGTGCTATTGACTGAACTCATCGCCACTTGCTCCCATCTAGTTGGCCTCATTAAGTTGCATATATATATGGTTAGGAAGTGTTATCATTGATTATTGACTGTTTTTCATGTATAACCATGCCATGTATGTACACGTTGTTCATTCCTATATATTGGAGGGTTGGCCCTTCCGGCGGGATTTTTATTCAAGTGAGACTTACATAACAACGTGTCTCCGGGTGTTTCGCGTGGTTTTTCCGCCGGGAAACACTCGTTATGTTAAAATTCAGTTTTCCTCGATTGGTATGGGATTGCAATGAATTTTGTTTGTGTTGTTTACGGCGTATAGTATGATTCCGGATGAACCGGCATGTTACTAAAACAAATCGGGTTTCGAAGGGTTACGGCTATGCCTTCCCTCGTAATCACCGTTTCCGCCACCAAAAAACTTCACAAAGAAAACGTTCTTTTGCTTGGGACAGACGAACGTTACGCCGGCTGATATTAAAGTGGGGAGCCACTGCCGCCGCGCTAATAACGGCTGAGCCGAGAAACGAACTCACCCATTCCGATCTTGTAGCTTCCAGTTAAACTGTTTTGCTTTGTCATTGGCGATTTGTCCGCCGGGCTTAGAATCGAATTCCGTTTTAGCGTTGGTCGCCGGGGTTGATTCTTGCATCACAAGACGGGTTAGGTCAGTGTTATTCACTTGGGTAAGAAGTTAAACAAATTTTAGTAGCACATGATCGGCTACACAATACTCAATTACATTTCTGGGGAATGTATTTAAAGTAAGGGGAATTAAGATTGTTTAAGTGTTATTAAAGGCATTCTTCTTTTTTATGTGGAGATATATTTATCTTAGCTTTTCCAGCCTAGCGTGTCCTTATGAGCATTGATTCTTGGAATTTTCTCTCACACAGGTTCGCATGTGAGACACCTAGGAAGGATAACATCTCCGTGGCGGGTGGAAGTGTAATCATGGATAAGAGTAATTTCTCTTTCTGTGCGGCTCTGGGTTGTCACAATTTAGCAGTTATCGGTCACTTACTCTGTGTAAGGTGTGTCCCTTGTCTAGACCGTTCGAGAGGTCGTTGGTTGTCCCAATCTTGTCCCAAGTGTTCAGCCCTCCGCAGTGCCTTTATTAACCATAAAGATAGTCAATGTAAAACTATCCTGCTACACATTAGATCTGAATTTGTAATGTACTGTAAGACAGTAGCTCATAAATCCCTTCAATTGGATGACCGAATTCTCAAGGATTTGTTAAAGAGTTCATTAATTACTTCACCCCCTCCGGGATCTTCTTCTGGTGACACTTCCTCTCGCCACCTAAATCGACCTCGGACAGAAGATCCGCCGGAGACGCCAGCTTCGGCCAGCCGGCGAGACAGGTCCAGATCACCTTTGCCACGGCCCAAGCCTCCATCAGATGACCAGGCTGCTAAGAGGTCTCGCTCGAATTTTGACTCCGCATTACCCGCCGGGGACAAGTCAAAGTCGAGCCGGCATAGGAAGTCCTCCTCATCAAGAAAGAAGACGGCTCAGGGTCCGTCAAAGTCGGGCAAGAAATCTTCCTCTAGGAGTGAGGCATCAAGAGACACATCTAGTTCTGTCTCAGGCTCTTCCCCCCGATTTACTATTCCCCTTAATCCTAAACCAGAACCTGCTGTTTTACCTGTGTTAGGGAGGGAAAGAAGTGGCAGCGTAGTTTCTCACCGGTGGGGGCATGATAGCTCCCCGGACCGGCGTTCATCTGTTCAGGAATCCCCCGTGTTTGAGATCCCAGATTTAAATTTCCTTGATCTGTCTGGGCCCGGCGTTCCCGACCATTCACAAACAGATACACACGAAACCGCTGCCCGGGTTGACGAGTCTCGGTCGGAGGCTGTACCAGCCCCCTCAACCCGGTCACCGGGTTCACACATACACCAACAAGGAGTATATACTGAGGAACTGGCGCCTGGCCAACGCCCAGTTTCTCAGCTATCTGGAACGCAGGGCTCAGAGATGTCACAGTCTGCGTCCCAGTCTGATCAGGAGAGTGAGATTTTTGTAGCAAAGGATCAGTTGCAAGAGCTGTTTGATTTTATGAGGCAGGTTAAGAGTGAACGACAGGCTGTCATTCCAACACCAGTAGCCCCGGCGGTGCGACCTCTTGGGCAAGTGTTAGTACATCCTCAAGTTACCATAACTTCACCTTCCCCTGCTGTCACTGTAAATCCTGTGGTTCCGACTTCAGGTGCCCCTGCTCTTTTGCCGTCTAACTTGAAATTGTTTTCAGAGTTGTTACCCCCTCCACTAGACGAATCCATCCCCAGCAAAAAAGGCCCTATGCCACTCTTGTATGGACCGGATACTTCCTGGTCAGTAGTTCAGCCTTTACGCCCCGAGGTCGCACAACCCACGGTTACAGGTGAGTTACCTGTCCCGAGTCACTGGGTTATAGAGGCAAGTGAAGCGAAAAAGTTACGGGCCAAGAACCAGTCGGGAGAGGTACTTGATGTTGTTATTAAGGCCATCCCAACATTTTCTAATCCTGAATATTTTATCTACTCGCAATCCCCCGCCTTGCCTCCTACTTCCGCCAGAAAACTGTTTTCTGACTGGACTAAATCTGATGGGATGAATGATTTAAAAGTGTTGCAGGGTTTGACCCCAGAACTAAATTCCATTCCTTTCAGGGACTCTCATGGAGCTTCATTAGTTCATATTCAGGGAGGGGAGTCTGGGCCGTGGGTTGCTTGGGAACATGAGGACCAGCTGTTTGCCAGCACCATTACCAACAAAAGTAGTCATCAACTTCCGTCAGAAGACAATCATTGGTTTTCTATGCCAGTAGACAAGGCGGACGGGATTCCCCAACATATTTTTTATTTTCTTGGGGCCCCGAAACTATCTTTGTGCCAGTTACCTGAACCATTTTGTCCTCCCACACAGGTCCAGATCGACAAAGATTATAAAATGAGACAGAAAGCCTGGAGGCTGGCGTCTCAATACCTTCTCAGCCACCAACTTGGAGCCTCTCTGGCTCGGACGACTGAGTCGGTTAGGGACGCCGGAACCCAGAAGGCTCTTTCTCTGACCAGACGCCTCCTCCTCCAAAACTCGATTCAGTTTCTCGGCGACGTTCGGACAGCTATCTTTGAGGCTGTACGGGTCCGCCAGGATCTAAGAGTATACTTGGTGAGAAGGCTTCCGGCGGAGATTGGTAGGAGGTTGATCTTATCTAATGTTTTCACATCTACCTTAGTCTCTAGCGAAGCTTGGCGCACCGTTAATTTTCTCCTAGACTCACAACCTGCCACCACTGCTAAATCCAAGGGTGAGCAGGCAGCTAAACCAAATTTCAAAGCTAAGAGTTCCTTTCGTGGCCATTCACAGTTCAATCAGTCAGCCAAGACTTTCACAACCCCTGCTCATACTGGGACACCTAGAGGGCGAGGTCACTCCAGGGGTAGAGGGAGGTGGTTTCGAGGTCAATCTAGGGGTAAACCCAGTAGCGATGGTAGCAAGGCCTCTCATCCCCCCATGTCAAAGTCAGAGTCACAATCCTCCTAAAAAAACTGAGACACCACAAGGCTCTCTCACTCCCAGTGCCAAGGCAAGGCGAGACGGATCCAAGAGTAGTACTGCCGGACAAGACCAGTCAGGTGACTGGCAACTTCCGAGATTATTTCCGGGCATGGCCTCGGCGAACATGGGCAAGGACAGTGGTCCGCAAAGGTCTCTCGTGGCGGTGGTCCCGGCGACCCCGTTTACGTTTCCCCACAGAATTCAATCGTGTTTCATTGGAGGTGGGATCCATTGTCAAAGAGATGGCACAAAAGCAGATCATAATCCCCAGTCCTATGTCAATGCCAGTGTTCATATCCCGGTTGTTTTTGGTGCCAAAGAGGGACAGTGTTCAGATGAGGCCGGTGATCGACCTCTCCTTTCTCAGCACCCACATTCACAATCGGTCATTCAGGATGCTGACGGTGAATCAGATCAGGTTGTCACTCCCGCCGCAGGGCTGGATGTGCTCAATAGTTCTGACAGATGCCTATTGGCATGTCCCAATCAACAAACATTTTCAGAAGTTTCTAGCTTTACGCAACGGGGATCAAACGTTTGTCTTTCAAAGAATGCCCTTTGGATTAAATCTAGCACCCCGAGTTTTCACAAAGTTAGTCCGACAGGCTTTGCTACCATTGCTCAAACAGGGAATCATGATTTTATGGTACCTAGACGATTGGCTAGTGGTAGCCCAATCCGAGATAATGTGCCTTGAACATGTTCAACAGGTATTAGATCATGTAGCTGCCTTAGGGTTCAGGGTAAACTTAGTGAAGTCTTCTCTCATTCCCACCAAGAAAATCCAGTGGGTGGGCCTTATCTGGGATACCGAGTTACTAACTCTGAGTCAGAGTGTGGACAACCGTCAGAGATTTCGCAGGAAACTCTTTCGGTTTCTTCATTCTCCGACGACAACGAGGAAGATCTGGGAATGTCTGGTAGGCTCACTCAATTGGATACAGCTGACGGTACCGTTAGGTCGTCTGAAGGTCAAAAGATGTATCCTGGAAGGAAACAGGTGCTTTCCACTTTCCCCGGCGGAATCACTGAGGACAATTCCAACATTAATCCACAACCTTCTGGCGGCTTGGGCGAAGCCAGAAGTAATTCACTCCTCTTTGACTTGGACAGCTCCGCCTCCGACGGTTTGGGTAGATACAGACGCATCAGGAACCCTGGGATGGGGTTACCAATCAAACTTAGGCCATCAGGGTCAGGGTCTAAGGTCAATATCAAATCATCTTCATATCAATGCCAAGGAGTTGCTAGTCCCACTATTCTTTTTACAGGAGCACGGCATGAGCCAGGCGGGAAAGTCCTAGCCTTCAGAATGGACAATTTGACTGCAGTGACATGCATTCAAAAGCAAGAGTCAGAGAGATCTCGAGTGTTACAAGGGTTGTCGGAAAAGATATTTCGACTAGCCGCGAGGCTCAGGATTTATCTTCACACAACGTATCTGCCCGGTGTGGCGAATGTATGGGCGGATGCTCTGTCCCGGAGACAGAGCACTCAAGTAGAATGGGCTCTCAGACAAAACATCTTTCAAGAGATGATTGCCGAACCCTACCATCCACAAGTGGACTTGTTCGCGTCAGAGCCAAACCACAGGCTGCCTCAGTACCTCACACGCCGGAGTCTGACTCCAGCGGGGGGTCCGGACGCATTTCTGGTAGAGTGGAACAAATGTAGCTCCATTTATCTGTTTCCACCTCCAGACGCATCCTTAATGTGCAAAGTAGTTCACAAACTACGGGATTATCGGGGCATGGTCTCAATGATCGCGCCCTTGTGGCCGGCTCAAGTGTGGTACAACCAATTGAAGACGTGGTGCGAGAACCCAGTGTCGCTCCCGATCTCGTACTTCCACTTAGAGACAATTGGAAACCTCAAGACCTCGCTGACTTTTGCCTTGTGGATATTCAGAAGGCCAAGTGGCTAGGCCAGTTTGGGGAAACTGTGACTCACAAGTTGATTAATCAGTATGCTCAGTCAACCCGACGACAGTACCAATCACACTGGAAATCATTTACTACCTGGATTGTAGAAACTGGTCAACAGCAGTCTTTAGTGGCTCTGGTATTTAATTATTTAAATTACCTATTTGATAATCAAAAGTTGTTAGTTGCCACATTAAGTTATCACCTCACAGCAATTAGGACACCGTTTTTCGATTTAACTGGTCTGTCTGTGCCGGAGGCGGAGGAAAAAGGTTTCATGAGGTCTTGCTTCAGGCTTCGCCCTCCTCCTCGTCAACTCACACCCACCTGGTCTCTTGATCTGGCCCTTGAGATGCTTCAGTTCCGTAAATATTGCAAGGATCCTCCCTTTGACTTAATACTTAAAAAGGCCATTTTGCTAATGGCACTGGCTACGGGTGACAGGGTGTCTGAGTTGGCGGCGATGAGTTCGGAGCCAACCTGTTTAAGATTTTTAAGGCGCAACATGGGTGTAGGCTACATATTGCTCCTGCTCCTAACTTCATAACTAAGAATGAACATTGTAATCATGTATTTACAGAGTTCGAAATTCCGGCTCTGAAACAAGGTGACAGACACCACTTACTTTGTCCAGTGCAGTCACTTATGTTATTTATGCGGACGTCCCAGCCCTCACAGGCGGGAGCCCTCTGGGTTTCACGGACAGGTAATCGTTTACAAAAACGCCGACTAGCTGCGTTATTAGTGGAAGTCATTCGTGAGAGTAATACCGGCATGTTGGCACGATCACACGATATCCGTAAATGGGTGGCATCACTTCGATTCCTCCATAATTACTCTCTAGATGATATTCAGCAGACCCAATTGTGGTCATCAAATCATACATTCCTCACACGTTACCTGTCCGTCAATCTCATGAAACCTTCTCGTACATGTGTAGCATTAAGGCAGAAAGTCTAGTTTTAAGCTATTTTTGTAATGAAAAGGGGGGGGGGGGAGTATCCTAGCTAAGGACTCTGCCTGCCTCTGAAGTGATACAAAATGTAACGAGTATTAAGGTCACGTGATAACCTGTTCCTTAGACTAAAGTAAGTCTACTCAGGAAATTTTTAATTTTATGTTAAAACTATGGATGCAATAGAGTTTCCAATATGCTCAATAATCTTAAGGATTAGGATTAGAGTGAGAGTACAAATATTTTGGTAATACAGTACCTGAGGCCATAAATATATAGGCCAACATATCAAATTTGGATAACAATGAGATTCTCATTTATTTTTGGATGTATAAGCTAAATGAATAGTTTATTTTTGTGTTACACCAACTGTTCTATCAAACGTAACGGTGCTAACACCACAGGCTTCCTTTAAGAAACGCCGCCTGTAACCCCTTTATATATTTTGATATTAAACTGATCTGATTAGTACATGTTTGTTTGGACCTTATCTAGTTTATTAGTGGTATTCGATGTTCATGATGAATGTCCCCCTCCAGTCTTGAGATATCAGGTGCATCGTCAATGATGAAGGGGCCACTAATAAATTATAGGTTTGAGTCCCGAAGGGAAGAAGGAAAACCTAATATTTAGTAGTGGCCCCGGAATCATTGACGATTTTGGCCCTCCCTTCCATCCCCTTCCCATTCATCTGCTACATTTTGAGAGTCTCGATATGTCAGATTAAGAATGAACAGCCGCTACGAGGAGGGTGGCGTGCCGTACCCAAAACAGCAGACGCAAGGGAAGCGCATTGCTAGATCAAGTTTAAATTTTGTATTTGAATTATTTTTTACTAGTTTTTTCTAGTAGTGGTACCCACATCATAAGGACGAGTCCGTGAGTGTTTGTTTAAAAGCGTTTCGCTCACGATGTGTGGCAATCGTATTTGATCTATCCCCAGGCGGAAAGGTTTGAACAGCAAGCTAGAGTTCAAGATTGGCCATTACCTACGTTAAGGCGCATCGTCAATTATTCCGGGGCCACTACTAAATATTAGGTTTTCCTTCTTCCCTTCGGGACTCAAACCTATAATTTATGTTTGTGAGACACTGATCTCTTTGATGTATTAATCATTACTTTATTATTATTATCTCATCCAACATATTTAATCTTTTTGAGACCTATGTGTATTATGAACCTCCACTACGAATATATAAAATATTGTGTTGACTTGTCATGTGTCTTTATTTATTGCCTGTTGTTAGTGTATCGTATTGGAATTAAGGTCAGTTTTGTCCAGTCAGAGAGTTAGAAGTTGTAACAGAATATCTCACGTTTCTTCTAAAACGTGGCATAACACCTAGCTCTAGCCCAAAAGTCATCTACTTTAGTGCAAATTTTACAAAATCTTATTAGCTGGGAATAAAAACAATTACTGTATAAGTTATTTTACTATCGATATTACTACTAGGGAAAGGAAGGTTTATTACGTTAAAATTAAAATCATCAACTTTGTGATATACTTAAGTATTCACTGTTCATTAACAATCTGTATATTAGGCCTTATAATTACGGTTGAGTGTGAGAGGGATCTGCCTTGTGTGGGCCAATCGGCTTTCTGTAGACTCCCATTTTCTTAATTATTATATCAAGAAAATTTTCAACTTCATCTTTTACCTGGAGGTAAGGGATTAGAATATGCCCCATGTGCCTTCTGCGTGTCGTAAGAGGCGACTAAAGAGGTTGGGTCGGTGGGCTTGCGACCCCCACCCGTGAAAGATGCGTAGCAACGACAAACGAACAATCGCTCTCGGATGCGGACGTACCCTGTGTTGACGAACGCCGACCGACTATGGACAAGCTTACGGACATTCTGAGAATGGAACGTGAGTGGCATGAATGATGGCACAAAAGAGAGAGAGAGGTCATGGAAGTGTTAGTGAAAGCCAGGCTGGATGTATGTGGAATGACGGAGACCAAATGGAAGGGCACAGATGTGAGAGAGTGGGAGTGTGGAATGGGTGTGTGTGCTGGAGTGAGTGAGGGAGCAGCGAGAGAAGGTGCGTGTTTGTTTGTAAGTAACAAATGGAAGGAGCGTGTAAGAGAATATGGGTCTGTGGGTTCAAGGATTGTATGGGTGAGAATTAAAGTAGGAATACAAACGTGGGTGATTGTGTGTAAGTATGCTCCGACAGAGGATAAACTTGTAAGAGAGAAAAAGGAGTTCTGGGTGAATGTGGAGGCGTGCCTGGATAAGTTTGACAAGAACGAAAGAATATTTCTGATTGAGGATATGAATGGTAAGGTGTGTGACAAGAAAGTTGATGGAGTGGTGGGAGGGTGGGGGGTACCATCAGAGGTGAATGGGAATGGTAGTGCACTTGTGGACATATGTGTGGGGAGGAGGCTGTGGATAGCCAACACCTTCTTTCGACACAGAATGATACACAGGTACACATGGAAAGTGGTGTGGACGATGAAGGATAAGACAGTGGTGGAATGAAAGTCACTGATTGATTATATATGTGTGGATGAACGAATGAAGAAATCTGTGTTGGATGCTAGGGTGTATAGGGGTATTGGAGGGGGTCTGTCGGATCATTATGTAGTAGTAGCTAAATTTAGGATACAAAAGAAGTGGGTGAGGAGAGCTGGAGGGATGCGAGAGGAAGGTGGAATGGTGAGGAGGGTGAAGAGGCTAAAGGAGGAGGAAATCAGGGAAGAGTAGGCTACAGGAGAGCAGTAGAAAGATGACTAGGTGGGTTCGACCTGGAAGATATGGAGGAAGTGGAGGAGATGAGCAAGGTGTTTAAGGAAGAGATCTGTGCAGCATGTGAGGAGGTGTGTGGAGTGAGGAGAAGAGGGAGGGGAGTGAAAGGTACAGCATGGTGGACAGAGGAGGTAAAAATAGCTGTGGAAGACAAGAAGAAAGCCTATACAGAGTGGT
Source organism: Paralithodes platypus (assembly GCA_032716605.1). NCBI lineage: Eukaryota > Metazoa > Arthropoda > Malacostraca > Decapoda > Lithodidae > Paralithodes > Paralithodes platypus. Next base: position 39,726,388 of record CM064510.1, on the reverse strand, counting down.
TGGGTAGTAGAGGGAATGAAGATTTGGAGAGGCAGAAACGAGCGAGGTACGTGGAGAGAAAGAGTGGTGAAGAGAGTAGTGAAGGAAAGTAAGAGAAGAGTAGATGAGGAATTTGGAAGGAATCTGAGTATAAAATGGAGGGAGTGTAAGAAAATGTTCTGGAAAGAAGTCAAGAAAGTTAGGGAAGGGTGTGAAAGATAAGAATGGGAGAATGCTAGTCGAGAAGCAAGAGAGAGTCGTAAGATGGAGGGAGTACATCAACGAGTTGCTAAATGTAAGGAATGAAGAGCCAGCAAACATAGTTGGATATAGTATGGGAGGGAGAAGAGGAGGAGGTGGGGATCAGGAGATCAGAAGTGTGGGAAGCCATGAAAAGAGTGAAGTTGGGGAAAGCACCAGGAACAGATGGAGTGTGTGGGGAAATGTTGAGGTATGGTGGTGAGATAGTGATCGAATGGGTATCGAAAATGTGCAAACTAGCATGGGAGAAGGGGAGTGCACCCGATGACTGGAAGACTGGCATAATAGTTCCCCTATATAAGGGCAAAGGGGAAAGAGGAATGTGTGGTAACCACTGAGGAATATGTCTAATTCTAAGCGTTGTAGGGAAGGTGTACAGTAGGGTAGTGATTGAGAGAGTGAGAGTGAGAACAGATAAATGGATAGGCAACGAGCAGGAGGTTTTAGGAAGGGAAGAGGATGTGTAGATCAGATATTTACCCTAACTTGTGTTGTGGAGAAATATCTGGAGAAGCAACAAAAGGTGTATGTTGCCTTTATAGACTTTGTTATGTAATCCAGAATTAATATTGATTATATAAGCCAGATTAGTATAATATTTTAGTTTCCCCCTTATTTGCTTGCTTCTCGCAAGTTCTAGACCTGTCAGGCTCTAGCCTGTCTCTCCCAGCATTACGTCATTTCATTCACGAGAGTAGTAGAAAATTCCAGATTCACTGGTGAGATATATATACCCCCTGAGTCCTTGCAGTTTCGACTCCAGACTGACCGACCTTAGCTTCGCGCACACATCTCTTTCTCTTGCCTGTACATAGTGATATATACCTTCTGAAGTGATACCATTATTTCTCTGGCCTCCATCAAGATATAGTAACCTGCAATAATTACCTGTGTTCCCGAGTGTTGAGTACATTGAATATAATCGTGTATTTAGTATTATTATTGTTAGCCTATTATATTATAGGCTATATATTTCAGTGCTATTTCATATGTAGGCTAATTGCTAAATAATTCATAATCTTGTAATCAGTTAATAATTAATTAATTAAGTTTACTGTGACTTAATATAATTTATTTCCTTTTGATTGCTTTATCATTAATGTTATAAGTGTAAAGCATTAATTAATTCGTGATTAGTTTCCAAGTTTGTGAATTTGATCAGATTAATTTAGTTACCCCTTATTATTGTATTTCAGAAGGAATATCTCAAGTGATACTTTACTGTTTATTTCACTTTTTAATAGTTGTATTAATTACTTGTATTGCTTTTATTAACGTATTGTGCATTCCCTTAAGTTATTAACCCTCGTCTAGCGGGGGGGTTTTGGGCTATTTTGGGCATATTCACGCCCTCCTGAATGATCAATTAAGTATCTGCATGAAAAGAAATGTATTCAGCAAAAAACTAGGCGCTACAAGCTTCAAAATGAGACCAGAACGAGCTACGTAGCACTCGTCGTTTTCATGCAGTGCTACCACTAACATGGGAGTTTAGCGTATAGCGGCATATTTTTTCCAGCTACGCTCACTACTGGCTACACTGCCGGCCTCTCGAGAACAGAGGGAGCGTGAGTCAGTGGGCGGCGGTAAGCCCTGGGTGTCGGCTGTGTGGCCTGCTGCGCTCCCGGCCATTTGCACTCTATTTTAACTCTTTAAAAGCCTTAATAATGCTCCTAACTTGCTGCTTTTTAGATACAGACTTAAGTCGGGCCCCGCTCTTTAAGTGTTAAACAGATATTAACTCCCCCAGACATATTATGTTCCAGTAAGTCCGAGGAGGCGGGAGCCCCAGGATCATTGCCACTGCCTCGCACTACACTCACAACAACACTGCGGCCGTTAGAATTATCGCAGGAGGCTGAGGTTGCCACCAACGGTTTTATCGTATGGTAACTTATCGGACTTACTGAGCTCATATGACGCAAAATTGCATCATAAACTTATTGGAGAGGTATAGAGATAAGTCCATATGACGCAATCGCGTCATATGAGTTTTTGGTGGACTTATTCATATGACGCGATCGTGTCATATATGTCGCAAGGAGTTAACCATTTCCAGTGATCTTGAGAAAATATTAATTCTTATGTGATATCACAATTTTTACCTTGCATTGCTTCAGTAAAGGTATATATTTATTTATTTTTTCACTTGCATATTTGTTGATAATCTTAGTGTATTATATATTCTTATTGCTCGTCCTGAAGAGACTGATTTTATTGTTACATTATTTAATACTTAATTTTAATTAAACTAAGAATTTTTATTCTAGTAGTTTCCTTGAACCTGGATATTTTGAGGTGTAAGTTGACATTAGTCTTGAATTTAAAGTTATCTATTGTTTGTGTCATTTCACCTCGCCCATAAACATAACATTGGACTTCACTAGGTATAAGAGTCACTATGTAGGCTACAGAGAGAGAACAGGCGTGATGAGTCGGTGGTCTGTCAGTGGTCTGGCAAGGTCGCCAATGTTATTTGTGGATAGTAGGCCTACTTAGATTATACGGAGTAGATGGCAAGTTGCTGAAAGCAGTGAAGAGCATGTATGAGGGTGAAAAGGCGGCAGTACGTGTGGATAATGAGCAGAGCGAGTTCTTTGACCTGAATGATGGGTTGAAATGGGTGTGTGATGTCCCTGTGGTTGTTTACTGTTGTTGTTGTTGTTGTTGTTCCCCAAGCTGCCTGGCCGAACAGCCCCAAGGCCCCGAGCAAGGCCAAGGCCATAACCGAGCGCCCCCACAGAACCCTCCCTGCCGACCACAATAAAGCCTGGGTGACCGAAGCCACTCCATGGCAGGGAGCTGAGGAGGGTGCGGAAACGCCCGGGAAACCAAAGTCCCACCCAGGGCCCTGTGCCCCTCAGCAATTATGAAGAGAAAGTTGAAGGGCAAAGGAAAAATGTGATGCTTTGGCTTCCAATCTTGGTAGATTGGGAGGTCAATCCACGGAAGAGATGCCGTCACTTGAGATCTAGAAAATATATAAGTAAAAGGAACAGTCAGATTAAGCTATGGGTATGGCAGAGATCGCTCAGTTCTCACTCTGATAGACCAGCCCATCACTGTATTATAGGTTTGATTCCCGAAGGGAAGTAGTGAAAACCTAATATATAGTAGGGCCCCGTAATCATTGACGACTTCGCCTATTAGTAATAATAGTCTCCATTCAACATCCTGCGCCAGCATTTTGAATAGCCCGCGCGGAAATATCATGGAGTACTCGTCATAAGTGCACGCTTAATTCCCTCATGGGATCGTCATTTTGATCGGGTACCCTACAGAAAAAAACTCTGTAAAAAAGATAAAAGAAAAGATAACTTAATATCTGTTATCATATGACTTGCCATATTCGTGGATTTCTCATGCTTTGCTTCCCCGACACCAGGCCCCCTAGCGGCCATCTTCATCCTTCACTGATATACCAAGAATAAACTATAGAAATCAGCGAATGGGAAGTGGGATGGTTGGGAGGGACCGAGTCGTCAATGATTACGGGGCCCTACTAAATATTAGGTTTTCACTACTTCCCTTCGGGAATCAAACCTATAATTTAATAGGGCCCCTTCATCATTGACGACTTCGCCTGAATATCAAGACTGGAGGCGGGACGTTCGCAAAATATCCTAACCTTAGGGAAGAAGAATCCGAATAACATTTTCTTAAGTTTTATTGTATGCAATACAAAAATAGAAAAAAGGTATAAAAGATTTGCTAGCAGTGCGTGGCATTAAGAAACTGCTTGCTTCATGGTCAGATCGTTGCAATCAATCGTATGCATGAAAAAAAAGGTTGACACGCATGTGTCCTGTAGAACTATAACTCTGCAGTAGTTATTCGTTCTCTCCTTAAACTAATTGTACAGGAATATTTTTTGTACACTTTGGTAAAACAGACATAGTTGCAACTAAGCGATATATCTTCTTAAAATTAAAACATATAAAACTCATACTGGACTGTAGAACCCGTCCTATCATAGCTCGTGATGCATCACAATCTCCAAGGGTACAGGGGGGATATGGACTATTCCGCACCCCCCCCCCCCTTTTAAAACAACACAACATATAATATAACAATACCTACTGTACCCGTTGCCGTAAAGCTACACAGGTACGCTTTGGTTTATCTAGAGCAACAGACAGGTAGCGTGTAAGGAAAGTATGATTGGAAGCCCAAAGTTGGGTTTTAGCAATATCATCAATCGAAAAAATTTGCAAAAATCTGAGGGATACTGCCCATTTCCTAATATCGTGAGCCCTGCCTATCACGCCGGGATTGCTTTCCCTGATAACGTCGACAAGCAAGGAAGCTAACTTCCGTTTTGTAACACGTTTACCTGTCCGGTTAACCCATAAAGCACCTGGTTGGCGAGGTTGCGCAGCCCTCATAAACTTTGTGAGTGCTTGCACAGGACATAAAATGTGATGAATGAGGCCTCTCTTCAAGGCCGGGACGGAAAATTCAGAAAAAACATGGTCCGAATGTTAGTTCTTAGCAATAAAGGAGGGAGACGGCGCGATTTGAACATGGTCGTGCAGTCTCCCAAACCTGAGACAGTTTGGTTCGTTGCTCATCGCCGCCAGCTCCGACACCCGGTTTCCGGTGGCAAGTGCCATGAGAAAGACAGCCTTTTTCAAACGTGAATCAAAATCCGGCGCATTAATATACTTGCGCGATTGAAGCAATTCTAAGGCTTTATCAAGGGACCAGGTGGGCATGAGCTGGCGGGGAGGTGGACGAAGCTTGAAACACGCCCTCATAAAACCTTTCTCCTCTGCCTGCGGTATGGAAAGGCCGGTGAGATCAAGGAAGGGGGTCCTAATGGCAGACAGATGATTTTTTAACATTGTGACCGAAAAATGCTTCTGCTCATATAGATAGTCTAAGTACTTGAAAATTAAGGCTGCCGAGGGAGTCGTTTGCCCTGACTCAACAATCCAGGTTGTAAAAGTTTTCCAATTAGATTGATATTGTCTCCTGGTAGACGGTGTGTACTGATTCATTAGCTTCTTAGTGACACTTGGCCCAAATTGATTTAAACATTTGGCATAGTAAATATCCATAAGGCAAAACTGAGCGAGGTTTGAAGGTTGCCAATCGTTTCCAAGTGGAAAACGGAGACCGGGAGGGATACCGGGGTCCTGCACCACTGTTGCAATTGGTGGTACCAAACCTGGGCTGGCCAAAGCGGCGCGATCAAAGCTACCCGGCCCCGGTAATCCCTCAGTTTGTGAATGACTTTGCACATTAACACAGAGTCTGGCGGCGGAAACAGATAGATTGAGGTCCACCTGTTCCAGTCCGCCAGCAATGCATCGGGTCCCCCCGCCGGGGTTACCCCATGACGTGTAAGAAAGAGTGGGAGTCTGTGGTTCTCTACTGACGCAAACAAGTCCACCTGTGGACGTGCCGGCTTTGCAATCATCTTGTTGAAGATAGCCTGTTTGATTGTCCATTCTACTAGAGTGCTCCGCCGGCGAGAGAGAGCGTCTGCCCAGACGTTCGCCACGCCGGGGAGGTAGGTGGCATGCAGGGAAATCCCTAGCGAGTCGGCTAGGGTAAAAATTTGTTCTGAAACGTTCAACAACTCTCGTGACCTCACTGAGCCTTGTTTCTGAATGCAAAAAACTGCGGTTTGATTGTCCATTCTGAACGCTATTGATTTGTTCTTCAATGTCCTGCCATGAGTTTGGAGAAAGAACAGGGGAACTAAGAGCTCTTGCTTGTTGATATGTGATTGGCTGTCTGCCACCCAGATGCCCTGACCCTGGTGGCCTAGGCTTGACTGATACCCCCAACCTAGGGTCCCTGAGGCGTCTGTGTCTACCCATACCGTAGGAGGGGGAGAAACCCATGTTATGACCGAGTAGAGGACTTTGTGCTTGGTCCAGGCCGATAGTAAGTTGTGGATTAATGGAGGAATTGGCCATCATTTCTTCTCCGGCAAGAGAGGGAACACTTTGTTGCCTTCCAGGATTAATCTCTTGGCTTTCAATCGGCCCAACTTGACAGTTAATTGTACCCAGTTGAGAGAACCGATCAGGGAATCCCACATGTTCCTGGTCGTATCCAGACTGTGGAGGAACCGGAACAGTTTCCTGCGAAACCTGTCGCGGTTGTCCACACTCTGAGTACGAGTCAAAGCGTAGGTGTCCCAGACCAGTCCTAACCACTGAATATTCCTTGAGGGGACAAGGTGCGACTTTGCCAAGTTCACCTTGAACCCTAGGGTTTGTACATGAGCTAACACTTGATTTACATGGTCTTGACATAATTCTAAAGAGTTTGCCACTACTAGCCAATCGTCCAGATACCAAAACACCTGTATGCCTCGAACTAACAGGGGTAAAAGAGCTTGCCGGACGAGTTTGGTAAATACTCTCGGTGCTAGGTTCAACCCGAACGGCATCCTTTGAAAGACATAAGTCTCGTGCCGGATTCTCAGAGCGAGAACATTTTTGAACCTCTTGTTTATAGGGACATGCAAATAGGCCTCTTTAAGATCGTTCGAGCACATCCAACCTTGCGGCGGAAGTGCGAGTCTGAGTTGCTGTACAGTCAACATCCTGAAGGGTGAATTCTCTATAAAGGTGTTCAAGTGCGAGAGATCTAGAACTGGTCGCATCTGCACACTGTCCCTTTTTGGCACTAAGAAGAGTCTTGACGTGAATACTGGCTGATAGGCATTGACTTGAATAAGGACCTGTTTGGCAATCATTTCCTGTACTATGACCTCCTCCTCCTGAGACACCGGGGTATATTCCTGCGGCCGACGCAGTTGAGGCCGCCGGCGCCATCGCCAGGTGATTCCTTTGCTCACTACCTTCCTGGCCCAAGTATGCTTGGGCCAGGCTGAGCGGAATGAACGGAACGAACCCAGGTGCAACCGGGGTTCGTCCTTCAAGGCAACTCTCCCATCCTGGTCCTCTAAGCTCGGCCCTGGGATGTGGAGAGTCTGAGTGGCTAATTTTTTGGAGGGGAGGTGGGTTGGCATCGGACGCTTGACTAGTTTTGGCTGATGTAGTGCCCTGATGACCTTTGTATGGGGCCTTACCCTTAAACCCGTGCTGTTTACCTTGTTTGGGTTTGTGCTGATTACCTCCCTGCTGAGGAGGTGGTCTGGGGTCTCTTGGTGACTGCTTAGGTTGGGGTTGGGACGGTTTGTTACCGCCCTTTGATTTATGAAAGGGTTTCTTAGATGGATCCTTCCTAGCTTGGGAGCTAACCTGCTTCCACCCACTCACCATATTAAAAACTAGACTCCAAGTCTCAGAGTTAAGCAGGGTGGCAGTAAGAACCGGGGAGAGAGTTACCCGGCGACCTATATACGACGGCAACTTCCTCACCAGATGAACTCTCAGATCTTGGCGGGCTCGAACCGCTTCCAGAATTGCAATTCTAATGTCCCCTATTGACTGAATGGCATTTTGTAGCAATAGTCTACGAGACAGCTCAGTAGCTTTTCTAATTTGGGGTTCAGCTATGGCCAAGATAGTGCGTGCAAGAGAGGCGGCTATTTGATTACTCAATAAATACTGAGAGAACATCCGGTAGGCTTTATTGCGTAACTTAAAATCCCGCTCCAAGTGAGCAGCCGGGGGGGGGGGGGGGGGGGGGGGGAAGGTTCATCAAGGGCATGTAATGACACTTTAGGGGCAGCCAGAAATGTTAGTAATGCTGGTGACACCCCTTCTGCTTTGGATAACGGCAGGGAAAAGTAAGTATGGTTATCCGGAGGAATCTGTTGAGAAGATTTGGAGGTGATAGTAGTGGCAAAAACCTGAGCTTCCAACTCCCAATCTACCCAAGGTCCTACTCCCACCTGCCCCATCTGCAGTACCGGAGTCTGAGCTTGGTCCAGGGCCGGAGTTGTAGCCAACTCCGGCGTAAGAGCATTCAAGGCTTTGACATCATTGATGCCATCAGCCTTCGACCAGTCAGCAAATAGTCTTGCAGATGCGGCGGAAGGAACTGCCGGCGCGGCTGAATAAACAAAGTACGCCGGGTTAAGTGAACTTGGTACACCCTTAATCAGTACATCCAAAACCCTCCCTGCCTCGTCTTTGGTCCTAAATTTACGGTTCTTATTGATCTCAATTAACCATTCGTCGGGAACTGGGGGGTCCCCTGACACCGAAGATTGAGCCGAAAGGGGATTCTCTGCTACCACAGGTACCCAAGAGCAGTCAGTACCATAGAGGAGGGGCATGGGGCCCTTCCTCAAAGGCACCTTATCTAAAGGAGGAGGTTGGACATCAGTAACAACCCTGAGGGTGGACATAGCTAGCGTCGCCGGCACTGTAGGGCCTGGGGCAGCTGCTACCACTGGGGTCGGACAAGAAGGAGTGAATGCTGGGGGTTCTAGAGGTCTGATGACAGAGATACTGGGGGGGGCGCAGCTAAAGGAGTAACCGGGGGACCCGACGAGGCAGGGACTTGATAATGCTGTATCACTTTATGTAACAACTCCTTTACCTGATCAGAAGTCATCTATTTCCTATGGGGATCTTTGGATGAATGTGAACTAGCCTCAGAATCAGTATTAGGGATAGACTGAGGAGCCGGGGAGAACACTCCGTCCGCCGGCTCCTCACTCTGCTCCAAGGTCTCTTGCGATTCTACCTCATTCTCCGCCGGGGGCCAAGACAAATCTGGCACTGACGACGGTAACACGTTTATGTTACCGTCCTCAGACCGTTCTGGAATGACGTTTAGGAAAGAGAGAGATGGTTCTGATTGATGCCAATAGCCCCCTGCCGTTAAGGGCTGGGAGTCATGAGTCACTTGTGAGCTTAAATGGGCCCCCGCCGGAAAACCTCTATATTGGTCGGCTAGCACCCTCTTCGGGCCTGTCGACCTAACACTACGGGGAACAACATTCAATTTTGGTATAGCAAAAATCACATTAGGAGGCACACGCAAGGATTGTTCATGACTATGTGTGGATTCCAATATCTCAGATCCTACTTCCGACTCCCTGAATCACGTATAGGCGTGTCAGAAGGAGGTGTGGGGGGCGGTGGTTGAGGAGTGTCCTGCTGGCTGCTAGACGTGTCCTCATATTTCTCTCTCCGGCGCTTGTGAGACCGGGAAGAAACCGAGGTAGAGTGGCGAGAGTATTTCCGGGGAGACTTGGACCTCAACCTTGACTTCCGCCGCGGGGAGGGTGAGCGTCTCATCTTGGAACGGTCAGAGGGGGGGAACCCCGGTGACTTCGCTCTCACTGCTACTACTCACTGCCTCTTGGCTGAGGGCTTTTGTTTTGACTTTGGGTCTAACAGATTTAGAGGAGCCGGGTTTCAATAAGGGTGACTTAATAATGAGATTTTACCAAAGGACTTAGTCAACACACTGAAGCGCCTTATGGGCTGTGTCCTTTGCATAAGAATTAAATGTGGCTTTGATCTCATGTAAGGCTGCTAAACAAGATAAATCTTTCTTCGCCAGCAAGGCGGTTTTTAATTCAGAGCAGATGGCGCATCTTTTAGATAACCACACGCCTCGAGAGCGATCTAAACACTTGGCACACTTGATGCAAAGTTTGTGAGCAAAAATGGGTAAAAGGGAGCAAGTGGGCGTGACGCAAAGTTCAAACCTAGGCATGTTGCCGTACTGAGAGGATCCCCCCCTCCGCCGGAATAGGTGGCCAACTCCGCCGGAGAAGCAGTCTCTGGGGCCTGGAAAGAAAAATTTCCAGGAATCAATGCTCATAAGGATAACCTGCGAGGTATTACACATCCTAACCCAAAACCGCCGGAAAGTTAGCTATAGCGCACTACTACTCTAACCTTCCGCCGGCTCTGTCTAGCTGACTTTCAATTACTTACCTGTGACAAGAGCCACAGGTCCCTTGACCTGTGGCTCAATTAGTTTGCAAAACTAATCTTATCACTTCGTGTACACTCGACTGGTGGCGCCGCAGGTGAGAAAGTCTTAACGTGTCACGGGGCCAGTCAGGGCGAATTAACCCAGCGGGCTGAGTTTGTAGCCCTGCTAGGAATGCAATTCCGCCGGGAGAGTGTGGTTCAGCTAAACCACGCCGGGATCTTTTGAATATTCCTACCCGTTAGAGACGGATAACTTGGACCCACCGCACGGGGCCGCCGGAACAGACAAAAACTGCCGGGAAACAGGGTTGGCACAGACCTTTTCCCACAGTCCCATACATATATATAAAAATACATAATGACATATAGGGATGTCTCCCTTACCCCAAAAGAACAAGCCCGCATGCATGAACCAAAAAGGCGGGCATTCATAGGCATAAAATAATGACAGAAAATTTAGAAATCTAAATTACCTGAAGCCTACGCCGGAGACCCCTAACTAGGTCGACCACGTGGTCTGAAGAACATCCCGGCAGGCGACGCTCCGGCACCCAGTAGCAGCACCATGAAGAGGGAGGCCCACCCAAGGGGCCCAAGCAAAACACGAACCCTGGAAGGTGGAGCACCACGTGCAGACACCCTTAAACCAGAGCTTTTGCTGATATCTGAAGATAATGGCATGTACTTTCCTCAATATTGACAGTTTGTATCATGCCTCGTAGAGTGGTCACCTTCTAGCTAAGTAAACACAACAGCTAAAGGTGTATCACAAAAACAACACACGCGGTACAATAATCCGGGACTCGTAGACGCCTGTGACAATGGTACCCTAATTTAACACACACTTCCTGCGGACCTACCAATCTGGCAGCCGTGCTTGCTAATCTAAACCCTGTTACTACAACACAGATGTATACAAATGAGTAAGGACTCACTAGAAGCTCTGCGAACGTCGAATGAAGCGGACACGGAGCGAGGCCTTTTGACAGGAGGGACGCGGAAGTAGGAAGGACGAAGATGGCCGCTAGGGGGCCTGGTGTCGGGGAAGCAAAGCATGAGAAATCCACGAATATGGCAAGTCATATGGTAACAGACATTAACCCTCCAGCCCCGGCTATGTATTATATATATATTCCTCGAAACCCGGGTGTTTTGGCCGAAAAACGTCTAGGCTAGGCTACCGTATATTCGTTAATCAGACTGCTTCCCGCATTCCCGAGCATCCCCAAGCGTAGCTGTGTTATTTACCTGTAGAATGGCATTAAGTAGAGCTCTCTAAGTCAACTGGTTGAGTTGTGATGATGATTTCATTGGAGATAACTTTATGGCCAAAACAGCCACTTTACACTACTTTTCGATACTTAACAACAACATACAGGCACACACGAACAAGCGACGCTCTCCTTCTTGTGGCCGGAGATGCGGGGCGTCGGTCCAGCCGGCTGTTGTTTACATGCGTTGGACCGACGCCTCGCACACCAAGCTCACAGGCTTTGACCTCATGGGTGTTTAAGAGCCCTTCCGGGCAGCTCGTGTATGCTTTTTTATGGGCGTTCAAGAGCCCTTCCGGGAACAGAGGGTTAAGTTATCTTTTCTTTTTTATTTTTTACGGAGTTATTTTCTGTAGGGTACCCGATCAAAATGACGATCCCATGAGGGAATTAAGCGTGCACTTATGACAAGTACTCCATGATACTTCCGCGCGGGCTATTCAAAATGCTGGCGCAGGATGTTGAATGGAGACTATTATTACTAATAGGTGGAGTCGTCAATGATGAAGGGGCCCTATTAAATATATGGATGGAGTCATGAAAGAAATACTAGGAAGAGCAGTGGATGTTGGTGTATCGCTGAAAAGGGAGGGAAATGAGTGGAAGCTGCCTATACTGCTATTTGCGGATGATACAGTTCTGATGAGCGATAATGAATGGGAGTTGCAGGGTCTGGTAATGCGTTTGGAACAGTGTGTGAAAATCTGAATTTGAAGGTAAATGCGGGGAAGAGCAAGGTTATGGTCTTCGAAAGGGGTGAAGTCACAGAGTGTGAGGTGAAGTTGAACAGTCATGGCTATGGAGATCGTCAACTCTTTTATGTATCTGGGCAGTGTGTTGAGTAAAAATGGGACTATGGATGAAGAAGTGCGGGAGAGGGAACAACAGGGGAAGAGGGTTGTAGGAACGCTGAAAGCAGTAACAAGAAATAGGGTGGTCAGTATGGAAGTGAAGAAGTCCTTGCATGACAGTGTGGTAATCCCGACGCTGACTTACGGAAGCGAAGCATGGACGTTGGTTGAGAGACTCAGACCAAGAGTGAGAGCGGTGGAAATGAGTTACTTAAGAAGTGTGTGCGGAGTTACATGGAGGGATAGACAGACGAATGAGGAAGTAAGAAGGAGGTATGGTGTGGAGGTAGATGTGCTGGAAAGTGTGAAAAGGAACAACTTGAGATGGTTCGGCCATATGGAACGTATGGAAAGCGAGAGAATGACTAAGAGGGTCTACGAGAGCGAGGTGGAAGGACAGAGAGGGAGAGGTAGACCGAAGGAGAGGTGGAAGGATGGAGTGAGGAAGTATATGGATGAAGGCGGTGCTGGTTGGGAGGAGGGACGTCAACTGACTGGGGACAGAGGTGCATGGGGACGGTTCGTTCGTGGCCACCCCTTCGAGGATCACGGCATCGGGCAATAGATAGATCTTTTACGTTACCTTGTGTGAGGGGGATGGAATTAGGACAAATAAGTTTAGCAACTTGATTAAAAATTAAAATATAATGCAAATGAGAATATCATCAATATATCTACTATTATTACTTAACAATTTAGCAAGTTCTAATTTTTCTGGGATGTTATTTTTCTTGCTACTGTCAACTAAATCTTTTATATATTTAAATTCTAAAGCAAGCAAGAATAAATCTGCAATTAAAGGGCTAGCATTTCCACCCATAGGAATTCCTAATATTTGTTTGAAAATGTAAGGCCCGAATCTAACATAAGTATTGAAAAGGAGGAATTTAAGGGCATCTTTAAGTTTAGTTCTATCAAAATATACTGAACTAGTGGGAGTAGAGATACTGTAAGTGATGCATTGTTAAAATATGAATAAACATTTAATAAATAATTACCATTCTTAACGAATCTGTCAAAGTGCAAATCTATAATAAAGCAAAGTTCTGAATATACTACAGCGATAGGCAAATTGGTATACAAAGTTGAAAAGTCGAAGCTATGTACCGAGGTAACTTTCGGCATGGTATTTATTTTATCAATAACTTCTAATATTTTTTTGTTTTCTATGTGAGTGAGGGAGGCAAAAGGCAGAACTGCCTGCAACGAGTGCCTCCCCCAGAGTTGAAAGAGTGACAGAGCCAAAATCAAGGGACGTTCGAGCCAAAATGCCTCGACACACGAAGTTTGAAGCAATTTAAGTCATAGGAAGAGGGAAAAAATGATTCTGGGAGAGAGTTCCAGAGCTCAGCTGTTGAATAGAAGAAAGTCTGGGAGTAAAGTATCACTCTTTGGTTAGAGAGTTGCACAGAGTAGGGGTGGGATTGTGTTGCAAGACGGGTACCACATGCCCTACGTAGAGGAGGTGGTATACACTGGGAGAGCTCTGAAGAACACTGATTATTATAGTAGCGATAGAATAGCGAGAGAGATGCAACATTGCGGCGGAGAGAGAGATTGCAGAGAGTTGATGAGGGGACGGGAGTTAATGATACGAAAGGCCTTCCTTTCTGCTTTGCCTAGGAGTGCGGTGAGAGGATCCTCCCCACACATGCGAACAATACTCAATACAAGGACGCACCGTGCCCCTGTAGGGTGAGGTGGGGGTAAACCGAACATGGGTGTGTAACAAACAGCGTCCATAATTTCTGCCCTATCAATAATAAAATAGTTTCCCCAACACCTCAAAAGAAAATGGGTAGCTTGAGGATGGCGGCAAAACATTGTTTACATCGCGACGGACGGAGTTATCAGGTCAGTTTTTCTATTTTTTAGGTGATCGAGGTTATATTTTGCGTTTCTAATATAGTGTTTCTTGACTGTGAAAACGTGCTGATTCTAGTGGTGTGATGCTTAATAGTGAAATGTACGTGGCTACATTGAAATCTGGTGAGAAAGGCTGCCAGGTAGGCGGGAGAGTGCATCGGCGTTGGTGTGAAGTTTTCCGGGGCGGTAATGGATGGCGAAGTCATATTCTTCTAGTGTTTCCCTCCAACGTACTAATAGTGCCGAGTTTGTCTCAGATCTTCTGAGCCATTGTAAGCTTTGGTGGTCCGTAATGATATCTAATTTGGCGCCTAGGACAAAGGATCGGAAATGGTTTAGAGCCCAGATTACTCCGAGGCATTCACACTTTGTGGCGGCGTAGTTTTGCTGAGCGGTGTTCAAGGTGGAGCTAGCATAAGCAATCACATGTTCAGATCCATCCCGGATTTGGGCTAGGACAGCTCCGATGGCGTACAGGGACACGTCTGTGTACAGGCGGAAGGGCCGGGAATAATCTGGGAAGGCTACTGTGGGTGCATTTTACCAGCTTGTCTTTCAGAGTCTCGAAGGCTAAGTGTCTTTCGGGGGTCCATGTGAATTCCGTGCCTTTGTGGGTGAGCTGGTGGAGGGGCCTGGCGATGTCGGCAAAATGTGGGACGAAACGTCTGTAATAGGTGGCCAGCCCTAGAAAAGAGCGTACCCCTTTTACTGTAGTGGGAGCTTGTTGGTCTTCAATGGCGGAGAGTTTCTTGGGGTCTGGGGAGATGCCTGCAGTGGAGATTACGTGTCCTAAGAACCCTACGGTATTCCTGGCCATCTCGCATTTGGAGGGCTTAAGTTTCAACCCGGCGTCCCTGATGCGTTGAAGTACTTGTCGTAGCCGATGAAGGTGTTGGGGCCAGGTTGCAGAGTAGACGATGATGTCGTCTAGGTAGGCTAGGCAGGTCTCCCAGGTTAGTCCTTTTAGTACGGACTCCATGAGGCGGGAGAAGGTGGCTGGGCCATTACACAGGCCAAATGCTAAGACATTAAACTCGTACAAATGCCTGCCACTTGTGGAGAAGGCGGTTTTTTTCTGGTGTTCGGGCTTGATGGGGACTTGCCAATATCCGGCTTGTAGATCTAAGGTGGTGAACCATTTGGATCCGTGGAGGGAGTCGAGGGAGTCGTCGATCCTGGGTAGGGGAGTGGCATCTTTGATGGTGGCGTCATTTAGTCGACGATAGTCGACACAGAATCTAGTGGAGCCATCTTTCTTTTTCACGAGTACTACGGGTGATGACCAAGGACTGACTGAAGGCGTGGCAATGCCGGCGTCCAACATTTCCTGAACCTGTTGGTCTTCCTCTTGGCGCTGGAGGGGGTTCTTCCTGCGGGAGGGCTGTCGTAGTGGGGGTCCTGTGGTATGAATGGCGTGTTGTTCTAGGTTCGTTCGTCCAATTTCTGTGGGGGTCTGGGCGAACACGTCACGAAAATCATGCAGTACTTGTTGCATTTGGCTTTGTTGCAAGGGGGTTAAGGAGTCAGGGATGGTGGGTAATGTAGGAGTGTTTGTGGGGGGAGTGACGACCTCGTCAAAGGTCTCGAGGTCGCCGACGATTAAACCTTGGGGGAGGGTTAGTACATCGTCTGAAATATTTGCAATGAGAATGGTATTTTGCTGGGCAGATAATATGGCAGGTTGGATCATGCATCGGTTCTGGGTTATAGATGGGTTAGAGGGAGTCAAAATCATGGTGTCATGGGGTATGGGTCTTAGGGACACCCATTGTTGATGGTTAGGGGGAATGGTGATTTTCTTTTGGGTCATAGCGGGGCTTATAATGGTCGGGCTAGGAGGTTGTTGATCAGTGTTGCATAATGTGGAAAATGTGTGGTTTGTAGTGTTTTCTTTGTTTTCATTTCGCGGTTTAGCCTGGGTTTTCGCAGTTGGGGGGGGATGGTGTTGGCGGTTGAGATGGTCATGCAGGTTTGAGGGGTTAGGTTGTTTCTTTGGGTTGGTAGAATGGAGTGTGGGGTTTGGGCGATTAGGTTTTATTTTGTTCTGACTTTGTTTGGGGGTTGGGCAAGTGAGGCGTGTTTGATTATGGGGGCGTTTTTTTTTTTTGTTAACGTGATCAGGCGTTGGCCACAGTCGACATGGGCCTGCAATTTGTGAAGTAGATCGAGTCCTAAGTACCCGTCATAATGTTGGCAGTCTGAATGAAAGATCACGAATGGGTGGTGGCATTTGGCGTAAGGGGCGGGGGTGGTCACGTATAAAGGACGAGTTTCTCCCCTGACACTTAGGGGGGCGTCCCCGGCACTGATTAATTTGGACTTGGTTGTGTGAATGCTACCGAACTTCCTATGGTGTTTGTCGTAGAAAGAGCTGAATATGCAAGATCGGGACGCCCCGGTGTCTATGAGCAAACGGACAGGAATTCCCTGAAGTTGAGCTAGGTGGTAAATGGGGGGTGCTCGGTCATTTATAGTGTCTCCCGCCGACGCCATGGTTGGCGGGGGATGATTTAAAAATCCTGGGGATCGGCTTCTGCTTCTCCCAGGATTTCCTCCGTCCCTTGGTCTGGGTCGGTGTGCACAAGGCTCTCGTCATCGAGGTCGTGGACCTCGTCGCCCCCGATCCACTCTTCCTCATTGGCAGAGATGCGGGGTTATGCGGTGCGATTTTTAGCGGAGTCTCGGATGTCATGGAGAGCACATTTATGGTTACAGGCGGAGAAATCATAAGGGTTGATAATAACAAGAGTGGGGTTCATACTTTTGTTGTTGGTGTAGGCCTGGTTTTTGTTGTAGACTTGGCGGATGGGATTGGGGTTGAACCGGGGTCTGCTGGGTTGAGGTTTGGCCGAGTGATAGGTAGGTGTGGTGGCCGATGGTCGGGTTGTGGTCAGGGGGTGGTTGGTGAACCTCTTAATGGCGGCGATGGTGGTAGTTTCTGGGGGCGTACCGCTAGGATTCTCCTGATGGTGATGAGGTCGCCTTGGAACCCGACCGGGTCGGGCACTGCGAAGTGTTCGCGAACTGCTGAGGGCAAAGTTTGAACTAGATTGACCAGAGTGTGTTGGTCTTGTTGCGCTTTAGGGAGGGTGGGGAAACCAGATTTAATTTGTTGTGAGACAGCATTTAATGTGGCGTCTAGGTCTCCTTCGTTCTTTATGTCTTTAATACGAGCATAGGCAACGAAGATGCCTAGTGAGGGCTTAATAGCCTCGATAACTATGGGCCGGAACTGGTCCCAAGTGAGCGTGGGGGTAACTTG
This sequence comes from Paralithodes platypus, assembly GCA_032716605.1. NCBI lineage: Eukaryota > Metazoa > Arthropoda > Malacostraca > Decapoda > Lithodidae > Paralithodes > Paralithodes platypus. The sequence goes on along the minus strand of CM064510.1, from coordinate 39,709,074 downwards.
TGATGCAACCAGGGAAACGGCTTTTCCCAGGTGCGTTAGCAGTACGGCGATTTTTTCTCGGTCCGTATTATATGCCAAGTCTAATACTGGTTTTACAATTTCCATGTATGTTTCGATTTCGTATGTGTCCCCATCGTATTTCGGGATGGGGATGTGTGAACGAGGTGCGGCCATATTTGCGATTTTTTTTTTTTTTTTTTTTTTCTTCTGTCCCTTTTTGTGTGGATGTAGTGAATTCTGTTATTCGAATCAAGAACCAACGCTGCCGCCAATGTTATGCCCTGATTTTATTCAGGATTAACTATTGCGTAAGTGAGTTCTACAAGACTGGGATAGCTCCTTTCACATATATACACACACGGGATCAATTGCACACGTCAAGTAGAATCACAGGATGACGTTTGTAATACAGCTTTATTTTTTGAACACACTCACGGTATAGAAAAAGAATCACTTTCACTTTATAGAACATGAATAAGAGTAATGAGTTCAGTTATAAGAGCTTGGGCTTTCAATTCTCCAAGCACAATCGTGGATCTGGATTAGAGTATGCACTGCCACTTCCGAGTCTCGGGCATTATTCTTCCGATACGGACATGATAAGAAGCTATAAGAAAGTCACTTGAAGGGGGCACCGATTTAATTTACACAATGTCTGATACCGAACGTTGCTTTAGGCTTAAGGTTCTAGTTATTCGATTAAGTGGGGACTAACGTTGAGGTTCGGTTTTATACGATCTAGCAGAGTCAGGTAGACAATTATTATGTATCTCTTAAACTGTTAATGCACAGATGGTAATTCGTCACTGAGATTAAATTATACTTCACGACCTATCCCTTGTTTATGGGATCGCAGAATATCTATACCAAACACTCTATTTAAGTATAACTCGTGTCGTGGCTGGGGGTAAATACTGTCGCGGTAATTATCTCGTAATATATTTTACTGTAACGGATCTCTGGCAAAACAGGGGACTCTAGGATCAACTCGAAATCTCTTTATAGTTAGCAAATAACTCAAAGGTGAACACAGGCAACACAACGGTTTAGTAACACGGTATCTATACACTGATATTATAATAGGAAATCGTGTCCGATCAGGTTATCTTCTTCTCCTCTTAAATCTGGTGTCGTCGGGGGCTTCTCGGCTGCTCCAGGGAGCCGTCCAGGGGGTCCAGTTGTGTGAAGAAGTTACAGATGGGTCGGTTGACCGGTGATGAAGTTGAGTTCAGGGTCTCTCCTATTTTTTTTTTTTTTTTTTTTCTATGTGATTGAGGGAGGCAAAAGGCATAACTGCCTATAGCGAGTGCCTCCCCCATAGTTGAAAGAGTGACAGGACCAAAATCAAGGGACGTTCGAGCCAAAATGGATCTTAAATGGTCTGCATCTGGGCTGAGCCCAGGGTAGCATCTCATCGGACTAACGTAAGCATTGGGTCTGCACAAACCTTGCTTAACTGTCTCTGATCCATGACGAGAGGTTCAATCAACCCAAGTGCATGTGTGGCGATATATATATATTTCTCTTAGGCCCCTATATTGACCTGTGATCTACCACGGTTAATACAGGCCCAGGAATATAATATATCAGCTCCTGGTGTTCAGCTTGCGGGTGGTTAATCGTTTGACTTGATAAGTAGCTTACTTTTAAAAAGAAGGGGAACAAGGGGAAGAAAGGTAAGTGAACAGTTCTCTCGTACCTGTAGGTCTTGGTGAGATTGAATAACAAGCCCTGTAATACCTCACAGGTGTTGGCACGTGTATACAGGTGGTGGTTAGGCGCGGTTGCCCTGGTGGTCCCGTATACCGGGGTCGAGGAGGGCGGCGCAGGTAGGAGTCCCTCCAGACTGGACACGGCTCGATGGCCGAGTTAATTTGTTGTTGTCGGCCCCCCTGGGTTAGGGTGGAAATACCCACGTAGACCACGTGTGGACAAGGGAGAGATATCTAGAGAGAGAAAATACAGCTTTATAGTGGTCAATAAAGTAGGCATGCGTAATCAGGCGGCAGTACAATTATCATTATCATGGTGATAGACTGTGTTGGCTACGCACCTGGGGCGAGCCCGTGACGCAAGGCATTGGCACTTCCGTGGGGTGATCAGGTCGTCGTCCATGCGTGCACAGCTGTCGCCTGCCTGGTTGCAACGGGAAAAAAAAGATAGGATCATGTGAACTGTACTCCGAGAAGGTAGTGTCTTGACGAGGCGTGTAGAAGGCGTGTGGAGGGAGGCTAGAAAAGAAAAGCAGGCTGAATTATACAATGCAAGGTTTAGGGAAAAATAGATTGTGCGAGGTGGCGATTTCCGTATTATTCTACGGTTAGTTGGTCAGTCATCATGCAGGGTTAGTATGTTAATAAGTAACAAGTAAAAATGGTAAATGATACAATCAATATCTAAGTGGCACAGTTATATATCTATACCCCCATAATACAGAGAGCTAAGAGGTGTCTGCCCTCTTACTTCTTCTACAGGGGCTGTCACGTATTCATTAATCATATTCATGGCATAACAATAAAATGGTAGTGACATAATCAATACAATAATTTGCATAGTCATATATCTGTACCCCTCATAATACAGAGAGTTAAGAGGTGGCTTTCCTCTTACTTTTCCTGCAGGGGGGTCCTAGTTAAAGATAAACATATTCATTAATCATATACATGGCCTGCAGTCATGTTGCCTGTGGCGGTTGTAGTTGGGTTCAGCTGGAGCTACACACACGTGAAATTAATACAACAGTAATTACGACAGTCACAGCGACATGCATACGACGCGGCCATCACTGCTTACGTCATCAGAAAGCAAGGGGGTGGATATCATCTAGTATCGTAATAATGGTGGGGAGGAAAGAGATGTGGTTTGTATACTAAGAAGAATGTGAGAATGGTCGGCCATTTTGGGGGTGGGTTGTCCAGTGCCGGCTGCCGAGGCGATAAGCTTCTAATTGGGCTGGGGGAGGAGTAGACGGGAAAGGCGGGGTGTTGTTGTCGCTCTCTCTCTCCGACCGTGTTGGTGAATGTCTGTCTGTCTGTCCGTCTGTTGCTTGGGTAGGAGATATATTTTAGTTACTTAGAAAGTTAGAATAAGGGGTAATGGGGCATGGGGGTACACATATACATACTGACAATGTAGAGGGATACCAGGTGTCTTCTCGGTCTTCCTCTCTTGAGATGATCGTCTTCAGATTGATCAGAATTAAGCATAGTATTTAGCATAGCTACATCAAGATATATAGCTAATATGGGGCGTACACTTATACCGTCGTAAGATAGAGATAAGGGGTGTCTTCCTGCCTTATCTTCGTCTTAGAGGGCTGTCATAGTTAAACATATATATATATATATATCATGAATACAATAATACATGGTTTGCAGTTATGGCCGTCTGCAGGATTAGTAGGTAAAGTTAGTATAAAATATAAGGGTCATGGCATGTTCCATGTCTAATTTGACAAGAGTTATATCTGTACCCCGTGTATCCTAGAGCTAAGAGGTGTCTTCCCTCTTACCTCTGTTTACTGGGGTTGTCACATTTAAAGATAAGCATTTCAATAATCCTATTCGTGGTCTGTAGGCATGCAACGACTATGGGGGTTTCTCATTACAAAACATCTTGGTGGGGGGGGGGGGTTTAAGAAAGGGGAGTCAGGAGTGTGTTCTGTATACTAGAAGGCTGGGAGTTACATGACGTGTCTGTGGAGTGGGTGAAGGGGTTGAGTCTAGAAGGGTTGAGAGCGCACCGTCCTCCGGGAGGTTGAAGGTTGTGGTTCGGGGTCGGCCATTTTGGGGTGAGATGTCCGGGCTAGTTGTTTGTACCGTGACTGTCTGGTTTTGCAGGTGGGCCTGTCGTTTTCTCGTCCTCCCTGTATTTCACTTCCCTCTCCTTCGTTGTAGGTACGACCTCGTACCTTAAGATTGAATGTAAACAAGTTGAAGTGATGGCTCGTTAAAGTTTGTTGGTGGAGAAACTCCCACCATTTGATGGATCGTTGGTCTGGAGTTCTGATTGGGTCTATGTTGACCAGGAGGGTTGTTTTTGTGGGGTTGTTGAGATGGGCGAAGATTGCTTCGTTTGTGTGCCGGATTCTCGTTAGGTGTCCAGCCTCTGAGGTTACTTTAACTCTACGGATGAAGGGGGTTTGGTCCATGTTTACTGTCGGAAAACTGTGGTCGATGGTGGAGAGAGATGTGGGGGTGGCGTTAGTAGCCAGGCCAGTGGTGGTGAGCGGTGGGGGGTGTAATTTTTTTTTTTTTTTTTTTTTTTCTATGTGATTGAGGGAGGCAAAAGGCATAACTGCCTATAGCGAGTGCCTCCCCCATAGCTGAAAGAGTGACAGGGCCAAAATCAAGGGACGTTCGAGCCAAAATGCCTGGACACACGGAGTTTGAAGCAATTTAAGTCATAGGAAGAGGGAAAGACTGATTCTGGGAGAGAGTTCCAGAGCTCAGATGTTGAGTAGAAGAAAGTTTGAGAGTAACGTTTCACTCTTGGGTTGGAGAGTTGCACAGAGTAGGGGTGGGATTGAGTTGCAAGACGGGTGTGACCTACGTAAGGAGGTGGTATGGGATAGCTCTGAGGAACACTGATTATTATAGTAGCGATAGAATAGCGAGAGAGATGCAACATTGCGGCGGAGAGAGAGAGATTGCAGAGAGTTGGTGAGTGGATGGGAGTTAATGATACGAAAGGCCTTCCTTTCAACTTTGTCTAGGAGAGCGGTGTGAGAGGAACCTCCCCACACATGTGAACAATACTCAATACAAGGGTGCACTATGCCCCTGTACAGAGCAAGAAGCTGTGCAGGGGAAAAGAACCCCCTAAGGCGGTTGAGCACACCCAGCTTCTGGGAGGCTGCCTTAGCAAGACTGGTAATATGGTCCTTCCAAATGAGAGCAGAAGAAAAAGAGACCAAGAATATTGAGAGAAGATGAAGGGTTGATTTTTGTATTGTTGAAGAATAAAGGATAGTCTGCTGGGAGATCCTGAGGGTAGATAGATGGAGAAATTGGGTTTTGGAAGCATTAAAGTTAACAAGGTTTTCTCTGCCCCAATTGGAAATAGTATTTAGATCAGAATTTAAGAGTTCTATGGCTTCGTTTGTCGTTGAGGGATTGCTGGCTGGGGATTCTGAAAAACTAATGGAGTAGTGTAAGGTTGAGTCGTCTGCGTATGAATGGATGGGAATTAAGGTACAGTTAAGGAGATCATTTATAAAAATTAGAAAGAGAATAGGAGATAGGACAGAGCCCTGAGGAACACGGAGTTTATAGGGTGAGGAAGTGAACAATGGCCGTCCACAACGCGCTATGGAACGGCCAGAAGGAAATTAGAGACAAAGGCACAGAGGAGGGATAGAAACCGAAGAGGGGAGTTTAGAAAATTAAAAGTTTTGCCAGACTCTATCGAAGGCTTTCGATATGTCAAGTGCAATAGAAAAAGTCTAACGAAGTCCCGAAAGGAGGATGACCAAGAGTTAGTAAGATATGAAAGAAGATCACCAGTAGAGCGACCCTTAAGGAAGACGGCGATCTGAGAGATTATGAGAAGAGAAATGCTTAAGAAATTTGGAAGCGGGAATAGTTTCCCAAACTTTAGAAAGACAAGAGATAAGAGCAATTGGACGATAGTTGGAGGGTTGAGAGCGGTCACCCTTCTTTGGGACAGGTTGAATGTGAGCAAACTTCCAGCATGAAGGGAAGACATTAGAGGATAGACAGAGACGAAAGAGTTTGCCTAGGCAGGGAGTCAGCACGGAAGCACAGTTTTTGAGAACAACAGGAGGAACACCGTCCGGACCGTTAATTAAGTTCCGTTGTCTAGCCGGGGGGTTCGCAGGGCAGGTGGCAGGGGTGTGGGTGGCTAACGGTGGGGGGGTAATTAAGGTCCGTTGTATGGCTGGGATAATGGTGGGGCAGGTGATTCCTGCTATTCTGAGTGGGTGTGTTTGTTTTGGTTGTTTGATTTGTTTATGTGTAGGGTTTTAATTGTTAGTGGTGTTGGTGGTGTGTGTTGTGTTGATGATTGACGAGAATCGTTCAGGTTGTTTACTTAGTCGGCCTGATCTTGTGCGTGTGGCTTGTGTAGAGGGGGCCTCGGGGCTTGACTCCGGGGGGGGGTGGGGTGGGGTAGTTAGGGGTTTGTTGGGTGGTTTGACTTGCTGTTTGGTGGGTTTGATGGTATTTGAGGGGGTTAATGTAGAGGGGAAAGGTTTGAGAGGTTGGTGGGCCTAGACGGGTGGGTAATTCGAAAGGTGTGGTGGTTGTGGAGGTGGTAGGCTTGAGGTTAGGTGGGGTAGTCGGCTTAGGAGTGGTGGGGGAGGAGGGAGATGGTCCGGTCGAGGGGGTGAAGGGGGAGTTGTGGGTTGAGTTAGGTGGAGATTGGGATGTTGGGGAGGAAAGGTTAGGGGAGGAGGTTATTTGTCGGGGAAGGGTGTGTTTTATGGGTAGAGAGGGGGCTAGGGTGGTAAGGGGTTTTGTTTTGTGGGGTTGTTTTTTTGTTTTGATTAATCTCTTGATACGGTGAGGAATGGAGTCGTGGTTGAGGTAAGGTTTTGGATCGTAGTTCGTAGTGGTAGGGTTGAGTCGGTTTCTTTTGTTGGGTAAGGGTTTTTTTTTGGGTGTGGTGTGGGGGGGGCGGGGGTTGGTTGGGGGTTGAGGAGGTGTTCTTTCCGGGTCTGTGTTTTGGGGATGTGGGGTTCGGGGGGTGTGTTGATGGAATTTCAAGGGGGGTTGGGTGAATGGCTTGGGTGGTGGGGCAGGGGGGAGTTGGAGGTGTTTTGTAAGATATGGTTGGAGTAGGGATGACTGGGTCGGGGTGGTGGTGAGGTCACGGTTGGTTCCGGTTTGGGGTGCAGGGGAGGATGTTTCTATTGGTTTGTAGATGTGTGTGAAACGGTTACGCATTGTGCGGGTTTCCCCGTGATAATTGATGGAGGTCTGGTAGGCGTTTGGGACATGGGATACTGTGTATGGACCTACGTAATGCGGGCCCAGTTTGTTGATGACTGGCAGTTTGGCCACCATTACAGTGTCGTTGATGGCGAAGGGGTTTTTGTCGTCGAGGGCGTCGTGTTTAGTGTCTTGGCAAACTTGGGCGGTGTGGAGAGTGTTCTTGAGTTGTTGCAAGGGGTCAAGGGTGAATTGGGTAGTGGATGGTGTGGCTCGGTGATAGAAGGGTAGTAGGAGGGGGGTTGTGCCATATATTCGTTCGTGGGGGGAGATCCCGTCTTCTTCTGGGCAGGTGTTCATTCCCCATTGAATCATTTTGACTTGGGAGGCCCAGTCTGAGGTATTTAAAGCTATCATTCTTGTGCGGAGTTGGTTGTTGATGGTGCGGTGACTCCTTTCACAGACTGCGTTGCTTTGGGGCCAATAGGGGGATGAGTGTTTGATTTTTATGCCACAAAGCCTGGTGAACTCTTCCCAAATTTGTCCCTTAAATTCTGGGGCGTTGTCAGATAGCAGTGACAGGGGTATTCCGAAGACTGGCAAAATCTCAGTGGCTAGTAGGGTGGCGATGGTAGTTGCTGTGTGGTCGGAAGTGGGGCAGGCGATTAGGAATTTTGAGTAGATGTCGACGAAGGTGACGATGTAGCGTTTGCCGTGGCTAGGGGTAAATGGTCCCATAACGTCCAAAGAGAGGGTTTGGAATGGTTTTTGAGCAGAGAGGGCGCCGGCGGGTCCAGCTGTGTGGCACCTGTCCTTGCCCAGGGCACATGGCTTGCAAGATTCGGTGACTTTTCTTGCAATTCCGGAGGGGTTGATGGTCCAGTATTGGTCTTGGAAGATTTTGAGCATTTTGTTCTGACCTAGGTGGATGCCGTTTCCTTCGTGGATTACAATCATGTACTCTTGAGGAACTGTTGGTTCGACGACGATGTGTCCAGAGTCAGTTGTTAACCCGGGAGCTGCGGGAAGACTCTTAAGAGTTCCCACGGCGGACTGCGGGAAGACTCTTAAGAGCGAAGTATTTGAACGCGTACCAAAACCGCGCGTTTATAGGCAGGCGGCTAAAAATTGGTGTGGGTATAGTACTACATGTCAAATCTCGACACCACCCCGCCACATGCTCGCCCCGCACTCGTGCAAGCACCACCGCGCCAGTAACCAAGCACTAGTCATGGAGCCCACACGTCCCTCACGCTCGCTCCCTGATGACACAACCAGCCCTCCTTCTGGTGGTGTCAGTCGCCGTGGAAGGCAGAGGGTGGCTGCTAAAGACCCTAGCTACCAGTACGACACGCCCTACAGCTCGGAGGACGAAACACCAGCACCCAAAGCACGAAAAACACGTGCAAGCACGGCAAAGGTACAGAGGTGATTGGTGTTTCGGGACACTGCCACCACGACCCAGGCCACTGCAACAACCACTACCACCACCACTGCCACACTGCCACCCCTGCCACCAGTACCAGCGACGCAGGAGGCCGCCCTAGGGCTGCAGAACCTGTGGGGGCAGGGAAAATCAAAGGCACGGGCGTAGGGAAGAGAACCCGTACGCCTGCCACAGTGACCCTACCACCACCACCACCAACAGCCCAAGGAAAAGGGAAGGGGAAGGGAGAGGGAAAGTGACTGCTGGCCCTGCCGGCCCTGCTGTCCCTGCCGCCCCTGCCGCCCCTGCCGCCCCTGCCCAAGGAACAGGGAAAGAGAAAGGGAAAGGGGCGACAGACACCACCATCATCTTGCCTGCCTCCAGGGCCACAAGACCACGCACCACTACCGCCCCTGCCGGCCCTTCTGTCCCTGTCCATAAGACTCCCGTACGTGCTACACTGACCCGAAAAACTCTGACACCATCCAAATATGCCGCCCTGCTGTTTGATGGTGATTCGCAGGGCATTGGCAGCCCGGGTTTCGACGACGACGCCCTAGCACAGGACCAAGGATGGGGGGATTTGGGAGTGGACAGTGGCAGTGAGTCCGACGTCGGTGACGAGAATGAGGAAGGGCGTCTGTCAAGTGAAGAGGAGGGTGATGATGATGCTGTGTTGTATCGCGACCATGGAAGCGATATTTCAGACGCAGAAGCAGACGCAGACGACATTCCGATCCCTGGCATGACTTCGTTCGAGTGGTCTGACGGGGTCAATTTTGTACCTGACGTGCCCCAGTTCAATCCTGGGACGTCAGGTACAACTGACGACTGGCCCTGTGACGAGCACGCAAACGAAAGCGACTTCTTCCTCGCTTTTTTCGATTTTGAGGTAATGACTTACATCGTTGCCCAAACAAACGCCTACTACAGGTGGGTGTTTGGCAGATTGGACGTCATTTCTCCAAAAGCAAGAATACGAGGCTGGGTGGATACAACTGTGGAAGAATTCATGACGTTCTTTGCCTTGTTGTTCCTCATGCCTCTTTGCAAGAAGCATGTGTTGCAACACTACTGGAAGCACGACCCTCTCATCGCCACCCCAACTTTCAATAAGTTCATGACTCGTGACAGATTTTTGTTGCTGCTAAGATTTATGCACTTTGCAGACAACGAAAATCCTAACAGGATTGACAGGATATGGAAAGTTCGGGATGTGTTCACCATGTTGTTGGAGAGGTATAGGAAATACTTTTACCCCTTCCTCAATTTGGTGATTGATGAGTCGCTCGTGCTCTTCAAAGGACGTCTTGTTTTCAAGCAGTATATCCCCTTGAAAAGGCATAGGTTCGGAATCAAGCTCTTCGTTTTGTGTGACTGTGAAACTGGAATAGTGCTTGACATGATCGTGTATACAGGCACTGACATTGACGTACCGAAAGCCGCTGCCGGTGACCCCATGGGCATGTCAGGTGCCATCGTCAGGAAAATGTTGGCACCTTACCTGGGCAAAGGCCACATCATCTACACTGACAACTGCTATACTTCTCCTGCTCTCTGCCAGTTTCTTCATGACAACCAAACGGGGTCATGTGGGACTGTCAGAAAGACAAGAAAGTGTATGCCTAAGTTCACCGGTAATGTCATTCCTCTTACAGATGCCTCCTCCAGTGACACACCTTCTGAAGACGACCTGGCCCAGGAACACCGCGAGAGGCATGTCCGAAGAAGGCGACGAAAGGGGCAGAAATACAAGCAGCTAGAAAAGTCCGGGAAAGTGATAGCCCTGAAGTGGAAGGACAAACGAGACGTCCACCTGCTTTCCACAGTCCACACAGGTGCCCAGATGGACTCTGGTAAAATCCACTACAAAACCAGGAAGACCATCTACAAGCCCGACATGGTAGTGGACTATACCAAGAACATGCGCCTGGTGGACAAGTCTGACTGTCAGCTGTCAGGCGTTGAGTGTCTGAGGAAGACTGTGAAGTGGTATCACAAGCTCTTCCTCCACCTAGTTGACATCACGATGCTCAACGCATACAACTTGTGGTTGGTGAAGAGGGAGATGTCCCCAAATCAGAAGCTGAAATTCCGGGAGTATGTGTATAACGTGGCATACCAACTCCTGGAGAAGTATGGCACCACCACTCACAGACGTACGGCATGGCGTGGGGATCACGTTCCTGACAGAATCCAGCTGGGTGTCGAAAGACACTACCCAACCAACACCGAGCTGATTGGCACTCGTCACAGGCAGGTGCAGTGCCACGTCTGCAGCTCCAGTGTGAGAAAACCCCACGTCACCAAAAGAGTCACCTCAATGTGCGCGGAGTGCAAAGTTGCACTCTGCTTGGGCGACTGCTTCAGGGACTACGACACCTTCAAAAATTACTGAGTGTCGTCCCCTGCCCTGTCCTGCCCTGGACTCGCCCCGTGCCCTGCCCTGGACTCGCCCCCTGCCCTGCCCTGCCCTGGACTCGCGCCCTACCTTACCTGACCTGACCTAATTGATCACGCTACCTCATAATGAAACATATATATTATATAATGTATAAGTTCCAAAGATGTCCCTGTGATATAGCTTTTACATTATATAATTATATGTTTCATTATTTAGTTTATAAGTTTCAAAGATTTACATGTAATATGCCTTCTTTTTTTAGTATATCAATATATATGTTTGTTATAGCCTAAATAATGTGTAAATATTTTCTTACCTCAAATGAATTGTACAAAAATAAATATATTTCAATAAATCCTGTGAAACCTACTAAGATAATAAAATAAATCAATAAAAAACAAAAAAACAAGGTCATGTCATTGTATTCTTACAATATGATATATTCTATGAATATTTCATATTGTTTGAATACAATGGCATGATCTTGTAAAAACAAAAATGTATCAAAAATTATCTAAACAGTACAAAACCTTCCCCATAACCCCCTCCTGGATTCGATCCCACTACCCTACCACACTTTGAGTTTTCCAGTCCGCGACCTTACCAACCATGCCACAGGAGCTCATACCAAATGTCACTCAAAACTTTGTGTCTACAATCGAAATAACAATATACAAAAAAAAAAAAATTATCCCACCAATTTACGTTTGTAAATTGATGGGATTATCAATTATATCATGCAAAGGTTTATAAAAGTTTGTCTCTGTCAAAAATTAGTAATTATATAACTTTATTCTGTCAAAAATTGCCCAAACACTCAGCAAAATTGCCCCTCTCAGTGTGACTCCACTCATTATCACACGGTCAAGCGGTCACGGGGTGACCCTTGCCGCTCCTTGCTGCTCCAGCCACAGCAGCTCTGTCTGGGAACAAAATTTGTATAAATACAATAATGCATAAAATACTCTTCACAAATACATTTGTATTGTATAATATTGTAAATAAAAATGAATAATAACTGTGTGGGTGTCGAAATTTGCTCAACCAGCTTTATGTCTCGCCTACGCGCGTATATTGGATTATACATAGTCATGACTGTCATACAAATACTTGCAGTAGGTCTCGAATATACATTTAGATTGCATATTACTTGGAAATAAATAAATATAAGTTTCTCTGGTGGCAATCTACCCTTTCGCAAAGTGTAAGGAGACACCAGTCTATATTTAGCTCTCTATCAAAAAAGGCAATCTGCCTATGTTTCCTGACCACCCTCATTGCTGGTCTACAATATAGTACTTTATTTACAGTCAATGGCCTACATGTTTCTGTAGTACTTCACATGTGTCTAAAATGCAATGTCTGCTTGCATACAAATGCAATTCTGAAGTCCATTTATACGTACGACATACGCATGTCTCACTTTCTCTCTCTCTCCATTCCTGACTCATGTTATTGTAGACCTCTTGGTGGCAACGAACACCAGACACCTGCTAGACATAAGGTTCAAAATCCCAAGACATCCATACGCCTGGGGCACCTCCACAATTATCACACAGCTCCGTATGTTTCTTGATAGCTGCGTATGTTTCTCCCTGCCTTCACTCTCTCCACGACTCACTCCCTGCCTCCCTCCCACCCACCCACCCCCACCCACCCTTTTAGGCTTCCGTCTGCTAGAAACTCATTGATAATGTGCGTAAATATCGCATGAATTGGTCTATATGCGGTATATATATTGATATATGGCACGTCTACATACGTACAAGTCTGTATTATAGCATGACAGTGCTCTAAGTACAAGATATAAGTGATATTTATGGCGTAACACACCCTCTCCCCCTTTCATTCCCAGCACAACTCAATCACACCTTGGTTCACGCATAGAAACTCATTGATAATGTGCGTAAATATCGCATGAATTGGTCTATATGCGGTATATATATTGATATATGGCTTGTCTATATACGTACAAGTCTGTATTATAGCATGACAGTGCTCTAAGCACGAGATATACGTGATATTATAGCGCAAACCACACTCTCATCTCATAAATTGCCGCCAAACCTCCAACCCATCTTCGTTCCCGCCTAAAAATTCTTTGATAATTCCCTTATATATTGCAATTTTTGGCCACTAAGAGGCATATTCATTGTTATATGGGTGGCCTACACACGTATACGTACTCTACATAGCCTAAAAGGGATAAAAAAAGAGAGATATACGTAATAATACGCGGTAACCCACCCCCTCCTCCGTCTGGTTCTATCCCTGGGCGCGTGAAAATTCGGCAGGGAAATCTCGCCGCTCGATGACAATCTAGCTGCGCGGTGCCATTCGCTCCACATTTTTCAACTACAGACCGTTCCCCCCCCAGACATTTTTGGGGGGGTCAAATATATATGGGCCGATGCACGCAAACATTCCCTACACGCTGATGTACTTTTTATCGAAATTGGCAATGGGTCCCAAAATCATCATACATGCGCACAGTATGACCCTGTAAAAAAAAAAAATGTGCGCCGCGGAGAGGTTAATTGGTCGCCCCAGCGGATTTGAAGAATATAGTCTTGGGGATCCATTTCGGTTTGGTTTTTCTTTGCCAGGACCGGAGTAGGGTAGGCGGTGGTGGGGTGGAGTCGGGGCGGATGGATGTATTTATGAGGTCGGTGTGTTGGAGGGCTGCGAGGTCGGTGGGGATGTCTTCAGGTACAGGTAGGCGGGAGAGTGCATCGGCGTTGGTGTGAAGTTTTCCGGGGCGGTAATGGATGGCGAAGTAGTATTCTTCTAGTGTTTCCCTCCAATGTAGTAATAGTGACGAGTTTGTCTCAGATCTTCTGAGCCATTGTAAGCTTTGGTGGTCCGTAATGATATCTAATTTGGCGCCTAGGACAAAGGATCGGAAATGGTTTAGAGCCCAGATTACTCAGAGGCATTCACGCTTCGTGGCGGCGTAGTTTTGCTGAGCAGTGTTCAAGGTGGAGCTAGCATAAGCAATCACGTGTTCAGATCCATCCCGGATTTGGGCTAGGACAGCTCCGATGGCGTACAGGGACACGTCTGTGTACAGGCGGAAGGGCCGGGAATAATCTGGGAAGGCTACTGTGGGTGCTTTTACCAGCTTGTCTTTCAGAGTCTCGAAGGCTAAGTGTCTTTCGGGGGTCCATGTGAATTCCGTGCCTTTGTGGGTGAGCTGGTGGAGGGGCCTGGCGATGTCGGCAAAATGTGGGACGAAACGTCTGTAATAGGTGGCCAGCCCTAGAAAAGAGCGTACCCCTTTTACTGTAGTGGGAGGTTGTTGGTCTTCAATGGCGGAGAGTTTCTTGGGGTCTGGGGAGATGCCTGCAGTGGAGATTACGTGTCCTAAGAACCCTACGGTATTCCTGGCCATCTCGCATTTGGAGGGTTTAAGTTTCAACCCGGCGTCCCTGATGCGTTGAAGTACTTGTCGTAGCCGATGAAGGTGTTGGGGCCAGGTTGCAGAGTAGACGATGATGTCGTCTAGGTAGGCTAGGCAGGTCTCCCAGGTTAGTCCTTTTAGTACGGACTCCATGAGGCGGGAGAAGGTGGCTGGGCCATTACACAGGCCAAATGGTAAAACATTAAACTCGTACAAATGCCCGCCGCTTGTGGAGAAGGCGTTTTTTTTCTGGTGTTCGGGCTTGATGGGGACTTGCCAATATCCGGCTTGTAGATCTAAGGTGGTGAACCATTTGGATCCGTGGAGGGAGTCGAGGGAGTCGTCGATCCTGGGTAGGGGAGTGGCATCTTTGATGGTGGCGTCATTTAGTCGACGATAGTCGACACAGAATCTAGTGGAGCCGTCTTTCTTTTTCACGAGTACTACGGGTGATGACCAAGGACTGACTGAAGGCGTGGCAATGCCGGCGTCCAACATTTCCTGAACCTGTTGGTCTTTCTCTTGGCGCTGGAGGGGTTCTTCCTGCGGGAGGGCTGTCGTAGTGGGGGTCCTGTGGTATGAATGGCGTGTTGTTCTAGGTTCGTTCGTCCAATTTCTGTGGGGGTCTGGGCGAACACGTCACGAAAATCATGCAGTACTTGTTGCATTTGGCTTTGTTGCAAGGGGGTTAAGGAGTCAGGGATGGTGGGTAATGTAGGAGTGTTTGTGGGGGGAGTGACGACCTCGTCAAAGGTCTCGAGGTCGCCGATGATTAAACCTTGGGGGAGGGTTAGCATATCGTCTGAAATATTTGCAATGAGAATGGTATTTTGCTGGGCAGATAATATGGCAGGTTGGATCATGCATCGGTTCTGGGTTATAGATGGGTTAGAGGGAGTCAAAATCATGGTGTCATGGGGTATGGGTCTTAGGGGCACCAATTGTTGATGGTTAGGGGGAATGGTGATTTTCTTTTGGGTCATAGCGGGGCTTATAATGGTCGGGGTAGGAGGTTGTTGGTCAGTGTTGCATAATGTGGAAAATGTGTGGTTTGTAGTGTTTTCTTTGTTTTCATTTCGCGGTTTAGCCTGGGTTTTCGCCGTTGGGGGGGATGGTGTTGGCGGTTGAGATGGTCATGCAGGTTTGAGGGGTTAGGTTGTTTCTTTGGGTTGGTAGAATGGAGTGTGGGGTTTGGGTGATTAGGTTTTATTTTGTTCTGACTTTGTTTGGGGGTTGGGCAAGTGAGGCGTGTTTAATTATGGGGGCGTTTTTTTTTTTTTTTTAACGTGATCAGGCGTTGGCCACAGTCGACATGGGCCTGCAATTTGTGAAGTAGATCGAGTCCTAAGTACCCGTCATAATATTGGCAGTCTGAATGAAAGATCACGAATGGGTGGTGGCATTTGGCGTAAGAGGTGGGGGTGGTCACGTATAAAGGACGAGTTTCTCCCCTGACACTTAGGGGGGCGTCCTCGGCACTGATTAATTTGGACTTGGTTGTGTGAATGCTACCGAACTTCCTATGGTGTTTGTCGTAGAAAGAGCTGAATATGCAAGATCGGGACGCCCCGGTGTCTATGAGCAAACAGACAGGAATTCCCTGAAGTTGAGCTAGGTGGTAAATCGGAGGTGCTCGGTCATTTATAGTGTCCCCCGCCGACGCCATGGTTGGCGGGGGATGATTTAAAAATCCTGGGGATCGGCTTCTGCATCTCCCAGGATTTCCTCCGTCCCTTGGTCTGGGTCGGTGTGCACAAGGCTCTCGTCATCGAGGTCGTGGACCTCATCGCCCCCGATCCACTCTTCCTCATTGGCAGAGATGCGGGGTTGGGCGGTGCGAGTTTTAGCGGAGTCTCGGATGTCATGGAGAGCACATTTATGGTTACAGGCGGGGAAATCATAAGGGTTGATAATAACAAGAGTGGGGTTCATACTTTTGTTGTTGATGTAGGCCTGGTTTTTGTTGTAGACTCGGCGGATGGGGTTGGGGTTGAACCGGGGTCTGCTGGGTTGAGGTTTGGCCGAGTGATAGGTAGGTGTGGTGGCCGATGGTCGGGTTGTGCTCAGGGGGTGGTTGGTGAACCTCTTAATGGCGGCGATGGTGGTAGTTTCTGGGGGCGTACCGCTAGGATTCTCCTGATGGTGATGAGGTCGTGTTGGAACCCGACCGGGTCGTGCACTGCGAAGTGTTCGCAAACTGCTGAGAGCAAAGTTTGAACTAGATTGACCAGGGTGTGTTGGTCTTGTTGCACTTTAGGGAGGGTGGGGAAACCAGATTTAATTTGTTGTGAGACAGCATTTAATGTGGCGTCTAGGTCTCCTTCGTACTTTATGTCTTTAATACGAGCATGGGCAACGAAGATGCCTAGTGAGGGCTTAATAGCCTCGATAACTATGGGCCGGAACTGGTCCCAAGTGAGCGTGGGGGTAACTTGTGATGCAACCAGGGAAACGGCTTTTCCCAGGTGCGTTAGCAGTACGGAGATTTTTTTCTCGGTCCGTATTATATGCCAAGTCTAATACTGGTTTTACAATTTCCATGTATGTTTCGATTTCGTATGTGTCCCCATCGTATTTCGGGATGGGGATGTGTGAACGAGGTGTGGCCATAGGCTATTTGCGTTTTTTTTTTTTTTTTTTTTTTTTTTTTTTTTCTGTCCCTTTTTGTGTGGATGTAGTGAATTCTGTTATCCGAATCAAGAACCAACGCTGCCGCCAATGTTATGCCCTGATTTTATTCAGGATTAACTATTGCGTAAGTGAGTTCTACAAGACTGGGATAGCTCCTTTCACATATATACACACACGGGATCAATTGCACACGTCAAGTAGAATCACAGGATGACGTTTGTAATACAGCTTTATTTATTGAACACACTCACGGTATAGAAAAAGAATCACTTTCACTTTATAGAACATGAATAAGAGTAATGAGTTCAGTTATAAGAGCTTGGGCTTTCAATTCTCCAAGCACAATCGTGGATCTGGATTAGAGTATGCACTGCCACTTCCGAGTCTCGGGCATTATTCTTCCGATACGGACATGATAAGAAGCGATGAGAAAGTCACTTGAAGGGGGCACCGATTTAATTTACACAATGTCTGATACCGAACGTTGCTTTAGGCTTAAGGTTCTAGTTATTCGATTAAGTGGGGACTAACATTGAGGTTCGATTTTATACGATCTAGCAGAGTCAAGTAGACAATTATTATGTATCTCTTAAACTGTTAATGCACGGATGGTAATTCGTCACTGAGATTAAATTATACTTCACGACCTATCCCTTGTTTATGGGATCGCAGAATATCTATACCAAACACTCTATTTAAGTATAACTCGTGTCGTGGCTGGGGGTAAATACTGTCGCGGTAATTATCTCGTAATATATTTTACTGTAACGGATCTCTGGCAAAACAGGGTACTCTAGGATCAACTCGAAATCTCTCTATAGTTAGCAAATAACTCAAAGGTGAACACAGGCAACACAACGGTTTAGTAACACGGTATCTATACACTGATATTATAATAGGAAATCGTGTCCGATCAGGTTATCTTCTTCTCCTCTTGAATCTGGTGTCATCGGGGGCTTCTCGGCTGCTCCAGGGGGCCGTCCAGGGGGTCCACTTGTGTGAAGAAGTTACAGATGGGTCGGTTGACCGGTGATGAAGTTGAGTTCAGGGTCTCTCCTATGGATCTTAAATGGTCTGCATCTGGGCTGAGGCCAGGGTAGCATCTCATCGGACTAACGTAAGCATTGGGTCTGCACAAACCTTGCTTAACTGTCTCTGATCCATGACGAGAGGTTCAATCAACCCAAGTGCATGTGTGGCGATATATATATATTTCTCTTAGGTCCCTATATTGACCTGTGATCTACCACGGTTAATACAGGCCCAGGAATATAATATATCAGCTCCTGGTGTTCAGCTTGCGGGGTGCCGGTCAGTTACTAACAGGGGAGTTAAACAGTCTTCCAACAGAGCGACGTCCCGCCCGGCAAAAAGCTATGTTTAAAAACTGCCCGCTCTCCTCCTCTCGTGGTTTATATATGGCAGGGTGACTCAGTGTTGCCCGGGCCGGGGGCTGATGGGTCCCTTCCAATTCAGGGCCAGGGCGGCTGTGCAGGGCTGTGGGGTCAACATCTGGCAATCTGGCCCTTCGTTCCCAATGTTCTGAATTAGATAATAGCGTTAGTTCACACACCGACATATAAGAATAGTTAGTGGCAGGTGGTATGGCAAGCAAGGGACCCGTCTCCTTGTTGTTCACGGCGGCGAGGGGAGGAGCACCTCGGCCAGGAGGGTCAGTGGTTAATCGTTTGACTTGATAAGTAGGTTACTTTTAAAAAGAAGGGGAACAAGGGGAAGAAAGGTAAGTGAACAGTTCTCTCGTACCTGTAGGTCTTAGTGAGATTGAATAACAAGCCCTGTAATACCTCACAGGTGTTGGCACGTGTATACAGGTGGTGGTTAGGCGCGGTTTCCCTGGTGGTCCCGTATACCGGGGTCGAGGAGGGCGGCGCAGGTAGGAGTCCCTCCGGACTGGACACGGCTCGATGGCCGAGTTAATTTGTTGTTGTCGGCCCACCTGGGTTAGGGTGGAAATACCCACGTAGACCACGTGTGGACAAGGGAGAGATATCTAGAGAGAGAAAATACAGCGTTATAGTGGTCAATAAAGTAGGCATGCGTAATCAGGCGGTAGTGCAATTATCATTATCATGGTGATAGACTGTGTTGGCTACGCACCTGGGGCGAGCCCGTGACGCAAGGCATTGGCGCTTCCGTGGGGTGATCAGGTCGTCGTCCATGCATGCACAGCTGTCGCCTGCCTGGTTGCAACGGAAAAAAAAAGATAGGATCATGTGAACTGTACTCCGAGAAGGAAGTGTCTTGGCGAGGCGTGTAGAAGGCGTGTGGAGGGAGGCTAGAAAAGAAAAGCAGGCTAAATTATGCAATGCAAGGTTTAGGGAAAAATAGATTGTGCGAGGTGGCGATTTCCGTATTATTCTACGGTTAGTAGGTCAGTCTTCATGCAGGGTTAGTATGTTAATAAGTAACAAGTAAAAATGGTAAATGATACAATCAATATCTAAGTGGCACAGTTATATATCTATACCCCCCATAATACAGAGAGCTAAGAGGTGTATGCCCTCTTACTTCTTCTACAGGGGCTGTCACGTATTCATTAATCATATTCATGGCATAACAATAAAATGGTAGTGACATAATCAATACAATAATTTGCATTTTTTTTTTTTTTTTTTTTTTCTATGTGATTGAGGGAGGCAAAAGGCATAACTACCTATAGCGAGTGCCTCCCCCATAGTTGAAAGAGTGACAGGGCCAAAATCAAGGGACGTTCGAGCCAAAATGCCTGGACACAGAGTTTGAAGCAATTTAAGTCATAGGAAGAGGGAAAGACTGATTCTGGGAGAGAGTTCCAGAGCTCAGATGTTGAGTAGAAGAAAGTTTGAGAGTAACGTTTCACTCTTGGGTTGGAGAGTTGCACAGAGTAGGGGTGGGATTGAGTTGCAAGACGGGTACCACGTGCCCTACGTAAAGGAGGTGGTATGCACTGGGATAGCTCTGAGGAACACTGATTATTATAGTAGCGATAGAATAGCGAGAGAGATGCAACATTGCAGCGGAGAGAGAGAGATTGCAGAGAGTTGGTGAGTGGACGGGAGTTAATGATACGAAAGGCCTTCCTTTCAACTTTGTCTAGGAGAGCGGTGTGAGAGGAACCTCCCCACACATGTGAACAATACTCAATACAAGGGCGCACTATGCCCCTGTACAGAGCAAGAAGCTGTGCAGGGGAAAAGAACCCCCTAAGGCGGTTGAGCACACCCAGCTTCTGGGAGGCTGCCTTAGCAAGACTGGTAATATGGTCCTTCCAAATGAGAGCAGAAGAAAAAGAGACACCAAGAATATTGAGAGAAGATGAAGGGTTAATTTTTGTATTGTTGAAGAATAAGGGATAGTCCGCTGGGAGATCCTGACGGGTAGATAGATGGAGAAATTGTGTTTTGGAAGCATTAAAGTTAACAAGGTTTTCTCTGCCCCAATTGGAAATAGTATTTAGATCAGAATTTAAGAGTTCTATGGCTTCATTACGTTTGTCGTTGAGGGATTGCTGGCTGGGGCGTTCTGAAAAACTAATGGAGTAGTGTAAGGTTGAGTCGTCTGCGTATGAATGGATGGGAATTAAGGTACAGTTAAGGAGATCATTTATAAAAATTAGAAAGAGAATAGGAGATAGGACAGAGCCCTGAGGAACACCGGAGTTTATAGGGTGAGGAAGTGAACAATGGCCGTCCACAACCGCAGCTATGGAACGGCCGGAAAGGAAATTAGAGACAAAGGCACAGATGGAGGGATAGAAACCGAAGGAGGGTAGTTTAGAAATTAAAGATTTATGCCAGACTCTATCGAAGGCTTTCGATATGTCTAGTGCAATAGAAAAAGTCTCACCGAAGTCCCGAAAGGAGGATGACCAAGAGTTAGTAAGATATGAAAGAAGATCACCAGTAGAGCGACCCTTAAGGAAGCCATACTGGCGATCTGAGAGCAGATTATGAGAAGAGAAATGCTTAAGAAATTTGGAAGCAAGAATAGTTTCAAAAACTTTAGAAAGACAAGAGATAAGAGCAATTGGACGATAGTTGGAGGGTTGAGAGCGGTCACCCTTCTTTGGGACAGGTTGAATGTGAGCAAACTTCCAGCATGAAGGGAAGACGTTAGAGGATAGACAGAGACGAAAGAGTTTGCCTAGGCAGGGAGTCAGCACGGAAGCACAGTTTTTGAGAACAACAGGAGGAACACCGTCCGGACCGTACGCCTTATTAGTGTTAAGCCCAGAGAGGGTAGAAAGTACATCTTTAGAAGAGATTAGGATATTAGGCATAAGTAAGAGAGAGGAGGGCGGAGAGGGAGAAATAGCACCGGAATCATCCAAGATGGAGTTTCTAGCAAAAGTTTGAGCGAAGAGTTTAGCTTTGTCAGAGGAAGAAGTGATGGTTGTGCCATCAGAGTGGGAAAGGGGAGGGAAAGACGAGGAAGAGAAATTGTTGGAGAGGTTTTTGGCTAGATGCCAGAAAGCTTGGGAAGAGCTAGAGTTGGATAGTTCAGTGCATTTATTATTGATGAAAGAGTGTTTGGCAAGTCGAAGAACAGATTTGGCTTGATTCCGGGCAGAAACATATGAAGAATGAGAGTCTTGAGTTTTAAGGCGTCGGTACCGTTTGAATGCTTCCTCCTTATTGCGGACAGCAGTAGAACAGGCGTGAGTAAACCAAGATTTTTTAGCATTAGACTGAGAGAAAGAGAATGGAATGTATGCTTCCATGCCCGATAGGATTACCTCGGTAATGCGTTCAGCACTCTCCGAGGGTCCTCGGCCATGGAAGCAGAAATCATTCCATGGGAAATCAAAGAAGTACTGCCGAAGAGCCTCCCAGTCGGCAGCGCCAAACTGCCACAAGCGCCGCCGGCTAGGAGGATCGGGTGGCTGTACTGGAGAGATAGGACAGGTGACAGAGATAAGTTTATGGTCGGAGGAGCCCAAAGGAGAGAAAAGATCGACAGTATAAAAAGAAGGGTTAGAAGTTAGAAACAGGTCAAGAATGTTGGGCCGATCTCCGATGCGATCCGGGATACGGGTGGGTTGCTGAACTAACTGCTCTAGGTCATTTATAGTCATATATCTGTACCCCTCATAATACAGAGAGTTAAGAGGTGGCTTTCCTCTTACTTTTCCTGCAGAGGGGTCCTAGTTAAAGATAAACATATTCATTAATCATATACATGGCCTGCAGTCATGTTGCCTGTGGCGGTTGTAGTTGGGTTCAGCTGGAGCTACACGCACGTGAAATTAATACAACAGTAATTACGACAGTCACAGGGACATGCATACGACACGGCCATCACTGCTTACATCATCAGAAAGCAAGGGGGTGGATATCATCTAGTATCGTAATAATGGTGGGGAGGAAAGAGATGTGGTTTGTATACTAAGAAGAATGTGAGTTGAAAAGTGTGGAGCATGTGGATTGGTGTGGAGGTCCAGTCTGGAGAGGTGGGAGGTGGTCGTCTGGGGTCGGCCATTTTGGGGGTGGGTTGTCCAGTGCCGGCTGCCGAGGCGATAAGCTTCTAATTGGGCTGGGGGAGGAGTAGACGGGAAAGGCGGGGTGTTTTTGTCGCTCTCTCTCTCCTACCGTGTTGGTGAATGTCTGTCTGTCTGTCCGTTTGTTGCTTGGGTAGGAGATATATTTTAGTTACTTAGAAAGTTAGAATAAGGGGTAATGGGGCATGGGGGTACACATACACATACTGACAATGTAGAGGGATACCAGGTGTCTTCTCGGTCTTCCTCTCTTGAGATGATCGTCTGCAGATTGATCAGAATTAAGCATAGCATTTAGCATAGGTACATCAAGATATATAGCAAATATGGAGCGTACACTTATACCGTCGTAAGATAGAGATAAGGGGGGTCTTCCCGCCTTATCTTCGTCTTAGAGGGCTGTCATAGTTAAACATATATATATATATATATATCATGAATACAATAATACATGGTTTGCAGTTATGGCCGTCTGCAGGGTTAGTAGGTAAAGTTAGTATAAAATATAAGGGTCATGGCATGTTCCATGTCTAATTTGACAGAGTTATATCTGTACCCTGTGTATCCTAGAGCTAAGAGGTGTCTTCCCTCTTACCTCTGTTTACTGGGGTTGTCACATTTAAAGATAAGCATTTCAATAATCCTATTCGTGGTCTGTAGGTATTGAACGGCTATGGGGGTTTCTCATTACAAAACATCTTGGGGGTGAGGGTTAAGAAAGGGGAGTCAGGAGTGTGTTCTGTATACTAGAAGGCTGGGAGTTACATGACGTGTCTGTGGAGTGGGTGAAGGGGTCGAGTCTAGAAGGGTTGAGGGCGCACCGTCCTCCGGGAGGTTGAAGGTTGTGGTTCGGGGTCGGCCATTTTGGGGTGAGTTGTCCGGGCTAGTTGTTGGTACCGTGACTGTCTGGTTTTGCAGGTGGGCCTGTCGTTTTCTCGTCCTCCCTGTATTTCACTCACTATACATTTTATTATTGAAAATGGTGGTGTTCGGATTACCCCCATGCCCTGTTCGAACCACACCCTATATATGGGGTGGGTTCGAACAAGGGGTACCCTTTTGAAAAACTTAAATAAGTGGACCTAAACTCCTTCTTACATTATTAATAAAAATCACCATGGTAGGTCTTGACCTATAGTTACTTGTACTACCACTATTTTTCCATAAAGTTTGTTACCTGATTTTTGGTGAATATTTGTTCCACTAATAGTGCGGATCACCCCCACCTCACCCTACAGAGCAAGAAGCTGTGCAGGGGTAAAGAACCCCTTGAGGCAGTTGAGCACACCCAGCTTCTGGGAGGCTGCCTTACCAAGACTGGTAATATGGTCCTTCCAAGTGAGGGCAGAAGAAATAGAGACACCAAAAATATTGAGAGAAGATGAAGGATTATTTTTTGTATTATTGAAGAATAAGGGATAGTCCGCTGGGAGTTCCGGACGGGTAGATAGATGGAGAAATTGGTTTTTGGAAGCATTAAAGGCAACAAGGTTTTCTCTGCCCCAATTGGAAATTGGATAGATAGATCAGAAGATAAGTGTTCTATGGCTTCATTACGTTTGTCTTTGAGGGATTGCTGGCTGGGGCGTTCTGGAAAACTAAATGAGTAGTGTAAGGTAGAGTCGTCTGCGTATGAATGAATGGGACTGGAGGTACAGTTGAGAAGATAATTTATGAAAATTAGAAAGAGAATAGGAGATAGGGCAGAGCCCTGAGGAACACCGGAGTTGATAGGATGAGGAAGCGAGCGATGGCCGTCCACAACCGCAGCTATGGAACGGCCGGAAAGGAAATTAGAGACAAAGGCACAGATGGAGGGATAGAAACCGATGTATGGTAGTTTAGAAATTAAAGATTTGTGCCAGACTCTATCGAAGGCCTTCGATATGTCTAGTGCAATAAAAAAGGTCTCACCGAAGTCCCAAAGGAGGATGACCAAGAGTTAGTAAGATATGAAAGAAGATCACCAGTAGAGCGACCCTTGAGGAAGCCATATACTGGCGATCTGAGAGGTAGATTGTGGGAAGAGAAATGCTTAAGAAATTTGGAAGCAAGAATAGTTTCAAAAACTTTAGAGATACAAGAGATGATTGCAATTGGACGATAGTTGAAGGGTTGAGATTGGTCACCCTTCTTTTTGACAGGTTGAATGAGAGAAAACTTCCAGCATGAAGGGAAGACGTTAGAGGAGAGACAGAGACGAAAGAGTTTGCCTAGGCAGGGAGTCGGCACGGAAGCACAGTTTTTTAGTACAACAGGAGGAACACCGTCCGGACCGTACGCCTTCTTAGTATTAAGCCCAGAGAGGGTAGAAAATAAGTTTTCAGGAGAGATTAGGATATTAGGTATAAGTAGGAAAGAGGGGGGGCGGAGAGGGAGGAATAGCACCGGAATCATTCAAGGTTTAGTTTCTAGCTTAAGTTTGAGCAAAGAGTTCAGCTTTCTCAGAGGAAGAAGTGATGGTTGTGCCATCAGCATGGAAAAGGGGAAGGAAAGACAAGGAAGAAAAATTGTTGGAGAGGTTTTTGGCTAGATGCCAGAAAGCTTGGTTAGAGCTAGAGTTGGATAGTTCAGTGTACTTATTATTGATGAAAGAGTGTTTGGCAAGTTGAAGGACTGATTTGGCTTGATTCCGGGCAGAAACATAGGAAGAATGAGATTATTGAGCTTTAAGGCGTCGGTACCATTTGAATGCTTCCTCCTTATTGTGGACAGCAATAGAACAAGCGTGAGTAAACCAAGATTTGTTTGCATTAGTCTGAGAGAAAGAAAATGGAATGTATGCCTCTATGCCCGATAGGATTACCTCGGTAATGCGTTCAGCACTCTCCGAGGGTCCCCGGCCATGGAAGCAATTAAAATCATTCCATGGAAAATCAAAGAAGTACTGTCAGAGAGCCTCCCAGTCGGCAGCGCCAACGTGCCACAAGCGCCGCAGGCTGGGAGGATTGGGTGGCCGTAATAGAGAGATAGGACAGGTGAAAGAGAAGTTTATGGTCGGAGGAGCCCAAAGGAGAGAAAAGATCGACAGTATAGAAGGGTTAGAAGTTAGAAACAAGTCAAGAATGTTGGGCCGATCTCCGAAGCGATCCAGGATACGGGTGGTTTGCTGAACCAACTGCTCTAGGTCATTTAGGATAGAAAAGACGTAGGCTTGTTCACCAGGTTGGTCGGTAGTATGAGAGGAGAGCCATTGGCAGTGGTGAACGTTGAAATCTCCTAAGAAGGAGATTCCTGAGAAAGGAGAGATGGATAGAATGCGTTTCACTTTAAATTTTCACTTTATGCCGATCCTGTTTGAAGACCATATTTAGTCGAGTCGAATGAAGGTCACCATCTGTCGCGGTTCCAATATATCCAACGTCTGTCTTTATACCATGTTCACAACCACTAACCGCGCAATGTCTTGGCTTCCCCATATTATGATAACAACAATGTTTAGTGCAATGGAATTAAAATGTAAAACTTGCAAACCAAGCAAACCAAAACTGGGACAAAGACGATATAAAGTCAAAACAATTTATCAAAATCGCTATGTGGAAAAAACGCTTACTAAAATAAAATTTATGAAATAAAAGAACACAATCCACTACATGGGGTGTACATTACTACATGAGCAAGTTAATCTGTTTCCCAAGCAAACTAATCGCACACATAACAACGCACTATCGTCACGTTCAAGGAATTAGACAATTTGGGAAGTGCGGGACGTTATGGCAAATTTTACTATAAATTTATTTCCTGGACATAAGAACACAACCAGCTCACATATGAAGTGACCATATTTTGCTGGGAGACCAGTAGGTTCGTACACGACGTGATGTCACGCGGGATTGATCACGTGACTGTCGTGGTTCTAGTAATAGGCTTATGTCCATACCTTACTATTGTTACTTGTTCCAATATTTCCCAATCAAACCTCACATCTAGATTCACCCTACCATCACCCCTATTACACACCATTACTTAACTATTATTGACGGTCACCTTCAGCTTCCTCCTCCCACAAACCACACAAAACTCTTTGACTACCTGCTGCAGTTTCTCCACATACATTTAATGTACATTTTTGCTGACAGCATTGTGATAGCTCTTACAAAATTAATCTATCTATCTATTAATTAATACAGTGCGTTGTATTAATTTATACAGTGTGTTGTTATGTGTGCGATTAGTTTGCTTGGGAACCAGATTAACTTGCACATGTATTAATATACACCCTATGTGGTGGATTGTGTTCTTATATTTATAAATTATTTTACTTAAGCGTTGTTTCCACATAGCGATTTTGATTAGTTATTTTGTCTTTTTACTGTGTTCGTATACGTTTTGGTTTGTTTATATTTATTAGTGGCCCCTCCATCATTGACGATATGCCTATTAGTATAATAGCCTCCATTCAAGCGCCCGCGGTAGCCAGTTTGAATCTACCGCCGCGGGGAAGAACGGAGTATCCGTCATAAGGATAACGCTTATTCTCTTATGGAATCGTCTTATGATTAGGTACTCTCTACAAAAAAAACCTTCGTAAAATATAAAAAAGAAAAATATACTTAATAATTGTTATACTATAGCTTTCCATCTAGTGGATTTCTTGTGGATTCCTTGCCGCTCCTCCCTGAGCTGCCATTCCTTCTTCCTCTTCCCGCGGTCGTCCCGTTTGGTTGGGTGCCAGTATGCTCTGCTTTATTCTTCGTTTGTTCCCTTCTAGTGAGTCCTTACTCATTTGTATATATCTGAGTTGTATTGAACAAGGTTTTAGAATAGCTAGCACAGGCTACCCCATTGGTACGCCCGCAGGAAGTGTTAAAATAGGGTACTTTGTACAGGCGCTTCGTGTCCACCAGGATCTATGCACCATGTATGTTTATGTTTTTGTCTTATGCGCCTTAGCTGTTGCATAACTACTTAGTTAGGAGGCTACTTCAACGCAAGATTATGCTTCAGGCCGTCTCTATGAGGCAGTTGCATTATTGTTTTTAGCAGACTCTCTAGTCTAAGGGTTGCCACACGTGGTGTGGAACCTTCCAGAGTCCGGGTCGGCGCATGGGCCCCTCTCGTGGGCCTCTTCACCATGTGCTGCGGCTGCTGGGTCTTCAGGGGTTGGAGAGCTGCCGTTTTTACTAGCCTCGTGGCCAGCCTCAGTAGGGGTCTCCGGGTAAGGCTAGGGGTTATTATTTGATAAATAATATTATTCCATGAATGTCATAGCCTATTGTGTTTCCCTGAGTTTTCATGCGAGATTTCACTTATTGAGAGGGAATCAGGAGACGTCCTGTTGGTGTGGGATTTTTGGGGGTGTCTGACTTTCACAGATAAGTCAACACCTCTGAAAATTTTGGTTCGTTTTTCCGGCGGCTTTCAAAGCCAGCTGCCCATTTCTCAAGGGAATAACTCGGGCCACCGACTGAACTCGCCCTGACCGAGAGCCTTACGCGGCAACTTAGTACGCCCGGCGCACAGTTCATTGGTAATACTGACTAATTAGTCAACTTACAACAATGCATGATCGTTTACTATCTCTCTAGTCCAAATAGTCAATGATAGTGGAACGCTTAAGGGGACCGTCCGGTATTTACTCCTAGGGTGTCGGTGAACTTCTGATTTAAATGAGATTTGGCATACGTTTAGAGGACTATGAGAGCTAATGTTTGGTACCATCAGGTTGAAAATTGGTTTTATAGTTTTTTAAATACAGTAAACCCTCGCTAACTAATTGGGGGGAGACCACTTCCGAGAAGCCCGATTTTCCGAGATGTCCGAAGTCCGACTTATGACCGACTTAAGAGAGGGAAAATTCCGAATTATAAGAGGAAAGTCCGCGTCAATTAAAATTGAGATAACTGTTTTTTTTCTTTTTTTTCTTTTTTTTAAATGTGAAATTCATCATATCAACCCTCCAGCCCCGGCTATTGTATTCTATAATTTCCCCGAAACCCGGGGTTTTTGGCCGAAAAACGTCTACGCCTAGGCTACCGTATCTTTGTTGTTGTTGTTCCCCAAGCTGCCTGGCCGAACAGCCCCAAGGCCCCGAGCATGGCCAAGGCCATAACCGAGTGCCCCCACAGAACCCTCCCTGCCGACCACAATAAAGCCTGGGTGACCGAAGCCACTCCATGGCGGGGAGCTGAGGAGGGTGCGGAAACGCCCGGGAAACCAAAGCCCCACCCAGGGCCCTGTGCCCCTCAGCAATTATGAAGAGAAAGTTATTTTGTTATTTTGTTATTTTGACTGCTTCCGCATTCCCGCGCATCCCCATGCGTAGATGTGTTTCGTACCTGTAGAATGGCGTTGAGTAGAGCTCTCTAAGTCAACTGGTTCAGTTGTGATGACGATTTCCGTGGAGATAACTTTGTGGCGATATCAGCCACTTATCATTACTTTTCACTACTTAACAATAACATACAGGCACACACGAACAAGGACGCCTCTCCTTCTTGTGGTCGGAGATGCGCGGCGTCGGTCCAACCGGCTGTTGTTTACATGCGTCGAACGGACGGCTTTCAAAACAAGCTTACAGGCTTTCAAGCTGCCGGAGCCTCAGAGCCCTACCGGGTTCCGCGGGGGGTATTTGTTGTAAGTGCCTCAGAGCCCTACCGGGTCTGAGGGGTTAATAACAAATACGACCCTTATTATGTTTTCAGGGACAGTACAGTACATAATAATTAATATTAACCCGGTGAGACCCAGCGACGCACGTGATGCGACGGCACTATTCGACCACCAGCTCCCAGCGACGCATCACGTGCGTCCGGCATATTAAAATCAGTTACGCGGCAGGTATCGTAAGGAAATGCCTAATAATGGTACCGCGTACACTCTAGGGTATTGGAAAGGCGGGACTGGCGGCCGAAACGGGTTGGTGGGTCGTGCGGCTGAACCAGGGTGGATGAGAGGCATGTACTGAACCACCTTTTTTGACCGCAACTTTGGACCATATTTACTCAGGTCGTATTGTTTTTTTTTGCTTGAAAATTGTGTCAGAGCCGTGGGATGTCATTGTCTACACGTATTATTGGTGTACATGAACATAGTCTGAGCGGGTGATGGATAATAAACGGATATACGTATACCCGCATATTGCCACACGACTTTGGACATGATTTACTCAGGTGGTATGGTAACTACTGGCCTAAAAATGATACAGGGTATTCGATACAATATGGGAAACCAGTGGTTGGCGGGAAAACGAGTTGGTATGGTGAGCGGCTGGATGGTGGGATGGATTAGGGGCGCGTAATTATCCACCTTTTCGCTCCGACTTTGAACCTTAGTTACTCGGGTCGTATGGTCGGGTTTGGCTTGAGATTTGTGTCAGACACAGTTGGATGGTGTATGAGAGCTTTGTATGGGTGTACCTGACCATGCCTAGTATTGCCTAGACGCTACAGGCTGCGTGAGAAATTCCTATATGCGGATATTGGCTCGTTACTTTCAACCTTATTTACTCAGGTTGTATGGTGTGGTTTGGTCTAAAAATGGTATAGGATATTCCTTAGGATGTTTTTGATTTTGGAGCAGCTGTCAAAACGACTTTGGACCTTATTTACTACGTGCATATGGTAGGAAGTACCTGGATGAGTTGTGTATATGATAGACTAATCTATATTTCTGTAGGTGTGACATTCCTTAGTCACGCGACTTTAGACCTTATAATGTCTTGTCCTATGTCATATTGCCTTGAAATTTGTAGTGAAAAGTTCGTTGGCTGGTAGATATGATAAGACCAAAGGATGCTCTGGGCTTGACCTAGTGCGTGACAAAGGACATTCAGTATACCCGTCGTCTTCCGCGAGTGATCACCATGTCCCAACAACCTCCACGCCGTAACCCATCCCGTGCTAAGGGCCTTACCATTGATGAAGCCCACGAAATCCTATTACAAAGTGACGAGGAAGACTCTGACACCGAATCCTCATGCCTCGATGATTCAGAAGAGGAATATTTCCCGAGTAGGGAGGAATATGCCGCTATGAATCAGGAGGCACCTTACATCCCTATACAAGTACTCCCTCTCAGTTTTGAACAAATGAGGGAGAGGGAGGCTAGAAATTACCATTCCCCCATGTCTCCCAGGGCAAGGGATATAGAGGACTCCCCAGCAAGTGGGGAACAGGTCGAGCTACAGGAAGAAGTAGACGACCCTATGGCATTCCTGGACATTCCCCTACACCACAGCCAGCCTACCCCTACGGCCGCGAGTGTGAGAGGCCACGTTCATGCTCTCCCTCCTCGCCGCCTCCCATCACCACCACCACGGAAGCCCTCACCTCTCAAAGCTGTAAAGCCCAAACATTTTTATGGGCTTCGCAGGAGACATGCCGCACCACCATCTAGTGAAGAGTACAAAGTACAAAGGAAGTACAAAGGAAATCAAGCAACAACAGGTCTAGTGACCCTTCTAGGTTGCTTGTCCTCCAAAACACTGAGGATCAAGTGTCCAAACAGTGGTTTAGAGTGGGTAAGGGAACATTGGAAAGGGAACTACTGCCCTGCCACTAACGTGGCAGGACTAGGAAGTTAGTAGGGGACATATGGGTTAGTAACTGAGGGGAGGATAAAGTTATTCATTTACAAACGCAGTCAGTCGCGGGTTTGATGCGAGATATTTGTCTAGGCGGAATTTAAATGAATCAACGGTGCTGCAGTCTATAACGTCTCGGGGAAGCCCATTCCACAAGTTGACAACTCGATTGAAGAAGAAATTCTTAGATTCGTGCGAGTTAAAAGATTTACCAATAATTTTGCAACCGTTTCCCCGCGTGTAATTAGATTGGTCGATAGTGAAGTACTTACTACAGTTCATATTGTCGATGCCTTTGATGATTTTGAACACTTGAATTAAGTCGCCTCTTAATCTGCGCTGGGTTAAAGGAAATAGATTTAATTCTCTAAGACGCTCTTCGTATGGTTTGTTCTTTAGGCTAGGTATCATTTTGGTAACTCTACGTTGAACTCGTTCTAGCTTGTTTATATCTTTTTGGTAATAAGGGCACCAGGATTGAACGCAGTATTCCAGAAGAGGGCGGACTAAGGAATTGTAAAGGGTTAGGATAACTTCTTTGGATTTATGCTCAAATGACCTGCCTATAAAGCCAATTATTTTGTTTGCCTTCTTAACAACTTCTGAACATTGTTGACTCGGTTTTAGGTTACTCGATATTGTTACTCCCAGATCAGTTTCTCTGTTTACATTCTTAAGCTGAGTGCCATTCATCGAATAGTTTGCTTTCTCATTTAGGTATCCGACATGTAGTACTTTACATTTATCCGCATTGAAACTCATTTGCCAAATTTGGGCCCAACATGACAATTTATCTAGATTGTGTTGCATATCGTCAACTTGTTCTTTTGAGAGTACGCTATTTGCAATTTTTGTATCGTCAGCAAATTTTGAGATTGTGCAGGTGAGACCCTCATCTATGTCGTTGATGTAAATTAGAAAGAGAATTGGTCCTAGTACCGATCCCTGGGGTACCCCGCTACTTACATTGGTCCATTTAGATGCCTTACCGTTTATGACTACCCTTTGCTTTCTGTTGCTGAGCCAATTTTCTATCCATTTCAACACACCGTCTTGTATTCCATGCGCTTTTAGTTTTAGCAGTAAACGTTTGTGGGGAACTTTGTCAAAGGCCTTTTGAAAATCAAGGTATATAATATCTACAGCTTTACTCTCATCGTAGAGGTTGAGGATATCGTGGAAGAAGTCTAAGAGGTTTGTTAAACAGGAACGTTTTTTACGAAAGCCGTGTTGAGTATCTTTAAGTATGTTATTTTCCTCTAAGTGATTTACGAGTCTGTCTCGTATGACCGTTTCTAGCATTTTACATACAACTGAGGTTAAGCTAATTGGACGATAGTTACTGGGTAGGGATTTGCTGCCTTTTTTGAATATCGGTGTTACGTTGGCTAGCTTCCACTGATCAGGCATAGTTCCAGACTGCAAGGATTTATTGAATAGTAATGTCAGTGGTTTGGAGAGCTCATTCTTAGCTTCCTTTAGAACTCTAGGCGAGATTGTATCAGGTCCTGGCGTTTTATTTACCTTGAGTTTATCTAAACAATTCAATACTTCTCTCTCTGTAACGGTGATATTGCTTAGAACATCTGAATTATCAATCTGAATCGGCGATGGTGTAGGGATATCACTGAGGTCTTCTGTTGTAAAAACTGATGCAAAGAAGGTATTGAGGGCATTACTCATTTGTACTTCGTCTTTGGTGTATTCTCCTTTTTCATCGACTAACGGTCCAACAGTTGAAGTAACTACTTTTTTCTTTCTGATATAACTATAGAATTCTTTCGGGTTTGTTTTACTTTGATTCGCAATATGTAACTCTAAGGTCTTTTTACTTTGCTTAATTAACTTTTTGGCTTTGCGTCGTAGCTCTACAAATTTCACCCGTTCTTCGTCATTTTGTGAGGATTTTAATCTATCATTAGCAAATTTTTTAGCAAGCAGGCAGTTTGAAATATCTTTATTCCACCATTTGGGCTTATTATTATGGCCTGGACGCCGTATTTTCGATGGTATGCAGTCTTGCACTGCTTTTAGGTAAGTGGTTTCGAATAACTTCCAAGATGTATTTATGTCGTTATTGTTAATTAAAAAGCTCCAGTCAGTTTCTTTAAACATAGCTCTAAGTTTATGGAAGTTTGCTTTCTTGAAATTAGGGACTTTTTCGATGCTACTATTTGGTTCGTTACTAGTAAACTTTAAAGTGAAAGTTATCGTACGATGGTCGCTGTTACTGAATTCATCACCAACATTCAAATTCTCTATCAATTCTTCTTTTGTTGCAAGTACAATGTCAAGAACGTTATTACCACGGGTCGGCATTCGAACAAATTGATAAAGCGAACTCTCTTGCAAGTTCGTATACAAGTCATGTCCGGAGTGTGAAGTAAGAGTATCGCCCCACTTGGTCACAGGTAAATTAAAGTCGCCAAAAATTACGGTATCTTGTGAGTTACTTACATCTGCAATTTGTTCATAAATTTCTCGGTCAGTTTGCACTGATTGAGCTGGAGGTCTGTATATTAACGCAATATTATTTTTGTACCTTTATTATTCTTTATTAGCACAAAAGATGTGTCGACGTTCACAATTTGAGGTTTTGACACGAGGGTCGGGTTAAGACTTTCTTTGATATAAAAATAAAACGCCACCTCCATTTTTATTTATTCGGCTGTTCTCAAACATTACATAACCGGGAAGTGAATACTCTGCTAAAAAGTCTCTATCTTGTGTATTGAGCCAAGATTCTGTTATGCCAATCACATCATAATTTTCTGTAAACACTAGTTCCTCTAAATCTGAAAATTTATTGCGTATGCTACGAGCGTTTGCATAGAAAACATTCAAAGTTTTGGATTTGGGATTAAAGGAACGGTCTTTATTCAAATTATTGGTTCTGGTCGGATCTACATTTACATTCATGGCTGTCCTCGGTCCTCGGTCGTTATCCCTGACGGTTTTGAATTTGGGTCGTGTTGGTGGAGCTTTATCCAAATTCGCGGTTCTTGACGGATTAGTATTTAATTCCTTTGTAGATTGCCGTCCTCGCTGTCTTCGGTCCTCCTTCCTGGTTGTCCTGTGCTGAGTCGATTTCTTCTCCGAAAATCCTTCACCGCATCGTTGAGAAGACGCCCAAAACGCGCTGCTCCCACCTGGTTCAGATGAACTCCATCGTCCGAAAACAAATAGTCATCGTAGTAGAAATTGTCCCAGGTGTCGACGAATCCCACGTTCTCCTTCCTGCAGAGGTTTGCTAGACAACGATTTGTGCTGGTGGCTATGTTGTAAAATCGGCTCTCTACACCGAGCCGGGGGACGATTCCTGAGACGATGATCCTTGATGACTTCTCCTTAAACGACTTGATCAGCTGCTGGTACTTTAAAAGCAAATCTTCCGACCGGGTTCGCTGTACATCGTTGGATCCAACGTGGATGACGTACATTGTATTAGCTGGGGCCAGCTTTGATACTTCGTCAACTGCTGCAACTACGTCATCCACACCACCACCAGGGATACAAAAACGCTTCCTGGTCTTAGGTGCCCTGGCGCAAAACTCTGTGAGCTGACCACGTATCATCGAGTCTCCCACGAGCCGGACTTCTTCTATTTCCTCTTCGTCATCCGAGTCTGCGAGTATCTGGAAACGGTTTTGACACTCGGTAATCGGTATGTGTTTCCTGGTCTTGGGGCAAACGTTGTTCCTCACGACACGGAAGTTGTCTTGAGGGGGAAGAGAGTCGCTATTTGTATCTTGAGTATCGGAAACATCAGCTGAATTGGCTACTGCAGGCGTTGAATTGTTGGCAGTTGACGTTGGGGCGTTGGTGGCTGCTGGAGTTGCGGTGACAATTGAAGTTTGTGGCACTCCAACGTTGAGTGTTACAAACTCTTGGAGTGATTCCAGCTTCATGGTGAGGACGTTGATCTTGTTGTAGGCTTCATCTAATTTCACTGTAAAATTCTCTCGTTGCTGGCAGAGCCGGCAGACTTGAAGATCGATAGTAGCAAACATGGACTCACCAAACCTACCGGCGCAGTTCGCACAAGCGCGAGGCATGGTGACAGTCACTTTCTTCAGATCACTTCACTCACTTAAAAAACAATTCACTCACTTTACAACACTTCACTCACTTTAAAAACACTTCAATCACTTCAACCGAAAACAAATATGCTGAAATACGCAGAAATAGGTCCTAACCGAAAACAAAAATGTTGAGATACGCAGAATTAGGCTTCCAGGGGCGATAGCCTAACCAAAAGTTTTTTTTTTAAATTGAAATACGCAATAATAGGCTACCAGCGTTGAATAGCCTAACCGAATATAATAAAATTGAAATTCGCAGAAATAGGCTACCAGGTGTGATAACCTAACCTTAAACAAATATATGTATAACAGAATATGTAACTAAATATACAATTCACCAAATAGAGATTATATAAAAATAAAGTGTGACTGCACACAAGGGGTTAATATACTGTGTAATATACTGTGTCAAGAGGAAGAGGAAGAGAAGGTTCCCGACACCCCACCAAGGGAAGTGGAAAGACGTCGGATAATTGCGAGGCGTCTCTTCCCAGTTATGGCAGCCCGGGAAGACGCCGCCGCAGCGGCCAGGGGAGACCCTCGCATCACCACACCACCACCAGCACCATCACCAGACTACACCCCACCATCACCGGGTTCACTACCCTACACCCCCACCGGAACTCCTAGACGAGTGCCCTACCACACACCAACACCATCACCACCTCCATTCGATTCTCACGCAGAAGTGTCAGCTCCCGGGCGTGGGGTTGTAACTGGGCGTCCAAGACGGGTGGGTAAGGTGACCCTCATTAGAGCCCCCCCCACTGGCGGTTCGAGAGGGCCAGGAGGGTCCAGGCGGCCGTCAGGAGGCAGGCCAAGGGCAAGGGCAAGGGCAAGGGCAAGGGCAAGGGGTAGGGCAGTGGCAAGAGACACGGTTGCGCCCCCTCGCCACCCTGGTGACCCAGATCCCGACGACCCTGATGCCGACGACGACGAAGATGCCGGCGAAGTACCTGATGTTTGGGATTGGCAGGATGGGGCACGGTATCAGCCCACCGACTGGCAATTTGTGGGCGCAGGGATTGCCGGCCCTACGTTCCATCACCAAGGACCTGACACCCCAAAACTGGACATATTTCTGCAGTTTTTTACTGCCAACCTGATGAGCCTAATTGTGGACCAGACAAACTGGTATAATTGGTACTTTATGGCTGGTAAGGAACAATCCAGGTACTCGGCCAGGCTGTCATGGGAAACACTCCAAATCCCAGAGCTCTACTCCTTCTTGGCGATCGTGATCCTGATGGGGGTGACGACGAAATCGTCAATAAGAAAATATTGGTCATGGGATCCCCTCATCCGCACCCCTATCTTTGCCAAGATCATGAGCCGGAACAGATTCTCTGCAATCATGGGGAACCTGCACTTCATTGACAGCCTGGCAAGCCATACCAGAAACCAGGACCTCCCCAGAAACACCAAAGACCCCATGGAGAGGATAAGACCAATTTTTGAGTACCTCAAGATAAAGTTTGCTGCGGCCTTCAAACCCCATCAGAAACTCATAATTGACGAGAGTTTGTTACTGTGGCGGGGAAACATCAGCATCCGACAGTACATCCCCAGCAAACGTCATAGGTATGGCTTGAAGACCTTCGTCATGTGTGACTGTTTGACTGGCTACATCCAGGACATCATTCTGTATATGGGGAAGAAGATAGAATTGGTGCCATCGAGGACATACGGTATATCAGGGGCCGTTGTCATCACCTTGATGGAGCCCTACTTGGACAGGGGCCACATACTATACCTGGACAACTGGTACACCAGCCCCTCCCTTGCCAAGTTCTTGTATAACCGCACAACAGGCGTGTGTGGCACCGTCAGGAGGAACAGAATATTCATGCCCAATCTACCACCCAGGCGGGAAAAGGGTTCCATCATCTACCTGCAGGCCAATAATGTCCTCCTGTTATCCTGGATGGATGACCGGGACGTCAACGTCCTCACAACAGTCCACCAACCAATCTTCCAAAACAGCCGACGACGTGACCGAGCAACAAGGGAAATAATCCGGAAGCCTGAGGCAATCTGTGATTATAATATCAACATGCGGCTGGTTGACAAGTCCGATGCTGTCATCGCTTCGTGTGAATGTGCGAGGAAGACTATGAGGTGGTACAAAAAATTGTTCTTCCATCTCCTAGACATCACCCTGTACAACTGCCACATTCTCCACCATGCAATTACTGGCAAGCGAGAGACGATGGAGGACTTCTGCATCGAGTTGAGCAGAGAGATGTTGCATACATACATGACTCAACCCCGCAACCCGCAACCACCAGCACATCGTCAGCCAGCAGCAGAAGGGATTGCCAGACTCACTGAACGCCATTTCCCCACGTATGTGCCAGCCACTCAAGCCCAGGTTGAGACCCCCGCAGGCGGTGTCATGTGTGTCGCAACACGACACGAAGGAGCCCTATGCGTGTTGACACCACCAATTTCTGCAGGCAGTGTAATGTTGCCCTGTGTCACCCGGACTGCTTCATCCAGTACCACACCCTTGAACACTTCTAAGTGTATAAAAAAGACTGCGAAAAAAGACGCTAAACCAAGTGTAAATACTAAGTGTAAATAATATGTATAAAGTGATAAACTATAACTTCATAATAACAGTGAGATACATTTTACTTGTACAACTAACAAAAATACAATGTGAAAGCCAATATTTCTAACTAAAAAGTGCCTACAAATTATATAATATCAGTAAACTATACGGTAAACTATTCTATATAATAAAGTGACAGTGTGGCAGTGTCAGACAACAAAAGTGAAAGTGCTGGACTAATGTACAGTTAGACAGAGAGCGCGGGAGTGAGAACTGTCACCTGGTGTCCGTCTGTCTGTATGTAGGGCGGGAGTCGTTGCCACGAGTGAACACTTACATTACTTGCATATGTGCACTTATTACACTTGAACTTTACTTATTATGACATTATTGATACATACGTGGTATAATATGAACTATAAAGGCACACAAGATACTCGGGTGCTATGCAAATGCCCAAACACCCGAAAACTCGACTCATCGTACATCTGGCTGCCGGGCTCCTCAGCCTGCCCGCGCGGGCGGGGTATATGAACCGGGCCAAACTGCAGCTGTCATCTCAGGACCCCCCACCCCCTTAGGACCCCTAAAAATCATCGGTAAGCAAAAACAAAATTGTTTTCCTTATTTTCTTTTCATTCTTAGTTAGAAAAAAAAATAAAAATGTCAAAATCGCTTGGGATTGGGGTGAACAAAATATTAAAACTAGCTGGGGCTCAGCGGGTTAACACAATAATTAAAAGGCACAGGCTTCAATTCATCCTAAAATCACTTAAAACCGAGTGAGAGAACATTGTAAACCGGACACAAATCCCACCCCACTCGGAAATTTCCGAGATATACAGGGACATTTCCGAGAGGCCGATGCCATTCCGAGAAGTGCGGGTTTCCGACTAAAAGAGTCCGAGTTAGCGGGGGTTTACTGTATGTAAAAAATTAGGGTCAAAATTATACAAAATTACACACTACAACAATTGATTCAGTACTCAAGAATCTAGTGTATCGTCTTTCTTTTATGTGTTCAATCAACTCACAAAAGGTGTTTCTACAGTTTAGTCTGCAATTTTTTGTACATCTCATCCAGTTATATTTTTAGCCTAATATATTTTTAGGTTCACATTTTTCACTTTTTTTTGCAAATTTGAAGACGTGCTGTGTATGAATGGGGGTGGCTAAAAGAATTCCCACAGACCAGTTTATAGAGTTTTTTATGGGCTTTCCAATGGTATATGAATCATTACTGTATGACCAGTTTTTTTCGATTAGAAGTATTTCCGAGTTGGATTTTTTTTTTAATTTTAGTTTTGAGAAAAAGCCTCGCAAAGTTCAAAAACTGTTTTTCAGTAGGATAACTTGTCCTATTACAGGAAATTAATTTTAAATGATTTCTATTTACATTTTAGTCATTTATACATATATATTAGTCCTATTACATGAAATGAATTTTTAATGATTCCTATATAAAAAAATTGTCATTTATACATACAGTATATATTAGGCCCATACTCAGCCCGCGAAAGTTTTATATAAAGCTCGAAAAAATGCAGTTAGATGCGATTTTCGGCATTAAACTTTTACAGACAGGTTGAGGGAATGTATGGCCAGCCTTCTATGAATCAAACGTAAAATCTTTAAATTTACGAATTTTGGGGGAATTTTACCGGACGGTCCCCTTAAGGTTATTAACCCTTAAAGAGCAGCGCCCGGCTATAGCCGGGCGCCAATTTGCAGCAAGTTAGGAGCATTATTATGGCTTTTAACACTTAAAGAGCAGGGCCCGACTTAAGTCTGTATCTAAAAAGCAGCAAGTT
This sequence comes from Paralithodes platypus, assembly GCA_032716605.1. NCBI lineage: Eukaryota > Metazoa > Arthropoda > Malacostraca > Decapoda > Lithodidae > Paralithodes > Paralithodes platypus. The sequence continues at coordinate 39,669,855 of CM064510.1, read as the reverse complement.
AGGAGCATTATTAAGGTTTTTAAAGGGTTAAAATAGAGTGCAAATGGCCGGGAGAGCAGCAGGCCACACGGCCGACACCCAGGGCTTACCGCCGCCCACTGACTCATGCTCCCTCTGTTCTCGAGAGGCCGGCAGTGTAGCCAGTAGTGAGTGTAGCTGGAAAAAATATGCCGCTATACGCTAAACTCTAATGTTGGTGGTACCACTGCATCAAAACGACGCGTGCTACGTAGCTCGTTCTGGTCTCATTTTGAAGCTTGTAGTGCCTAGTTTTTTGCTGAATAAATTTCTTTTCATGCAGATACTTGATTAATCATTCAGGAGGGCCTGAATATGCCCAAAATAGCCCAAAACCCCCTGCTAGACTAGGGTTAAAGGATTAAAATAGAGTGCAATTGGCCGGGAGTGAAGCAGGCCACACGTCCGACTCCCAGGGCCTACCGCCGCCCACTGACTCACCCTCCCTGTGTTCTCGAGAGGCCGGCAGTGTAGCCAGTAGTGAGCGTAGCTGGAAAAATATACCGCTATATGCTAAACTCCCATGTTACTGGTACCACTGTATGAGAACCACGAGTGCTACGTAGCTCGTTCTGGTCTCATTTTGAAGCTATTAGCGCCTAGTTTTTTGCTGAATAAATTTCTTTTCATGCAGATACTTGATTGATCATTCAGGAGGGCCTGAATATGCCCAAATAAGCCCAAAACCCCCCGCTAGACAAGGGTTAAGGGCCAGTGACACTTTGTCACAGGTAAGCAGTTCAACAAATTGGAGAAACCTAAAAGGTTCTCTTAGTCAAGTCCAGCGGAAGGTTAGAGTAGCAGTGGCTATAGTTAATTTTCCGGCGGACTTGAGGTAGGATGTGTTAACACCTCTCAGGTTATCCTTATGAGCATTGATTCCTGGAAATTTCTATTTCCAGATAACAACACTTCAGTAGCAGTACCGGCGGAAGTTGGGTGAGCCGATTACGGCACAGGGGGGGTCCTATCTCCATCATGGCTCAGTTTGACTTATGCGCTACTCCTACCTGCTCTCTATTACCAGTTTTTGCACACAAATCTTGTATAAAATGTGTTAAGTGCCTCGATCGTTCACGAGGGTTATGGGTGTCGAAACGCTGCGCCGTGTGCTCAGAACTAAGGGCGTCGTTATTCGACAAGAGAGAGCTTTCATGCCTTGCGGCTTTAACCCTCCAGCCCCGGCTATGTATTATACCTGTATATATATATTCCCCGAAACCCGGGGGTTTTGGCCGAAAAACGTCTACGCCTAGGCTACCGCATCTTTGTTATTTGGCTTGCTTCCGCATTCCCAAGCGTAGATGTGTTTCGTACCTGTAGAATGGCGTTAAGTACAGCTCTCTAAGTCAACTGGTTCAGTTGTGATGATGATTTCATTGGAGATATCTTTATGGCAAAAACAGCCACTTTACACTACTTTTCGATACTTAACACCAACATACAGGCACACACGAACAAGCGACGCACTCCTTCTTGTGGCCGGAGATGCGGGGCGTCAGTCCAGCCGGCTGTTGTTTACATGCGTCGGACGTACGCCTCGCACACCAAGCTTACAGGCTTTGAGCTCATGGGTGTTTAAGAGCCCTTCCGGGTAGCTCGGGTGTGTTTTTTATGGGTGTTTAAGAGCCCTTCCGGGTCTGAAGGGTTAAAAAGAGATAAAAAAACTTATTTAACGCTTACGCAAAAGATGTAGCCCATAAAGTGTTACATTGTGACGATGAGGCCCTATCGGATCATCTAGTAATCAAATCTCCTTTATTAACCCATTGGCTGCGGCTATGTTTGGGCTATTTACGGCATATTCAGGCACTCCTGAATGATAAATCAAGCATCTGCATTAAATGAACTGTATTCTGACGAAAACTAGGCGAAAATAGCTTCAAAATGAGACCAGAACGGGCCCCGTACGTGGTCTGGTTCACCCGCAGCGGTGCCAGTGAAACGCGGGAAACCCGCTATTTGGTAGCAGTCGCTCGCTTGGTTATACTGTTGTGAGAGAGAGAGAGAGAGAGACCCGCGCGAGACAATCTACCTCAGTGAGCCGCTCGCTGCTCTGAGGGACAGAGGTGGGCCCCTCACGCTTCCCGCCCACTGACACTCGATTTTTACGGTTTATATAGGCTTTTAAAGCCTGGAAATTGCTGTAACTTGCCAGGACGTTCCAGAACGTCACCCGCAGCGAAAGGGTTAAAATCAACTCCGGCCAAGTCAACTAAACTAAAATAAAAAACTAAAGCCTTGTCTAAAGCACTGGTGAGTAGTAATAGTAGCGACAGTGAGAGTGCCGAGGAGACCCCCCCCCTGACCGGTCAAAGAGAAGACGGTCCCCCTCCCCGAGTCCTAAGTCTCGGTCGAGATCACGGTCCCCCCATAGACAATCCCGCTATTCTTCAGTTGAGTCTTCTAGATCGACGAAACGGCGGAGGGAGGATTCAGATTCTTCGACAAAACAATCTAGTTCAGGACAGAGTACTGCAGGACATAAAAGTGCTCGTAAGGATGTCACGATGCCGCATCACCAGCCTACGCCGGGGTCGCGGCCACTTCCCTCCGCCTCTCCCTCCACTTCACAAAGATCGGAGGTAGGAGCGGAGGGGACTGAGTCGAGTCCTTGGGAGGTGAATAGTCAGACTTTAAGTGAACCACATGACTTTACTTTTGAAATACCTAAACTAAATTATGTACCACGCAAAGCTCCCCCAATTGTGTCGAATAGGGTTTTAGCCGAGAACTATAGAGGCTCACAAACATGCTCACGTCAAAGTTATGATGACTCTCAGGTAATACCGGACTCCCAACTACAGTACCTGCAGGACAGGACAAGGGAGTCTGGAGACATTCACCCTCACAGCTAAATCCCTCTAGTGATAATCAGACCATGACGGGGGAGCCTACTAACTTAGACACCCTCCCCTCGTCTGTACCAAATCTCATTTGGCCACCGGATAACCAGGTACCTGAAAACCGGCAGCAGATGCCGGAAATAATGGACTTACCTGGAGAGCAGGAGGACATGGATCTGTCCTCGGCTCAACAAGTGAACAATGAGGAGGAAGATGAAGGGAGCTCTCAATCCTCTAGGGGGTCCCACAGTAAATGTATGACTACAGACGAACTGAATGAGATTTTACATAAAATTATGCAACAGTATGTCCCTCCTACCCCAGGTCCTTCCACCAGTACCCCGGTAGCTCCCCCGATTGACTCCACGGTAAGACCTCTGCAGCCTACCACAATTAAATCTCCCCAAGCTTTTCCTCCTCTTAACTTAAATCCGGCATCAGCCACGGCGTGTAGCACGATAGTGCCTGCCTCCTTTACTACCTCTAAGGTCCGTGTTATCACGGATGTTACTCCCCCCCTCTGGATAAACTCCCACAGAGGAGAGACCCTATGCCTCTCCTGTGCGGGCCAGATTGCTCATGGATTCCGGCAATAGCACAGAAACCACATATGGCACAGCAGACCGTGTTGGGGTAGCTCCCGGTCCCTAGTGAATGGACCATCGAGGTAAGTAAGAGTAAGAGACTCAGAGCCAAAGATGTACAGTAGAAGGAAAGTTATTGGATGTTACCATTAAGGCAATACCCAATGTTTACAGCGCGGATTTTTTCGTATACTCTGCATCACCGGCTTTACCTCCCGCCTCAGCTGCACGACTTTTCGCAGACTGGGCAAGATCGGACGGCATGAACGACATAAAGTCCCTCAATGCACTGACACCGGAACTGGATACAGTTCCGGCATTCGGTCTAGGCCACAGTCCAGTCCTGCAGGTGGGGCAGGTAGGTACGGGTCCATGGGTTGACTGGGAAATAGAGGCGCAACAATTCGCAGCCACCATTACCTCAAAATCTTCCCATCAGATCCCCCAAGAGAACCATTTATGGGCCTCACTGTCAGTTAATAAGGCTGGAGGGGTGTCGCCGGCTTTGTTTGACTTCTTAGCGGCCCCCAAATTCGTACTTTACGAATTGAGCGACCCATTTTGTACTCCCCCTCCGGCCCACTTGGACAGAGATTTTAAGCTACGCAGTAAAGCACTTAGACTATTTTCCCAATATTTAGTAAGTCACCAGATTGCCCAGTCACTCATGAGAACCATTACGGCCATCTCAGATCAGAATGTACGGAAGGCCACGGAACTATCACGCAGGCTTCTGCTACAAAACTCCATTCAGTCCTTAGGTGATATAAGAATAGCTATCATGGAGGCGGTCAGAGCACGCCAGGACTTAAGAGTGTACCTAGTTAAGAAGTTGCCGGAAGATGTAGGTCGCCGGGCAACTCTTTCCCCAGTATTAACCCGTAAACGGCTGCAAAGCTCTTAAGAGGTTTTACTGGGCGACGGTGACAAAGCCGGCAAAGCCGGTTCCAAAGAGGGAGGCATAAAAAAAACATTTAAACAGCCCCAGTAGCAATAAACAATTTTTGTTTTTTTTTGTTTTTTTCCCTATACCTCATATCACTCCTCCACATCCCCTCCTTCCTCCCTTTCCCCTCCCCCTTCAATTATCACCTATTTTCCCTGTTATTCCCTAATTCGTTGGTATATTTTTGTGCTAACATTAGCAAACTGTGTGGAGGATGTGCTTACGTACCTAGCGGGTGTGTTACATGACCGAGTGTGTATGAGTAGGCTCAGTGTGGCTTGAGGCCTCGTGGAGGGAGGGGTTGCCTCAATTTTCTCCATAATTCATGAATGGGCTGGTCCATCTATATTCGCGATTTTGACCAGAAAAATTATATTTTCACTTGTTTCATTGTTGTTACAGGTTACTATCTTCATAATGAAGGTAAAATAGGCTCATATGAATAAGTAATAACGATATTTATCGTAAAATGACGATTATAGGCCTGAATGGAGCCAATATGCTCGCCCATGGGGAGCTAGTTCAATACCCCCCCCCCCTCGCCGTTTTCGGGTTAACTGCCTCACTACTTAATCAGGATACGTGGAGTGCAGTATTCAATATGGTAGATGTGCTGAGGCAGAGTACCTCCCAGCCTAGGAAGGAGCCCTTTAAGAAACCGTACTCTAAACCTAAAGGCGGTAATAAGCCTCAAGCTCCTAGTGCTAAACAGTCCTTTCGGGACCCCAGAGCTCCCCAACAGCAGGGAGGTACTCAGCAAAAACACAGGCAGGGTAAACACTCAGGCAAGTGGGATAACAAAGGTAAGTCCCACAACACGCCACACCAGGGATCGACGTCTGCTAAAACCAGCCAGCCGTCTCGTTCCAATACACCACCACCAAAAAACTAGTCAGTCACACTCTCTCTCTCCCGGGGCCTATCACGGGCGAGTTGGATCCGAGAGCAGCCCCGGCGATCAGACCCAGTACAGAAACTGGGTCGTTCCACGCAGGGCCTGGCCCCGACGAACGTGGGCCCGGACAGTGGTAAGCAAGGGCATCACTTGGCGGTGGCTCCGACGACCTCGTTTACGTCAAACTCAAGAGTTCAATCATGTTTCCTTATAGGTGGAGTCACTTGTCCAGGAAATGATCACCAAGCATGTCATTGTCCCGGTAAATCCAACTTGCCATGTTTTCACCTCCAGAATTTTTCTCGTGCCAAAGAGGGACAGTGTGTAGATGCGACCAGTAGTAGATCTCTCGTTTCTGAACACTCATATTCACAATTCACCCTTCAGGATGCTTACAGTGAATCAAATCAGGCTCACACTTCCGCCGCAAGGTTGGATGTGCTCCCTAGTCCTGAAAGATGCCTATTGGCATGTCCCCATAAACAAACGGTTCCAAAAATTCCTCGCCTTGAGGATCAGACGAGAGACTTATGTCTTCCAGAGATTGCCCTTCAGGTTGTTGTTGTTGTTGTTCCCTAAGATCCACAAGTGGATCTATTTGCATCAGAAGGGAACCACAGACTTCCTCTCTACCTAACCCGCCGGGAGATAACCTCGGCGGGGGGTCCCAACGCATTATCAGAGGACTGGAACAAGTGGACTTCCATCTATCTTTTTCCTCCTCCAGACACTTCACTCATGTGTCAAGTAGTTCACAAACTATGGAGTTACCGAGGCCTAGTCTCGATGATCGCGCCACTATGGCCGGCTCAGTTGTGGTATCACCAATTGAAGACATGGTGCGAGAACCCGGTATTACTCCCTGTCTCATCCTTCCACTTGGAAACAATTGGCAACCTTAAGACCTCGCTGACTTTTGCCTTATGGATATTCAAAATGCCAAATGGCTAACCCAGTATGGAGAGTGTGTTACAAACAAATTTCTTAATCAGTATACCATGTCCACCAGGCGACAGTACCAATCATATTGGAAAACATTCACAACCTAGATAGTGGAGACAGCACAAACAGACGCCTCAGTGGCTCTCATTTTTAAGTACCTAGATTATTTGTTTGAAAGTAAACACTTCTCAGTAGTGACCCTAAAGAATCACTTGTCAGCTATTAGAAACCTCTTTTTCGATCTCATGGGTATATCCATACCGCAGGCAGAAGAAAAAGGCTTCATGAGGGCATGTTTCAAGCTATGCCCACCACCACGCCAGCTCATTCCTACCTGGTCGCTTGACAAAGCCTTATCATTGCTTCACTCACGCAAATTATAACCATGTGCCGGATTTTGATTCAGTATTAAAGAAGGCTGTATTCCTGATGGCTTTAGCAACAGGAAACAGAGTATCGGAGCTGGCGGCGATGAGCAACGAACCCAACTGCCTTAGGTTTGGGAGACTGAACGAACAAGTCCAAAACGCTCCGTCTCCCACGTTCATTGCAGGAATGAACATTGTGATCATGTATTCTCAGAATTTACTGTTCCGGCGCTTAAAAGAGGACACACACACCATCTTTTATGCCCGGTACAAGCTTTGCTTAAGTTTATGAGGGTAGCACAACCTCGACAACCAAGCTTCCTATGGGTCAACCGGACAGGAAATCGCATCACGAGACGGAAATTAGCGTCTTTACTCGTAGATGTAATCAGGGAAAGTACATACATACATACATAAAATTTTAAGACTGAGTGTTCCACACATACATGCAGTTTCAGTCTCTTGTCCTAATGGCGGCATTCCAGGCAACCCTGTTAAGGGCTGCTTCACTTGTCAAGTTCTTGGATTTGAGATCGGCACATATAGTCCGATCCCAGGTCTTCCTCGGTCCACCCCTTGGTGCAGCTCCCTCCACAATCACAGACCTGCATTTTTTCACCCAATTTTGTTCATCCATTCTCTCCACATGTCCATACCATCCCAGTCTACTTGTACGCATCACCTCGCTAATACTCTTTATACCTAAACGTCTCCTCAGCTCAACATTTGTTATTCTATCCTGTAGCCTGGCCCCACACATCCATCTCACCATTCTCATCTCATTACGTTCCATTCTGTTGACATCCTCTACTTTAACGGCCCATGTTTCTGAGGCATACGTCATTGCACTTCTAACACATGAGGCATACGTCTTTCCCTTCAGGGGGAGAGGCATTCTTTTCATGGTCAGGATTGGCAGCAGTTCTCTGAACTTCCCCCAGCCACACCTAATTCTAGCAACAGTGGCAGCCTCGGCCCCACCACCGGCAGAGATGGTATCTCCTAGGTAACAAAACTTGTTCACCAGCTCCAATGACTAATTTCCAAAATTCACAGCCACAGGATCATCACTTAACACAAGCTCGCCTTTGCACACTACGCACTCAAATTTCTCTATTTCTGACTAATCCTTCGGCAGGGGTCCCTTTATTCTACTACAGCGCTTACTCCCATGGTGTACCCAACATCGACAGATGCTACATTGAATTGAGTTAACGCCCACTCCCTTTCCACACACTGCACATGGGTATGCACCGCTCTTTTCCACATTGCCTCATCACAATCTACAATGCATAACCTTAGTTTTGTTAATATTGACTCTAAACCCTACCCCCCCCCGGGGGGCCCTACCCTAACGACATTGTTGAGATCCGGGCGAAATACGTCTCCGCCTAGGCTACCACATCTTTATTATTTTAACTGCTAGAAAATTCCCACGCATGTCTAAACGTACTGTGGTTTCCAATCTGTAGACTGGCATTGAGTAGAGTTCTCTAAGTCAACTGGTTCAGTTGTGATGACGATTTCCGTGGAGTGCATTTTTCTGCGATTTTAGCAATGTGACACACTTTTGAAAGAAATACTATCAAGAGCAGTGGATGTTGGTGTATCGCTGAAAAGGGAGGGAATTGAGTGGAAGCTACCTATACTGCTGTTTGCGGATGATACAGTTCTGATGAGTGATAATGAATGGGAGTTGCAGGGTCTGGTAAATGAGTTTGGAACAGTGTGCGAAAAACGGAATTTGAAGGTAAATGCGGGGAAGAGCAAGGTTATGGTCTTCGAAAGGGGTGAAGTCACAGAGTGTGAGGTGAAGCTGAACAGTCAGGCTATGGAGATTGTCAACTCTTTTAAGTAGTATCTGGGCAGTGTGTTGAGTAAAGATGGGACTATGAATGAAGAGGTGCAGGAGAGGGTACAACAGGGGAAGAGGGTTGTAGGAACGCTAAAAGCAGTAACAAGAAATAGGGTGGTCAGTATGGAAGTGAAGAAGTCCTTGCATGACAGTGTGGTAATCCCGACACTGACTTACGGAAGCGAAGCATGGACGTTGGTTGAGAGACTCAGACCAAGAGTGAGAGCAGTGGAAATGAATTACTTAAGGAGTGCGTGCGGAGTTACATGAAGGGATAGACAGACTAATGAGGAAGTAAGGAGGTGTGGTGTGGAGGTAGATGTGCTGGAAAGTGTGAAAAGGAACAACTTGAGATGGTTCGGACATATGGAACGTATGGAAAGCGAGAGAATGACTAATAGGGTGTACGAGAGCGAGGTGGAGGGACAGAGAGGGAGAGGTAGACCGAATGAGAGGTGGAAGGATGGAGTGAGGAAGTACATGAACGAAGACGGTGCTGGTTGGGGGGAGGGGCGTCGACTGACTGGGGATAGAGGTGCATGGGGGCGGTTCGTTCGTGGCCACCCCTTCGGGGATCACGGCGTCAGGCAATAGATAGATAGATAGACACACTTTTCAAGACTGAATCTGTCTTTGCAGACCACACAACAACAAAGCTCCGACGTCTGCTTGCTGCCAGAGGTGCGTGCGTCGCCTCCGACAGGCTTTTTTCACATACGTCGGACGCGCGGCTTTCAAAACAAGCTGAATAGGCTTTCAAGCTTACGGACTATATAAGGACACCCGGGTTCCTGCCCATCTTCCGCGGTGTCCTTTTAAAATGACAACCTGGCGGGAAGGGTTAAACCCTTGCTCGCCATGCCCTCTCTCCACTCTCTGAATTTGGCCTCAGCATCTTGCATACTGTTAGCTATTAGGACTAAATCGTTTGCATAAAACAGTTCCAACGGGAGTCCGCCTCTAAAAACTCTAGACAGTGCCTCCAAGACCATAATAAAGAGGAGGGGGCTTAACATTGAACCCTGATGGACTCCAACACGGACTGCGAACTCATCACGCAGTACAGCCTTCACCCTCACCGCACTTCGCAAATCCTCATACATCTTCATTATCACACGCACCAGCCACTCTTCCACACCAAGTTTCCTCATAGCCCACTGCACAACATCTCTAGGCACCCTATCAAAGGCCTTCTCCAGGTCTACAAACACAAAGTAAATATCCCTGCCTTTTAGTAAGTATCTTTCCTGTATCTGCCTGACTATGAAGATAGCATCGGTTGTACCCCGTCCTGGCATAAAACAAAGCTGCATATCATTAATAGAGATGCTTTGCCTGATCAAACCCTTAAAGACTCTCTCACAGACCTTCATGATTTGGTCAAGCATTTTCAGGCCCCTATAATTTCCTCTACCTAGCACATCCCCTTTTCCTTTGTATATAATTATTTACTATTACACTTTTGAGCCAATCCTCTGGGATTTTCTCATCTTTAATACTGGTGTTTATCAACTCAGTGACTAAGTTTACGCCAGTCTCCCCCTAGGCTTTTATCATCTCAGCGACAATGTCGGAGCAACCTGGAGCTTTACCGTCCTTCATTTTATTGATTGCGTCGCTCACTACAGCTGGTGTTATCAAAGGAGGGGGCCCAGATATTGGTTTTTCGATACTAAGCTGTTCCTTATCCCATCCCGGCGTATTGGGCAGAGCATATGATTTAAGAAAGTGGGCAGTTTCTCTTAGATTCATGCAAAATTATTCAGTGGAAGACATAGCTAACACAAAGCTATGGGCATCCAACAATACTTTCTTGACGCGATACCTGTCGGTGGCCCTGGATAAACCAAAACTAACCTGTGTGGCATTACGGCAACGGGTCTAATAGTCCATGTGCTATTACTAATAAAGTGTTAATCTTAAAAGGTGAAAAGGAGGGGGGTTGCTAGATAGCTCAAATACCCCTAGAACCCTCCGCCAGATAATGTGACGAGTTCACGAGCTGTGATACTTAATAGTCGAGCTGGTTCTACAGCTCAAGATTTTATTTTATTTTTTATATATATATCAGTAAAACTATATAGTATAAACAAGATGTACAAACATTTATATAATGTACAAATAGACTGGCATAATAGTCCCCCTATATAAAGGCAAAGGGGAAAGAGGAGTGTGTGGTAACCACCAAGGAATATATCTTTTAAGCATAGTAGGGAAGGTGTACAGTAGGGTAGTGATTGAGAAAGTGAGAGGGAGAACGGAGAAATGGATAGGCGACGAGCAGGGAGGTTTTAGGGAGAGAAGAGGATGTGTAGATCAGATTTTTACCCTGAATTGTGTTGTGGAGAAATATTTGGAGAAGAAACAAAAGGTGTATGTTGCCTTTATGGACTTGGAGAAGGCCTATGACAGAGTGGATAGAGAAGGCATGTGGAAAGTGCTTAGAAAATACGGAGTAGATGGCAAGTTGCTGAAAGCAGTGAAGAGCATGTATGAGGGTGCAAAGGCGGCAGTACGTGTGGAGAATGAGCAGAGCGAGTTCTTTGACCTGAGTGTTGGGTTGAAACAGGGGTGTGTGATGTCCCCGTGGTTGTTTACTGTATATATGGATGGAGTCATGAAAGAAATACTAGGAAGAGCAGTGGATGTTGGTGTATTGCTGAAAAGGGAGGGAAATGAGTGGAAGCTGCCTATACTGCTGTTTGCGGATGATACAGTTCTGATGAGCGATAATGAATGGGAGTTGCAGGGTCTGGTAAATAAGTTTGGAACAGTGTGCGAAAAACGGAATTTGAAGGTAAATGCAGGGAAGAGCAAGGTTATGGTCTTCAAAAGGGGTGAAGTCACAGAGTGTGAGGTGAAGTTGAACGGTCAGGCTATGGAGATTGTCAGCTCTTTTAAGTATCTGGGCAGTGTGTTGAGTAAAGATGGGACTATGGATGAAGAAGTGCGGGAGAGGGTGCAACAGGGGAAGAGGGTTGTACGAACGTTGAAAGCAGTAACAAGAAATAGAGTGGTCAGTAGGGAAGTGAAGAAGTCCTTGCATGACAGTGTGGTAATCCCGACACTAACTTACGGAAGCGAAGCATGGACGTTCGGGAAGAGACTCAGACCAAGAGTGAGAGCGGTGGAAATGAGTTACTTGAGAAGTGCGTGCGGAGTTACATGGAGGGATAGACAGACGAATGAGGAAGTAAGAAGGAGGTGTGGTGTGGAGGTAGATGTGCTGGAAAGTGTGAAAAGGAACAACTTGAGATTGTTCGGCCATATGGAACGTATGGAAAGCGAGAGATTGACTAAGAGGGTGTACGAGAGCGAGGTGGAAGGACAGAGGGTGAGGTGCACCGAGGGAGAGGTCGAAGGATGGAGTGAGGAAGTATATGAATGAAGGCGGTGTTGGTTGGGAGGAGGGGCGTCGACTGACTGGGGACAGAGGTGCATGGGGGCGGTTCGTTCGTGGCCACCCCTTCGGGGATCACGGCGTCAGGCAATAGATAGATAGATAGACAAATAGTTTTAAGGCCAGTATATAATCCAAAGTATTATAGGTTGGTACCTGTTTAAAAGGGTATAAGAATATGTCCCTAGGCAATCTTTTAGACGGATCGATCGCAGAGTGCAAATCCAGTCAACTATAAGCAGATCTTCTTTGCAGTAACGCACTACTTCCCACTTTTCCATTTTTATAAACATTGGATGTAAACAATAAAACACTTAAATTGTTATATGGATTCTTTGTCTCTACCTGAGGTAATTTGTTAGTGTGTTGATATTGTCACGAATGTCCCCCTCCAGTCTTAAGATATCAGGCATATCGTCAATGATGGAGGGGCCACTAATAAATTATAGGTTTGATTCCCGGAGGGAAGAAAGAAAACCTAATATTTAGTAGGGGCCCCATAATCATTGACGTCCATCCCCTTCCCATTCGCTTGATGTCTTGAGGTTAATCTTGATATGTCAGTGAAGAAGGAATGGCAGCTCAGGGAGCAGCGGCAAGGAACCCCACACAAGAAATCCACGAGATGGAAAGCTATAGTATAACAATTATTAAGTATATTTTTCTTTTTTATATTTTACGAAGGTTTTTTTCGTAGAGAGTACCCAATCATAAGACGATTCCATAAGAGAATAAGCGTTACCCTTATGACGGATACTCCGTTCTTCCCCGCGGCGGTATGCTTGAATGGAGGCTATTATACTAATAGGCATATCGTCAATGATTACAGGGCCCCTACTAAATATTAGGTTTTCTTTCTTCCCTCCGGGAATCAAACCTATAGGTTTGCAAGATTTACATTATAATCTATCTATCTATCTATATACTCAGGCACATACCCCATTTTTTGTTTTATCAATGGATGAACAAAAAGGCATACTGTAGTTGTATGTTAGTATTTATATATAGTACATAAATAAGATCAACAATGATATATGTATTGGTATTCATCATCTCTTAAATGGAGAATAGTTATAAAAGTTTTATCAGATTAATTCAAACACAATATTTCTGACATAATATACTGCATACATGCTGTAATAATAAGTTAAACAATTACTTTTCAAAAGAATGGCGTACAATGGATAATGTTAAATTAAAAGGTGTAACATTTGCTTGTAGCACCATCAATCAAAGATCAAGTTTTAAAAAGCCTGTGGAGTTACTGATGATGCTGTATTTCTAAATTCAAGTAGAAGTACAGTAATAGTAGAATACTGTACTGTAATTGAGAATTTGGAAGAATATCAAGTTATACAGTAATACAGTACAGTACTGTACATTTAGGTTAAAAGTAACCTAATATTTCTTTAACACATGTAAAATAAGTTGAATATAATTATGTTCTCCATTGAAGAGACAATTTAATTAAAAATATAGCAATAATATTTCCTAATAACAAAGTCAATCTCAGAAAACAAGAAAAGATGGCAAGATCGAGACTACATATCAAAATAATCGTTGAAATTGTAATCCTCATCCTTGGCATTAAGTCCAGAGAAGCTTTCCATTGCAGATGTTAGGTCATCAGTGCGCTTCACATTCCGGCTATTCTCCTTGCGGGCTTTCTTTTGCATTTTCTGCTGGAATTTCTTAAGCGACATGGTCTTGGGGTCAAACTCAGGTATGTTTGTTTCCCACCGTTGTTTCTTCTCTCCCGCCTTGACCTCACTGCTAGCCGCAGATTTGTCCAGGTTTACACACACTTCCTTTGACAACTGTTGAAAAAAAGAAAGTACTGTACAGTATACTGCTGTTAAAACAAACACACAAACACATACACACACACATAGAAAAGGACCTAGGAGTGATTATCAAAGAATATTTATCCTCTGAGAAGCACATCAATTGTATAGTTGGAGCAACATATAGATTACCATAAAACCGGGTAACTATGGACATTTATCAAGGTTTTTTAACAATTTCTCCTGACTGTAAACACATTATAGAGATTTAACTAGGTCAAGTGATGTGTGGTGATAGTGCGCCGTAATCCAGGAAGCCTCCTAAAATTATCCCACATAATAAGAGAGCTATCCTTATCCTAAATGATGTCCGAAGTCATCTTGAAAAGTGGCTAACTTTGGACATAGTGATTTCTTATGGAAAATGATTGCCAAGAAAGCTGGGATAAGTTCGGACAAACAGAGGAGAACTTTGGACGTACGTTCGTGGCTTTATTTCATTCATTTTTTGGCTCCTACTATTTGATATGAATATTTTATTATTGCTACTTATTCCTGTCCGATGTCTTAGTGGAAAATGCACAGTCAATACTTTTCTATCTATCTATCTATATGCTCAGGCCCAATCCCCACTTTTCCTATTTTTTATTTTTATTTTCCTATTTTATTTTTTATTTTATTTTATTTTATTTTTTATTTTATTTTATTTTATTTTTCTTGGGGATGGCCGACTCTAGACAGAGCAAGAACAGGAAAACACAACACACAAGACAAAATAACGAACAAACACAGACAAAACACAAAATTCACACACATCTAGGTCACCCAGGAGAATACCCAGAGACCATAGGAGGGGGTTATATACGATGTTTAACAGATATTCTTTTTGGATCTGTTCTCGTTAGGCATTGAACTCACTCTTAGAAAATATTGAGCAGGAAAAATAACCAATGCTGTCAAATCAATAACTCGAAAATTAACTAGGCCTAGTGAAAATATATAGGTATGTATACTCTATCACTGCATATACATTTTTATGAATTTGAGCATTTTTATAGGTATAACGAATGTGTTGGTGTTTCTTTCGGCAAGTAAACAAAATTTGGACAAGATATATGCCTCTCCTAATTTAAAAATAATAATTATATATATTATATATCCAGAATTATCCTAAATACATACATACATCGGTTAGCATATCATAATTTTATGGGTTTTTGGACTCTGAGAATGATTATTTGATCTTTAACCCGGCAAGCGCGATAGGCCTCACGGAAGGCTTCCTATAGGGAACGCGATAGGCCTCACGGAAGCAGGATTTTTAAAGGCGTACCAAAACGGCGCCAAGCTGTCTGGGGAGTCACAAATTGCGCCACGTTTAGTGCGACATGGTACCTCTCGATGGCACCCACAACCCGGGTGGCACCCACACCCCACACCCCACACAGTCTACACACGCAGTACGCTCTCAGTCACTATGGAGCCTACACGCTCCCCTGACTCGCTCCCTGTTGACTCGCCCAACCCTGTTGCTGGCGGTGTTAGTGCTCGTGGCAGGACACGAACACGTGCCAGGGACCCCTCCTACGTATATACTTCTGAGGATGATGAGCCAGTGCAGCCAAGAAGACCTACACGTGCTGGGAGAGGCACGACACGTGGTGGGAGAGGCACGACACGTGCAACAAGCACGACGAGTGCGAAGAGGTCATTGTCCTCAGCATTTGCTCTGACAACTGCTACCACAAACAACTACTGCCTCTACTGTTGTGGCAACGACGCCCACCACCACAGGAAGTACAAGTGGCCGTCCTGGGGATGCAGGAGCATCGGGGGTAGTTGGCAAGAAGGGTAAGGGTAAAGGACACCCTTATCAGTTCAAGAGGAGTAAGGTGACACCTCCCGCCTCTACCACCCCCGCGTTGCCACCACCACCACCACCCACCACGGCCGCCCCTGTCTCACTACCCACCACGGCCGCCCCTGCACCACTGCCCACCACGGCCGCCCCTGCACCACCGCCCACGCACGCCCCTGCTCCACCACCCACGCCCACCCATGCCCCTGCTGCTGTTGGAGGGCCTCGTAGAGTTTTGGCAGCCGGTCTAACGCCATCCAAGTTTGACGCCCTCCTCTTCCCTCCTGACTCCTCTGACGACGACGCTGCAGAAGGGGAAGCCTTCGATCCCAGGAACTATGGCTGGGGTGGTGATAGTGGGAGCGAGTCTGAGGAGGATCAAGACCAATATGAGGTAGGTGCAGAGGATTCGGAAGACGACGATGTACTTCTGCACCGTGACCATGACCAAGACCTGTCTGACGACGAAGGCGCAGACGACGTGGCTGACGGAGGGGCTGATCCTGATCCCCCACGGGCGTATAATTTTGCCTGGTCTGAAGGGTCCCATTTCCAACCAGATTTGCACCAGTTCAATGCCAATCTGGCTGGTTCAACAGCAGACTGGCCCTGCAATGACCAGTCCACGGAATCTGATTTCTTCTGTGCATTTTTTGACCAGGAGGTATTATCTCATCTCGTTTCCCAAACCAATGGCTATTTTACCTGGGTGAGGGAAAGAATTGATATGATATCTCCTAGAGCAAGAATTCGTGCATGGGTTGATACGACTGTCCCTGAGCTCCTTGTGTTCTTTGCGTTGTTGCTAATCATGCCTCTCTGCAGGAAGCATGTAATGGAGCATTATTGGAAGCACGACCCAATCATCAACACCCCAATTTTCCGGAAATATATGGCTCGTGATAGATTTTTCTTGCTTCTGCGATTTTTGCACTTCGCAGACAATAATAATCCAAACCGAGCTGATAGAATATGGAAAGTTCGGGATGTGTTGACCATGTTGTTGCAAAGGTACAGGAAATTCTTCTACCCCTTTGCCAACCTGGTGATTGATGAGTCGCTCGTGCTTTTCAAAGGACGCCTGGTGTTCAAGCAGTACATCCCCTTGAAGAGACACAGGTTCGGGATCAAGATCTTTGTGTTGTGCGATTGTGAAAGTGGAATAGTGCTCGACATGATCGTATACACCGGCACTGATGTAGACATTCCAAAGTCGGTGGCAACGACCCATTGGGCATGTCAGGGCACATTGTGAAAAAGATGCTGGAGCCCTACCTGAACAAGGGGCACACGTTGTACACCGACAATTGGTATACAAGTCCTGCACTCTGCCAGTTCCTCCATGACCACAAAACGGGGGCATGTGGGACTGTCAGAACTAACAGGAAGTTCATGCCTAAGTTCCAAGGCAATCGCATAGAACTGGACAACCCCTCCCACAGTGACACCGCTTCTGATGACGACTTGGCAGAGGAACAAAGGCGCCGCAGACTGGACAGACCAAGAAGAAAGAAGAAAGAGCACTACAAGCAGCTGGAGAAGTCTGGGAAAGTTCTGGCGGTAAAGTGGCTCGATAAGCGACCAGTTCACCTGCTTTCGACTGTCCATACAGGTGCCCAAGTGGACTCTGGTAAATTCCACTACCGTACCAAGAAGTCTATCCAGAAACCTGATATGGTGGTGGATTATACCAAGTACATGCGCCTTGTGGACAAGTCTGATTGCCAGCTTGCAGGCGTTGAGTGCCTACGAAAAACAGTGAAGTGGTATCACAAGCTTTTCCTTCACTTTGTTGACATCACGATGCTCAACGCTTACAACATGTGGCTGGTAAAAAAAGACATGGCCCCGAACAAAAAACTCAAGTTCAGGAGGTTCATATACAACGTCGCCTACCAACTCCTACAAAAACACCAACCAGTCTCCGGTCACAGGGGTCGCCGTGCAGTCAACCTCCCAGACAGAGTCATTGATGGATATGACAAACACTACCCTATCCACACCGAGCTATCTGGCACCCGGAGGCTGCAAGTACAGTGCCAGGTCTGTGCCCACTCCACCAGAAAGCCACAAAGAAGAAGCCGAGTCACATCAATGTGCAAGGAATGCAACGTTGGGTTGTGTTTGGGCGAGTGCTTCAGGGACTACCACTCACTCAAGTACTACTAGGAGTGGTACCTGTGTCGCCCTATCTCAGCCAAACTCCTGCCCCGCCCACCTACCTCACTACCTACCTGCCCGTACCTGACCTGCCCGTACCTGACCAACGTGATCTCAAAACACCTGCCTGCCTACCTACTTGCCCGTACCTGACCAACGTGATAATATTATCATAACATGTACAAATTATAGTTGTAGGATAAGTTCATATGTTTTGGTATATACTGTATATATATATATTATATATATATATATATATATATATATATATATACACCGTATATTATTGTATACAGTATACTGTATATATAAGCAATATTTTCATTTATTATTTCAGTTTAATTCATTAGCCAGGCAATATTTTGTTTTATTTATATATACCTATGTAATATTATACTTATGTACTAACCTTTTGTAACAACCTTTTGTAATAATAAAACAAACAAAAAAACAAACAAAAAACAAATAAATAAACACAAAAAAACATACTTACGCTCTGCTATTCATCAAAGTTTTCGACTTTATGAATAGCAGGGCGTAAGTATGTAAAAAAAAAAAATTTCAAGTGATATAAACACTCCAAAAACATCCCCATAACCGCTCTGGTTTCGAACCCACGTCTCTAGGCCTACGTCTCTAGGCCTACATCTCACTCAGTCCATCACTCTAACCACTAGACCATGACTGTTCACACTATACTGACAGCGATTAGTGCGTACGTATTTTCGGGCAGACGAATGCTTGACAAAAAAAAATATTATACCCCCTCGATACTTGTGTATATCGAAGTATTTAGTATGTATAATACTTTTACATAACCTAACATATTCTATCATTACGAACAAACAGTAAAGAAATTTACAAGTTAATAAATAACCTTTCATCCATGAGTTGCAAGCAAATAGTGCGTAAAAATTGTGTAATGAGATATCGGGTTACTCTAACATACTGCGCCATCCAAGAAGTCTTATCGTTGTTTACAATATAGCAACGACAACACAAAGTGTCTATAAGGTCTAAATTTGTGCATACACCCACGCTAATCTCATCTACTTACTGTAATCTGACCCCTTTTCTCTCCCGCGCCACCCACCTTTCTCAATACACCACTCTTATTTCGCCTATTATTCGTCCGTATGCCTCTCTGCGCTTCATTTATCAGTGTATATTATTCACATGGGCTGCCTTACTCATGAATATGAACAGGTGAAACCATAAAGGTGCTTTTTAGGCGAGATATAGAGCGTTGCTTCTCATCAATCGCACGTTCTTGCCTCCACCCTCTCTCTCTCTCCTCCCGCCTGACTCACTCACACACACTCGCTCGCTCGGGGATGTCGTGCCTATCAGCCCATTTTTTTCAACTTGCAGCCACCGTAACTCCACACCCACATTTTTTTAGGGTGGATATATATATTGGCGGATGTGGCTGCTTATTTCCAAGACATTGAGGTACTTTTTTTTAAATTCTGTGAGATCGAATATTTTGGCAGAAATGCACAAATAACTACCCTAGCTCCTACTGCTATTTAGCGCTTATCAGGTTAACCACCATTTTAATGATGGACAAGTACTGTATTATGAATTATTTTCATAGGGCAAATAATGACCAAAAAAATTTGTTCCATGTCTGAAGTTAACATTGTTTTTTGGAAAACACAATAGGTTAAATGATAGTGTTGTTGTTGTTGTTGTTGTTGTTCCTCAGGCTGCCTGGCCGAACAGCCCCAAGGCCCCGAGCAAGGCCAAGGCCATTTCCGAGCGCCCCAACAGAACCCTCCCTGCCTACCACAATAAAGCCTGGGTGACCGAAGCCACTCCATGGCGGGGAGCTAAGAAGGGCGCAGAAATGCCCGGAAACCAAAGCCCCACCCAGGGCCCTGTGCCCCTCAGCAATTATGAAGAGAAAGTTGAGGGGCAAAGGGAAAAATGTGACGCTTTGGCTTCCAATCTACCAACCTCTAGGTTGGTAGATTGGGAGGTCAATCCACGAAAAGAGACGCCGTCACTTGTGATCTAGAAAATATATAAGTAAAAGGAACAGTCAGAGTAAGCTATGGGTATGGCAGAGATCGCTCAGTTCTCACTCTGATAGACCAGCCCATCACCACAATGATAATGTTCTAGCTAGAGCGTTATACAAGTGTAGCAAATTTTCTTTGGTGGATGTTCTATCTATTGCCTGACGCCGCGATCCCCGAAGGGGTGGCCACGAACGAACCGCCCCCATGCACCTCTGTCCCCAGTCAGTCGACGCCCCTCCCCCCAACCAGCGCCGCCTTCGTTCATATACTTCCTCACTCCATCCTTCCACCTCTCTTTCGGTCTACCTCACCCTCTCTGTCCCTCCACCTCGCTCTCGTACACCCTCTTAGTCATTCTCTCGCTTTCCATACGTTCCATATGGCCGAACCATCTCAAGTTGTTCCTTTTCACACTTTCCAGCACATTTACCTCCACACCACACCTCCTCCTTACTTCCTCATTAGTCTATCTATCAAAGGAGTACAAAGTACAAAGGAAATCAAGCAACAACAGATCTAGTGACCCTTCTAGGTTGCTTGTCCTCCAAAACACTGAGGATCAAGTGTCCAAACAGTGGTTTAGAGTGGGTAAGGGAACATTGGAAAGGGAATTACTGCCCTGGAACTAATGACCGTGGCAGGATTAGGAAGTTAGTAGAGGACAGATGGGTTAGTAACTGAGGGGGGGATAAAATAAAGTTATTCATTTACAAACGCAGTCAGTCGCGGGTTTGATGCGATATATTTGTCTAGGCGGAGTTTAAATGAATCAACGGTGATGCAGTCTATAACGTTACGGGGAAGCCCATTCCACAAGTTGACAACTCGATTGAAGAAGAAATTCTTAGATTCGTGCGAGTTAAAAGATTTACCAATAATTTTGCAACCGTTTCCCCGTGTGTAATTAGATTGGTACTTACTAGAGTTCATATTGTCAATGCCTTTGATGATTTTGAACACTTGAATTAAGTCACCTCTTAATCTGCGCTGGGTTAAAGGAAATAGATTTAATTCTCTAAGACGCTCTTCGTATGGTTTGTTCTTTAGGCTAGGTATCATTTTGGTAACTCTACGTTGAACTCGTTCTAGCTTGTTTATATCTTTTTGGTAATAAGGGCACCAGGATTGAACGCAGTATTCCAGAAGAGGGCGGACTAAGGAATTGTAAAGGGTTAGGATAACTTCTTTGGATTTATGCTCAAATGACCTGCCTATAAAGCCAATTATTTTGTTTGCCTTCTTAACAACTTCTGAACATTGTTGACTCGGTCTTAGGTTACTCGATATTGTTACTCCCAGATCGGTTTCTCTGTTTACATTCTTAAGCCGAGTGCCATTCATCGAATAGTTTGCTTTCTCATTTAGGTATCCGATATGTAGTACTTTACATTTATCCGCATTGAAACTCATTTGCCAAATTTGGGCCCAACATGACAATTTATCTAGATTGTGTTGCATATCGTCAACTTGTTCTTTTGAGAGTACGCTATTTGCAATTTTTGTATCGTCAGCAAATTGTGAGATTGTACAGGTGAGACCCTCATCTATGTCGTTGATGTAAATTAGAAAGAGAATTGGTCCTAGTACCGATCCCTGGGGTACCCCGCTACTTACATTGGTCCATTTAGATGCCTTACCGTTTATGACTACTCTTTGCTTTCTGTTGCTGAGCCAATTTTCTATCCATTTCAACACACCGTCTTGTATTCTATGCGCTTTCAGTTTTAGCAGTAAAAGTTTGTGGGGAACTTTGTCAAAGGCCTTTGAAAATCAAGGTATATAATATCTACAGCTTTACTCTCATTGTAGAGGTTGAGGATATCGTGGAAGAAGTCTAAGAGGTTTGTTAAACAGGAAATTTTTTTACGAAAGCCTTGTTGAGTATCTTTAAGTATGTTATTTTCCTCTAAGTGATTTACGAGTCTGTCTCGTATGACCGTTTCTAGCATTTTACATACAACTGAGGTTAAGCTAATTGGACGATAATTACTGGGTAGGGATTTGCTGCCTTTTTTGAATATCGGTGTTACGTTGGTTAGCTTCCACTGATCAGGCATAGTTCCAGACTGCAAGGATTTATTGAATAGTAATGTCAGTGGTTTGGAGAGCTCATCCTTAGCTTCCTTTAGAAATCTAGGCGAGATTGTATCAGGTCCAAGCGTTTTATTTACCTTGAGTTTATCTAAACAATTCAATACTTCTCTCTCTGTAACGGTGATATTGCTTAGAACATCTGAATTATCAATCTGAATCAGCGATGGTGTAGGGATATCACTGAGGTCTTCTGTTGTAAAAACTGATGCAAAGAAGGTATTGAGGGCATTACTCATTTGTACTTCATCTTTGGTGTATTCTCCATTTTCTTCGACTAACGGTCCAACAGTTGAAGTAACTACTTTTTTCTTTCTGATATAACTATAGAATTCTTTCGGGTTTGTTTGACTTTGATTCGAAATATGTAACTCTAAGGTCTTTTTACTTTGCTTAATTAACTTTGCGTCGTAGCTCTACAAATTTCACCCGTTCTTCGTCATTGTGCGTTGTGTGTGTGTGTAAGTGTGAGAGTCCGAGTGTAGGGGGTGAGCCAGTGAAGCACGGGAACGAGGTGGCTTCAGAGATGGGGTCGTTTCGGGCCATGAGTGAGCACCGTGCCTCATGTGAGGGCAAGATGGCAGGTGCTCGTTGTACTCTACGTGCTTCACATGTCTCACTCCCTAGACTGGAACAAGACCTCACGGGCTTCACTGTTCATTGTAAAGCAGTGAATGTTAAGGCTCTCAGCCTATGCCCGAGAGGAAGTAAGTTGGAATATAGAAAAAAAAACAAAAAAAAAAAAAAAAATTAGTGAGGATTTTAATCTATCATTAGCAAATTTTTTAGCAAGCAGGTATTTTGAAATATCTTTATTCCACCATTTGGGCTTATTATTATGGCCTGGACGCCGTATTTTCGATGGTATGCAGTCTTGCACTGCTTTTAGGTAAGTGGTTTCGAATAACTTCCAAGATGTATTTATGTCGTTATTGTTAATTAAAAAGCTCCAGTCAGTTTCTTTAAACCCTAGCTCTAATTTTATGGAAGTTTGCTTTCTTGAAATTAGGGACTTTTTCGATGCTACTATTTGGTTCGTTACTAGTAAACTTTAAAGTGAAAGTTATCGTACGATGGTCGCTGTTACTGAATTCATCACCAACATTCAAATTCTCTATCAATTCTTCTTTTGTTGCAAGTACAATGTCAAGAACGTTATTACCACGGGTCGGCGTTCGAACAAATTGATAAAGCGAACTCTCTTGCAAGTTCGTATACAAGCCATGTCCGGAGTGTGAAGTAAGAGTATCGCCCCACTTGGTCACAGGTAAATTAAAGTCGCCAAAAATTACGGTATCTTGTGAGTTACTTACATCTGCAATTTGTTCGTAAATTTCTCGGTCAGTTTGCACTGATTGAGCTGGAGGTCTGTATATTAACGCAAGTATTATTTTTGTACCTGTATTATTCTTAAAAGATGTGTCGACGTTCACAATTTGAGGTTTTGACAAGTGGGTAGGGTTAAGACTTTCTTTGATATAAAGTAAAACGCCACCTCCATTTCGATTTATTCGGCTTTTCTCATACATTACATAACCGGGAATTGAATACTCTGCTAAAAAGTCTCTATCTTCTGTATTGAGCCAAGATTCTGTTATGCCAATCACATCATAATTTTCTGTAAACACTAGCTCCTCTAAATCTGAAAATTTATTGCGTATGCTACGAGCGTTTGCATAGCAAACCTTTAAATTTTTTATTTTAGAACTCACAGAACGCTCTTTAATAACATTTTTGGTTCTTGTCGGATCTACATTTATGTTCATGGCTGTCCTCGGTCCTCGCTGTCTTCGGTCCTTATCGCTGGTGGTCCTCGGTTGCCTCTGTTTTTTGCTTGGCTCCCTCCATGTAACTCCGCACGCACTTCTTTGGTGGATGTTGTCTCTGGTAATTTTACTACAAAATTATATCAGTCACAACATCATTCATACAAACAAATTTCTTCAGGGTGATAGAAGTTTGGCAGGGTAGCAAAAAATGTACAAATTTTCATCAAATATATACCGTAATATTTTTTTTGTATACATATACTGTACTGTACTCATGTCAGTTCCCTAGGGCTTTTACATGCTCTTCCTTTGCCATTTCTCTAAACGGACCCCACAAAAAAAAATAAAAAATAAAAAGCGTTTCCATTATATAATGACAATGGCTATTTACTTATTATCGCCGATGTCCGAAGTTATGACCGCAGTCCGAAGCGACCCGGTTTTACGGTAGTAAGGAATTAAATACCTGGTCCTCGATCAAGTGTGTAACACGGACAATCCCAATGGGATCTTCAACCTAGCTAGGCGAGTTAAAAATTACAGTAGGGATATTATAGGTGAACAGTGTGTTAGAAACGATAATGGGACGATTATGTATGCAGAAGATGAAATCAGAGAAGCATGGAAGGCACACTATGAACGATTGCTAAATGTAGAGTTTGAATGGGATAAGGAACAGCTTAGTATCGAAAAACCAATATCTGGACCCCCTCCTTTGATAGCACCAACGGTAGTGAGCGACGCAATTAATAAAATGAAGGACGGTAAAGCTCCAGGGTGCTCTGACATTGTCGCTGAGATGATATAAAGCCTCAGGGGAGACTGGTGTCAGCTTAGTCACTGAGATGATAAACACCATTATTAAAGAGGAGAAAATCCCCGAGGATTGGCACAAAAGTGTAATACCTGTAGTAAATATATACAAAGGAAAAGGGGATGCGCTAGATAGAGGTAATTACAGGGGCCTGAAAATGCTTGACCAAATCATGAAGGTCTGTGAGAGAGTCTTTGAGGGTTTGATCAGGCAAAGCATCTCCATTGATGATATGCAGTTTGGTTTTATGCCAGGATGTGGTACAACCAATGTTATCTTCAGTCAGGCAGATACAGGAAAGGTAGCCTACTTACTAAAAGACGGATCTATACTTTGTTTTTGTAGACCTGGAAAAGGCCTTTGACAGGGTGCCTAGAGATGTTGTGTAGTGGGCTATGAGGAAACTGCCAAACAGTTAACCCCATAAAGAAACGACCCCAAACGATTCCCTAACAGAGCTTGACCACCTCAAATTATTTGACCTGATGAAGCACTTAAGCAAAATGTTCCCAATAAAGTGCTCCTCCTCAAATGGTATTTATATTCATTCTGACAACTCTTCTGAGTTTATTATCTATCCCACAGTGCCACCAAACACAAATTTCAAAACATTTATATTTACTCTTACCAAATCATCATCATCTTCCTCTTCCTCGTCCATACTCTCGGCCTCAGATTCTTCCTCCTGAAGCTCAGTGACGGGTCCTAGACTGTCCACTATCATGGTCTGTGAGGGGCGATAGGTGGGTAGCTCCTTAAACATGCTACCTTCCTGTGCTGTGATGCTGTCCAGGTCAAACTCTTGGCTCAGTTCAGTCACCAATGACACTCCAATTTGTACGTTCTTTACTGCTGGCGGTTGAGTGTAGTACTTGATGAGGCCACTGAGAAAACATGGAATAGCTATCAGTATCGCATGAAAAAAAAATATATATCAGTTATGTACAATGTTCTTACAAATATTAGGAATTCCTATGGGTGGAAATGCTAGCCCTTTAATTGCAGACTTATTCTGGCTGGCTTTAGAATTTAAATTTATGAAAAACTTAGTTGACAGTAGCAAGAAAAATAGCATCCCAGAAAAATTAGCACTTGCTAAATTGTCAAGTTGTTGTTGTTGTTGTTGTTGTTCCCCAAGCTGCCTGGCCGAACAGCCCCAAGGCCCCGAGCAAGGCCAAGGCCATAACCGAGTGCCCCCACAGAACCCTCCCCGCCGACCACAATAAAGGGGTGACCGAAGCCACTCCATGGCGGGGAGCTTGAGGAGGGTGCGGAAACGCCCGGGAAACCAAAGCCCCACCCAGGGCCCTGTGCCCCTCAGCAATTATGAAGAGAAAGTTGAGGGGCAAGGGAAAAATGTGACGCTTTGGCTTCCAATCTTGGTAGATTGGGAGGTCAATCCACGTTAGAGACGCCGTCACTTGAGATCTAGAAAATATATAAGTAAAAGGAACAGTCAGAGTAAGCTATGGGTATGGCAGAGATTGCTCAGTTCTCACTCTGATAGACCAGCCCATCACCACTAAATTGTCAAGTAATAATAGTAGATATATTGATGATATTCTTGTTTGTGATATGTAATTTTTTTAATCAAGTCGCTAAACAAATTTATCCAAATTCTATCCCCCTCACACAAGGTAACGTAGAACAATTTTCTTGATATAAATATACAGATTGTTAATCCTTGGGATCCGGGGGTCTCATATCAATTTTGGCAAAATCAACTTCATAATTCAGTAGCTACTGATTGAGACCACCTAGAGCAGTCAATGTTTTTGCAAATTGTAGAACTTTTTGTTGTCTGTAGAATGTCGTTAGATATGACGTCGCTACAACGCGTAGTTGCCGAGTTCTGATGATTATAGCGGCGATTTTTATGAGCGCATTTTGCCTCATATGAGGCCTCCCGGATTCCGAGGGCTAATGAACAGTGCACACTTAAAATATACTACAAAGTTGACGATATTAATTTTAACGTAATAAACTTTCCTTTCTCTAAAAGTATTATCGATAGTAAAATAACTTACAATTGTTTTTATTCCCAGCTAATAAGATTTTGTAAAATTTGTACCAGAGTAGAAGACTTTTGGGATAGAGCTAGGTTACTATACAGACTCTTAGTAGACAGAGGTTTTGTTGCAAGTAAATTCTTGCATAAATTTAATCTTTTTAAGGTCAATTATTGTGACTGTATTTTAAAATTTGATATCAATAATTTTAATCAAGCATTATTAACCTCGCCGCTGCGTAGGTGGTGTATTGGCCACCCCTCCCTGTGCGGAGGTATTTAGACTGTTTCCTAAACTCAAATCGTCATCGTACCTAAATATCATTAATACTTATCCATATGCGCCTATTTTACGTTGATTATAAAGGTATTAACCTGTTACAACAATAAAACAAGTGGAAACAGCGTTTGCATGGTCAAAATCGGCGATAGAGGCCGGGAGTTACATAACTTATGGCTGAGGCAGCCTGCCAGCCAGCCAGCCGTCACGACGGCTGGAGAGACACTGTTGCGTGGTAGTCTCTCTCTCGCTCTTTCCCACGCTTGGTAACACAGATGACCACGCCCTGCTAGCAACAGGGCGTGCTAATGTTAGCACGAAAATATACCTAAGAATAAGGAAATAACAGGGAGAATAGGTGATAATTGAAGGGGGGGGGGGGGGGGGGAAAGGAGGGGATGTGGAGGAGTGATATTTGGCATGGCCAAGGGGCAATTAAAAAAAAATTATACTGGGCTGATTTAAATGTTTTTTTTTAGGCCTTGGATTATATGAGGAGATCCGCAGCTCACCGGTAAAACTCTTATGATGAGATCAGCACTTGCCGGGTTAACTTCGAAGTTTCTATTATAACCTCTGCTTACTTTTTGTCTGTATTAAAATGTAAAACTTGCAAACTAAACAAATGTATTAATGTTTATCTTTTTCTATTGTTATTATTAATTTTTATAATTATTTTTTTATAATTAATTGTTCTTGTTAAAAGAGTACTCTTTTGTTTAAATCTATTGTGCCTTCTTCATATTTTCAAATATTTGTATTTATTATATTGTAGCTATTCATTGTCGATAGTATCAATTGCTTGCTTTTGCGATTTCCTTAGTTTATTTGTACAATAAATGTAGGCTATAAGTAGGGTAGTAATTGTTAGGGGTCACTTGAAGCTTGTTATGCTTACAGGTACCTACCCGATAGCACTATCGTTAGTGAGTGATGATGTTTTTTGTACTTTTGTTGACATCTTGTCAAATTGCAAATTTAGATTTACCTCTAAAGCGCGAGCAGTATATAGTGGACACCATGTAACTGGGCGACGATATTAGGCCTCTTTCCCGCCTAAAATCGTCATTTTACGATAAATATCGTTATTACTTATTCATATGCACCTATTTTACGTTTAATATAAAGATAGTATCCTGTAACAACAATAAAACAAGTGGGAATATAATTTTTCTGGTCAAAATCGCGAATGGTAAGCGAGCGGTTCATTCATGAAGCGTGAGAGAGCTGGCAACACACCCTCCTCTCTCGAAGGTTGAAGCAGTACTGAGCTACTGAGTCACACCCTCCCTGTCTCTACCTTACGTAACAGACACATGAACACACACTAAGATCGGGTTGGAGATGTTTACACGAAAATAGGTGATAATTGAAGGGGGAGGGGGGGGGGGAAGAGGAGGGGATGTGGAGGAGTGATATGAGGTATGGGGAAAAAAAAACAGTGTTTTAAGTGCTACTGGGGCCTTTTAAAATGTTTTTTTAGGCCTTCCCTCTTAAGAGCTTTCTCGCCGTTGCCCAGTAAAACCTCTCAAGAGTGTTCTCGACCATTCCCGGGTTAATATAAAATTTTATATAAATTGTAGTTTCTTTATTCATACAGAATTTAGTAAAATTTACCAGAACGTCCCGGAGTTCCCAAATTGACTAATTCCTTGAACATGACGAGGTGCATTGTTATATGTGCGATCAGTTTGCTTGGGAACCAAATTGACTTGCTCATGTAGTTGTGTACACCCTATGTGGTGGATTGTGTTCTTTTATTTCAAAATTTTATTTTATTAACCTAAGAAGTGCGCATGGGGGTAATTAGAAACGTCCCCCTGTGCCGACGTATTTGAGCTGTTTCCATCACTAAAATATTCATTTTACCATAAATAGCATTAATACTTATCCATACGCGCCTATTATGGGTTGATTATAAAGGTATTAACCTGAAACAACAATAAAACGAGTGAAAACAGCGTTTGGATGGTCAAAATCGGAGATACAGGCCGCGAGTTATATAATGTATGGGTGAGGCAACCTGCTTTCCCGCCAATTTCCCCCAAGGCCACTGAGACACAGTCGATCGATACTCTCTCTCTCTCTCTTGCACTCGCTTGCTAACAGAGATGACAATGCCCTGCTTGCAACTTGCTAATGTTAGCACGAAAATATACCTCAGAATAAGGGAATAACATGGAAAATAGGTGATAACTGAAGGAGGGGAGGAAAGTGGGGAAGGAGGGGAGGTAGAGGAGTGATATTTTGCATGGCCCAGGGGCCAAAAAAAAAATAAAAAATAAAAAAAAAATAAAAAAAATACAAAAAAAAAAATTCAATGTTTAAAGTTGATTTTTTTTGCTCTGACTCTTAAGTCTTCCCGCAGTCCGCCGGGGGAACTCTTAAGAGTCTTCCGGCAGTTCCCGGGTTAAGTGTTGTTTCCACATAGCGATTTTGATTAGTTCTTTTGCATTTATCTTGTGTCATCCCTGTTTTGGTTTGTTTATTTTGCAAGTTTTACATTATAATTATCCAAGATTCTTTGCTGTTATTCGTCGGCAATATATGGGTGGCAGCAATACCCTGATGGAGTGTCGAAACTGCAACACTTCTGGCGAATTATTCAACAACAGTCAGTCAGTAGCCAGTCCTTACTTCCACAAGGAGTAGGGAGGATCAGCAAGAGACACAAGAAAAGAAAAGAAAAGAAAAGGGGACAGAACATATATCATAATGTAAAACTTGCAAAATAAACGGTAGATAGATAAACAAACAAAACAGGAGTAAGCACAAAGGCTCGACTAACAAGAAACCCATCTCGGTCATCAATACCTCGTGCTACTAGTTAATTAAATAATAATTCAACACTGTCAAAAACTACTGGAGCTAAACTAAGTCAAAGGGATAACTTCTATCTATCTATTTACTCAGGCCCAATCCCCACTTTTCCTTTTTTTGGGGGGGAGGGGGGTGGGGGGGGGGGGCACTCAAGACAGAGCAAGAACAGGGACAACACAAAACACAACAAACTTACGAATTCCAATCATGCAAGACCTTGCGAGCAGCATTGTCTCTATCTGGGACACCTCTCTTCTTCAGCTTCCCAAGCCTCTTTGCCAGAAGGGCCAGGAATTGGCTTGTGCCTTCAAAATTTGGGAGACGGTAGTAGATCATTAACTGAAAAAATATATATTGGTGTTAGATATTGCAATATATTGTAAGAATGATAACTATAATGTAAAACTTATAAAATATCATATTACTGGTACCTACTGGTAGACTAATTACTGTATATACTTTATATTGGTACACTGCATTGCATATTGTAGTACAGTCAGGTTTCAATATACGCAGTTAATTCATACCGTGTAAGTGCCGTTTATATCAAAACCATGTTTAACCCTTCCTGCCCGGTTGTCATTTTAAAATGACACCGCGGCAGATGGGCAGGAGCCCGGGTGTCATTTTAAAATCCGTAAGCTTGAAAGCCTATTAAGCGTGTTTTGAAAGCCGTGCGTCCGACGCATGTAAACAAAGCCTGTCTTTGCGACACCGCACCTCCGAAAACAAGAAGGAGACGTCGGATCAATGTTGTTGTTGTATGCTATGACGAAATTAGTGTCTGCAAATGTCCGATATTGCTAACATCGCATCGAATCTCTCTCCACGGAAATCGTCATCACAACTGAACCAGTTGACCTAGAGAGCTCTACTCAATGTCAGTTTACAGATATGAATCAGGACTACGTTTTGAGATGTGTGCGAATTCTCTAGCAGTTAAATAACAAAGATACGGCTAGCCTATTACAAAGTTTTTCGGCCAGATCCCCCGGATCTCAATAATGTCCTTAGGATGGCGAGCCCGGGCATGAATGGTTAAGAAATAACAGGCCTTATGGGAATTAATTAATTTGTTCCAGCCACTTTCCCAAAGTCCCCCTTTTGACCCTTTTTGCCTACCTTCAGCCGACTTATATTATTATACACTGTATATATTATTAAAAAATTGAACAACACCTCAGTAGATCATCAGTTTTGAGGTCAATATTAGAAACAGTAATTACAATAACTTGAACATATTACAAGGAATTGTCATCATCATCTCTATGGCCTTGCTTCCTCCTAGGAAGCCTATGCTAAAAAATAACAAATGCAATGGAACCGTACCTGGCTCTTACTAGCACGAGCAAGAATGGCCTCAACCGGTTTACATGGGTCGTCCAATTGTTCTATCTTGATGGCATTTCTGAGTACAGCTGAAGCATCTGACATGTCACCACCGGGCAGCAGAATACCGGGGCAATCCAGTAGCTTGATCTTGGAATCCAACTGTACTTGTTGCATAGATCTAAAACAGGGAATTAAGAGGAATTTACCTTCCAATACGATGGTACTGTATCATAATTATCATTTAAATTTCATTACAGTTACAATTAGAAAATGAACATGCCTACATGCATATAATGCTGTCGGGTTGGCTGAATATGTTGAAGAACTTCAGAAAGTTGTCACTAACTTTAACAGGCTGCGCAAACAAAGTCAGTGGTCAATGCATGGAAATGTAGGTAAGTAATACAAGACAGTAGGCTACATACATACATACCAGTACATACAAGTTTAAAGACTGTTTTGTCCACAGAGAATGTGGTTACAGTCTCATGTCCTAAACTGCGGCTTTCCACGCGGTCCTATCAAGGGCTGCCTCTGTTGTCAAGTTCTATATTTTGAGATCGGACCAGAGTACCTGATCCCATATCATTCTAGGTTTACCCCTAGGCGCAGCTCCACCCACGTTCACAGTCCGGCATTTCTTCACCCAGTTCTGATAATCCATTCTCTACACGTGTTCCAAACCAACCAAGCCGGCTTGTGCGCAGTAATTAATTAAACTACCAAACCCCTCATTAATCAATATGCTTAAGATGATACAATAGAATTTAAGACATAATATACAAAAACAAACCAGACCAACCCAACCTGACAAGACTTATATATGCTTGTAGTAACTTTAATACATAATACTGTACAGTATATCAACTATTCTGACATACTTAGTAAACCCAGGCACGGAGCCAACCCCACAGGACTTGGTGCGCTTGAGACTGTTGATGAGACTGCTCTTGCCAACATTAGGCAGGCCCACCACCCCCACTGTGATGGCTGTCTTGATGTCCTTGTTACGGCAGTAGTTCTTCAGCAGCTGCATCAAGACGTCCGCACCTAGGCACCGCGACGTCTGCATTAGCTCACTCGATAATTTAGAGATTCTGAAGGGTCAATTAAAGAGAGTAAGTTAAGCAGTAGCTATTAGATAGATGAAGTGCATGGGATATAGGTTCTTAAGTAGCTATAAGATGGATAAATTGTAGGGGAAATAGGTTGTACTGCAATGGGAAATGTTTTTAGTGTAGGAAAGAACTACAGTAAACTTCCGTTAATCCGAAGGGCAGCGGACCGGCCCTCGTTCGGATTAGTGGATTTTTCGGATTATCGGACTTTACCCCTATGAACCTGTGTATGACGAAAACATTGAGGCATTAGGCCACCCAAATGACACAATGGTGCACACACACATATCATATGTTCATGAAATCACTTCAAAAGTTTACCATTGTCATTATAGCCTATTACCTACTTCAAAACATTCAGATTAATGGTCAAAGGAATCTGCTGCTATAAACGTCTTCTTCTTCTTCCGTCTACTAGCAAGTTTGTCTTGCTCTTGAAGATCAGATCAGATGTGGTTCGGGAAGTAATACCTTAACAACGGCACTTCCCTGAGAGGTTCTTGTAATTTTCATTTTGTGATTTTACATTTTGTAACGTGCTCTGTTATATTATATTGTATTGAAAGCACCCTTGTCTTGTTGTCTTGAAAGCACCCTTGGGACGCTCCGATCACTGAACTATAAATAGTAGCGTATCGGAACGTCCAAAGGTGCGTTTTCAAGCTCAAGACTAATACGTCCAAAGGTGCGTTTTCAAGCTCAAGACTGAATGCGCTTGCAGAAAATGCGGTGCAAGCCAGTAGCGCATCGGAGCGTCCCAAGGATGCGTTCAAGAGCAAAACAAACTCTCTAGCAGACGATGTGGAAGAAGAAGAAGAAGGTGTTTGCGTTTATATCAGTAGCTTCCTTTGACCATTAATCTGAATGTTTTGAAGTAGGTAATAGGCTATAATGACAATGGTAAACTTTTAAAGTGAATTCATGAACATATGATATGTGTGTGCTCCATTATGTGTCATTTGAGTGGCCTAATGCCTCAAAAAGGGGACTTTGGGACTTCTTGAAATTCGGACCATCGGGTGAATTCGGATTTGGCCTCAAATTGAAAAATTCGGACTATTGGGAGATTCGAATCATCGGTCGTCGGATTAACAGACTTTTACTGTAATAAGATTTAAGGAGGAAGGTGTCTGCCTTATGTGGGCTAGAAGGCCTTTTGCAGATTTCCATTTATATTCTTATGTCAAGAACTTGCATCTCTCATAAATTATACATCTTACAGTATCTTACAGTTGATCCTCTGGAAAAAGGCAAACTAGGCCTGTGTATCCAGCTCAGTGCCAGTACTGTACTTGCACTGCTTCGGTCGTTCACGGTGTTGGCGGCGGCGGTACCAGACGCAACATTTTTACTATTCTGTATTTTTGCTTTGTAATCAAACTTCAAATCTTGTCTTCCCCATGCTTTATCAAGATTACTTTCAAACTTCCTTACTGATTCGGAATCGCCTACATACTGGGACAGTAAGTTCCACTCATTTACCACTCTATCACAAAATGAGTTCTTTGCCTTTTCAAGCCTATTTCTTTCCTTGTAAATTTTCTTAGTGTGTCCTCTCGTTCTTGTTCCCTCCCGCATCAAGAAGATACCTTCAAACACATCCTCATCATACTTTCCTGACACTATCTTAAAAGTCTCTATCATATCCCCTCTCTTTCTCCTATATGCCAGTGTCGGAAGTCCCAGTGTCCTCAACCTCTGCTCATAGTCCGCGTTCTTCAACGTTGGTACCAGCTTGCTAGCTCTCCTCTGCACTTTCTCCACTGCTTCTATATCCTTTACCATATATGGAGCCCACACCTGGTTCGCATATTCCAGGTACGGCCTAACCAGCGCTATATAGAGATTCCTGAAGATTTCTTCATCCATTGACACGAATGTCCTCCTTATCAGCCCTACAATTCTATTGGCTTTATTTATCTTTTCTGCTAAATGTTCTGAGAAATTTAACTTATTTTCTATCACTACTCCTATATCCTTTTCTGCATTCACTTCCTCCATCGCTTCATACATACTGTATCCCACCTTATCTGTCTTGCTTGGCCCAATCCGCATGTACAGTAGGGTATCACATAGAACGAGAAATTGGTCGATAAACGAGGCCGTTCTATGCGATTTCGTTCTATGTGAACACGGCATTTTGGTGGCCCAATATGGTCAATGTTCACTGTAAGCGTAAATTTCCGTCAGGAGCGTACGATATTTTGTACGTTTTGTACGATATTTCGGCGCTCTATATGAGAACTCCTCGGATTTGCCCTACTTTGATGGCGAAATAGTTCTATATGATCACATTCGTTCCTAACGAAAATTTTGGAACAATATTTTAGGTCGGGCGTTCTATAAACGACTCGTTCTATGCGAACACGTTCTATGTGAGCCCCTACTGTACTTGCATTTTTTTGGATGAAAAGGTATTAACCAATGTTCAGACCATCCCTTCATTCCCTCCACATCTCCTTGAAGCAAATCCACATCTTCCTTACTCCTCACTCTTCTATACAGCTTGGTGTCATCCGCATAAATGTATATCATACTTCCATTAGTTATAACTTCAGGCAAGTCGTTGATAAACATAACGAACAATGGTGGTCCCAACACAGATCCCTGAGGTACCCAACTTGTAACTTCCCTCCACCCCGAGCCTATTCCATTCACCAGTTCCCTCTGTCTCCGATCTTTCAGGAAGGCATCTATCCATTTCACACATTTCTCTCCTATACTATAGCTTCCAATTTTCTCTATTAGCCTTTTATGTGGGACCTTATCGAAGGCCTTCATAAAATCGCAATATACCACGTCTATAACATCCCCATCCTCCAGAATTTGCATCCAAACATCTACCACCTTAATTAGCTGTAATACCGTCGACCTCCCTGGCAAGAATCCGAACTGTCTCTCACTGAAAAGTTGGTTTGATTTCATGTTCCATTATTCCTTCTCTAATTACAGTTTCCATTAGTTTACACACAATAGTATTTAACTATTTATGTAATAAACAGGAATGAATGGAGAATGCTTGTGAATAGATGAGTGAACACGTGGTCATTTGGAGGAAGGGGTCGGGCGATAGTTGGACTAGATAATAGTCCATCAGGCGCCTGGCCCGGGGAGACGATTTATATGAAGGGTGCGCCTGGAAGTGTGGTGGGCGGGCTTGTGGCTTCGGCTCCGCTGCATGTCTGCCTGCCGAGATCGGAACCTCTCCGGGTGGTCGGGGGCCGGGGGAGTGCTGGAGGGACCTTGGTGACCCTGGTCTTTGGGTCTTCTTCTGGATGGCCTAGATGTGTGTGAATTTGTATTTTGTTTTTGTGTATTCATTGTTTTCTATTGTGTTGTCCCAATTTGGGCTCTGCCTTGAGTCGGCCACCCCCAAGGGAAAAAACAGAGAAAACGTGGGGAATGGGCCTAAGTGTATATATGTATATATATATGTATATATATATATATATATATATATATATATATATATATATATATATATATATATATATATATATATATATATACTGTACATACATACAGTACATGCAGTACATTTCCAATAAAGTGGTTGGTAAGTAATCTCCTCATAATACTGTATGTATTTTTATGTGTTGATTGAGACCGACTCGTGCTGATGAAGAACTCCTCGGATTTGCCCTGTTCTTGAAGCCCAACTCGTGTTAATAAATCATTTTGGGATGAATATTTTTGCTTGCTCGTGTTAATCGAGACTCGGGTTATTTGAACACGTATGAGGGTGCAAAGGCGGCAGTATGTGTGGAGAATGCGCAGAGCAGAGAATGTTGGGTTAAAGCAAGGGTGTGTGATGTCCCGATGGCTGTTCAATATATATATGGATGGAGTCATTAAAGAAATACAAGGAAGAGCAGTGGATGTTGGTGTACCTCTGATAAGGGAAGGAAACGAGTGGAAGTTGCCTGTACTGCTGTTTGCTGATGATACAGTTCTGATGAGCGATAGTGAATAGGAGTTGCAGGGGCTGGTAAATATGTTTGGAACAGTGTGTAAACACGGAATCTAAAGGTGAATGCGGGGAAGAGCAATGTTATCGTCTTTGAAAGGGGTGCAGCCACAGAGTGTGAGGTGAGGTTGAACAGTTAGGTTATGGAGAATGTCAGCTCATTTAAGTATTTGGGCAGTGTGTCCCTTCTCTGAAATCTCCATCTTAGGAGATTTCAACGTTCACCACCGCCAATGGCTCTCCTCTCACTCTACTGACAAAGCTGGTGAACAAGCCTACGTCTTTTCTATCATAAATGACCTAGAGCAACTGGTCCAGCAACCCACCCGTATCCCGGATCGCTTCGGAGATCGGCCCAACATTCTTGACTTATTTCTGACTTCTAACCCTCCTTCTTATACTGTCAATCTTTTCTCTACTTTGGGCTCCTCCTACCATAAACTTATCTCCGTCACCTGTCCTATCTCTTCAGTACGGCCATCCGATCCTCCCAGCCGGCGGCGCTTGTGGCACTTTGGCGCTGCCGACTGGGAGGCTCTCCGGCAGTACTTCTTTGATTTCCCATGGAATGACTTCTGATTCCGTGGCCGAGGACCCTCGGAGAGTGCTGAACGCATTACCGAGGTATTCCTCTCAGGCATAGAAGCGTACACTCCATTTTCTTTCTCTCAGTCTAATGCAAAAAAATCTTGGTTTACTCACGCTTGTTCTACTGCTGTCCACAACAAGGAGGAAGCATTCAAACGGTACAGACGCCTTAAAACTCAAGAATCTCATTCTTCCTATGTTTCTGCCCGGAATCAAGCCAAATCTGTTCTTCGACTTGCCAAGCACTCTTTCATCAATAATAAATGCACTGAACTATCCAACTCTAGCTCTTCCCAAGCTTTCTGGCATCTAGCCAAAAACCTCTCGAACAACTTTTCTTCCTCGTCTTTCCCTCCCCTTTTCCACTCTGATGGCACAACCATCACTTCTTCCTCTGACAAAGCTGAACTCTTTGCTCAAACTTTTGCCAGAAACTCTACCTTGGATGATTCCGGTGCTATTCCTCCCTCTCCAGCCCCCTCTCTTCTACTTATGCCTAATATCCTAATCTCTTCTAAGATGTACTTTCTACCCTCTCTGGGCTTAATACTAAGAAGGTGTACAGTCCGGATGGTGTTCCTCCTGTTGTACTTAAAAACTGTGCTTCCGTACTGACCCCCTGCCTAGGCAAACTCTTCCGTCTCTGTCTCTCCTCTAACGTCTTTCCTTCTTGCTGGAAGTTTGCTCTCATTCAACCTGTCCCAAGGAAGGGTGACCGCTCTCAACCCTCCAACTATCGTCCAATTGCTCTCATCTCTTGTATCTCTAAAGTTTTTGAAACTATTCTTGCTTCCAAATTTCTTAAGCATTTCTCTTCTCATAATCTGCTCTCAGATCGCCAGTATGGCTTCCTTCAGGGTCGCTCTACTGGTGATCTTATTTCATATCTTTCTACATCCAACTTTCGGGACTTCGGTGAGACTTTTTCTGTTGCACTAGACATATTGAAAGCCTTCGATAGAGTCTGGCACAAATCTTTAATTTCCAAACTGCCCTCCTTCGGTTT
The DNA here is from genome assembly GCA_032716605.1 of Paralithodes platypus. Lineage (NCBI taxonomy): Eukaryota > Metazoa > Arthropoda > Malacostraca > Decapoda > Lithodidae > Paralithodes > Paralithodes platypus. Next base: position 39,632,382 of record CM064510.1, on the reverse strand, counting down.
CTGTCCCTCCATCTGTGCCTTTGTCTCTAATTTCCTTTCCGGCCGTTCCATAGCTGCGGTTGTGGACGGCCATCGCTCAATTCCTCATCCTATCAACTCCGGTGTTCCTCAGGGTTCTGTCCTATCTCCTATTCTCTTTCTAATTTTCATAAATGATCTTCTCAACTGTACATCTAGTCCCATCCATTCATATGCAGACGACTCTACTTTACACCACTCAATTAGTTTTCCAGAACGCCCCAGCCAGCCGTCCTTCAAAAGTAAACGTAATGAAGCCATAAAATGCTTATCTTCTGATCTAGCTACTATTTCCAATTGGGGTAGAGAAAAGCTTGTTACATTTAATGCTTCCAAAACTCAATTTATCCATCTTACTACACATCAGGAACCTCCAGAGGACTATCCCTTATTCTTCAACAATACAAAAATCAACCCTTCATCTTCCCTCAATATTCTCGGTGTCTCTTTTTCTTCTGCTCTCACTTGGAAAGACCATATTACCAGTCTCGCTAAGGCACCCTCCCAGAAGGTGGGTGTGCTCAACCGCCTCAAGGGGTTCTTTTTTTTTTCGATGTGATTGAGGGAGGCAAAAGGCAGAACTGCCTATAGCGAGTGCCTCCCCCATAGTTGAAAGAGTGACAAGGCCAAAATCAAGGGACGTTCGAGCCAAAATGCCTGGACACACAGAGTTTGAAGCAATTTAACCCATTGGCTGCGGGTGACGTTCCTGAATGTCCTGGCAATTTACAGCAATTTCCAGGCTTTAAAAGCCTGTGAAAGCCGTAGAAATCGAGTGTCAGTGGGCGGGAGCGTGAGGGACCCACCTCCGACCCTCAGAGCAGCGAGTGGCTGACTGAGAGAGAGTATGTCTCGCGCGGGTGTCTCACTGCCTCTCACAACAGTGTTGATGAGCGAGCGAGTGCTAATAAATAGCGGGTTTCCCGCATGTCTATGGCACGGCTGCAGGTGAACCCCGCCACTTACGAAGCCCGTTCTGGTCTCAATTTGAAGATATTTTCGCCTAGTTTTCAGCAGAATACAGTTCATTTAATGCAGATGCTTGATTAATCATTCAGAAGTGCCTGAATATGCCCTAAATAGCCCAAATATAGCCGCAGCGTAAGTGTTAAGTCATAGGAAGAGGGAAAGACTGATTCTGGGAGAGAGTTCCAGAGCTCAGCTGTTGAGTAGAAGAAAGTTTGAGAGTAACGTTTCACTCTCGGGTTGGAGAGTTGCACAGAGTAGGGGTGGGATTGAGTTGCAAGACGGGTTCCACGTGCCCTACGTAAAGGAGGTGGTATACACTGGGAAAGCTCTGAGGAACACTGATTATTATAGTAGCGATAGAATAGCGAGAGAGATGCAACATTGTGGCGGAGAGAGAGAGATTGCAGAGTTGGTGAGTGGACGGGAGTTAATGATACGAAAGGCCTTCCTTTCAACTTTGTCTAGGAGAGCGGTGTGAGAGGAACCTCCCCACACATGTGAAAAATACTCAATACGAGGATGCACTATGCCCCTGTACAGAGCAAGAAGCTGTGCAGGGGAAAAGAACCCCCTAAGGCGGTTGAGCACACCCAGCTTCTGGGAGGCTGCCATAGCAAGACTGGTAATATGGTCCTTCCAACTGAGAGCAGAAGAAAAAGAGACACCAAGAATATTGAGAGAAGATGAAGGATTGATTTTTGTATTGTTGAAGAATAAAGGATAGTCCACTGGCAGTTCCTTACGGGTAGATAGATGGAGAAATTGGGTTTTGGAAGCATTAAAGTTAACAAGGTTTTCTCTGCCACAATTGGAGATAGTATTTAGATCAGAATTTAAGAGTTCTATGGCTACATTACATTTGTCGTTGACGGAATGCTGGCTGGGGCGTTCTGAAAAACTAATGGAGTAGTGTAAGGTTGAGTCGTCTGCGTATGAATGGATGGGAATTGAGGTACAGTTGAGGAGATCATTTATAAAAATTAGAAAGAGAATAGGAAATAGGACAGAGCCCTGAGGAACACCGGAGTTTATAGGGTGAGGAAGTGAACGATGGCCGTCCACAACCGTGGCTATGGAACGGCCGGAAAGGAAATTAGAGACAAAGGCACAGATGGAGGGATAGAAACCGAAGGAGGGTAGTTTAGAAATTAAAGATTTGTGCCAGACTCTATCGAAGGCTTTCGATATGTCTAGTGCAATAGAAAAAGTCTCACCGAAGTCCCGAAAGGAGGATGACCAAGAGTTAGTAAGATATGAAAGAAGATCACCAGTAGAGCGACCCTTAAGGAAGCCATACTGGCGATCTGGGAGTAGATTATGAGAAGAGAAATGCTTAAGAAATTTGGAAGCAAGAATAGTTTCAAAAACTTTAGAAAGACAAGAGATGAGAGCAATTGGACGATAGTTGGAGGGTTGAGAGCGGTCACCCTTCTTTGGGACAGGTTGAATGTGAGCAAAATTCCAGCATGAAGGGAAGACGTTAGAGGATAGACAGAGACGAAAGAGTTTGCCTAGGCAGGGAGTCAGCACGGAAGCACAGTTTTTGAGAACAACAGGAGGAACACCGTCCGGACCGTACGCCTTATTAGTATTAAGCCCAGAGAGGGTAGAAAGTACATCTTTAGAAGAGATTAGGATATTGGGCATAAGTAAGAGAGAGGAGTACAAAGGAGTACAAAGGAAATCAAGCAACAACAAGTCTAGTGACCCTTCTAGGATGCTTGTCCTCCAAAACACTGAGGATCAAGTGTCCAAACAGTGGTTTAGAGTGGGTAAGGGAACATTGGAAAGGGAATTACTGCCCTGGAACTAATGTCCGTGGCAGGATTAGGAAGTTAGTAGAGGACAGATGGGTTACTAACTGAGGGGGGGATAAAATAAAGTTATTCATTTACAAACGCAGTCAGTCGCGGGTTTAATGAGAGATATTTGTCTAGGCGGAGTTTAAATGAATCAACGGTGATGCAGTCTATAACGTTTCGGGGAAGCCCATTCCACAAGTTGACAGCTGATTGAAGAAGAAATTCTTAGATTCGTGCGAGTTAAAAGATTTACCAATAATTTTGCAACCGTTTCCCCGCGTGTAATTAGATTGGTCGATAGTGAAGTACTTACTACAGTTCATATTGTCGATGCCTTTGATGATTTTGAACACTTGAATTAAGTCACCTCTTAATCTGCGCTGGGTTAAAGGAAATAGATTTAATTCTCTAAGACACTCTTCGTATGGTTTGTTCTTTAGGCTAGGTATCATTTTGGTAACTCTACGTTGAACTCGTTCTAGCTTGTTTATATCTTTTTGGTAATAAGGGCACCAGGATTGAACGCAGTATTCCAGAAGAGGGCGGACTAAGGAATTGTAAAGGGTTAGGATAACTTCTTTGGATTTATGCTCAAATGACCTGCCTATAAAGCCAATTATTTTGTTTGCCTTCTTAACAACTTCTGAACATTGTTGACTCGGTTTTAGGTTACTCGATATTGTTACTCCCAGATCGGTTTCTCTGTTTACATTCTTAAGCTGAGTGCCATTCATCGAATAGTTTGCTTTCTCATTTAGGTATCCGACATGTAGTACTTTACATTTATCCGCATTGAAACTCATTTGCCAAATTTGGGCCCAACATGACAATTTATCTAGATTGTGTTGCATATCGTCAACTTGTTCTTTTGAGAGTACGCTATTTGCAATTTTTGTATCGTCAGCAAATTTTGAGATTGTACAGGTGAGACCCTCATCTATGTCGTTGATGTAAATTAGAAAGAGAATTGGTCCTAGTACCGATCCCTGGGGTACCCCGCTACTTACATTGGCCCATTTAGATGCCTTACCGTTTATGACTACCCTTTGCTTTCTGTTGCTGAGCCAATTTTCTATCCATTTCAACACACCGTCTTGTATTCCATGCGCTTTTAGTTTTAGCAGTAAACGTTTGTGGGGAACTTTGTCAAAGGCCTTTTGAAAATCAAGGTATATAATATCTACAGCTTTACTCTCATCGTAGAGGTTGAGGATATCGTGGAAGAAGTCTAAGAGGTTTGTTAAACAGGAACGTTTTTTACGAAAGCCGTGTTCTATCTATCTATCTATTGCCTGACGCCGCGATCCCCGAAGGGGTGGCCACGAACGAACCGCCCCCATGCACCTCTGTCCCCAGTCAGTCGACGCCCCTCCCCCCAACCAGCACCGCCTTCGTTCATGTAGTTCCTCACTCCATCCTTCCACCTCATATTCGGTCTACCTCTCCCCCTCTGTCCCTCCACCTCGCTCTCGTACACCCTCTTAGTCATTCTCTCACTTTCCATACGTTCCATATGGCCGAACCATCTCAAGTTGTTCCTTTTCACACTTTCCAGCACATCTACCTCCACACCACACCTCCTTCTTACTTCCTCATTAGTCTGTCTATCCCTCCATGTAACTCCGCACGCACTCCTTAAGTAATTCATTTCCACTGCTCTCACTCTTGGTCTGAGTCTCTCAACCAACGTCCATGCTTCGCTTCCGTAAGTCAGTGTCGGGATTACCACACTGTCATGCAAGGACTTCTTCACTTCCATACTGACCACCCTATTTCTTGTTACTGCTTTTAGCGTTCCTACAACCCTCTTCCCCTGTTGTACCCTCTCCCGCACCTCTTCATCCATAGTCCCATCTTTACTCAACACACTGCCCAGATACTTAAAAGAGTTGACGATCTCCATAGCCTGACCGTTCAGCTTCACCTCACACTCTGTGACTTCACCCCTTTCGAAGACCATAACCTTGCTCTTCCCCGTATTTACCTTCAAATTCCGTTTTTCGCACACTGTTCCAAATTCATTTACCAGACCCTGCAACTCCCATTCATTATCACTCATCAGAACTGTATCATCCGCAAACAGCAGTATAGGTAGCTTCCACTCAATTCCCTCCCTTTTCAGCGATACACCAACATCCACTGCTCTTGATAGTATTTCTTTCATAACTCCATCCATATATACAGTAAACAACCACGGGGACATCACACACCCCTGTTTCAAACCAACATTCAGGTCAAAGAACTCCGTGTAGAGTATCTTTAAGTATGTTATTTTCCTCTAAGTGATTTACGAGTCTGTCTCATATGACCGTTTCTAGCATTTTACAAACAACTGAGGTTAAGCTAATTGGACAATAGTTACTGGGTAGGGATTTGCTGCCTTTTTTGAATATCGGTGTTACGTTGGCTAGCTTCCACTGATCAGGCATAGTTCCAGACTGCAAGGATTTATTGAATAGTAATGTCAGTGGTTTGGAGAGCTCATCCTTAGCTTCCTTTAGAACTCTAGGCGAGATTGTATCAGGTCCTGGCGTTTTATTTACCTTGAGTTTATCTAAACAATTCAATACTTCTCTCTCTGTAACGGTGATATTGCTTAGAACATCTGAATTATCAATCTGAATCGGCGATGGTGTAGGGATATCACTGAGGTCTTCTGTTGTAAAAACTGATGCAAAGAAGGTATTGAGGGCATTACTCATTTGTACTTCGTCTTTGGTGTATTCTCCATTTTCATCGACTAACGGTCCAACAGTTGAAGTAACTACTTTTTTCTTTCTGATATAACTATAGAATTCTTTCGGGTTTGTTTTACTTTGATTCGCAATATGTAACTCTAAGGTCTTTTTACTCTGCTTAATTAACTTTTTGGCTTTGCGTCGTAGCTCTACAAATTTCACCCGTTCTTCGTCATTTTGTGAGGATTTTAATCTATCATTAGCAAATCATTATCATTATATCATTATCATTATCATTATCATTAGAAGTGGGTGAGGAGAGCGGGAGGGAGGCGAGAGGAGGGTGGAATGGTGAGGAGGGTGGAGAGGTTGCAGGAGGAGGAAATCAGGGAGGAGTACAGGAGAGCAGTGGAAAGACGACTAGGTGGGTTCGACCTGGAAGTTATGGAGGAAGTGGAGGAGATGAGCAAGGTGTTTAAGGATGAGATCTGTGCAGCATGTGAGGAGGTGTGTGGAGTGAGGAGAAGAGGGAGGGGAGTGAAAGGTACAGCATGGTGGACAGAAGAGGTACGAATAGCTGTGGAAGAAAGAATTCTATAGTTATATCAGAAAGAAAAAAGTAGTTACTTCAACTGTTGGACCGTTAGTCGATGAAAATGGAGAATACACCAAAGACGAAGTACAAATGAGTAATGCCCTCAATACCTTCTTTGCATCAGTTTTTACAACAGAAGACCTCAGTGATATCCCTACACCATCGCCGATTCAGATTGATAATTCAGATGTTCTAAGCAATATCACCGTTACAGAGAGAGAAGTATTGAATTGTTTAGATAAACTCAAGGTAAATAAAACGCCAGGACCTGATACAATCTCGCCTAGAGTTCTAAAGGAAGCTAAGGATGAGCTCTCCAAACCACTGACATTACTATTCAATAAATCCTTGCAGTCTGGAACTATGCCTGATCAGTGGAAGCTAGCCAACGTAACACCGATATTCAAAAAAGGCAGCAAATCCCTACCCAGTAACTATTGTCCAATTAGCTTAACCTCAGTTGTTTGTAAAATGCTAGAAACGGTCATATGAGACAGACTCGTAAATCACTTAGAGGAAAATAACATACTTAAAGATACTCTACACGGAGTTCTTTGACCTGAATGTTGGTTTGAAACAGGGGTGTGTGATGTCCCCGTGGTTGTTTACTGTATATATGGATGGAGTTATGAAAGAAATACTATCAAGAGCAGTGGATGTTGGTGTATCGCTGAAAAGGGAGGGAATTGAGTGGAAGCTACCTATACTGCTGTTTGCGGATGATACAGTTCTGATGAGTGATAATGAATGGGAGTTGCAGGGTCTGGTAAATGAGTTTGGAACAGTGTGCGAAAAACGGAATTTGAAGGTAAATACGGGGAAGAGCAAGGTTATGGTCTTCGAAAGGGGTGAAGTCACAGAGTGTGAGGTGAAGCTGAACGGTCAGGCTATGGAGATCGTCAACTCTTTTAAGTATCTGGGCAGTGTGTTGAGTAAAGATGGGACTATGGATGAAGAGGTGCGGGAGAGGGTACAACAGGGGAAGAGGGTTGTAGGAACGCTAAAAGCAGTAACAAGAAATAGGGTGGTCAGTATGGAAGTGAAGAAGTCCTTGCATGACAGTGTGGTAATCCCGACACTGACTTACGGAAGCGAAGCATGGACGTTGGTTGAGAGACTCAGACCAAGAGTGAGAGCAGTGGAAATGAATTACTTAAGGAGTGCGTGCGGAGTTACATGGAGGGATAGACAGACTAATGAGGAAGTAAGAAGGAGGTGTGGTGTGGAGGTAGATGTGCTGGAAAGTGTGAAAAGGAACAACTTGAGATGGTTCGGCCATATGGAACGTATGGAAAGCGAGAGAATGACTAAGAGGGTGTATGAGAGCGAGGTGGAGGGACAGAGGGGGAGAGGTAGACCGAATATGAGGTGGAAGGATGGAGTGAGGAAGTACATGAACGAAGGTGGTGCTGGTTGGGGGGAGGGGCGTCGACTGACTGGGGACAGAGGTGCATGGGGGCGGTTCGTTCGTGGCCACCCCTTCGGGGATAACGGCGTCAGGCAATAGATAGATAGATAGATTAGCAAATTTTTTAGCAAGCAGGCAGTTTGAAATATCTTTATTCCACCATTTGGGCTTATTATTATGGCCTGGACGCCGTATTTTCGATGGTATGCAGTCTTGCACTGCTTTTAGGTAAGTGGTTTCGAATAACTTCCAAGATGTATTTATGTCGTTATTGTTAATTAAAAAGCTCCAGTCAGTTTCTTTAAACATAGCTCTAAGTTTATGGAAGTTTGCTTTCTTGAAATTAGGGACTTTTTCGATGCTACTCTTTGGTTCGTTACTAGTAAACTTTAAAGTGAAAGTTATCGTACGATGGTCGCTGTTACTGAATTCATCACCAACATTCAAATTCTCTATCAATTCTTCTTTTGTTGCAAGTACAATGTCAAGAACGTTATTACCACGGGTCGGCGTTCGAACAAATTGATAAAGCGAACTCTCTTGCAAGTTCGTATACAAGTCATGTCCGGAGTGTGAAGTAAGAGTATCGCCCAACTTGGTCACAGGTAAATTAAAGTCGCCAAAAATTACGGTATCTTGTGAGGTACTTACATCTGCAATTTGTTCGTAAATTTCTCGGTCAGTTTGCACTGATTGAGCTGGAGGTCTGTATATTAATGCAAGTATTATTTTTGTACCTTTATTATTCTTTATTAGCACAAAAGATGTGTCGACATTCACAATTTGAGGTTTTGACACGAGGGTCGGATTAAGACTTTCTTTGATATAAAATAAAACGCCACCTCCATTTTTATTTATTCGGCTGTTCTCAAACATTACATAACCGGGAAGTGAATACTCTGCTAAAAAGTCTCTATCTTCTGTATTGAGCCAAGATTCTGTTATGCCAATCACATCATAATTTTCTGTAAACACTAGTTCCTCTAAATCTGAAAATTTATTGCGTATGCTACGAGCGTTTGCATAGAAAACCTTTAAAGTTGCGGTTTTAGAACTAACAGAACGTTCTTTCATCGAATTTTTGGTTCTGGTCGGATCTACATTTACATTCATGGCTGTCCTCGGTCCTCGGTCGTTATCCCTGGGTGGAGGGTGGAGAGGGAGGAATAGCACCGGAATCATCCAAGGTGGAGTTTCTAGCAAAAGTTTGAGCGAAGAGTTTAGCTTTGTCAGAGGAAGAAGTGATGGTTGTGCCATCAGAGTGGGAAAGGGGAGGGAAAGACGAGGAAGAGAAATTGTTGGAGAGGTTTTTGGCTAGATGCCAGAAAGCTTGGGAAGAGCTAGAGTTGGATAGTTCTGCGCAGCTACTTGCTCTGTACAGGGGTACGGTGCGTCCTTGTATTGAGTATTGTTCACATTGAGTGGGGAGGATCCTCTCACACCGCACTCCTAGATAAAGTAGAAAGGAAAGCCTTTCGTATCATTAACTCCCGTCCACTCACCAAGTCTCTGCAATCTCTCTCTCTTTTCCGCAATGTTGCATCTCTCTCACTATTCTATCGCTACTACAATAATCAGTGTTCCTCGGAGCTTTCCCAGTGTATACCACCTCCTCTACGTAGGGTACGTAGTACCCGCCTTGCAACGCAATCCCACCCCTACTCTGTGCAACTCTCCAACCCAAGAGTGAAACGCTATTCTCAGACTTCTATTCAACTGCTGAGCTCTGGAACTCTCTCCCAGAATCAGTCTTTCCCGCTTCCTATGACTTAAATTGCTTCAAACTCCGTGTGTCCAGGTATTTTAGCTCGAACGTCCCTTGATTTCGGCCCTGTCACTCTTTGAAATCTGGGGGAGGCACTCGCTGCAGGCAGTTATGCCTTTTGTCTCCCTCATTCACATAGAAAAAATAAAATAAAAAATAAAAAAAATAAAAAAAATAAAAAAAATGGGAGTATGGATGAAGAAGTGCGGGAGAGGGTGCAACAGGGGAAGAGGGTTGTAGGAACGCTGAAAGCAGTAACAAGAAATAGGGGGGTCAGCATGGAAGTAATTCAGTCCTTTGATGACAGTGTGGTAATCCCGACATTGACTTACGGGAGCGAAGCATGGATGTTGGTGAAGAAACTCAAACCAAGAGTGAATGGGGTGGAAATGAGTTACTTGAGAAGTGCGTGCGGAGTTACATGGAGGGATAGACAGACAAATGACGAAGTACGAGAGTGGTGTGGTTTGGATGTAGATGTTCTGGAAAGTGTGAAAAGGAACAGATTGAGATGGTTCGGTCATGTATTTACCTATTTGTAGTTTACAGCAATTGAGCAGTGCTCGTGTTGTCCTGTCTTAGTTACTTTATAATCAATCCATTTTACTTAGACAAGTATCGTAATGGATATTCCCAGTTCCCAGTATTTTGGACTAACATATCATAACTTATGTTGCCCTATTTCCATATTTACTTTTATCCAACCTAGATTTGAACATGTGGAACGTATGGGAAGCGCGAGAATGACTATGAGAGTGTATGAGAGTGAGGTGGAAGGACAGAGCGGGAGAGGTAAACCGAATGAGAGGTGGAACGATGGAGTTAAAAAGTATGTGAGTGAAGGTGGTGCTGGATGGGAGGAGGGGCATCGACTGACTGGGGACAGATGTGCATGGGGCCGTTTCATTCGTGGCCACCCCTTCGGGAATCACGGCGTCAGGTAATAGATAGATGTATGTACAGTATGTAACTATGTATGCATGGTACCGTACAGTAAAAAAAAAAAAAAAAATGCATAGAATCAAGAGAAGTATGGACAAGCCGAGAGCTCACATAAAACAAACGGTATTGTATATAGTCCAGTTCCCAATGTACAAAAAAAGGCTTTCGTTGGAATTTTTTTGGAGATTTGCAAAACTATACATTTTTAGAAACTTTGGGACCTTCTGAACCAGGAAATCAATGTTTACAATTTTTTCAATTACAATATGGTGGCCATGTTGGATTTTCAAAATGGCGGCCATTTTTGTATGTATTTCACATTATCTCCACTTCTAATGCTCATAGTCATGATTTTGGTGTCTAACCATACATTTTCAGGGGCAAGGAATCCAATGAAACAACCCACAATGGGCTACACATAACCTCTGCCACTGTGGATTGGATTAACCCTTCCTACCCGGGCAGTCTTAACTAAGGACGGTCGCCCGTACCCGGGCGAAATGGCTGAAAAATGTCTAGGCCTAGGCTACCGTATTTATGTTTATTTTCACTGCTAGAACTTTCCCACTCATCTATAATCGTAGTGCGGTTTTCAATCTGTATTTTGGCGTTGAGTAGAGCTCTGTAAGTCAACTGGTTCAGTTGTGATGACGATTTCAGTGGAGCAAATATTGCAGAGATGTTGCCAATATGGGGGCTTTTCAGACACTAATTTTGTCTTACGTCAGAACAATAACATTGAAGAGTCTTCTCCTTCTTGTTTTCGGAGGTGCGGTGACGCAACGCATGGGTTTGTTGACATACGTCGTACGCACGGCGTTCAGATCAAGCTTAATTAGGCTATTAAGCTGCCGCCTTAGGTAAGGCAGACCGGGTAGCGGCCCTTATTCCGAGCTGTCCTTACCTAAGGTAGGCCGGGTAGGAAGGGTTAATATAATTTTTAAGACAAAACAAATTGTCCACTTCCAATACATGGCTCTCTCTACTTACAGGTTCGTATACTAGTAAAGAGTACCTGATCCATGAGTGAAGTGTGTTGCCCAACAGAAGCAACTTGCATATTGCATGCTAGACACTCTGCAACGAGATCGAAGCAGTGTGGCATCGCCCGTGTAGGTGGACCCGGGTTCGATACCAGGCAGTTTCGTCCTCACATTCATCAATATTTACTGGTGAGTATGAAGATTAAGAATAATGAGTTTTATCACTTTCTATCTCTCCCATTCATTAATTTTTATGGTGGATATTACAGTTAAGAATAATGAGTTTGATTAATTTATATCTTATTATATATGGACCCAGTTTACCTCCCCATATGATTCCCAAGTTAACTATTTCCTGTTTTCCTTCCTACTTCCTGATCCGGAATTATTTTATTATATTTATGTTTCATTCTATTCGCATTTTTCCTGCTACATTATTTTATTATTATCTAGCTTTTATAATTAATTTTGAATTATTTTTATTACCGAAGTTAACTGTTTCCTGGTTTTGCTCTCCCTCCAAATGCTCATAGACTTATGATAGGATAGGATTAATCTAATTTTTTAAGACAAAATAAGAAAAAATAATGCCCAAATTGTCCGCTTCTAATACATGGTTCTCTCTGCTTTCAGGTTCCGATGCAAGTTAAGACTACCTGAACCATGAGTGAAGTTCCCCAACTTAGACCAGGACGCTCGTCCAAAACTACAGACTACAAAATCTGCATTGTATGCCAAAAAGAAGCTGGAACTTTAGTGCTGCAAGCAAGAGTGAACTCTTACAACCGTCTTCTGGAATCAGTCAAGGAGAGGGCCAGCTTACATAATGCTGAGTGTGTTGCACTACAGAAGCGACTTGCAGATTGCACGCAAGAGACACTGCAACAAGATCGAGCAGTGTGGCATCATGCGTGCTACGCCAGCATCACCAACCCGATCCAGAGCAGACGCGCGAGAGACCGACATGAACATTCCATACTGACCGGGACACACACACCAAGAGTGAGAGAGCGCAGGTCAAGAAGCGCTGATGACGCGACGAAGGAGGCTGCTTCCGCACCTTTCACTAGATCTTCAACATGGCCCTTGGACAAGGATCTGTGTTTCTTTTGCCAGCAGAGAGGTGATGAGAAACTGTTCACTGTAAGAACTGCAAATGCTGGACAAGCCCTGAAAAGAGCAATGAAATCTTGCATAGACCCTGAACTCAGAACTAGGTACAACGCTTCTATTGCTGATGGTGACGCGCATGCAATGGATGTGCAGTACCATAAGTCATGCTGGACCAAGCACGTCTTCCATTCCCAGAGGGATCACAGCAAGGAAGCTCAGAGAACAGAACAAGATCCAACGCAAGTTGCAAGCTTAATTGAACTGATCAAAATCATACAAAATGAGGCAAAGGATGGTGCATACCTGTCGATGCAGGACATTGAAAACACGTATGTCACACTGCTCGGCGGTTCAGAGGCCCTGGCAAATCATTCCCCTGCCTATAGTAGGCGTTGGCTGAAAGAACAAATCCTGTCTGAATTGCCAGTATTAAAATCTGCATGACAGAAAAACATGAGGGATCCAGCAGTCTTGTACTGTCCTGATGCATGCGAAGCTGACATGGTTCATGCTGCTTTAATTGAAGATGACATGGACAGCATGAAAACCCTCTACCAAGCTGCTCAGATCATTCGTTATCGAATTGAAGAGCTCACTAGGTCTGCGAAGAAGCCAGGTTCAAGTTCAACAGTGGTGACCAGTACGCTAGAAGATGTACCAGTAGAACTGTACACCATGCTCCGCTGGATCATAGCAGGACCTGGAGACAAGCTGAAAACAGAAGGTCGGACAATTGCTGTGGACAAAGCTGCACTAACCCTAAGCCAAAACTTGATGTTTGCCTCCAAGTCCAAGAGGCAGGTCATGCTGAAGCCACGGGACGACGGTGCTGGATTCCGGGCTCAACAAACCAGGGAAAACCCTCAAGTGCTGGGACTGGCCTTAACTGTCCACCACGACACCAGAAACAAGACACTGCTGGACCTTCTGAATGCCCAGGGCTACTGTGTGTCGTACAGCCGTGCCGTTATCATAGAAACTGCCCTCGCCAATGCAGTGGTGGAGAACACAAAGCAGTTCCTGGGGCTCTACGTGCCATCTTTCCTGAAGAAAGGCACCTTTGTGTGTTCTTCGCTGTTGACAACACTGACTTTACTGAGGATACTTTTGATGGCAAGGGTACCACCCATGGGACAGTTACTGTTGTTTACCAGAGGGCTGATGCACCTGGAGAGCCAATCGCCCCACCTCTGGAGATTGGTGATTCAAAGTCAAGGAGTCTCTCGGTGCTGCCACATCACACACCAATACTACCATGCGAAAAGCCAAAAACAACACCACACAAGAGGGTGAATGAGCTCATCATCAACAACTCTGGTGTAGAGGCCAGCTATCACCTCAAACAACTTGGATGGCTGATTGCGTTCATCCTTTCTAGGACGAAGGAAGGTTCAAGCAAGATTCCAGGATGGGCCGCCTACAACTCCTTGCTGTCAACAAGCAAGCCAGTGACCGAAGTAGGTGCCTTGCCACTCCTTCCAGAAGTGGCACATGAGTGGGCAACACTGCTGACAGTAATGAAGCAGGCTTGTAAGCTGAAGGAGTTGGCAGCTGGGGAAGAACATATCACGGTTATCTCAATGGACATGGCCCTGTATGAGAAAGCGGTTCAGCTAGTGGATGCTAGGCAAGACCTGAAAGGAAAAGTGCTGCCACGACTTGGAGAGCTGCACGTAGTCATGGCTGCTTTAAGAGCCCTAGGATCATCAATCGAGAACTCTGGCATTGATGATGCCTGGTTGGAAGCAGATGTGTATGGTTCTGCCACCGTCAGACAGATCCTCAAATGTACTCACTACAAGCGTTCCCTGCGTGCCCACATCTACTCATACGTTGCCTTGTATGAACTGGCAATAGAGCAATTCTTCGAGGACAACCCAGACCTGAAAGAAGTATGCTTGGAAGCTTCAGTTGAGGTAGAAGCGGCGTGCTCTGAGATTGACATGAAGACAAAGGTGAATCTGTGAAGCAAGCCAATGTCAACCTGCTGCAAACATTGAGCGAGGGGAATGTGGTGAAGAGGCTGCTTGACTGGGAAGAACAGAAGGCCAAGAATGCGATGTTCCAGTCCATAATGAACTACTTGCACCGAGTGAAGGTGATTCTGCACTTTGTGGCTGCTTCTCGAAATGCTGATCTTCGTCTCCAACTCGGAGCAGGAGAAGCACTCAGCAAGTTGTTCTTCGCAATGGACAGAATCAGGTACAAGCGACTTTGGCCACGCTACACAGCAGACATGCATACACTGAAGACAGAACACCCGGAGACGTGGAAAGAACTGGAAGAAGGCAACATCTCTGTCACGAAGAGTAGGATCCCGTTCGTGTCTCTTGGCGCCGACCATGCTTGTGAACAGGTAAACAGAATGATGAAGGTCCATGCTGGCCTAATTGGCATCTCCAACAATGCCAACGCAAGGCAGAGGTTCTTCTTGGCCACTCCAGTGTTGTCTGCCATGGCCAAGCAATTCAAGGACCAGTTCTGCGTCCCAGGAGACCAAAGAATAGAACATCATGACCATTCCCCAAGCATGGTCAAGCGGGAGCATGGAACCATCACTAAACTCAAAGATGCCATAGTGAGCCACGGCAATCCATTTGCTGTTGAGGGTGATAGGATATACAATCTCATAACGCATGCATACGTCCCAGATGAGTATGTGCCGCAGATCCTGAACATAGATGTTACTGGCCAGAAGCTGTATGAAGAGTACGTGTCTGAGCAGATCAATGGAGAAGTCAACATCTGGGCTCCTGTGAAGAAAGAAAACAACAGGATGTACATGTCAGGCAACAAGAAATATTCAGTGAAAGTTCGGGACAAGGTCGTGGATCTGAAGGAAACCAAAGACCTGTATGGGAGGTTGATGGTTCTTGCCCGCTCCAACAGAGATGTTGACCACAAACAAGCGGTTGGCACCTATGAGTTCACGGTGACACCAAGGGCACTCTTTGCCCCAAATGGAGAGGCCTTGCCATGCAGTGACAAGTCCAAACTTATTCACGCACTGGACAAATTGGCAACGCCAGAACTTACAGAAGCAAGGGAACAAAGAAGACCCCAAGGAGACTGATTCAGATTTTGACAATCTCATTTGGAAAATTGCAGTGGTGGTTCTTCTCCAGAAGCTGACTAAGAAACATGCATCTGTTGTGACCGTGAAGGATCTCAGTGTTTACTTTAACCCTTCCTCCCCGGGTGTCATTTTAATATGACACCGCGGCAGATGGGACGGTACCCGGGTGTCCTTTTAACAGACAGTAAGCTTGAAAGCCTATTCAGCTTGGTCTGAACTCCGTGCGTCCAACGCATGTAAACAAAGCCGATCGTTGCGTCACCGCACCTCCGAAAACAAGAAGGAGAAGACTCGTTTGTTATTGTATGTCTGTATGTCGTTGTTTCGGTAGTGAAAAGATCGTCGTATTGCTAACATTGCCTGAAAATGCTCTCCACTAAAATCGTCATCACAACTGAACCAGTTGACTTAGAGAGCTCTACTCAACGCCAGTCTACAGATTGGAAACCGCACTACATTTATAGATGCGTGGGAAATTTCTAGCAGTTAAAATTAACCAAAATACGGTAGCCTAGGCCTAGACGTTTTTCGGCCAGATCGCCCGGGTAGCCCACCCTGTCCTTTGGAGATACAGCCCGGGCCAGGAGGGTTAATGACAGACTTGTGAACCTCACCAGAGACTTTGATGAAATTATTCTTGTATTTGACATGTACAAGGCCGATTCCCTGAAGAACAGAACCAGGCAAAAGAGGCGACAAGGGAGGGACCCAGTACAGTATCAAGTACAAGATGAGACCAGAATCAGTACAGTATCAAGTACAAGATGAGACCAGAATCAAACACATCATGATGAATCGCTTCTTGTCACATGACAAGACAAAGGCCGATCTCACAGAGTATCTGGCTCAGAAAACACTGGACTACAACAAAGATTCGTCCAAGCTGATCATCACATCTGCCGCAGGCCACACAAGAAGCAACAAGGATGTCGGTCACTTCCCTCACAACAACCACGAGGAAGCAGACACGCTGATGATAAGCCTGGGAGTCGCTGCAACTGCCCACTCCTCAAGGAATGTGGAAATGACGTTCTTCTCTCCTGATACCGATGTTCTTGTCCTGCTCATAGCGAATTATGATGTGCTGCCAAAGAACATCTCAATCTCCATGACTTCAGGGACGCTTCACATCAAGCCAATATGGACAGCTCTGGGACCAGCGAAGGCAAAAGCTTTGCCAGCATTGCACGCATTCTCTGGGGCCGACAACGCTGGTCGCTTTGCACGAATAGGCAAACTGACCTGATTCAAGCTGTTCGTAGATGCTGACGATGACATCATCAGGGCTCTATCCATGCTATGTGATGACACAGGTGTGAGCGAGAATGTCCTGCAAACCTTGGCCAGGTTTGTATGCCAGGCATACTGTCTGAAGGGCAATCAGATCTCAAGCATTCCTGATCTACGCTGGCGCCTATTCTGCAAGTACATGGCAGAAAGTGACAAGCTGCCACCTACAATGGGTGCCTTGAAGCAGCACATCATGAGGACACATGTGCAAGCACGAATCTGGGGTCAGGTTTCTCTTCCCCATCAGGATCTGCTGGACCCACTTCAGAATGGGTATCACAAGGGTGATGATGGCCAGCTAAAACCAACGACCACAAGCCTTCCCCCAGCACCCAAGGCCATTCTGGAGATGGTGAGATGTCATTGCAAAAAAGACTGCTCGTCCCAGCGCTGCTCGTGCAAGTCCAAGGCCTTACCTTGCACAGATATGTGTTTGTGCAGCGCACAGTGTGACAATGACGATGATGCTGTGTACAACTACTGTGATTCTGATGATGAGATTGACAGTGACAATTAATTAAATATGTATTATTACTGTGCCGAGAATACTTTTTGAAAATTTTCTTGATTAATGCCCGTATTCGTAGTCACATACCATCCTTGTACGTGGTCATTGTTCACTTTTTGTCTTGTCCTAATTAAATCAATATGTCATGCCAGCTCTGTTGTGATTGCAATAGAAGTACTGTATGATTGCTCTAGTACTTTCCATGGCAGCTACAAGATCAAGTGAATAATTTTGACTGAGTAGAAATGGAACAAAATCATATCAATTACCACGAGCAATCATGGTATGTGACTACGAATACGAGCATAAGTATAATGATTTATTGCAAAAACACTGTTCCATTATATTCCTCGCCCTTGAAAATGTATATTTAGACACCAAGATCAGATGTCTACCACCATTAGAAGCAGAGATATCGTGAAATCCATGCGAAAATGGCCGCCATTTTGAAAATCCAAGATGGCCACCATATTGTGATTGAAAATAATGTAAACATTGATTTCCTGGTTCAGTAGGTCCTAAGCTTTATGAAAATGTATAGTTTTGCAAATCTCCAAAAAACTCCAACGAAAGTACATAAGGAACTGGACTAATAGTACAATCCTTGGAAGTGGTGATGACTTACTTAGCAGATATATGAGCCAGGTGTTTACCCTGCAGCTGCGTGCTGGACTTGAAGGCCACTGCCGGGTGTTCTGTCCGGAGGTGCTTCAGCCAGGCCTCCAGGTTCTCACGCGGCACTAAGTCAGCCTGGGGGAAAGTGCAACATACATTTATACCCACCATACTTCTTTTATTATCTATCTATATACTCAGGCCCAATCCCCACTTTTCCTATTTTTTTATTTTTTTATTATACTGCACAAATTGCTTAGAAATGTATGCAATACAGACTGTACTGTAACCTACATAAAACATATTATGAAACAGTTTATAGATCAGATGAATTAACTACTGCATAACAAATTAAACCCATAATTCAATCTTACTTATTTTACTTTCAGATACTGTATATATAGAAAATTGTGGAGGGAAAGAGCCCAATAAATAATGACCCATATACTGTACCTGGTAGCAACTGGGATAACACCAATGTACAATCACACTCAAAAGTCGTGCCCTACCTTCCAAACTTTTAACTTTACAGGATTTTCTTCCATTGATATATAACAAAATATTTACTAACAACATTTGAATGTAAAGGTTTTCTTCAGTGACCGGACATCTCAACCAGAAGACCATTTCAACCAGTAGCTCTCAACCAGTACCAAATCAACCAATACAGTTAGGTTAGGTTAAGTTAGGTTAGTACTATATTTTGGCACTGGTTTGGTTGGTCTTGGTTGATTTGGCACTGGTTGAGAGCTACTGGTTGAAATGGTCTACTGGTTGATATGTCCGGTCACCGTTTTCTTCATGTGAACCAAGTGTGTTTTATTCTTACAACTAAAGTGTAGAATATGGTGAAAGAACCTGAGCCTAACAATCCCCCAAACCTGGATTGATTCATAAGAGGTCCCATCGTACTCTCAACATGGGCCCTGGGTGGCCCATAATGAGATATTGCTCTATATACACTTTGAAAACCACTTAAAACCGCACAAAAGAAAATTTTGATATCATAGCGGGCGGTCAACAAAAAGCACACACACTCAAGTCAGTCATCTGACTCATGTTTGACTCAAGCAAAACGCAAGCAATCAATGATTTTCTACAGTCCGAAGTGATACTTGAAAGCAGTGGACAGTGACATAAGAATGGCTCCAAAGGTGAAATAAATCAATAATTACTATAATCAATAATAATCAAACTGTCTTGATAGCGTAATGCATAAGTGCGCGGAATTTCGATGCGAGTATCTTAGGTTCGAGTCCTTGGAGTGCCACATGTATTTGTTGATTTCATTAATTGAGTTTAGAAGTTAAGTTGGTTGGTGGAAAAAATATAATAATTCACGATCAATAGTTGAACGAGAATAAACAAGCTGAGGCCGTCGCTCAATCGAAGGAAAAGTGATCACGGGATGAAATTAAAACTTATCGAAGGAAAAGTGATCACGGGATGAAATTAAAACGTATTTTTTTATCTGAAACGAGAAACACTTGTACAATGTTCTAGTCTTCACCTTTCGCAAGATAATAGCGAGTGCTGTCTCCTGATATATATATAATATATATAAACTAGGTTAGGCCATATATTTGCAGAATCCAAAAATGATAAAAATATCCTGAGACTCATGATATTACCCCAAAAGCAGCAAAATTGAACCACATGGTGAACCAAGTTCTAGTTTTCACCATGCACAAGATAACAGCGAGTGTTGTACTTTGATATACAGGCCATTTAATTGGGGAAATTCACAAAAAAATTCACACAAAAAAACATCCGGATCTGAAGCCTGCAAAGGTTTGAACATAGCCAGATCTGGAGGGTTAGAGCTTGACAAATTGATTACTGCAAACTATACATTTTAACCCAGATAGGTATCGCCCTTTTCAAGTCACAGTCATAGTATCCAAAGCTGGGCACCGCAAACAAAAGTTCACTTCCGCAACCGCAAATGCACACTATTTTTTGGTTTTTAATTTTTACTAAAAAACTAGGGTAAATCATTAAAATCCATCACTATTGTAGATAAATAAATATAATTATTTATTATACCCAATGTTATACAATTTGCACTGTTACAGATTCTATTATTTACAGCTCAGTGACCTTTTTCTTTTCTCTTTT
Source organism: Paralithodes platypus (assembly GCA_032716605.1). Classification (NCBI taxonomy): domain Eukaryota; kingdom Metazoa; phylum Arthropoda; class Malacostraca; order Decapoda; family Lithodidae; genus Paralithodes; species Paralithodes platypus. Next base: position 39,612,502 of record CM064510.1, on the reverse strand, counting down.
TTCTTTTTTTTTCTATATTCCAACTACTCCCTCTCGGGCATAGGCTGATAGCCTTTATACTCAACCGCTGAACACGGCGAGGCCCGTGAGATCTTGCTCCAGTCTAGGGAGCGAGACATGCGAAGCTTCACGGCTCGAAGCAATTCCATCTCTGAAGCCGCCTCGCCTCTGCGCTTCACAGTTTCATCCCCCACACTCGGACCCTCACTCTCAGAACCCCACCTATTGAGCAATTAACTCACTAGGCATTGCCCCCCTGTAGAATATTTTTGAATATGGGAATATTCATACAAAGCTATTTAATCAGGGAACAATGAGGGTATTTTTTTGGGGGGTATTTCGGTGTGCTGTGGTAATGCACTGATACTAGGTACAGCACAAATTCCATCCCAATAATATCTTCCCATTGACATACTGGGATTCGAACCCGGGTTCATTGGATTACCAGTCCAGTGGCAAGACCACTCCGCCACACCTCCCCTGTTATATATTTGTGTGTGTGTACACACAACCATTAATATTACCTTGTTAAGAATGAGTACAAGCTTCTTTCCCCCCGCTGTGACAGCTGCTTCCATCTGTGGTACCCTAGAGCCCTGGGGATCCCTCGCGTCCACCACCTCCAAAACAACATCTGATGCCTCCACTACCTGTACACAAACCATAACAAAATAATATAGTCAGTCACCAGCAATTTAATCTTAAAAAGTATTTTGAAAACACAACCCACAACAAGGGGCAACACACTCCTCGGTGCTGCTAGGAGAGTGGCGAACACAACCTTAGGTAGGTGTGTTGAATCTAAGTAATGGAACTATTGCTTTGCTTCATATCGAATTTTCCCCATGTCAAACGACTGGGCTCAATAACTTCATTACATTATTTCATGGCCTAAAACCACTTAAAACCACACTAGAGAAAGTTTTGTTGTCTTAGCGGATGGTCCGTATAACTAACAAGAACAAAAACACATAGCCAGTCAGCTGACTCTTACTTGCTTGCTGACCTAACAAAATCTTGTATTGATTTTCCTTAGTCCCAAACAATGCATGAAAACAGTCTACAGTGACTTAGAAATGCCTACAATGGTGAAATAAATCCATAATCCATAATCAATTGTTAAACTAATGTAAATAGACCGTAGCCATGGCCGCCGATACTGCATCGCCACATCCGAACAGTTCTCAGTAACTAGCCAAAACACTTCAACACTCTTCAATCTATACATGCATGATATACCCACACCCCACACACCCCAAATAAATATAGCTTCCTACACAGACGACATAACACTCACATGTACACACCAAGACTCAGACAGAGCAAGAAATCTCCTTCAACACAATCTAAACACACTACATGACTGTTTTTTTGTTTTTTTTTTGTTTTTTAAGAGACAATGAACGGAGGAAGGAAAAACACAGATATAACAAAAAGGTCCATGTGCCTAAAGGCATCCTCCATTCATAAAATGTTTATAACAACTGGATTTAAACATTTGTAGATTGTAAGTTTGTGGAAAGCAATTCGAGGGAAGTGAATTCCAAAGAGTAGTAGCTCTGGGGATAAATGAATTCTGATAAGCAGAAGTTCTGCATTGTGGAGGAGAAAGTGTAAATTCATGGGCGCTCTCAGCTGCCCTAGTTCTACGGGGAAAGATGTGAAGAGGCGGCACAATTGAAGCAAGTTCCTCGGAACAATTGCTGTGAAAATATCTGTAGAATAATGCAAGGGATGCAACGTTTCTTCGTATGGATAATGTAGGAAGGTCCTGTGTGATTGCAGGGTTATTGATTAATCTAATAGCTTTATTTTGAATTTTGTCCAACTGCCTCAATGCAACCACTCCACTTCCACCCCACAGAGGTGAACAGCAATCCATCTGAGAACGCACATGACTTTTATATATCACGGCAACTGCTCGTCAGTGAAGAATTCTCGAACTCTGTACAGGAGTCCCAGTTTTTTAGAGGCATTCTTAGCAATGCTTCTAACATAATGTGTCCAGCTCAAGTTAGTAGTTAATGTTACACCGAGAATGTCAATACTAGGGGAAGTGGGAATATTTACATCATTAAAAAATATATGGGAGTCAGTGAGATTCTGTCGGTTAGAAAATTGAATGTACTTGGTTTTCTGTGCATTAAAGGAAACTAGATTCTTTTGTCCCCATCCATTAATTCTAGAAAGGTCCTGGTTCAGAGAAATTGCAGTGTTTATTTTTGAATTTATAAGATCGGGTTGGGTGAAAGAATTGGTAAATGTGAAGGAACTGTGGAGTGTTGAGTCATCTGCGTAGGAATGTATTGGATTATGAGTGGTAGATATGAGATCATTGATATGAATGAGGAACAAAATTGGGGCCAAAACTGATCCCTGGGGAACACCAGCATTTATTGAGTGAAATTGAGAATAAAGGCCATCTACCATTACACGTATTTTTCTGTTATGAAGATAAGAAGAAATTAGTGGAACTAATGATGCAAGGCCGTAGTGTGACATCTTCGACAATAAGGATTGATGCCAGACTCTATCAAATGCCTTTGATATATCCAGTGCTATTGTATGTGTTTCACCATGTTGGTCTGTAGCTTGGTTGATTTGATGCGTAAGAAGGCAAAGCATGTCTGCAGTTGATCGACATCGTCTAAAACCATATTGCCTATCACTGATTAATTTATTATTCTCAAGATGCTTAATTATGTGATTATTTAATATAATTTCAAAGACTTTACCAAGAGTGGAAGTTATAGCTATTGGTCTGTAGTTTGATGGATCTGAAGAGGCACCTTTTTTGGAACTGGATGGATGTTTGCTTCTTTCCAGGGTACTGGGAAGCATGAGGTATGAGTACACAGACGGAAAAATTTTGCCAATACAGGAGCGAGCACCAAGGAGCAATTCTTAAGTACTATTGGAGGTATTTCATCTGGACCAGGAGCCTTATCTACTGAGAGATTCTGCAAAATAGTTTTGACATGTCTGGTGTGGATCTTAAGTGAGGGAATTTCAGGCGAATTAAAATTAAGTACAGGGACATCTTGATTTATTTCATCTAAGGTTGAGTTGGTGGAGAAAATATCCGCATAACAAACAGGCTCAAATTAGCCCCAGCCAATTCCTCCCCCTAAATTAATTAGGAATACTTTCATGGCAGCTGGTGCCTACAATCTCCACAGTAGTAGTTAAATAATTTTCTTTCCATCTTCAACTTCTTACCATCACGACACATTTTGTCTAAACAGCTGTGTCCTTGGAGTTATTTTAGTTTTCATTAATTCCACTAAATTTCATTTAACCCCTTCACAATTATAAATGTTATTCTGGCTAACATTAGATTTTATTAAGACCACGAGAAATACAAGGAATATAATCCATATCATTGAATGCAAGTATGGTGAATCGAGGCCGAATTGTCAAAATATTATTGGTAGATGTCAAGCTCGGGCAACTTGACCTAGCAATTCGTGACAAACTCCTATGTTCATGGCCACCCCTTCTCGGGAATTACAGCGTCTGGCGAAAAAAACAAATCACTGTATTGAATAGGATAAATATCAATACCTTTTTAAACTCCCTGTAATATGCCTTTGCTGAGCGGTCGCTAAGGTTGCCTTGAATCCCCACAGATGATTGGTCTGCCTCAAAAGCCTCCCCACGTTCAACAGCAGTGCGAATGAGCTCGTCAATATTTCTGTCAGGATGAAGGTAAAGTTAGTCAATTATACAGTATTTATACAGTAATTATATCTTCAGTATTTGAGGACACTTTTCTTCATTTTATTCTGGCTATAATAAGATTATTTTATGCAGTTTAGGGCAGATCTCAGATGATGATAATAATAATAATAATAATAATCTGGTCTTTTATTTCTCGCAAGCGCCAGTTTTTCCCGAGGAATTCACTAGCGCTTGTAACACATTGCACCACAATCAAGAGAAGTGTGGTGCAGTTCACCTGTAGTTCAAGCAACAACAACTATTTAACATGGCAGCAGTTAAGAGTCTGTAACGACCTGTCACTGTGCCACTTGCAAGATCATAACTCCTACAGAAGAGAAAGGTTTTCAACTGTTTTTTTAAAGAGTGTATGGAGTTCAGCTGTCTAATTGATAAAGGCAATTCATTATATAACCTAGGAGCCACAAAAGAAAAAGACCGATCAGAGAAAGAGGACTGCTGGATAGCTACTGGTTCAAACGCAGCACATCATCACTGCTTCTCAGGATCACACCAGAACATGCCAAAGGGCGTCTCAAGAGGTCAGCAAGATACTTAGGTTCGCCAAACATAAGTGCCTTAAGAGTCATAAGACACAACCTAAACTCTATCCTAGCTTTAACTGGCAACCAGTGCAGCTCTATCTATGGGGGTTCTTGGAGGTAGATCAAATATGAGCCTCGCTGTTCTATTTAGTATGGACTGAACTTTTTGTAGCAAGTAATTAGGAAGGCCAACCAATAAGGCATTACAATAGTCCACACATGATAGGACAATTGAGTGAACCAATGTTAGAAGACAGCGCTTGTTAACCCGGCAGCGGCGGGGAGACTCTTAAGAGGTTTTACTGGGCGACTGTGGGGACTCTTAAGATCCTAGGCCTAAAAAAAAAAAAAAAATTAAAAGGCCCCAGTAGCACTTGAAACCTTTTTTTTCCCCTCCATACTTCATAATTATCACTTCTCCACATCTGTCAAAGTCCCGCCCTTCAATCATCACCTATTTTCCCTGTTATTCCTTTATTCTATCTATCTATCTATCTATTGCCTGACGCCGTGATCCCTGAAGGGGTGGCCACGAACGAACCGCCCCCATGCACCTCTGTCCCCAGTCAGTCGACGCCCCTCCCCCCAACCAGCACCGCCTTCGTTCACTCCATCCTTCCACCTCTCATTCGGTCTACCTCTCCCTCTCTGTCCCTCCACCTCGCTCTCGTACACCCTCTTAGTCATTCTCTCGCTTTCCATACGTTCCATTTTTTTTTTTTTTTTTTTTTCTATATTCCAATTTACTTCCTCTCGGGCATAGGCTGAGAGCCTTAACATTCACTGCTTTACAATGAACAGTGAAGCCTGTGAGGTCTTGTTCCAGTCTAGGGAGTGAGACATGTGAAGCACGTAGAGTACAACGAGCACCTGCCATCTTGCCTTCACATGAGGCACGGTGCTCACTCATGGCCCGAAACGACCCCATCTCTGAAGCCACCTCGTTCCCGTGCTTCACTGCCTCACCTCCTACACTCGGACTCTCACACTTACACACACACAACGCCACCTGTTGAGCAGATAACTCACCAGGCATTGCACCCCTATAGCATATTTTGAATATGGGAATATTCATACAGTGCTATTTAATCAGGGAACAATGAGGGTATTTTATTGACGTTTCGGTGGGCTTGTGGTAATGCACTGATACTAGGTACAGCACAAATTCCATCCCAATAATATCTTCCCATTGATACATCGGGATTTGAACCCGGGACCTTTGGATTACCAGGCCAGTGGCAAGACCACTCCACCACACCTCCCCTAAAATATGGCCGAACCATCTCAAGTTGTTCCTTTTCACACTTTGCCCCTCAACTTTCTCTTCATAATTGCTGAGGGGCACAGGGCCCTGGGTGGGGCTTTGGTTTCCCGCGCATTTCCGCACACTCCTCAGCTCCCCGCCATGAAGTGGCTTCGGTCACCCAGGCTTTATTGTGGTCGGTAGGGAGGGTTCTGTGGGGGCGCTCGGTTATGGCCTTGGCTTTGCTCGGGGCCTTGGGGCTGTTCGGCCAGGCAGCTTGGTGAACAACAACAACAACAACAACCTCCTTCTTACTTCCTCATTAGTCTGTCTATCCCTCCATGTAACTCCGCACGCACTCCTTAAGTAATTAATTTCCACTGCTCTCACTCTTGGTCTGAGTCTCTCAACCAACGTCCATGCTTCGCTTCCGTAAGTCAGTGTTAACTTGTTAACAGTGTTAACAGTAATTCGAGAGTGTTAACTTTGGCAATTAGTAGCTGGAGAGGGTGGACAAGTTTTGCTACTTGGGAAATACCGGGGCAAGAATGTAGTTACCGGGTGTACCGCCCGTCTTGTTTACACTACGCGGACGCTCACCATCATGTTCCCGCCTATTTTGACTGCCTTTGGATACAAAAATACATTACCCTAACCAAACAACCTAACCTAACCTAGTATTATAGATTTATACGTATTATTTTATTATAAGTATTTATAGAAGATTTAGGTTGTATTTACCTAATTGTAGTTTACAGGAGTTGAGCTAAGCTCGTGTTGTCCCGTCTCTCAGTCTACTTTTTATCCAATTTTTTCTTGAAAATATGGATATTCCTTGCCCCTACCACCTCCTCCTCCAGCCCATTCCATTTGTCAATACATCTATAGGGGAAGCTAAACTTCCTGATATCGTTCTTGCAGGTAGGTCTTTTTACTTTGTAGCTGTGGACTCTAGTTATTCCTGTATCCATAATTAATATATCCTCCCTATCCAGCCTCTCCAGCCCCCGGGTGCATTTGTACATCATTATCATGTCTCCCCTCTCTCTCCTCTCTATTAGACTCGGTAGATTTAATTTGTCTAGTCTCCCTTCATATGGCAGTTCTCTGAGACTTGGAACCAATCTAGTAACTGCTCTCTGGATTCTTTCTAACTTGTGAATATGCTTCTTTAGATGCGGGGACCAGACCACTGCTGCATACTCCAATCTTGGTCTAATCATACTCTTCATAATTTTCGCTACCATGGTCTCATCCAAGTAGTTCAGAGCAACTTTCATATTCCCGGCCATTGCATACATTCCGCTAAAGAGCTTGTTAATATGTTTCTCTGGCGACAAATTATCTTGTATAATCAACCCTAAATCCTTTTCTTTTTCGGCCTTGCTAATTATATTATCTCCCATCCTGTACTCCCAATTTGGTCTATGTTGGTAGTGGTACACCCGGTAACTACATCCTTCCCGATACCGGTACCTTCTTTGCCAGTGGTGGGGCCAAGGCCATAATTATTGCCAGAATTAGATGCGGCCGAGGAAAGTTCAGAGAACTGTTGTCATTACTAACCACGGGAAGACTACCCCTCCCCTTAAAGTGAAAATTTTACGCTTCATGTATTAGAAGTGCAATGACATATGCTTTAGAAATGTCGCATGTCAAAGCGGATGATATCAATATAATGGAACGTTACGAGATGAGACTGGCGAGATAGATGCGTGGAGCCAAACTGCAAGATAGGATATCTAGTGAAAAGCTGAGGAGAAGCTTAGGTATCAAGAGTAACAGTGATGAGATGAGTACTAGCAGGCTTGGATGGTTTGGGCATGTGGAGAGGATGGATGAATTAAGTTGGGTGAAAAGATGCGAGTCCATGAATGTGGAGGGAGCTGCACCAAGAGGCAGACCAAGTAAGATGTAGAATCAGACCTCTGATCTGGAATTAAAAAACCTAACAAGTGATGCACCTGCTCTGAACAGGACTGCCGGGAACGCTGCCATTAGGATATGAGACTGGAACCGCATATCATGTGGAGAACTCGTCTGTAAATTTATGTATGTATGTATAAAGGAAAAAGATAGGGAAAAACTAAGTACCTTATGATAAGCACGGTATCCATATCTGAAATAAATGCCAAAAACTTCTTAATTTCATTCATATTCCTGTGATGATGACTTAGATATATACGGTTCTGTGTTTTCCTGTGGGGTTAAAGATGATCAATGAAGCATAGGTATGACTGGTGAGAGTGAAAGTCACATGAAAGTGTCATGGACAACCTCCCTCAACTGTGGGCAGATAAAAAGCACAAAGAAGTGTTTACATTATATAATGTCTCACGGAGCTAAGGGGTTAAAACAAGGAGACTTAACCCTTCCTGCCCGGGCAGAATTTTAAAAGGACGCACCTTGCGAAGGCCAGGAGCCCGGGCGTCCTTTTAAAATTTGTAAGCTTGAAAGCCGCGCGGCGAAACGTTTATTTACAAAGCCGATCGGAGCGACGCCAAGCCTCAGCAAGAAGAAGTCCGATCTTGTCCGCCATTGCTAGTAAGAGCGAAAATTAGTGTTTCCAAGTGTCCGATATTGCTAAATCTGCGGCAAAATTATCTCCACAAAAATCATCATCACAACTGAACCAGTTGACCTAGAGAGCTCTACTCTATGTCAGTCTACAGATACAAGTAAGGGCTACATTTTGAGATTTGTGTGAATTCTCTAGCAGTTAAAATAACAAAAATAGGCCTATGTTTACATACATTTTTTGGCCAAATCGCCCGGTTAGGCCTATCGTCATTTATAAAGCCTGCCTGGGGAGGAAGAGTTAAAGAGAGTTTGTGGTTTATATGTCAAACCCGTACCTACCCTATTTTTCTCTTCTTATTCATTAACTGATCCTTCTGTTCCTTGCGTCGCACTTTGGCCTCCTCTCGGCGACGTTCTTGCGCTTCCTTGGCATCCTCCGCTTCCTGGATCACTTTGTCATAGAAGGGAAGCATCTTGGGCACACCGGGGTCCTTCTGTTTTTCTAAAATATACCACGTAAACATAAAGCATAAGAAAAAAATTATAATCTATGTTTAGCATTACAGTAGTACAGCAGTCTCACTTAATATGATGCATTTTTTTACCACCATGCACTCCCTGCTGAATAGCTGGGCTAGGGTGGGTGCCCCGATGATCAGGGACTTTAGTGAACAATTGCCACAGATTGCTAGACCGCACCATCCACCACAGTACTGGCATCTGCCAAATAGCACACTGACTGGCCCGAGACTCGAACCCCCGATCTCACAGTTTGCAGGTGAGTGCTCTACCAACCGTGCTACGGCATACTGTATATGTAATGGATTAGTATACCATTAGTATACTTTCAAAGAAAACTGATGTAAACTATAAGTGACTGAAGGTAAGGATCCGACACCCTACAAGAAGAATCGAATCCCATATTTATAGCTGTCGAATCCTTTATACGGAATCCAATACTATTATGATTAATGTTATGCATCAACAGTTTATTGTTTATACTCTGTGCTCTGTTCCCGCCTTTTTTACAGTAAAGATGTACTGTAGTTTGCCTTCCAGTATCATTTATCCCCTCTATTGACAAGTTTGCGACGAGTTGGGATATGGCCTACATGAATAACATACTGTATATGGCAGATAAGGTGACGGCTTCTGTTTGATATAACCAACACTGGTATCTTCATATTATAGGTTAGTAATGACAACACAACAGTATATACATACATAAATTTAAAGATCAAGTGCCCCACATAAAGTGCGGTTCCGATCTCACGTCCTAATGGCGGCGTTCGAAGCAGCCCTTTTCAGAGCTGCCTCACTAGTCAGGTTCTTCGATTCAAGATCAGACCACAAGGTCTGATCCCACGTCTTGCTTGGTCTGCCCCTTGGTGCAGTTCCCTCCACGTTCAGAGAACTGATGCCAATCCTTACCATGAAAAGAATGCCTCTCCCCCTGAAGGGAAAGGTGTATGCCTCATGTGTTAGAAGTGCAATGACGTATGCCTCAGAAACATGGGCCGGTAAAGTAGAGGATGTCAACAGAATGGAGCGTAATGAGATGAGAATGGTGAGATGGATGTGTGGGGCCAGGCTACAGGATAGAATAACAAATGTTAAGCTGAGGAGACGTTTAGGTATAAAGAGTATTAGCGAGGTGATGCGTACAAGTTGTTGTTGTTCCCTAAACTGCCTGGCCAAACAGCCCCGAGTCCCTGAGGAAGGCCATGGCCACGATCGGGCTTTCCCACAGAGCTCTCATTGAGTGTAGATTGTGTTGTTGGCCTAAGTGGTTGTGTGAAATGCAGTCTTCTATGATGTGTTTAATGGTATGGGGTGCTGTGTTACATCCCGGGCAGGTGTCGACAACGGAGTCATCCAGTCTCTTCTGATAGCTCAGGAGAGCTGGATGGTGTCCGCATCTCAGCCTGGCCAGGTGGACTCTGTCCTCGCGAGGAAGGGAGGATTCGCAAGGATGGATTTCGGGAGGTCGTGCTTGCAGCTGCGTGTTGTCTGTGAGTGAGTGGATGGATCGGCGAGAGATATGAGTATGGATGTGCTTCTGGAAGTTGGTTCGGGGTGGGCAGGGAAGGAGAGAGGACAGTAATTGTGTGTGATACCATGTGCTGGGTGTTGTTTTGATATTTCTTGGTGTCTGTGGGTGTGTTGCCATGTAGTTTAGTGGGTGGTCCTGGTTCGTGGAGGCTGCTGCCAGGAATTGAGTGCCTCTCATGTCCAGATGGTCTGCGTACAAGTAGACTGGGATGGTATGGACATGTGGAGAGAATGGATGAACAAAATTGGGTGAAAAAATGCAGGTCTGTGATTGTGGAGGGAGCTGCACCAAGGGGTGGACCGAGGAAGACCTGGGATCGGACTATACGTGCCGATCTCAAATCCAAGAACTTGACAAGTGAAGCAGCCCTTAACAGGGTTGCCTGGAACGCCGCCATTAGGACAAGAGACTGAAACTGCACTTATGTGTGGAACACTCAGTCTTAAAATTTTATGTATGTATGTATGTATGTTCACAGACTTGCATCTCTTCACCCGACTTAGTTTGTCCATCCTCTCCAAATGTCCAAACCATCCAAGCCTGCTAGTACACATCTCATCGCTGATACTCTTGATACCTAACCTTCTCCTCAGCTCTTAACCCTCTCACTTTTTTTATGACGCAGAGGTTGCCAGATTAGCAATACTAAATAGAGTTCTCTCACTCTTATAATTACCTCTCTAAAATTAGTTTTCTGCCCACAGCTAATTCAAAGATAACTGCAGAGGTTGAAGTAACCAAAGTCCTCAAAGTCAAAGATCATCCAGACATGAGAGGCACTCAATTCCTGGCAGCAGCCTCCACAAATCAACACCACCCACTACACTACATGGCAACACACCCACAGACACCAAGAATTATCAAAACAACACCCAGCACACGCTATCACACACAAATACTGTCTTCTCTCCCTCCCTGCCCACCCCAAACCAACTTCCGGAAGCACATCCATACTCATATCACTCGCCGTTCCATCCACTCACTCACAGACAACACGCAGCTGCAAGCACGACCTCCCGAAATTCATCCTTCTGAATCCTCCCTTCCTCGCGAGGACAGAGTCCACCTGGCCAGGCTGAGATGCGGACACCATCCAGCTCTTCTGAGCTATCAGAAGAGACTGGATGACTCCGTCGTCGACACCTGCCCGGGTTGTAACACAGCACCCCATACCATTAAACACATCATAGAAGACTGCATTTCACACAACCACTTACGCCAACAACACAATCTACACTCAATGAGAGCTCTGTGGGAGAGCCCGACCGTGGCCATGGCCTTCCTTAAGGACTCGGGGCTGTTCGGCCAGGCAGCTTAGGGAACAACAACAACAACAACTAAACTAAAGGTTTCTAAATACCCCTGATGGTAACAAAGGCTTTAAAGTATCCCTAATACAGTAGGCTCACAATCGCGTCAAAAACGTGAGAGGGTTAACTAGATATCCTATATTGCAATTTGGTACCACACATCCATGTAAGCATAGAACCACCCTAAATACCCAAAGGCAGCCATTCAGGGCAAGAGCAGCCATTCCAGAGGTTGGATTGATTTGGCACACTGATGTACCGTATCTACAGGATTGAATTTGCTGTCAGCTGAAAACAGACTATAGTATACCAGACAGGAAAATAACTACTGTACATCTATTTAACAATAAATAACTACAGAAAAAACATAAATGTTTTATTAAGCTTGCTAATAAAAACACACTTACTTGCAAACTTTTCTGGGTGTTTTCTTTTTTCTTTCTTTAGCTTCTTTTGGTGGTCTCGAACTCTCTTTTCTACCTTATATTTGAGCTTGAAAGTCAGTCGCTTTGTTGTTCTCTCTGAAAATTACAGTGCTGCATTAGAATAATATACACAAATACTTTACATTTACAACAGTACTTCATTCAAACATAATAGCTACATTACCATAATAACTACAGACTACAGTACAGTGCTTACCCCAATTTTGCGAGAAATTGGTCGACATTGCGGGCCGCAAAAGTAAAATTCGCAAAATTGGATTAGGCCTAACTAACCTTATGGGGAAAAATGAATATGGTCGACATTTCATCAGTGACGGCCCAATTTTTCGTGATTTCTGTAATTTATTTGCTTTGTTTGTACACACATACTGTACATGTAATTATACATCCCACAATAAAGAAAAATACAGAAAAACACAAGACAATATCATTATCCTTGATAAAATCATATCAAATGAGCAATTGAGCATTTACCTAGACTCGAAAGATGGCTGGGCTTGCGGGGATGGAGGGAGGGTGTCCGAGGCTTGGGTGGCCCGGCCACCCCTCCCCCCCCCGAAAACTAGTGCGGAGAGCCCCACTTTCTTACGGCGCCACCCGCAAAAGTAGAGTTACATCGCAAAATTAGGTTTTCATCAAAAATGGCATTTTGGGGGTCTCGGTTGCAAAATTGGTATTTCACAAAATCAGAACACACAAAATTGGAGTAATTCCTGTACCTACCTACCTATTGTAACCTATTATTGGGTTCGTCACTCTTCTAGTGGCACCGAGGAGCGAATAAGTAACTGTTACTTATTGGAATAAACAACAAGTAACAAGTAACTGGTAAATGAGTTTGGAACAGTGTGCAAAAAACGGAATTTGAAGGTAAATGCGGGGAAGAGCAAGGTTATGGTCTTCGAAAGGGGTGAAGTCACAAAGTGTGAGGTGAAGCTGAACGGTCAGGCTATGGAGATCGTCAACTCTTTTAAGTATCTGGGCAGTGTGTTGAGTAAAGATGGGACTATGGATGAAGAAGTGCGGGAGAGGGTACAACAGGGGATAAGGGTTGTAGGAATGCTAAAAGCAGTAACAAGAAATAGGGTGGTCAGTATGGAAGTGAAGAAGTCCTTGCATGACAGTGTGGTAATCCCGACACTGACTTACGGAAGCGAAGCATGGACGTTGGTTGAGAGACTCGGACCAAGAGTGAGAGCAGTGGAAATGAATTACTTAAGGAGTGCGTGCGGAGTTACATGGAGGGATAGACAGACTAATGAGGAAGTAAGAAAGAGGTGTGGTGTGGAGGTAGATGTGCTGGAAAGTGTGAAAAGGAACAACTTGAGATGGTTCGGCCATATGGAACGTATGGAAAGCGAGAGAATGACTAAGAGGGTGTACGAGAGCGAGGTGGAGGGACAGAGAGGGAGAGGTAGACCGAATGAGAGGTGGAAGGATGGAGTGAACGAAGGCGGTGCTGGTTGGGGGGAGGGGCGTTGACTGACTGGGGACAGAGGTGCATGGGGGCGGTTCGTTCGTGGCCACCCCTTCGGGGATCACGGTGTCAGGCAATAGATAGATAGATAGAACAAGTAACTGTTTTCAATACTCTGTTACTTATTCAAATAAGTAACTGTTACTTATTGGAATACCGGTAAGTAACAAGTAACAAGTAACTGTTTTCAAGACTCTGTTACTTATTCGAATAAGTACAGTAACTGTTACTTATTGGAATAAGTAACAAGTAACTGCTTTCAGGACTCTGTTACTTATTGGAATAAGTAACACATAACAAGTTGGGTACGAGTACCAATGGAGACGCATTGCCCAAAGGAGATGCACTTGAAACAAAAAAACTTGCACAGGCATAGGATGAGTAGATAGATGCATGAATGGTGGGCCAAAATATTCTTTAACTATCACCTAATATGCTCACATAGTACCAGCTTATTATTTTCACATGTTATTGTGTGAGATGAGATGAACTAAAAAAATGTCATGTTTTCGCAAATTCCTTACGAAAACCAAAGGATTTTTTTTGTTTAACCCGTGGAGCCCCAGCTAGTTTTGTATTGTTTGTTCACCAGAACCCGGCCGGTTTTCAAAAAATGGTTTTATTCCAGAAACAATAGCGAATGGGTTAGGAATGAAGGAAAAACCACGAAAAACCGCTCAAAAAGCTTAAAGAATGGTCCTACAGAGCCCCCGAAAACGTATTTTACAAGAGTAAAAAATTGAAGGCAATTACCCAAAAAAAACAGGTTATTGCGCGCTCACGCGCACGCACGTGGATTTGAGAGTTTTCAACCATCGGCACGGTTGCGTGGGATACATACACAGTTCCCATACAAATCTGAGCCCTTTCGAGTGGCTACACCTGAGGTTACGGTCGGAGCAATTAGGGTGACTCGTCAGACGCGTCGCTGGGGCTGTGCGTTACATACATCGCCGACGCGCCAGACGCGTCGCTGGGGCTGTACGGGTTAAAGCTAAATTTCTTACAGTTCCCTAATTTGAATCTCGTTTCTATTACTGCAGGTTGATAGTGCATGAGTTGAAGTATAACACTGCATGATCAAAAGGCTTTTAGTTGCACAGCTGAAGGGGGGTGAGGGTGTGTCCCCATAGGTCCAGCAAAAATAGTAAAATCCAATGGAGACGCATTTTTTCAAATTGATGCCAGAAGGTCGTACACCACACTGGTAACATAGCATACTCTCCTCTATGTCTGGTATAAATAAGGTTGAGTTTCCTTCACCATTGACGAAGCTGCCTTAACTAGAACCCTGGGCCCTATAGAGACGCACACGTCTGCTTAGGGTAGCCGGGTTGCGTCTCCTTAGGTCCTTGTAAATGTGTGTTTATTTTGTTAACATTATTAAACATAATAACCTTTTCTTTTATCCTGGGTGAAGGAAACTCGACCCTAATTACACCATACATAGTGGGGAGAATGGCTTTCTACCAGTGAGGTATGGCAACAGTTTGAAAAATGCGTCTCTATTGGACCTCCAGAATTTTTTGCTGGGCCTAAGGAGACGCACCCCTTTTACCCCCTCAGCAATTCAAAATCACATTAAGCATGTTCTTGCCACGCAGTCAAATGTTTGTGTGGGCCCTGTCAGCCTAGTGATGAAAATATAGACTATATTTCCAGGCCCTCCGCCCATTTCCTATCCCTATTTTCCCCAAATATGCCCGGGTTGGCGACTGGTGCTTGATTTAAACCTCGTATTAGCATGAATGTTACATATATAACTTCCCTGCATCCTCTAAACTGTTTTGTTATTGGCCTACAATGAGCAATTAGTATGTTTAGTAATATTTTATGTCTCTCTAATAATATATATTATAAGGCCTATGTCAGTCCGTTTTATTGCTTTAGCATTGTCAACTTACAACCAAAAGTACCATGCTTTCTTTCTGGTACCCATGAGGTAAGTATTTATATCATTTTATGTGTGTTTTTGTGTTTTAAACATACCTGCGTTTCCTTAGGTCCAGGGGCGTCTCCTTATGGTTTTGTGAAAAAATGGAGACGCATCTCTTATTTGTCTTCTCTCTCTTAAAGAATAAGAGATACAAGAAAATTGTTGATTTGCTTTAAAAATATAGCCTTTTTGCTATTTATCCCCGCTACCCCCAATTTTCAATCTGTTATAGATTGACAGAAGCAACTCGATAAAATAAAATAGTGCCCATTTTTGTGTCTGCATTGGGCATCGTACCCTAACTGTTTTCAAGACTCTGTTACTTATTTGAATAAGTAACTGTTACTTATTGGAATAAGTACGGTAACTGTTTTCAGGACTCTGTTACTTATTGGAATAAGTAACAAGTAACTGTTTTCAGGACTGTTACTTATTCGAATAAGTAACTGTTACCTATTGGAATAAGTAACAAGTAACAATTAGCTGTTTTCAAGACTTACTTATTTGAATAAGTAACTTTCTTTTTGGAATAAGTAACTGTTACTTATTGGAATAAGTAACAAGTAACTGTTTTCAGGACTGTTACTTATTCGAATAAGTAACTGTTACCTACAGTATTGGAATAAGTAACAAGTAACAATTAGCTGTTTTCAAGACTGTTACTTATTTGAATAAGTAACTGTTTCTTTTTGGAATAAGTAACTGTTTCATATTGGAATAAGTAACAAGAAACGGCAAGAATGTAGTTACCGGGTGTACCGCCCGTCTTATTTACACTACGCGGACGCTCACCATCATGTTCCCGTCTATTTTGACTGCCTTTGGATACAAAAATACATTACCCTAACCAAACAACCTAACCTAGTATTATAGATTTATAAGTATTTATTTTATTATAAGTATTTATAGATGATTTATGTTGTTGTATGTCGATAGTGGTACACCCGGTAACTACATCCATCCCCAAGTAACAAGTAACTGTTTTCAGGACTCTTGTTACTTGTTGGAATAAGTAACAAGGGTACGATTTTAGTTTCTGGACACCAATTTGACAGGTACCACCAACGATTTAATACATATTTGTTTAAGGTTTCCACGCATCCAACACCAAGCTACACCCTTTTCTGGTGTATGAAACACTAAAAAAGCAATGGGGAGTTGGGGACACTTTAATAATAATAATATTAGACAAAATATATAGACAACTCTGTTGTGTTTGTGGAAGTCGCTACTTTACGCTCGGAGTGACTTCCCGCCTTGGCGGTCGACTTAAAATGGCTAAGCTAACCAGTTGTTGGATATTTTTTTTTATAAAGACTTGCGTTATAGGCCGTGGGATACAGGACGGGTTGAGGCAACTTGAGGGGGGGGGCTCTGCCCCCCCGTGAAATATAATAATCGTCATATATGTTACCAGCAGGGGGCAAGTAATAGCTGGCCATGGGATAATTAGACCCTCTACTATCAGCATAGGCCTATATGACGATTATTATAATTCACGGGGCGGGGGGGGTGGGGGGGGGTGAGTGGGCTCAACCCGTTCTGTATCTAAAACCAACCCCCAAGTAAAAAATACTAGAAGTTTACTAAAGGTATTTATAGGATTTAGGACTGAATTTGTTTCCCCCACCCAAAGCCCCCTATTCACAAAGGGTCCCGTATTATTGTTGTGGAATATGGATTATTCATGTATATTTCCCCACCTTATAATGGTTATTGGAGCCGTGGTGGTCCAGTGGTGAGCACGCTCACGTGTGAATCTGCAAGACCCGGGATCGAATCCCTGCCACGGCGGACATTTAGTGGGTGTGGTAGTACGTCCTAGCATGTTTCACATGCTCGCACCCAGTCAGGGGACATCCTGACGACGTATACAGACTAAACACACATAACAAAGCCACTCCAACAGCTTCCTTTCTCTCCAACACCCCTTCTCCCCTCTCAACACTCTTCTCTGAGCTAGTGCCGATACAAATGGCCAGTCCTGTATAGAATCGTGAGGTTCAGAGTCGTAAAGATTCCAGGACGAGCTCCATAGAAACTGAAACTGACTGACAAGAAGCATATAAATAAACAAAAAATAAAAAAATAGGCCTACGGTACGATTTTAGTTTCTGGACACCTATGTGACAGGTACCACCAGGGATTTAATACATATTTTTTTTTCGGTTTCCACGCATCCAACACAAAGCTACACCTTTTTCTGGTCCGGTAATAGTATTGAAAACGATATAGGCCTAATAACTTTTTAAATGTGGTTTTCGACGAGAATAAAACGGCGCGTTTGTGCCGAAAATCGGCGGGAGTCCGTCGTCGCATCGGATCGTCGTGGTTTGTTTACCCAGGATGCTCGAGGTTATGTGAATGACTGTTGAGAGAGGAAGCCGACAGGTAACACCATCGAAAAAGGTGCCAGCAAACGGTGAGACTCTGTACGTGCACCTTCTTCCCACACCTGTACAAATTAAGCAGATGTTGCACTTGCGATCAGTAGCACTGCACTTTCTGTATTTTAAGACGCCACCTTTCCTGCGATGCTTGGCACACTTAGGACAGGGGATGCTGTCAGGAGGAATAAATAATGTTTTTTGTAAAAAGTCTATACAAGAGTCCTGACTATTGGTGACAGAGGTGTAAAGTGTTATTAAGGATTTAAAATTGGAACACAATTCACTGTAGTTTTGTTGACCAGTTTGTATGCCTAGTTCCGCCGGAATTGAGTTGTCACCACTTTCACTTGCGTGGACTTGTACAGTTTCTACGCCTACTTCTGTATGACTTAACTCCTCACCACTTTCAGTTGCGTGTACTTCTACAGAAGTGACGGACTGGACTAAGTTTGAAGTATTGTTAGCACTATAAAATCCCGAAAAACCACTGGCATCACTGTTTGAAAATAGATGTATTATTTCAGAGGTACCGGACGTCACAGTAGGGGTGTCAAAACCAGAAAAATCACTCTCACTATTATTGTTTGTGTCGTAAACAATATGTTTTTCTGTCTTCCTATTTATTCTTTGAGTTAATGGTAAATTGTCTAGTTCATCGCTATCATCAAAGTACTGAGTGAGATTGAAATTAAAATGTAAAACTTGCAAACTAAACAAACCAAAATTGGGACAAGGACAATATAAAGTCAAATTAAATTATCAAAATCGCTATGTGGAAACAACGCTTACTAAAATGAAAATTATTAAATAAAAGAACACAATCCACCACATAGGGTGTACATCACTACATGAGCAAGTTAATCTGTTTCCCAAGCAAACCAATCGCACATATAACAACGCACTATCGTCACGTTAAAGGAAGTAGTCAAGTTTGGGAAGTCCGGGACGTTCTGGCAAATTTTACTAAACTCTGCATGAATAAAGAAACTACATGTTAAATGTCAAAATATTATTTAAAATCAAATTTGCAACATGACAAGACATTAACAATAGTAAAAAATACAAATATTGATAAGATATCTATACTATTACAAAATAATATATAAAATACAGTACAGCACTCACTAACGATAGTGCTATCGGGTAGGTACCTGTAAGCATAGCATGCTTCAAGTGACCCCTATCAATAACTACCCTACAAATAACCTACATTTATAGCACAAATAAACTAAGGAAATCGCAAAAGTAAGCAATTGATACTATCGACAATGAATACATATAATATAAAGAGAAATAATTGCAAAATATGAAGTAACAACAGATTTAAACAAAGAGTACTCTTTTAACAAGAACAATAAATTTAAAAAATCATCAATATTAATAATAATAATAATAATAATAATAGAAAAAGAAAAAGATAAACAATAAATACAGACAAAAAGTAAGCAGAGGTTATACAAGAAACTTCAAGTTAAAAATGCTTGATTAAAATTATTGATGTCAAATTTTAGAATACAGTCACAATAATTGACCCTAAAAAGATTAAATTTATGGAACAATTTACTTGCCTCAAAACCTCTGTCCACTAAGAGTCTGTATAGTAACCTAGCTCTAGCCCAAAAGTCATCTACTTTAGTGCAGATTTTACAAAATCTTATTAATTGGGAATAAAAACAATTATAAGTGATTTTACTATCGATATTACTACTAGGGAAAGGAAAGTTTATTACGTTAAAATTAAAATCATCAACTTTGTGATATACTTTAAGTATGCACTGTTCATTAACAATCTCTATATTTATATCAAGAAAATTTTCAACTTTATAATTTACGTTACATTGTGTGAGGGGAATAGAATTAGGGTAAATAAGTTTAGCAACTTGATTAAAATTTAACAAATTGCAAACAAGAATATCATCAATATATCTACTATTATTACTTAACAGTTTAGCAAGTGCTAATTTTTCTGGAATTTTATTTTTCTTGCTACTGTCAACTAAGTCTTTTATATATTTAAATTCTAAAGCAAGCAAGAATAAGTCTGCAATTAAAGGGCTAGCATTTCCACCCATAGGAATTCCTAATATTTGTTTGAAAATGTACGGCCCGAATCTAACATAAGTATTGAAAAGGAGGAATTTAAGGGCATCTTTAAGTTTAGTTCTATCAAAATATACAGAACTAGTGGGAGTAGAGCTAAGTGATGCATTATTAAAATATGTATAAACATTTATGAAATAATTACCATTCCTAACGAACCTGTCAAAGTGCAAATCTATAATAAAGCAAAGCTCTGAATATACTAAATCTAAAGGCAAATTGGTATACAAAGTTGAAAAGTCGAAGCTATGTACCGAGGTAACTTTCGGCATGGTATTTATTTTATCAATAACTTCTAACGAATTGTCAACACTCCAATAATAGTTAATGCCAGTTCTTCTCATGATGGTATTACAATATCTTTTATGAGTACTTTTAATGTATTTTAAGCAATTTACTACTTGTTCTGATAGAGTTTTAGTGGTAGCAAATTTTGCTCCGGCAATAAAGCGATATTTATAAGGTCTTTTATGAAATTTAGGTAACATGTATAATTTTGCAATGCACTTGTTCTTATCAGAAAGTTTAATATCAAATATTATATTTTTCTTGGTATGTTCATCGATTAAGTTATCAATATTCAGATTATTTTGAATTTCATAAACAGAATTACCGCAAATATTTTTACGTAATATGTTACCCTTAATACCTAATTCTTTTTTCATATTTTCAAGATAAAATTTCTTACATGTGAAGCTATAATTATTGCTGGCTTTATCTACTGTAGTGATTACAAAATGTTTATGTAAATTTATTAAATCAGCTTTAAGCTTATTATAATTATAGTCTATAAAATCTGAAAGATTAAATTCATTTTTAAGCGAGAAAATTTTATTTCTAATTAACTTAATTAATAATTTAGACCATGCTTCTAGTTCTCTCGCATTGCAGCACGCAATTTTTAACAATTTATCTTTTAATTTATTGACTGAAAAAACAATATCTTTTAAAATTATGTCCCATGTTACTTTATTACTCCCTATTCTAAATTTAAACCCTTTACGACATAGCTCCGCTAATTTGTCGTTTGCAAAATGTTTAACTAGTTCTACATCACCTGTTAATATGTGACATATCGGACTATAAATGAACTTTGCTAGTGCATCACGTCTGCTAGCTGGCATATCCATGACTCTTTCACACACGCATTTATTATTATTGAAAATATCATTATCTGAAAGATTTCCTAAAACTTTATTATAATTACAAATAATAGACCCAACAGGTCGTTCATATGAATACACTATTAATGGTTTGAAATCTTTACAACCATCTGGTAATATGGACTTAACTTTCTTTGAATTAATAAGACTGTTAACATTAATTTTGTCTAAAATTTTAGAGGAATAATTTAAAGTGGACAGGACTTTATCTTTAATACGGTTATCTTTGGATTTCTTAGAATTAGCTCTAATATATCCCATAAAAGCAAAGACTATATTCTTAAATTTATTTGTGAAATTATGTTTATTATTTAGAATATTTTCTATAAAAGGAGCAAAACTTTTCTTTTGTAGGCCTTTCAATGAATCTTTTAATTTTTTAATTCCGAAATTTCGATATAATGAATATAAATTATTAACAATAATTATAATATCAGACCTGCTTTTCTTTTTATTAAATGTATTTAGTCTTCTATTACCGTGTCTACCAGGTCTTCTGTTTAAAACAGGGAAGTTAAAATATGGGTTATTAAAATCGTTTTTTAATAAATCTTTATACAAAATGTTGCCTACATTTTTTATTTGATTGTTAAGTCCAAATGGATAGATGGTCATTAATTTTCCAATCCAATAATTTTCTCTATCTAAAACATTTTGATTACTTTGAACAATTTCTATAATTTTGTATTTACAATCAAATTTAGTACAATCTGTGTTAAAATGCTTATATAGAAGAATCTTGGAGTCGATGCCGTTCCTGATTCTATGCCCGTAGGCTCTTTCTCTTAAACATTGCTCCGTCTTTCCAACATATTGTATACCACATTTCTCACAGGTTATTAAATAGATAACGGTTTTTACTTTACATGGAGATGTTACATTAACAGAAGAATTTAGAAACAAAAATTTTGTATTGGTAATGTAACTTTTAAAAAATGTTTGATGTTCAAAATCAAATTCATTCACACAGAGTTTACATTTACAGTTATCAACGAAAAGACGCCGGTTATTTTCATTTTTATTTTTCATTATTTAAGTTTTTATAATTTTGCCGGGTGCGTGGGTACATAGAATTTTCTGACACGTAGTCCGTGGCCGGTCCTGGTTCGTCAACGAGTACAAGTAAAGGAAGGGACAGTACATGGGGAACACGTCGTATACTAATGTTGCCACTAGTACAGACCGTCCTCACATCTATACTGTCCCTGAACCTATATAAATTAAAATGTAAAACTTGCAAACTAAACAAACCAAAATTGGGACAAGGACAATATAAAGTCAAATTAAATTATCAAAATCGCTATGTGGAAACAACGCTTACTAAAATGAAAATTATTAAATAAAAGAACACAATCCACCACATAGGGTGTACATCACTACATGAGCAAGTTAATCTGTTTCCCAAGCAAACCAATCGCACATATAACAACGCACTATCGTCACGTTAAAGGAAGTAGTCAAGTTTGGGAAGTCCGGGACGTTCTGGCAAATTTTACTAAACTCTGCATGAATAAAGAAACTACATGTTAAATGTCAAAATATTATTTAAAATCAAATTTGCAACATGACAAGACATTAACAATAGTAAAAAATACAAATATTGATAAGATATCTATACTATTACAAAATAATATATAAAATACAGTACAGCACTCACTAACGATAGTGCTATCGGGTAGGTACCTGTAAGCATAGCATGCTTCAAGTGACCCCTATCAATAACTACCCTACAAATAACCTACATTTATAGCACAAATAAACTAAGGAAATCGCAAAAGTAAGCAATTGATACTATCGACAATGAATACATATAATATAAAGAGAAATAATTGCAAAATATGAAGTAACAACAGATTACTACGAATACATATATATGTATATGTACATAATACATATATATGTACAAACAGCAAATATGCTATAACACTTCCCAGTTCTTGAGATATAATGCATGGCGTTTCGCAGGAATATACCTAATCTAATCCAGCAGAACACCAATAATTATAGGAAGCGGTACTGAACAATATGAATGCCACCCAATACTTCGCGATCAACTTATCTTAACAACTAACATACATGGGTTATATAAGACCTTAACGCATAATACAACTGGCCAGCAAGAAGCTGATTATGCAGAGTTAACCAGAGGGGGTATAATATTAATAAAAGGTGGTGAAAGATATGGAAAATGAGAGAGATAGGCAGAGGAAAAGGTTCTCAGGTGCAGAGAGGGGGACAGATATCAAAAGGATAAGAGGGATGCGTTCTAGAAACCAGATCTGAGGGAGAGAGTGGCAAGAGAGCTGTATATATACTAGCACTAGCTCGCACCGCGTGGGCAAAGCGGTAACAATTCCTTCAGCCAATGCCAAAGAAGCCAGCCAAACATGACGTCACCAAGCATGGTAAAAAACTCCTCCAACCAATCCCCAAGAGGCCAGCCAGCCGTGACGTCATCGAGCATGGCAAAAAACACTGCACGCCTCCTCTCACTCTGTTCTACTCTCTCTCTCTCTCTCTCTCTCTCTCTCTCTCTCTCTCTCTCTCTCAAATCCTATCATTACTACTTAATGATAAAAAATATACTTTGCAATTAAATATATAAAGCCTTGACATGGGCGAAAACAAAGAGCCTTTCTGGACTGCCCATGACACGAGCTTTCATATGAAATAAAGCACACAATAATACATCAACTGTAGCCACATCCACTGCCCTGGCGATCCTAGCGAGTCACTGTAGGACAAGCCATGCGGTTCTAACGGAGTGGTTAACGTCCCAAACTAAAAAACTATCCTGTACCGCCTCAATAAACTCTTTTGAATCTGAGTCGCCGATTTGATGCTGCCAATCAATATTCGGAAAATTAAAATCCCCCATAATACACACATTGCTAAACCTTGATGCTATTTTCACTTCCTGCCATAAAGCTGTACCTTTGTTTCCATTTGTCTATATTTTACCATTCGTTTCTATATAAGAACATAAGAAAATGGGAGTCTGCAGAAAGCCGATTGGCCTAAGCAAGGCAGATCCCTGTCCAACACAACCCCAATTACAAAGCCCAATTATAGGATCAACACTCTAATACCCTGAGGATCTTCTTACCAAAACGGTTAGAGATTAACGCAGGATTACGGGGTCTGCAGAGCGCTGATTGGCCCAACCCTGCTGATCCCCCTTCACACCCAACCCTTCTCGTCCATATGCTTATCCAATTTTATCTTAAAGCTCCCTATCGTTTTTAATCCCACTATAGCACTTGGTAGTCCATTCCACCCATCTACAACTCTGTTACCAAACCAATATTTGCCTATATCTTTTCTGAAACGAAATTTATCTAATTTGAAACCATTGGTACGAGTTCTTTCGCTATCACTGAGCTTTAGTACATTTGTCATGTCCCCTTTGTTAATCCCACTAACCCACTTGAACACCTCTATCATATCCCCTCTAACTCTGCGTCTCTCTAACGAATGTAAGCCTAATTTCTTCAACCTTTCTTTATACGGAAGATTTCTAATATTATGGATCATTTTTGTCATTCTACGTTGTACTCTCTCCAATGAATCTATGTCCATTCTGTAATAAGGACACCAAAATTGAACAGCATAATCCAATTGAACAGCATAATCCATATGGGGTCTCACTAATGACAAGTAAAGTTTTAAGATAACATCAGCAGTTCTGTTACTCACACTCCTAGAGATGAACCCGAGAATCCTGTTTGCCTTGTTTCGAACGCTTATACACTGTTGTCTAGGCTTCAAATCATTGCTAACAAACACACCTAGATCTTTCTCACAATTCGAGTTTTCTAATTCCATATTAGCTAGTTTATATTTAACATTTGTATGCATCTTCCCTATCTTAAACCCTTAAAAAGCGGCTCACCACTTAAGTCGTATTTAATAAAGCTGGACTATGTGGCGGCGCTCGACATAGGTCGAGTGGCAATTTCAGCACGTAATGTGGCTGAGAGAGAGAGACAAGTGGTGGCAGGAGACTAGCGAGCGTATGACTGCTCCAGACCACCGCGGCGAACCTACTGACACAAATCTCAGCTCCCTCCTCCCTCTCTCACTCGCTACATACTCAATTATGTACCGAAAGTACCGAATTACCTGCTTTTTGCACTCGCGTTGCACGGTTATTGCAAGAAAACTATCCATCATACAAGGATCGTTATGGTGTCATTCGAAAGCTCTGTTTATGCCCTTTCAGGGATAGATACTTGTTTTACGTTCTGGGTCTTATTTAGGCATGAAAATGATCACGTAAACAGCCCTATTTTGGCTAAAAACACCCCGCTGGGCGGTACACATAAATAAACCGCATAGGCCGCTAAAGAAGGGTTAATACCTTGCATTTGTCAATGTTAAACTTCATCTGCCAATTTACTGACCATTCGTGTAAGGTATCTAGATCCCTTTGGAGGCACTCTATATCTCTATCTGAATCAATTGTTCTCCCCATTTTGGTATCGTCTGCAAATTTACTTATCCTACTAGTTATACCTAAATCAAGGTCATTTATGTATATATATAACACACAACAGAGGACCTAATACAGATCCCTGGGGGACACCACTTTTGACTGCTCCCCATTCTGACTTCGTACCATTTATGCTGACTCTCTGCTTCCTACCAATTAGCCATGACCTAATCCATCCCAACAACGCCCCACCTATTCCATGCGCCTCAACCTTTCTCATCATTCTCTCATGGGGGACTCTGTCGAAAGCTTTACTGAAATCTAAATATATTATATCATATGACTTGTCATTATCTACTGCTTCATATACCTCTGAGAAAAAACTAAGCAAATTAGTAAGGCAAGAACGTCCCTGAGTGAATCCATGCTGAGAAGAATTTATTAAATTAAATGTATCTAAGTGGTTTCTAATTTTACTAGCAATAACTGACTCTAGTAGCTTTCCTAGGATTGATGTAAGACTAATGAGACGGTAATTGGATGCTATTGATTTGTCACCTTTTTTGAAGATCGGAACTACGTTTGCAAGCTTCCAAGCTTCTGGAACTATACCTGTCTCCAATGACTTGTTAAATAAATTTTTTAATGGGTAACTTAACTCATCCCTACATTCTTTTAATACTCTAGCATATACCTCATCAGGACCAGGCGATTTATGAGGTTTCAGTCTGTCAATTTCCTTAAGCACATCATTTCTACTTATAGTAATCGTACTTAACCTATTTTCTATACTATCGCTATATACCTTACGGACTTCTGGAAACTGTGCCAAATTTTCATTAGTGAAAACGGAAAGAAATTGACTATTTAATGTACTGCACATTTCTAAATCATTTTCTGTCATTTCTCCTATCGAAGTTTTAAGGGGACCAATTACATCTCTAACCTTGGATTTATATAGTTGGTAAAAAGCTTTAGGATTATTTTTGAGTCATTGGCAACCTTAATTTCATAATTTCTTTTTTCTTTCCTAATATCCTTTTTTACCTGTCTTGATAGATTCTGATAGTAAGCAAGTACAGTAGGTGAATTTCGCCTTTTCTAATTTTTCTATATATTCCTCTCTTTTGTCCTAGAAGATCTAATAGTCTATTATTCATCCATTTGGGTTGGTTCTGTGTTGATCTAAATTTTCTTTTGGGGATGTATTTATTTTGTGCATTGAATACTGACTTGATAAAATTATCGTATGTATCTACCAAGGTTGACGTCTCTTCCTGACTTAAGATGACAGGTGCCTGAGAAGGGGTACACTCATTTGGACACCTGGATCGACTTAATTTTTTGACCATAGGGTCCGCTAATAGGGCTCTTCTTAACCCACCATAATTGGCTTTTCTAAAGTCAGGTATTAATATTGTATTCTCTCTGGTATTACCTTTCCATTGTATATTAAAATACACAGAATTGTGGTCACTATTTCCTAGGTGGTTCCCTATCTCTACATTATTTACCATATGTTCATTGTTACTGAAAACTAAATCGAGAATATTATTACCTCTAGTCGGCGTATCTATGAATTGAAATAAAAAACTATCTTGTACTACCTCTATAAACTCCTCAGAATCAGTCTCCTATTTGATGCTGCCAATCTATATTCGGAAAATTAAAATCCCCCATAATGCACACATTGCTAAACCTTGATGCCATTTTAATTTCCTCCCATAATGACGTTCCGTCATTTCTACTCATATTTGGCGGTCTATACATAACTCCAATAACTATGGTCTCACTACCTTCGTTAACCTCTACCCAAACACTTTCATTATCGTTATTTAGTCTAATACCTGATTTAATACAGCTTTTTAATGTACTCCTGACAAACACTGCTATACCGCCACCCCTCTTACTTGTTCGGTCATATTTAAACAAACTATATCCTGGTATATCAAATTCTGCTAAAAAATGCCTGGTTTCTGTATTAATCCAAGTTTCAGTTAGCGCTATTTGTTAGTAGTCTTGGCAAATCCAACGTCAAGGCTATTAACCTAATTGCAATGACGACTTGTCTATTTTGACTGCTATGTCGTCATTCCAACCGCGGTTAAAAAGAAAACGTCTAGAGTCTACTCCTTATCTTGCTCTAGGAGACGTTGTACATTAACCAAAACTACCACCGAAGGTGAAAAAAGTATAGAAGAGAAGAAAAAGGGGTTTACCTTAGTTACCGCTCAAGGCCCATCCCGTGTTCCGTCATGCGCAGATCCCTGTCGAACGTGCACATAAGCGACCCTCTCTTGTCATAATTTTTTCACGCGTCGCCATTATTGAGTCCGCTTTTGTTGTGCTCCTTCAATTCACCCTGTTTTAGGTTTGTTTCGGCTTTTCTGGCCTTCTTTTTGTTAGACAGATGTTACGTGATCTAGGGCACACGTAAATGGGCTCCTCAGTGTGTTTAATGGAGACGCGTGTGGAAATAGCTACCGAAGGTACGGGGGCGCCTGGCGTTCCTCGTCTATGTTTTTTCATTCTTTCTATCTATCTATTGCCTGACGCCGTGATCCCCGAAGGGGTGGCCACGAACGAACCGCCCCCATGCACCTCTGTCCCCAGTCAGTCGACGCCCCTCCCCCCAACCAGCACCGCCTTCGTTCATGTAGTTCCTCACTCCATCCTTCCACCTCATATTCGGTCTACCTCTCCCCCTCTGTCCCTCCACCTCGCTCTCGTACACCCTCTTAGTCATTCTCTCGCTTTCCATACGTTCCATATGGCCGAACCATCTCAAGTTGTTCCTTTTCACACTTTCCAGCACATCTACCTCCACACCACACCTCCTTCTTACTTCCTCATTAGTCTGTCTATCCCTCCATGTAACTCCGCACGCACTCCTTAAGTAATTCATTTCCACTGCTCTCACTTTTGGTCTGAGTCTCTCAACCAACGTCCATGCTTCGCTTCCGTAAGTCAGCGTCGGGATTACCACACTGTCATGCAAGGACTTCTTCACTTCTTTCTCTTTTCATATTCTTTTTTCCTGTTAGTCTGGGCATAGTTTAGCTTTTAGCTTATTTTAGCCTAGCTTGTTTCTCATTCAGGATTTGCTATGCCCCTATGAGTTTTCATATTTTCATAGCCTAGGTGTACAGTTGGTTCACAATCTGAGATTTCGTGGTGGCGGTGCTGTTTGTAGGGTTTGTGTCGGCCGCATTATTAGCGTTATTCCCGAGTCCCCCCTTTCGAGCCTTCACTGTTTCTCAAGGGCCTGGGCGCTTGGTGGTTCGTGATCTCCAGGGGTACCCCACGGGGGCCCCTCCCTCACACCACAGGGTTTTTCGCCCCTGACACATTCTCTACTCACGGCTAGGCCACCCTTTTTCTCGCCAGTTTCATTTACTGGTTTTTGTGTTCCCTTACTGTTTTCACCTCCATCCTTTCATACCCTTTTGCCCACTCCTGGGGTACCCTACGGGGGCCCCTGTTTGTGCCAAACCACCCTTCCTGCCACTTCTCCTCATGGGCTTTGCTCTATCTCTGTGGGTGGGGTGGTTCCTGGGGGATGTGCCTCCTCTCCCCTGGTGTGTCTTCCTTGCCTCTCCCTTGACCGGTTGAGTCAGGATATTATCAAGGAAGACACTGCTCAGCTTGATGGCCATCGTCGCTTGGAGTCATAAGAAGTTGACGCTTTTTTCTGGGCCTGTGTTGGTATTCCCTAGACGCTCCTCTCGCTTTTTCGGCGCCGGACCATCTCGGCCGGTCCCGCAAATTTGCGGAGTGCTCGATTCGGTCCACGGACGTTTCGGCTCCCCGCAAATTTGCGGCGATCGCTGGGGGGTCTCGCGGTGAGGCGGGAGGGTTGTGTTGGTACGGTTATGCCTCCATTGGCCCGCAAATTTGCGGTTATAGTTGGCTTTCACGGTGACCCTTTTTTGTGTCATCTTGTTGCCTGGTACTATATTGGTGTATGCACTTTCCTGGTGTTATGGACCCTGCATGTATTTACCTAATTGTATTTACCTAATTGTAGTTTACAGGAGTTGAGCTAAGCTCGTGTTGTCCCGTCTCTCAGTCTACTTTTTATCCAATTTTTTCTTGAAAATATGGATGTTCCTTGCCCCTACCACCTCCTCCTCCAACCCATTCCATTTGTCAATACATCTATAGGGGAAGCTAAACTTCCTGATATCGTTCTTGCAGGTAGGTCTTTTTACTTTGTAGCTGTGGCCTCTAGTTATTCCTGTATCCATAATTAATATATCCTCCCTATCCAGCCTATATGTGAGGTGTTGAGTGGTGTTTAACACTTTCTCCATCTTTGCAGGTTCTGCTTGTGCTCTTCCGCCTCAACCGCCCTCCTCACCTCCATCGGTGCTCCCGGTTTAGAGTGAGTACGACTTCCAGTTTGCATGTGTGTTCCTGTTTACCCATGCTCATTCCCTGGTTTTTATTGGACATTCTCTTCACTTACTCCGTCGACGTGCTGCTTATGGTGTGTGTTCTTCCGTTGCAGGTGGGATGCTGTGGCTCCCCGTGCTTGGAATGCCACAGGTCCTGCTTACGCCACTCTCAATGTGTGTCCTCTACGGCCTACCTCCCTGCTTTGTGTGGCCCGTGTATGGACCTGGTGGATGTGGTGGACCATCACCCTGGTTCCTCTGACGCGGCAGTGGCCTCTGCATCCCTTCAGTCTGTGTGGGCAGTGGTCTCCCACCACATTCGGACTGTGGGCCACCGTTCCCCGGCCTTTGTTGACGACCGGATCCGCGTCGCCCTGGGCATCCCTGACCCGTCTGGAGGCCGTTTACCTGGCCCTCTCCCTGAGTCCCGTGGTCGGTCGTCACGTCGTCGGGTGGATCCCCAGCTCCGTCCACGCTCTCGCTCTCCACGTCGCCCGTCCTCTACTGCCCCTCCTCGTCCTACTGATCACCTTGACTCCGCCGTCCACCCTCGTCATGGTTCTCGCCCTGAGGCCGGGGTTAGCGTCTCTGCCCCTGTACGCCCTCCCCTGGCCTCTCCGGATAGGGGCTCTACTACCTTCCGCCCGCTTCCCCTGCACAAAAGACGTCCTCTTCATTTGTCCTCTACGCGCGCGGATGTTCATGCTGTAGCTGGCCCTCTGCTCCCTCCTTCTACTCTGTCCAGGAGGGTCCGCCAGGATGTAGTTGCTTCTCCTCCTACTTCTCCTGCTTCGGTGCCTCTTCTTCCTTCTCGGTCTCGTCCCAAGGTGGAGGTTCCTCCCTCCTCCGCCTCGGTGTCGGGCCGCCCTGTTCTCTCAGCCCCGGGGATCCTTGCTCTGTTTCCCCCCGCGGCTCCTTCTGACCTCCTTTCACCCGGCCAGCCTTCCCCCTCCCGTCATCCTGCTCCTCTTCCTTCTTCTATTCCTGATCTTCGCTTGCCGGCTCCCCGTGAGGATACCCCGCCGCTTGACTCGGTAGAGTATAGCGAGGTTTCGGGGTCCCCTTTCTCGGGGGCTGACGTGTCGCTGGAAGAGGGGGATGGTGATGTTTCCCCCTCGGGCGTTAGTGATCGGGGACGAGACCCTCAGGACCGCCACGGCCGTCGTCGCTCGCCTTCTTTGGGCCGCGACGCTGCTGTTTCGTGTCGTGGGTCTCGCTCTCGCTCACGCTCGCCCCTGCGGGCCGAACTATCTTCGGGGGGGTCGCCTCTCTCGGATCGATTTTCGGCTATGCAGGGGTGGGTTGTGTCACACTTCGACGCGCGCTTGGAGGCGATGCAAGAATCCCTCTTATCGCGCTTCTTGGCGGTGACACAACCTCAGCGCCTCACCCACCCTACCCCTGCTTTGGTCCCCCTCCCCTCTGCGGTGGACCACATTCCTTCTCGCCCTGCTTCTCCGCCTGCCCGGTCGTCGGCTAGTACTGCTCCTGCCCTGGCTCAGGTGGTTGCCCCTGCTGTCTCCCATGCGGGGGTCCTCCGTCTGCTAGGGCAGGGTCCGCGCTTGCCCCCCATCCAGAAGGCCAAGGTCCCGTCGCGGACTATGCCGCTCCTCTATGGCTCCTTGGCTGTTTGGAAGGGGGTGCAGGCCTCCCACCCGGAGCGTGCTACCGACTTCCCGTCAGGTGAGAGGGCCCTACCTTCGGACTGGTCGGTCCAAATTAATGACAAGCTGCAGTTCAGGGCGATCAGGGTGGATGGTCAGGTGGCCGACGTGGAGGTGCGGGCTTACCCGACAAGGACTGACCTTCAGTTCTTCTCGGTGAAGCCCAAGCCCCCGTCTGCTCCTCGAACTAAGCTCTGGTCAGACTTCAGCCGCCAGGACATCCTTCAGGATGTTCAGTCCCTGGCTGTGTTAACGGGACTGTCCTCCTATGGGACGGGTTTGTGCGACGACGGTAAGCCTGGCTTAGCCGTCGTGCTCGATAATCCTCTCCCATTGGAGGCCTGGTTTGCTGAGGCCTTAGACTTTGCCAACCGTTCCGTCGACAGATCTATTTCAGTCCCTCCCCCAGAGTCGTCACTGCTTTTGCCTCCTCTGGTATCTGTCGGCGGATTGGATGGCAAGTTCTGGTCCTGGATTAGCGCGCCCAAACTTGAAATTTGTGCTATTGCTAACCCGTTCTTCTCCCACCCCAGATAAGTCCTCTGTCGACAGGGATTTTACCTTGCGGCAGAGGGTGGCGAACTTATTGTCTTGTCTTCTAGGTTCCCTCCAGACGTCTGTTCACCACCTGCGACTTATCGAGGC
This sequence comes from Paralithodes platypus, assembly GCA_032716605.1. Taxonomy (NCBI): domain Eukaryota; kingdom Metazoa; phylum Arthropoda; class Malacostraca; order Decapoda; family Lithodidae; genus Paralithodes; species Paralithodes platypus. The sequence goes on along the minus strand of CM064510.1, from coordinate 39,580,461 downwards.
GACTGCACCTGGCGATCTTCGCGAGGGTTTGGACCACGTTCGGCGGATCCACCTTCAGCTCGCGGTGTCTTTGGTTCCCGAGCTGAAGGCGGTTTTGTGCGAGGCAACTCGACAACGCCAGACGGTAAGGTCCTCGTTCTGCCGGAGAGCCCCTTTGGGTATTCGTCAGGGTCTGTTATACTCTGAGCTATATACATCGGGGCTTTTTGCGCAGGATGCTTGGGAACGCTACGCTTCTCTGTCAGCGGACCCTGCTTATGACACGCAAAGACACGCTGTGTCGCGACCAGGGTCTTCGCAGTCCCGTCCTTCTGCCGGTCCCCTTCGGGGTGCTGCCGCCAATGCTGCCGCCAAGAAAGAGCGCGGGAAAGGGAAGTTGCCGGCCAGAGCGTCGGTTCCGCCTCGCACTTCTGCTCCTGCTCCCTTTCATCCCCGCCGAGAAGGGGCTGGCCAGCCTTCCACTTCCGGCCGCACTTCGACGGGGTCAGACGCACGACGGACAGGGGATGGGGTGACCCGCCCTTTTCGGCGAGGTGGGGGGGGTAGGGGTGGTCAACGTGGCTCTTATGACCGCAGGGACCGTACCGGGGGACCCTCCACGTCAAAAATTGTGTAGGTTCTCCAGGTCGGTCTCCTCCTTGTTCTCCTTCTCGCCTCGCAGAAAGGGTCGCTCACCTCATCTCGGGGGCTCCCACAGGTTATTTTCGCCCTTGCGCCCTTCGGTGGCCGCGAGGGACGTGGGGGCGGAAGATTGCACGGAGGGGTCTAACCTGGAGATGGAAGTCCAGACCCCCACTCAGCTCTTGTCAACGAAGCCGGCCTGTCTCTTCGGAGGTGGCCGACGTGATTACATCCATGCACGAGCAGGGAATCGTCAAGGAGGTGAAAGCCGGTCAACCGGTTTTCCTCTCCCGTGTTTTTCTGGTACCGAAGAAGGACTGCGACGCGATGCGACCGGTGGTGGATCTGTCGGCCCTCAACGGGCACATCGTGAACACACGGTTTCGGATGCTGACGGTGCACCAGGTACGACTGGCCCTGCGACCTCTGTCGTGGGTAGTGTCGCTGGACCTCAAGGATGCGTATTGGCACGTTCCTATCCATCCTCGTTTCCAGCGATTCTTGGCCGTTCAGACTTCCGATCGTGTGTTCATGTTCGACAGACTTCCCTTCGGTCTCAACATCGCGCCGCGGATCTTCTCGAAACTGGTGAAGCAGGCTCTGGATCCTCTCCTCAGGAGCGGCCTCCAGATCCTGTTTTACTTGGACGACTGGTTGATAGTTTCAGACACCCTAGAACAGTGCGTCCACGACACCCTCACAGTAGTTCAACACATCACACAGTTAGGGTTCAAAATCAATATTCCCAAGTCACGCCTGACCCCGTCGCGTGTCGTGGGTAGGTCTCGAATGGGATCTGACCAGCGCTACAGTGACCCAGAGTCAGCCAAACGCGGTGAAACTTCGCAGGAAGGTCTTCGCCGTGTTGCACTCGGTCTCCCTCACGAGGAGGATCTGGGACTCGTTAGTGGGTTCACTGAATTGGGCCGCTCTGACCATTCCCTTAGGGAGGCTCAGGCTGCGCCACCTAATACTAATGGGCAACAAGGTGTTTCCGTTGGCCCCTATGGATCGGCTCATGCCGATCCCGCGTACCATTCACAGACACTTAGGACACTGGGTTGCTCGGGGCACGCTCTCTGCGGCTGTGCCCTGGACCGCCCCCCCGCCGACGATCTGGGTAGATACAGATGCGTCGAGCGAGGTGGGGTGGGGTTACCAATCCAACCTGGGACATCAACGTCACGGCAGATGGGTGGGACACACACACCTCCACATCAATGCCCTCGAACTGTTGGTTCCCTTGTTCTTCCTGAGGGACCACGCGCTGGCCCTTCGGGGAAAGTCGGTGGCCTTCAGGATGGACAATCAGACAGCTGTCCACTGTATCCAAAAGCAGGGGTCCTCCAGGTCTTTGACTCTGTTGGGGATCTCAGAGAAGTTGTTCTTCCTCGCGAACCGACACAACATCTCCCTGCACGCCTCCTACCTGCCCGGGACTGCCAACCTGTGGGCGGACGCCCTGTCGAGACGACAGGGCGTTCTTGTAGAATGGGCAATGAAACAGACTGTATTCGACGACCTCGCGGCTTCCTGGGGTGTTCCGGAGGTCGACTTGTTCGCATCGAAGGAGACGCGCAAGTTGCCTCAGTACCTATCCCTCCGGAGGGGGGTCCGGACGCTTTCATGGAAGACTGGAACAGGTGGCAGTCGATATACATATTTCCACCACCAGACGCACTGTTGATGTGCAAAGTCCTCGCGAGGCTGCGGCTGTACCGCGGCAGAGTCTGGCTAATAGCGCCTCTGTGGCCAGCCCAGGCTTGGTACTCCCAGTTGAAGCGGTGGTGCCCGAGTCCGGTCCCTCTCCCTCTCTCCAACTTCCACTTGAGCCAGGTTGGAGACCTGCGGACCTCGTTGGCCTTCGCATCGTGGATGTTCGTGAGGCACGGTGGCTCCCAGTCCACGGACGGGACCTGACTGACTTCCTGAAGCGTTCATGGACGTCTTCGACTTGGGGGACTTACGAGTCCCACTGGAGGTCTTTTACTAGGTGGATACAGGACACTCGCCAGACTGTTAGCTCTCCTTCCCTCGTCCTACACTACTTGTTTCACCTCTTCCGTACACGTCGCTCTCAAGTCAACACTATACGTAACCACTTGTCTGCCATCCGGGAGGTCTTTGAGTCCGTCACTGGGCTGGTCGTTCCACCGAAGGAGCTGGATTCCTTCATGAAGGCTGCCTTCAGGGAGCGACCGCCTCCGCGCCAGATCCCTCCTCAGTGGGATCTGGGGCGTGCTCTTGGACCTTCTGGCTTCACACACATATACACGGGATACTACACCGGTTCAGTTGCTGGAGCGTACACTCTTCCTTGTCGCTCTGGCCACTGGGGATAGGGTGTCTGAACTAGCTGCCATGTCGCGGTCCCAGGAATGCATGCGATTCTCCCCGTCCTTGAATGTCGTCACGTTAGCCCCCTCCCCTCATTTTGTTGCCAAGAATGAGAGAGAGACCCACGTTTTCAAGCCTTTCACCATCCAGGCTTTAAAGCGTGGGCATACTCACCATGTGTTGTGCCCGGTGCAGGCCTTGCACTCCTATGTTGAGTCTGTGGCTCCGACTTCGGGTACTGCTGTGTGGGTGTCTCCTCGGACTGGTAGGAGGCTCTCGAAGGTACAGATAGGACGCCACATTTGTCGGGTCATTCGTGCCAGTAACCCTGCTTGTCGGGGTTCTGCGCACGATGTGCGATCCTTTGCTGCCTCCTTACGGTTCCTGCAGACTCGTTCGTTGCCTGACGTCGCCTCGGCGGGTTTGTGGTCTTCTGTCCATACCTTCGTCTCCTCCTACCTCTCCATGTCCATTGTTAGACCCCCTCGGCCTGTGATAGCTCTCGGGAGTCGTGTTTCCTAGGGCTCTCGCGAAGTTGCCTGGTCTTCCCCCCTAGTCACTCTTTCTTTTACTTTGTTTTATTTAGAAAAGGGGGGGAGGGAAGTACGGGTTTGCAACACTGGATTACAAGTTTGGGATTATGTTATATGTATACAGTACATAAGTGTTTTTGCCTCATTGAAAATTGTGTTTTATTTTTGTGATCCATGTTTTTGTTCGTTTTGGAAGAAAAGGGATTTTGTGTACAGTACTTTTTGGTTTAAGACAAGTCTATGGTTTTGCATTACTATGAATGACGGGCACGTGTTAAAACTGCTCTTTTTAGCTACTCCTCAGTTTTTCACTCTTTTATTAAACTCTCTTGTTTAAATTGTGTTTCTTTGTCATTCATAATTTTGTCTTATGCATTGGTTTTTTTTGGTATGTTGGGCTTGGATGTCCTCCTCCTATTTGTTATGCAGCCTTGACGTTGGATTTGCCAAGACTACTAACAAATTGGGAGGTTTGACGTACCTCCCAACCTACCAAATAGGAAAACCTACTATTTGGTAGTAGTCTTGGAAAATCCAACGTACATAATACCCTCCCTCACGCCGGACCCCTGCCCATCCGCGTTCTTCTGCTGACATGAGATGTGATGACAAGAGAGGGTCGCTTATGCGCACGTTCGACAGGGATCTGCGCATGACGGAACACGGGATGGGCCTTGAGCGGTAACTAAGGTAAACCCCTTTTTCTTCTCTTCTATACTTTTTTCACCTTCGGTGGTAGTTTTGGTTAATGTACAACGTCTCCTAGAGCAAGATAAGGAGTAGACTCTAGACGTTTTCTTTTTAACCGCGGTTGGAATGACGACATAGCAGTCAAAATAGACAAGTCGTCATTGCAATTAGGTTAATAGCCTTGACGTTGGATTTTCCAAGACTACTACCAAATAGTAGGTTTTCCTATTTGGTAGGTTGGGAGGTACGTCAAACCTCCCAATCGCTTTCGCCTGACGCTAAAATTGTTCCATTTAACCTCTCATTTACACTCTCAATATTTCTGTTCAAAACCCCACAACCACCCTATCTAAAGAGCTAGCTAATGTAGAAACCCCTAACCGTGAAAGATGAACCCCATCCCTTGCGTACATCCCATCTCTCCCATAGAAACTATCCCAGTTATCAATGAATGGTATTGCTTTTTCTTTGCAATATTTCTCCAAACGGCAATTGACACCAATCGCCCTGGATGTCCATTCCTTGGGAACTCCTCTTCTGGGTAGGATACAATGTACTACAGGGATCCCTCCCTTCATCCTAACTTTATCTAACACATCCCGATACTGCTGCAGCAGTTCCTCACTTCTACCCTTACCAACATCGTTACTCCCAGCACTGAGACAGATAATGGGGTTATCTCCACTATCTTCCAAGATGTAGTCCATCTTCTCTAAAACCCTCCCAACTCCATGGCCAGGCAGACACACAACCTTCCTAAGTTTAGTGCGGGTAGCCCTAACTAAATGTCTTACCATGGAGTCGCCCACAATCGACACAGACTTACCTTCTCGGGACACAGACTTACCTTTCCCTCGGGAGGATCCAGCAGCTGCAGTTGGAGAACCCCCAGTGGTGGCAGAAGCTCCCTTGGTGGTGGTGGTGGTGGTGGTGGTGGTGGTGGTAGGTAGCACAGCGTCAGAGGTTGGAGCTGAGTCGGCGGCAGGCACTTCGGTTATCCCTCCCTTATCCTGACTATCTTTTCCCTCACATTCGTCTCGCAAAGGAGAGAATGTATTTGTCACACTCATACCTATTCTACTATCCTGCTTCTTGAGTGTGACTTTCCCACCCGTATTTTTAACAACCTGCCATGAATACAATTTTTCATCAACTTCCTCCCTTTTCCCCTTACTTGACTTTATTTCCTCTTGGCTAAGCTTGAAAGCTAGATTTTCGTCTTTAATCAAATCCACTTCCCTCTGAAGTTTAACATTAACCTCCCTTAGAGCCAAGACCTCTTCCTTCACCACAACCATCTCCTCTCTTACCTGGAGAATAAGATGATGCAGATCAGTTAGAGACTCGCACTCCATACCTGCCATGATCCCAATAAGCTTAGCGAGGAGCAAGAAACTAAGTACAGAAAAACAAAAACAAGTAAACTAACAGCTAAAAACTGAGCTATAACACTTTTATATAACACGAGTGCACTGCCCCCAAACACAGGTAGGTGTAATGGTCACTAAAGGTCACTGGTAAGTGGTCCGGGCAGGAGCTCAGATTAACACAACCTTCTCCTGTCACTGACTGAACTAGACTGAATTATGAAGGGAAACTTGAGGGGCAAGGGAAAAATGTGACGCTTTGGCTCCCAATCTGCCAACTTTTAGGTTGGCAGTAGGGAGGTCCGTAATTGTTTAATCGGAGTCCTCTTTTTCTAGTTATTAAAAACGTATTCTATGGTGTATTATATGATATATTCAAATGACCTGGGAAGTGTATATTAAACCAAATACAAAACTTTGAATAATGAGGTAAGAGATATGTGTTTTTTATCACTTTTCAACCCAAGACCAGCGGGGGTCTGGGGGCAGCAGCCCCCAGGATGCCCAGGTTAGGTTAGGTTAGGTTAATGACCAGCAATGTAAATACAGTAGTGAACATTTGGTTCAGTCTGTGCTCAAAAATCCATTTTCTTTAGGAGGAGGCCATACACTAAACAATTACCGGAAGGTCAATCCACGGAAAAGACGCCGTCACTTGAGATCTAGAAGATATATAATTAAAAGGAACAGTCAAAGTAAGCTATGGGTATGGCAGAGATCGCTCAGCTCTCACTCTGATAGTGATAGACCAGCCCATCACCACATGATGGTTATGGAAGACTATACAATGCATACACACAAACACACACACTCGATAGTAGGATATGCGCTGCATGCACCGAGCGTATAGCCTAAGTTCACTAGAACTTTATCAATAAATCCCGACATCATTTATAGGCTAAATAGAGAAGGAATAATACAGCTATAATAAGTTCCCATTTGTTTGCCTATTGCCGAATCTCGCAAGAAAGCGGTAGCCTAGTTTAAGATCGGTGACTTCAGACCAAAAATATATTGGTCCGAAGTCACCGAGGATACTTCCAAAGGGGCTGGAGCAGATGGGCTGTGGGTTGCCACACGTGTTCCCAGGTGGACTCTTCCCAAATGGTAGAAATATTGGCTTGATTTTTCTAGCCGTATTTGAGTTATAGAGGTTAGTGGTACCGTACGGTAACTATTACTAGCCTATAGTGCGTTCATTGGTGCAGAAATCGTAACCCCTAACCTCTCATGGCTCAAAAAGGACTAGAGTACCGGTAATCGAGCTAATATTTCTACCAAATAAGAAGACTTGGCTGATTAACAAAGGGGACATGACAAATGTACTAAAGCTCAGTGATAGCGAAAGAACTCGTACCAATGGTTTCAAATTAGATAAATTTCGTTTCAGAAAAGATATAGGCAAATATTGGTTTGGTAACAGAGTTGTAGATGGGTGGAATGGACTACCAAGTGCTATAGTGGGATTACAAACGATAGGGAGCTTTAAGATAAAATTGGATAAGCATAAATTATGGACGAGAAGGGTTGGGTGTGAAGGGGGATCAGCAGGGTTGGGCCAATCAGCGCTCTGCAGACCCCATAAATCCTGCGTTAATCTCTAACCGTTTTGGTAAGATGATCCTCAGGGTATTAGAGTGTTCAGCCTATAATTGGGCTTTGTAATTGGGGTTGTGTGGGACAGGGATCTGCCTTGCTTAGGCCAATCGGCTTTCTGCAGACTCCCATTTTCTTGTGTTCTTGTGATAGTGGTCCGAAGTCACCATGGGCCGAAGTCAACTGTATCCAAGGTAGCCTATTAGGTTAGGTTAGGTTAGGTTTTTTGGTTAGGTTAGACCTAGGCCTGATGCTAAAAATAAATTAGGCCTAGGGCCTAAGCCAAAAAAAAAAAAAAATCCTGTGGATAAAAAGTAGCTAGCCTAGGGGAAAATATTAGGCTAAGGAAACCACCCACCAATTATTTTCATTGTTTTTTTTTTAGTTTTAGTTTATTTGCATCAATATATAGTGATTGGCATTAGTTTCAACCTCCGCAAAAATTGTTTTCCCCTTTATCCAACGATCTTAAGACACGGCGCCCGATAGTGGGGAGGGCTATGAAGATCAGGGAAAATGTGGGGTTAAAGACATAAAAAGGCGATATAATGGTTTTTATGATGAAAGTTGGCTCGGGTTTTGTTGTTTTTCAACTTGAGAAAACCCCAAAATAAAAAAAAACGAGCCAAGTTTTGGCAAAAGTTGGCTCGGATTTTAAGATTTTTCAGCTGCATAAAAGACAGTAAGTGCAAAAAAGAAGTTGGCTCGGGTTTTCTTGTTTTTCAACTTAAGAAAACCCCAAAATGAAAAAACTCAAGCCAAGTTTTGGCAAAAGTTGGCTCGGATTTTAAGATTTTTCAGTTTAATAAAAGTCAGAAAGTGGCAAAAAAAAGTTGGCTCAGGTTTTCTTGTTTTTCGACTTAAGAAACCCCAAAAATTAAAAAACTAAGTCATGTTTTGGCAAAAGTTGGCTCGGATTGGACAATTGTTAGGCTTCATAAAAGCTGAAAATGTGAGCCAACTCTTCGCCATTGGATACAGGATGGGGTGTGGGAAGAGCTCTGCCCCCCCCCCCGTGATTAATTAAGAACATAAGAACATAAGAAAATGGGAGTCTGCAGAAAGCCGATTGGCCTAAGCAAGGCAGATCCCTGTCCCACACAACCCCAATTACAAAGCCCAATTATAGGCTCAACACTCTAATACCCTGAGGATCATCTTACCAAACCGGTTAGAGATTAACGCAGGATTACGGGGGTCTGCAGAGCGCTGATTGGCCCAACCCGGCTGATCCCCCTTCACACCCAACCCTTCTCGTCCATATGCTTATCCAATTTTTGAAATCATCATCTATGTTGTCCGATAGTGGGGAGGGCTATGAAGATCAGGGAAATTGTGGGGTAAAATATGAAAATAAAGGGAAATATTGAAGAACTTATTCCAAAAACCCAGTAAGCTAATTAGCCATTATCCAACAATTAAGCTACATTAAAGATATTAGCCTAACCTGCCAACCTTACCTAACCTAACCTAGTATTATGAGTGGGGGCTGCCGCCCCCACACCCCCGCTGGTTTGGATGGTACATGGGATAGAAAATGAACTTACCCAGTAAGCTCATTATCCATTATCCAACAATTAAGCAACATTAAAGATTTTAGCCTAACCTAACCTAGTATTATGGGTGGGGGCTGCACCCCGCTGGTTGGATAGTACATTGGATAGAAAATTAGGTCAATTTCTAGTGTTAATTAGACTGAAATGCAGGGAGAAAGAGGTCCGCCGAGTCGTGTTCTGTGCCGTCTATGGGGAGGTAAATATGTTTTGTTACAGTAGCTATAATTGCTTTAATGCATTTCCGCCGCTACTGACATATATAGGAATGAAGTCATAGAAATTGATGGTTGCGCTGTGTAAGTAACGCTAGAATAGACCTAATACCGAAAAAACACTAGGCTATAGGTGCAAATAAACTTTATATACATTTTTACATCTATAATAATAATAAATAACCAACCTTATGTAACAAAGGGACAGTGACGGCGTGTTCTGGACTTATCCTCGTAATAATGGTGTGTACACCGCCAGTGATTTTTATCTGGCCGGTAATGGCAAGGATGTCCACACCTAGGACACTCAACACTTGTAGGCAATATACCGTGGTCTGTAAGTAGGCCTATCTTAAGGGCTGCCTGGTTGTTTTGAGAAATTTTTATAATTATTGTTCAGGGGTAAGTGCACAACCACTACAGACACTGGCCATCCTGCAACTGATATTTAAAACCATGCTGCCTGCCGGTGGGCTGGAGTTCAATGCACTCATTGGCTGACTAAAATGACGTAATTGTCCATAGCCTATATTGATCCATGATTGGGTGACTCCTTCAATACCGTGACGTATGGTGACGTATACAAAAAAATAACCAATAATATGGCAGAAACATAGTGACGTGTTGATCATTAGTTCACATAGAGAAAGGCAGAGGGCGTTATATTCGAATATTTACGATAAAAGCGCTCCTCAATTATAGGCTAGTATCAACATGGCTGACCTAGCGGGGTGGCGTCTGTGGGAAACACTGGACAAATATCGTTACAGGTTATAGGTTCTGTAGGCTATCTCCCTTAATAGCATTTTTCGAGGGTTGACACTTATTTTAACATGGAGTAGGCTATAAGTTATATTAGGCCTAGCCTACATCCTAAATTAAATTTTAAAAATCTGTGAAAATTCTTGGGTTGTTTAGGCTATATAATAGAAGTTACTGTGGGACACGTAATATGTTGAAGGGGGAGCTCTGCCCCCTCTAAACACCCATCACTTATGTCATCATAATCTGTTGTTACTGTAATAATAATAATAATAATACTTTATTTCAGACTCACACAGTACAGAGGGGACCATACTGGGGTCCATATATACCTTACAGTAACATAAATATATATATATAAGCTACTGTACATAGGCTACATAAAATAAAAAGAAATTAAATAATACCCAGCTTGCTATCATGTAGTTCACAGCACTGCCTCAACCAAAAACAGTGGTCATCAAACTACTGTGTTACCAAAACCACTGTCCTAATTGTGTACAGTACCATGCCTCACATCATTTAGCTTCTAAGCTTCCGGTACAGTATGTTGCTACAGTACATAAGAAGAACATAAGAAAATGGGAGTCTGCAGAAAGCCGATTGGCCTAAGCAAGGCAGATCCCTGTCCCACACAACCCCAATTACAAAGCCCAATTATAGGCTCAACACTCTAATACCCTGAAGATCATCTTACCAAAACGGTTCGAGATTAACGCAGGATTACGGGGGTCTGCAGAGCGCTGATTGGCCCAACCCTGCTGATCCCCCTTCACACCCAACCCTTCTCGTCCATATGCTTATCCAATTTTATCTTAAAGCTCCCTATCGTTTTTAATCCCACTATAGCACTTGGTAGTCCATTCCACCCATCTACAACTCTGTTACCAAACCAATATTTGCCTAGGCCTATATCTTTTCTGAAACGAAATTTATCTAATTTGAAACCATTGGTACGAGTTCTTTCGCTATCACTGAGCTTTAGTACATTTGTCATGTCCCCTTTGTTAATCCCACTAACCCACTTGAACACCTCTATCATATCCCCTCTAACTCTGCGTCTCTCTAACGAATGTAGCCTAAGCCTAAATCCAGTATAGGAATATCGGTACTGTACTGCACTAGGCCTATGAGGATCAGTACCGGTATGCTAATTCTGTAGAGTAGCAGACCTGAAATCATTACTTAAGGTTAAATATAGAGCAACTTCCTCCAGTGTGCCTGGATCCTGGAGGTGTACACTATGCTTGGAGTTTGTAGCATTTTAATGATCCTGTTCTCAGAAGTGTTAAGGCGCTGAATGAATTTATATGTTAGCTTTCTAATGAGTGATTTGTAACAGTGTAAGTTCATATAGGCACATAGCGTACTTGTACTCTCATATTTTGAGAGCCCCAAAAACATTTTCATGATATTGTGATATGAGATACTTAGTCTATTCACTGTAATTTTCTTATAGTTCCACCATAGTTGTGCTGTATACATTGGTGAGCAGTAGGAGTTGAACAATGTTATTTTTGTATCCCATGTGCACATATGAAATTTTCTTAATATTGAATTTCCCTGCATGTAAAGTTGCCTTCGCTGACGACCCATATCCTCATCATCTGTACTTCATAGGGGGTCCAATTAAGGAGAAAGTGAATTAACAGACGAAATTAGGCCGCAAACTACAATAACATAGCGGGCCGCCGTTTATGGGAGACTTTTTACATATCATTTTCAATGTTAATTTTCTCCCTTAGCCTAATCAATTTTTCCAAATTATCAAACTTAGCCTACATAAAAATTAAGGGTAAACCTGACTTTTTGGACCGACAGCGATTTCAGTAAGTTTTATTTTGTTTTTTGTATTTTTTCTTTCAGATATAGTGTTGTTTTATACTGAAGAGGAGCGGAAATGAGTATTTACACATTATCCAACAATCTAAAAACACGCCCCTATTAGACTATATATATATATATTTTTTTTTTAATGTTCTAGGCTATTAGCCTAACCTAACAACCTTACCTAACCTAACCTAGTATATGAGTGGGGGCTGCCACCCCCACACCCCAGCTAGTTAGGTTACATTTTTTTTTTTTTTTGCCATTAGCCTAACTTAACAACCTAACCTAACCTAACCTAGTCACCTACATCAAGAAACCAAAATCCTCAAAGTCAAAGACCATCTGGACATGAGAGGCACTCAATTCCTGGCAGCAGCCTCCACGAACCCAACTAAACTACATGGCAACACACCCACAGACACCAAGAAATATCAAAACAACACCCAGCACACGGTATCACACACAATTATTGTCCTCTCTCCCTGCCCACCCCGAACCAACTTCCAGAAGCACATCCATACTCATATCTCTCACCGATCCATCCACTCACTCACAGACAACACGCAGCTGCATGCACGACCTCCCGAAATCCATCCTTCCGAATCCTCCCTTCCTCGCGAGGACAGAGTCCACCTGGCCAGGCTGAGATGCGGACACCATCCAGCTCTCCTGAGCTATCAGAAGAGACTGGATGACTCCGTTGTCGACGCCTGCCCGAGATGTAACACAGCACCCCATACCATTAAACACATCATAGAAGACTGCATTTCACACAACCACTTACGCCAACAACACAATCTACACTCAATGAGAGCTCTGTGGGAAAGCCCGATCGTGGCCATGGCCTTTCTCAGGGACTCGGGGCTGTTCGGCCAGGCAGCTTAGGGAACAGGAACAGGAACAACAACAACAACAACCTAACCTAGTATATGGGTGGGGGCTGCCGCCCCCACACCCCCGCTGGTTGGGTACTGGCTGAAAAACTTATTGTTTTACAGTAGCCTAGGCCTATAGGCCTAGGCCTACATGTATTTTAGCGTGTTTTTTTTTCTCCCTTGTAATACATTTCCGCTCTTAATGCCATATATAGCAATTATGTATATGCTCTACCGGACCTATTAGGCCTAAAAAGATCGATGGGCTAACTGTCGGTCCAAAACATCAGTATAGGCCTAACCAAATTAAACATAAGAACATAAGAACATAAGAAAATGGGAGTCTGCAAAAAGCCGATCGGCCCATACAAGGCAGATCCCTGTCACACCCAACCCCAATTGTAGGCCCAACTCACTAATACCTTGAGTACTGACCCCACCAAAACGGTCAGAGATTAACACATACTACAAGCATCTACAGTATGTAAGAAATTAAATTGACTTTAACAAAATAGATTATTGACCTGTAGTCTCGAGCAGAAATATTTAGACATCAACCAGATAATGTCAACTATTATTCACCATCCTTGATACAAAGGTCTATGTATGGTCAAAACTGGGTTAGCTTAAGGGGAGTGACCTGCTTTTTGTTATTTCTGTCCTTTTCTCTCTTTCTCTGGCTTGTATCCATTCGGCCCCATTCAGCCAACTATTTTAAGACGTTTAGAACATAAGAAGAAGAAGAACATAAGAACATAAGAAAATGGGAGTCTGCAGAAAGCCGATTGGCCTAAGCAAGGCAGATCCCTGTCCCACACAACCCCAATTCATTACAAAGCCCAATTATAGGCTCCACACTCTAATACCCTGAGGATCATCTTACCAAAACGGTTAGAGATTAACGCAGGATTATGGAGGTCTGCAGAGCGCTGATTGGCCCAACCCGGCTGATCCCCCTTCACAACCAACCCTTCTCGTCCATATGCTTATCCAATTTTATCTTAAAGCTCCCTACAGTTTTAGATCCCACTATAGCACTTGGTATTCCATTCCACCCATCTACAACTCTGTTACCAAACCAATACTTGCCTATATCTTTTCTGAAACGAAATTTATCTAATTTGAAACCATTGGTACGAGTTCTTTCGCTATCACTGAGCTTTAGTACATTTGCCATGTCCCCTTTGTTAATCCCACTAACCCACTTGAACACCTCTATCATATCCCCTCTAACTCTGCGTCTCTCTAACGAATGTAAACCTAATTTCTTCAACCTTTCTTCATACGAAAGATTTCTAATATTATGGATCATTTTTGTCATTCTACGCTGTACTCTCTCCAATGAATCTATGTCCATTCTGTAATAAGGACACCAAAATTGGACAGCATAATCCATCCATTGGACAGCATAATCCAATTGGACAGCATAATCCAGTACATGCCTAAGTACAGTTTAGGCCTAGCCTAGCCTATAGGGATTCCAACATGCATTTCAAAATTGTCATGAAAATTGGTGGGTGGTTTGCTTAATATATACCGGCCTAGGCTATAGCAATGAAGCATAGGGCCCAGAATGATAGGAACCCAAAACTACCATTAGAAATGAGATCCCAGCTGTGGTGCGACTCGTAAATATTGACCGATTATCGGCTAATTAGGCTATATTATAATGCAATGAAAAGTATCAATTCTTACTTTTTGCTACCATGTTGAAAATAGAGACTCGGAGAGTTTGTTATCAATTCAGTCGAAGTGATGTCCACGTTGTTCTCGTAGAACACGGAGACGGAGCAGAGACTAATGAAGGCAATGCAGCCCGACAAACCCCACCATGCAATTTAATGCGAATACGGTTCTGTTACTGTTGTTGGTCAGGGAGATAGCCTTTTACAATAGCCTCCCCTTCGCATTTGTTATACCAGGATTTTTGCTGGATTTAGCTGGCTTATTTCAATGGGTTCACTCTCAATTGGGTAAGAAATTAAATTGTACAATTACAATTCCTTAGTCCGCCCTCTTCTGGAATACTGCGTTCAATCTAGGTGCCCTTATTACCAAAAAGATATGCCTGGCCATGGAGTTGGGAGGGTTTTAGAGAAGATGGACCACATCTTGGAAGATAGTGGAGATAACCCCATTATCTGTCTCAGTGCCGGGAGTAACGATGTTGGTAAGGGTAGAAGTGAGGAACTGCTGCAGCAGTATCGGGATGTGTTAGATAAGGTTAGGATGAAGGGAGGGATCCCTGTAGTACATTGTATCCTACCAAGAAGAGGAGTTCCCAAGGAATGGACATCCAGGGCGATTGGTGGCAATTGCCGGTTGGAGAAATACTGCAAAGAAAAAGCAATACCATTCATTGATAACTGGGATAGTTTCTATGGGAGAGATGGGATGTACGCAAGGGATGGGGTTCATCTTTCACGGTTAGGGGTTTCCACATTAGCTAGTTCTTTAGATAGGGTGGTTGTGGGGTTTTGAACAGAAATATTGGGAGTGTAAATGAGAGGTTAAATGTAACAATTTTAGCGTCAGGCGAAAGCGATAAGGATATTCAGTCTCATGCTAAAAATTATGACTATATTTGTTATGCCCTGTTTTTCTACAGGTTTAACTTGGGTAATGTGAGTTCTAAATTGACTGGGTATATAAGGCTGCATGCACAATACAAGATATGAGGAATAGAGAACACAAAGAAACACATGGTAGCAAGTTACATGATCACGTTTATTGATATACCACTGCAGAATACTTGTGTAAGACAATATAATAGAATTGAACAACACTAGCATAAGTGGATCTGGATGGAGCCTAGTCTCCCACTTCCAACGTTCAGGTATTAATCTTCTGATCACTGGCTTTGATTTCACAGGTTTATATACCGAAGACCATCAATGTTACTTATAGATTCATATTCACCGTTAGATTTATTACTGGTAGCTCTGGTGCACAAGTAGTAGTTCACAGACTAGATTAGACACAGTATTTTTAGAGCACGGGAATTCTAGTTACCTCAGGGGGTACTGATCTAAGTTTTATATCCTTGTCTCAGAAATACATAGAACGCAAATCAGTGGGCGAACGTTAGATATCACTAGAGTTTTAATATCTGAATAAAGTAATTACGAGAGTCAAGGTCGCCTGTTAATTAAAGAGCACTGATCGCTTAGTACGTCCCAAATGGAATGGTTAAGTATGAATTACACTGGGCAAGGTCTTAGCCACTTCGTAGAAATATTAATTAGTGAATCTAAAACAGCACAGTAATATGTAGTACTGCTAAAGGGAATCTTGGGTAGTATCTGATGGGTCTGGTCCTGGTTATCTTGCGTCCATGATGTTGGGGGCTAACGACTGGTTCCGCGGCCGTCCAGGGGGGCCATATGTGTGAAGTTCTTCAATACGTGGGCAGGTCCTTCTATCCAAATCTGCCACGGAGTCTGCCGGTTCTGGGATCTCACTCCGGAACAACACAAGGGCAGAGCTAGAAATTAACTGCAGGGTAGTGACCCCTGGTTGGTGTCTAGCTTTCAACTGATTTGACTGGGGGCGGGAGTTAGATTTATAGGCTCGGTTCTGGACCCTGTAGACAGTAGGGATCTCGAGTCTTATGGACTTAATTGAGCTCTCAATAGATATGGGGACTAGGTAAGATGGTATTTACTGTTGTGGCACAGGGCGATAGGAAGCCTTTATATTTTCATATAACTGAGCCTTAGTAAGAGGTACTATTTTGGCTATACTGGACGTATTTAGGGGAGAGAGACTGGATCTACTTTGCGAGGAGGATGGGGACAGCTGTGATAGGAGCGTCTCTCTAGATTGTTCAATCTTCATTCTATGGTATAGCTGAGGTGCTAATTTAGTGATCAGAGCATGCAAGAAAGGTAAATGGTTTATTGTGAGTTAATAGCGGTTAGTAAAGGTGTTAGTCATTCATGGTTAGTTCATTGATAGGAAGAATTCCTGTGCTACCTGGCAATGACTCGAAAGTCAAAACAGGGGCCAGGTATACCTCCGCGGGGGTGGGGGTCTCCCTCCTCGGGTGGGCAAAAAGGGGGAGCTGGGCGCCCTCTCTCTGATATATTCGTCCGGCGGCTGTGGCTAGGGGCTTGCCATATCACCAGTGTTTGTAATAACCCTCTGTGTATGAGACAGATGTGAGTGTCTTTAATACCAAAACCGAAGGTGCCTTAGCTAGCTGGTTTTACTCGGCTGGTTGTTAATTGTAGGGTTTGCTGGATATGGTGGAGACTGGGTTGCTAACTCTGCCACATTTATCTGGAAGTATGACAATAGAAGTTAGTTACTGGCGGGGCGGCTAGCCTCGCACCGACGACCATTGGGTGCAGGGTTGTGAATGTGTTGTAAGAGAATAGATGGCATGCAAGGGGCTAGTAAAGTTCTAATGTTGTTCTGGCCTCTAAGTGAAGGTAGGCTGGATAGGAGTATATATATAAAAGGTTGGAGAGCGTTAGTAACGGACAATTCAAGGATCTTCAAGAGGTATGAGAGAGAGGCTAGGTCGGACAAGAGTCGAGAAGCGCGGGTGTCTTAATGAGAGGGGGGGGGGGGGGGAGTTCAAGGGCTACAGGGAAATTTTGCCCCTAAGGTCCCTGGGCGTGGGGGTGGCATTAGGCTACAATTGATATGGAAGTTTGAAAAGGCAGTAGAATACGTTAGCCAAATGCTACCGGGGAATGCAACTATGGGGTGGTATATGAGTCTGGAAAAGATAGAGTTATGTGATCAGTCAGAGGGTTATGGATACTATTAGTTGGCCCTGGGAACTGCTTTTTCTATTAAATATAAAATACCACCCACAGCGGCAGTTCGTAGGGGTACTTAGTTATTGTTTCGGGGTACTTATGACAGATACTGATAACCAGGTTATCTTATACAATCTCTGGTTGGGGTAAGAGGTGTAAGACACGAAATAAATTGGCGTAGTGTGGGCTGTGGATACGAAGGAGGCAAGGGGAAGACGTATGACAATTGTGGAAAGTAAATGGAAAAAGGTGAACACAATGGCGGATAAAAATACTTAACCTAAGGATTGCATACATAGATTTATGGGGCGATGGGTCTTCAGAAGCTTAGTCTGGCAAGACAAGATGTTAGGGAATGTTAATATTAATACTTAGTTACTAGAGGAACAGTGCAAGGGGCGACTGGGCACGGGTTACATATATCTATACTCGTCATGGAAAATGATATACGAGGTCTAGGGACAGCGTGGGTGTTTTAACTTCTAAGATATATAACATCTACTTCTCGGATGCAAGAACATACATAGATATAATTATGGCTGTCTGATGTGTTGGCATTGGCTCAACGTCGGGACAGGCATGGGTGTTTTTAATATGAATGTATATTCCTGTTCATCATCTTTGTAGTTAGAAGTGTAGGACACGAGGGGGTTAGTGTACGTGAGATGTGGAAAATGGTCAGTTTTAGAAAAGGTAAATGGGTGTGTCCTGGAGCTGTTTAGCCCTGCGGGCTTGGGCTGTCTGAAATGGCTGGCTCGGTCAGCTGGTCCTTTCGTTCTGTGGACCTTTCCTTTGGTGTTTCTGTGTGGTGTTCGTTCATGGCTTCTGTGGTGGGCTTCTCGTTCTGGGGCATTTTAATATTGCTAATGATAATAGTGATGGTGCAACGGAAGATGGAAATGTCGTTAGAAATAAAGGTAAATTAAGTATAAAGAAAAGAAGTAAATTGAGAGTATATTACACAAACTGTAGGAGTCTATGTAACAAAATGAACGAACTTAGAGCCCTTGTTAGCAAAGAAAATATAGACATAATAGCGCTAACTGAAACGTGGATTAATACAGAAACCAGGCATTTTTTAGCAGAATTTGATATACCAGGATATAGTTTGTTTAAATATGACCGAACAAGTAAGAGGGGTGGCGGTATAGCAGTGTTTGTCAGGAGTACATTAAAAAGCTGTATTAAATCAGGTATTAGACTAAATAACGATAATGAAAGTGTTTGGGTAGAGGTTAACGAAGGTAGTGAGACCATAGTTATTGGAGTTATGTATAGACCGCCAAATATGAGTAGAAATGACGGAACGTCATTATGGGAGGAAATTAAAATGGCATCAAGGTTTAGCAATGTGTGCATTATGGGAGATTTTAATTTTCCGAATATAGATTGGCAGCATCAAATAGGAGACTCTGATTCTGAGGAGTTTATAGAGGTAGTACAAGATAGTTTTTTATTTCAATTCATAGATACGCCGACTAGAGGTA
Source organism: Paralithodes platypus (assembly GCA_032716605.1). NCBI lineage: Eukaryota > Metazoa > Arthropoda > Malacostraca > Decapoda > Lithodidae > Paralithodes > Paralithodes platypus. Next base: position 39,561,826 of record CM064510.1, on the reverse strand, counting down.
ATAATATTCTCGATTTAGTTTTCAGTAACAATGAACATATGGTAAATAATGTAGAGATAGGGGACCACCTACGAAATAGTGACCACAATTCTGTGTATTTTAATATACAATGGAAAGGTAATAATGATAATAATGATAGAGGTGTTCAAGTGGGTTAGTGGGATTAACAAAGGGGACATGACAAATGTACTAAAGCTCAGTGATAGCGAAAGAACTCGTACCAATGGTTTCAAATTAGATAAATTTCGTTTCAGAAAAGATATAGGCAAATATTGGTTTGGTAACAGAGTTGTAGATGGGTGGAATAGGCTACCAAGTGATATAGTGGGATCAAGAACGATAGGGAGCTTTAAGAAAAAATTGGATAAGCATATGGACGAGAAGGGTTGGGTGTGAAGGGGGATCAGCCGGGTTGGGCCAATCAGCGCTCTGCAGACCCCCGTAATCCTGCGTTAATCTCTAACCGGTTTGGTAAGATGATCCTCAGGGTATTAGAGTGTTGAGCCTATAATTGGGCTTTGTAATTGGGGTTGTGTGGGACAGGGATCTGCCTTGCTTAGGCCAATCGGCTTTCTGCAGACTCCCATTTTCTTATGTTCTTATGTTCTTATGTTCTTATGTATATTTAAGGACATTTATAGGTATTATATTCAATGTTATTTGTATTTGAGGTGGACTGACTCTTCATCAGAGGTAGGGTTGGTGTCCTCTACTTCCCATCATCCCATGTAGGAATAGGTTTTTACACCATACCTGAAAGAGGATTTATGGAGCTCCGATCTTTCAACCATTTTTACCAACACACCTAAACTTCGTTAGATGCAGGGAGATCAGATCAGATGTGGTTCGGGAAGTATTGCCTTAACAATGGCACTTCCCTGAGAAGTTCTTGTAATTTTCCTTTTGTGACGTGCTCTGTTATATATATATTGTATTTCTTTTTCTTTTTTCTATATGTTGCATTATAATCTATTTCTTCTTATTCCAGCTCCTTCAATTTCTTGGTTCTTGCTCTCCACATCCCATACAACATCTTCTTCACTCGTTCCTGGTTTTCTTCTTTGAACAGTAGATTTCCTATCACTTGATTTTCCTCCTCAACATAAGGTTGTTGTAGCGCTGTTTCCTTTACTCTCTCCTCTATATATATAGGGCACCATAAAATAAAGTGTTTGATGTCCTCTATCTCAGCATTACATAGTAGGCCTAAGCATTTTATATCTCCTCCTACATGCCTGTTCCTGTCTCTTAAATTTAAATTGTTTGTTCTACACCTATATAATATGACTGAAGCTTCTGTATTATCATAAAGTTCTTCTCCCTTTATTTCTGATTTAAAGGCCCTGTATATTTCTAAACTGCTTTTCTCCCCTAGCTCTTCCTGCCATTTCCTTGTAGGCCTATCCCAATTTTTAACTTTCTTCTTAATTTCTTCATTCAGTATACTCGCTAAATCTGTTTCTCCTAAATTTAAAATTCTTATATAGGCCTATTTTCTAATTTCCATTGTCCACGGATCTTTTTCGTTGTTTAATTTTTCTTCTGTTATTCTCCTAATTAGTAAATCATTACTGTCTTCTCTTAACCTCTGAAGTGCGCATGGGGGGTATGAGACACCACACTCCTGTGCTGACGCATTTGAGCTGTTCCCATCACTAACATCGTTATTTTACCATAAATAGCATTAATACTTATCCATATGCACCTATTATAGGTTGATTATAAAGGTATTAACCTGTTACAACAATAAAACAAGTGGAAACAGCATTTGGATGGTCAAAATCGGCGATACAGGCCGGGAGTTACATAATGTATGGCTGAGGCAACCTCACTTCCCACCACTTTTCTCCACGTCTGGAGAGAGACTGTCGATCGATACTCTCTCTCTCTCTCTTGCACTCGCTTGCTAACAGTGATGACAATGCCCTGCTTGCAACTCGCTAATATTAGCACGAAAATATACCACAGAATAAGGGAATACCAGGGAAAATAGGTGATAACTGAAGGAGGGGAGGAAAGTGGGGAAGGAGGGGAGGTGGAGGAGTGATATTTGGCAGGGCCCATGGGCAATAAAAAATAATAAAAACAAAAACAAATGTGGGTGTTTTAAATGGATTTTTGTTTTCCCTGACTCTTAAGAGTCTTCCCGCAGTCCGCCGGGGGAACTCTTAAGAGTCTTCCTGCAGTTCCCGGGTTAAATATTTTAAATATTTTATACTTCCTTCCATAGTGGATGCTCCTATCTCCCCTCTCAAGGTCACTTTTTGTGCATATCTCGGTGCCCCTAATATTTGTCTAAATACCCTATTTTCAATATTTTGTAACTTGTTTATTTCTGTTTTTGTAAATCCTATTATGCTTGAGCCATACAGGACCGACGGGAGCACCACACTCTTCCAGTATGTTTTACTGGAAGAGTGGGGGACAGAGACATGGTTGACGCCGGACATTGACTCAACAGAAATATTCCCACCTCCCTTTAACATGACAGTAATACGTAAAGACCGCTTGCCGGAAGCCGGGAAAGGTGGTGGTGTACTGATTGCCACCAAACCTGGCCTCACAGTTAAACACAGACCGGACCTCGACACAGACTGTGAAATCGTCTGGATCCAACTCCAACTTTACAACTGTAAATCACTCCTCGCTGCTTTCTACAGACCACCTTCTTCCAACACTGATTACTTACACAACCTTCACACATCCCTAGCACGTATTAACGCAGACAAGCACATATGGATCTCAGGCGATTTTAACCTCCATGACATTGACTGGACTGCCATCTCTCCCCTCGATCCTCCCGATGCTGACACTCCTGATCCTATCATTCCCCACACTAACAGACGCCAACTACGCGATACCTTCATAGACACCATCAATAAATTCTCACTTTCACAAACAGTACTCAAGCCAACACGAACACAAACTCGCCCCGGTGGCGACGGCGGCCCTTCTACCACATCTCACACCTTAGACCTATTTCTCACTAACAACATTCTTCACATAACAAACACACAAGTTGTTCCAGGACTGAGCGACCATGACATTGTACTTGTTGACGCTGATCTCCGACCAACTAGACAAAAACAGCGACCAAGACCTATCTTTATCTACTAGAGCTGACTTAGACGCGATCAAACAAGACTTGACTAAACTCAAAAATGACTTTTTTATAACAGACCCACACACAAGACCCCTCTTAACAAACTGGAACAACTTGCAACACACCATCCATACAGCCATGCACAAATACATACCACAAAAAACCCCATCAAGTAGATATACTCTTCCATGGTTCACCAGGGATCTACGTAGACAACATCGCAAAAAATTGACTTTATAAACGCGCGCAGACACACAACACACCTGAAAACTGGACCGCATATACATCACACCAAAAAACATTTGCCAAAAACATAAAAAAAGCGGAACGCAAACACATAGCTTCTTATCTCGCAGACGTCAGAAACAACACCAAACATTTCTTCAAATTTTTCAAATCGCACAGGCAGGATACCACCACCATCACGTCACTTAAATACAACGACGCTACAAACCACTCCAGAACACTCAACATTCATTTCCAATCAGTATTCACACAAGAAAACAACCAAATACCTAACATGCCAGAAAACCCCTACCCACCCATACCCCACCTAGACATAACGACTAACGGCATACAGAAACTACTAGAGACACTTGACACAAACAAAGCCACTGGTCCTGACAACATCCCTGCCTTCATCCTTAAAAATTGTGCCTCAATCCTTGCCCCCATCCTGCAAAGCATCTTTACTCAGTCACTTCACACAGGCATCCTTCCACCTGACTGGCTTTGTGCGAACATCACTCCCCTTTTCAAGACAGGTGACAGGACTGACCCAAAGAATTATAGACCCATCTCACTCACATCCATCCCATGCAAAATTTTAGAACACATTATACATAAACACATTATGAATCACCTAGACGCAAATAACATCCTTACTGACACACAACATGGATTTCGGCCCAAAAGATCATGCGAATCACAACTCATTGCCACACATCATGACATAACTAAACAACTGGACCGACGAGACATTAACAGGTTGACGCTATTATCCTCGATTTCGCCAAAGCCTTTGACAAAGTACCCCACAAAAGACTTCAGCATAAATTAGCTTTTTACGGTATAACTGGACCTACTCTTCACTGGATCACTAATTTCCTTACAAAACGGACTCAACGAGTACTCCTTGACGGCTCTAATTCCTCAGACTCTGTCCCTGTTTCTTCTGGTGTCCCTAAAATGCCCCAGAACGAGAAGCCCACCACAGAAGCCATGAACGAACACCACACAGAAACACCAAAGGAAAGGTCCACAGAACGAAAGGACCAGCTGACCGAGCCAGCCATTTCAGCCAGGCCCAAGCCCGCAGGGCTAAACAGCTCCAGGACACACCCATTTACCTTTTCTAAAACTGACCATTTTCCACACCTCACGTACACTAACCCCCTTGTGTCCTACACTCCTAACTACAAAGATGAACAGGAATATACATTCATATTAAAAACACCCATGCCTGTCCCGACGTTGAGCCAATGCCAACACATCAGACAGCCATAATTATATCTATGTATGTTCTTGCATCCGAGAAGTAGATGTTATATATCTTAGAAGTTAAAACACCCACGCTGTCCCTAGACCTCGTATATCATTTTCCATGACGAGTATAGATATATGTAACCCGTGCCCAGTCGCCCCTTGCATTGCTCCTCTAGTAACTAAGTATTAATATTAACATTCCCTAACATCTTGTCTTGCCAGACTAAGCTTCTGAAGACCCATCGCCCCATAAATCTATGTATGCAATCCTTAGGTTAAGTATTTTTCTCCGCCATTGTGTTCACCTTTTTCCATTTACTTTCCACAATTGTCATACGTCTTCCCCTTGCCTCCTTCGTATCCACAGCCCACACTACGCCAATTTATTTCGTGTCTTACACCTCTTACCCCAACCAGAGATTGTATAAGATAACCTGGTTACCAGTATCTGTCATAAGTACCCCGAAACAATAACTAAGTACCCCTACGAACTGCCGCTGTGGGTGGTATTTTATATTTAATAGAAAACGCAGTTCCCAGGGCCAACTAATAGTATCCATAACCCTCTGACTGATCACATAACTCTATCTTTTCCAGACTCATATACCACCCCATAGTTGCATTCCCCGGTAGCATTTGGCTAACGTATTCTACTGCCTTTTCAAACTTCCATATCAATTGTAGCCTAATGCCACCCCCACGCCCAGGGACCTTAGGGGCAAAATTTCCCTGTAGCCCTTGAACTCCCCCCCCCCCCCCTCTCATTAAGACACCCGCGCTTCTCGACTCTTGTCCGACCTAGCCTCTCTCTCATACCTCTTGAAGATCCTTGAATTGTCCGTTACTAACGCTCTCCAACCTTTTATATATACTCCTATCCAGCCTACCTTCACTTAGTAGGCCAGAACAACATTAGAACTTTACTAGCCCCTTGCATGCCATCTATTCTCTTACAACACATTCACAACCCTGCACCCAATGGTCGTCGGTGCGAGGCTAGCCGCCCCGCCAGTAACTAACTTCTATTGCCATACTTCCAGATAAATGTGGCAGAGTTAGCAACCCAGTCTCCACCATATCCAGCAAACCCTACAATTAACAACCAGCCGAGTAAAACCAGCTAGCTAAGGCACCTTCGGTTTTGGTATTAAAGACACTCACATCTGTCTCATACACAGAGGGTTATTACAAACACTGGTGATATGGCAAGCCCCTAGCCACAGCCGCCGGACGACTATATCAGAGAGAGGGCGCCCCGCTCCCCCTTTTTGCCCACCCGAGGAGGGAGACCCCCACCCCCGCGGAGGTATACCTGGCCCCTGTTTTGACTTTCGAGTCATTGCCAGGTAGCACAGGAATTCTTCCTATCAATGAACTAACCATGAATGACTAACACCTTTACTAACCTCTATTAACTCACAATAAACCATTTACCTTTCTTGCATGCTCTGATCACTAAATTAGCACCTCAGCTATACCATAGAATGAAGATTGAACAATCTAGAGAGACGCTCCTATCACAGCTGTCCCCATCCTCCTCGCAAAGTAGATCCAGTCTCTCTCCCCTAAATACGTCCAGTATAGCCAAAATAGTACCTCTTACTAAGGCTCAGTTATATGAAAATATAAAGGCTTCCTATCGCCCTGTGCCACAACAGTAATTACCATCTTACCTAGTCCCCATATCTATTGAGAGCTCAATTAAGTCCATAAGACTCGAGATCCCTACTGTCTACAGGGTCCAGAACCGAGCCTATAAATCTAACTCCCGCCCCCAGTCAAATCAGTTGAAAGCTAGACACCAACCAGGGGTCACTACCCTGCAGTTAATTTCTAGCTCTGCCCTTGTGTTGTTCCGGAGTGAGATCCCAGAACCGGCAGACTCCGTGGCAGATTTGGATAGAAGGACCTGCCCACGTATTGAAGAACTTCACACATATGGCCCCCCTGGACGGCCGCGGAACCAGTCGTTAGCCCCCAACATCATGGACGCAAGATAACCAGGACCAGACCCATCAGATACTACCCAAGATTCCCTTTAGCAGTACTACATATTACTGTGCTGTTTTAGATTCACTAATTAATATTTCTACGAAGTGGCTAAGACCTTGCCCAGTGTAATTCATACTTAACCATTCCATTTGGGACGTACTAAGCGATCAGTGCTCTTTAATTAACAGGCGACCTTGACTCTCGTAATTACCTTATTCAGATATTAAAACTCTAGTGATATCTAACGTTCGCCCACTGATTTGCGTTCTATGTATTTCTGAGACAAGGATATAAAACTTAGATCAGTACCCCCTGAGGTTACTAGAATTCCCGTGCTCTAAAAATGCGTGTCTAATCTAGTCTGTGAACTACTACTTGTGCACCAGAGCTACCAGTAATAAATCTAACAGTGAATATGAATCTATAAGTAACATTGATGGTCTTCGGTATATAAACCTGTGAAATCAAAGCCAGTGATCAGAAGATTAATACCTGAACGTTGGAAGTGGGAGACTAGGCTCCATCCAGATCCACTTATGCTAGTGTTGTTCAATTCTATTATATTGTCTTACACAAGTATTCTGCAGTGGTATATCAATAAACGTGATCATGTAACTTGCTACCATGTGTTTCTTTGTGTTCTCTATTCCTCATATCTTGTATTGTGCATGCAGCCTTATATACCCAGTCAATTTAGAACTCACATTACCCAAGTTAAACCTGTAGAAAAACAGGGCATAACAGTCCCACAAGGCACCGTTCTTGGCCCTCTTCTTTTCCTTCTTTATATTAATGACCTTCCTCTGTCAACACCTAACTCTTCTACTAGACTATTTGCTGACGATAGTTTGATGTTTAGGCCCATACTGACTAGAGACGACTGTGGACTTATCCAGCAAGACTTAAACGCCCTCGAACATTGGGAGAACACCTGGCAGATGTCTTTCCGCCCCGATAAATGTAAACTTCTCCGCTTTACCCGCTCCCGATCACCCATCACTTTCAATTACACATTACACAACCAACCACTAGAATCAGTTCCTTCATACAAATATCTTGGCGTCCACCTCTCCACCAACCTAAGATTCAACACCCACATTAATCACATACAAAGTCAGGCAAACTGCACACTAGGGTTCTTGAGGAGGAATTTACACAATTGTACACGAGACATCAAACACAGCTTATAACACCCTTGTTCGCCCAACACTGGAGTACTGCGCCGCAGTATGGGATCCATACACTCAATCTAACATTAACACACTTGAAAAATTTACACAAAGACAGCCAGGTTCATCACACACAATTACACGCAAACCCCAGGCATCACAACCCGTATCAAAAATCAAATAAGCATGGAAACCCTTAACACACGAAGACTCAGGCACAGACTCACAGTAATGTATAAAATCACACACAATTATATTGACATTAAAAAACATGAATACCTACACAACTCAAACACCCGCAACACTCGTAACACACATTCTCATAAGTACCAAACATACCACACTAATACTGACTTCTACAAACACTCATTCTTTCCACGAACCATACGGGATTGGAACAGTCTCCCAGAAGATACAATAAATAGCCCTTGTTATTATATTAACTAAAATGCCCCAGAACGAGAAGCCCACCACAGAAGCCATGAACGAACACCACACAGAAACACCAAAGGAAAGGTCCACAGAACGAAAGGACCAGCTGACCGAGCCAGCCATTTCAGACAGCCCAAGCCCGCAGGGCTAAACAGCTCCAGGACACACCCATTTACCTTTTCTAAAACTGACCATTTTCCACACCTCACGTACACTAACCCCCTCGTGTCCTACACTTCTAACTACAAAGATGATGAACAGGAATATACATTCATATTAAAAACACCCATGCCTGTCCCGACGTTGAGCCAATGCCAACACATCAGACAGCCATAATTATATCTATGTATGTTCTTGCATCCGAGAAGTAGATGTTATATATCTTAGAAGTTAAAACACCCACGCTGTCCCTAGACCTCGTATATCATTTTCCATGACGAGTATAGATATATGTAACCCGTGCCCAGTCGCCCCTTGCATTGCTCCTCTAGTAACTAAGTATTAATATTAACATTCCCTAACATCTTGTCTTGCCAGACTAAGCTTCTGAAGACCCATCGCCCCATAAATCTATGTATGCAACCCTTAGGTTAAGTATTTTTCTCCGCCATTGTGTTCACCTTTTTCCATTTACTTTCCACAATTGTCATACGTCTTCCCCTTGCCTCCTTCGTATCCACAGTCCACACTACGCCAATTTACTTCGTGTCTTACACCTCTTACCCCAACCAGAGATTACATAAGATAACCTGGTTATCAGTATCTGTCATAAGTACCCCGAAACAATAACTAAGTACCCCTACGAACTGCCACTGTGGTTGGTATTTTATATTTAATAGAAAACGCAGTTCCCAGGGCCAACTAATAGTATCCATAACCCTCTGACTGATCACATAACTCTATCTTTTCCAGACTCATATACCACCCCATAGTTGCATTCCCCGGTAGCATTTGGCTAACGTATTCTACTGCCTTTTCAAACTTCCATATCAATTGTAGCCTAATGCCACCCCCACGCCCAGGGACCTTAGGGGCAAAATTTCCCTGTAGCCCTTGAACTCCCCCCCCCCCCTCTCATTAAGACACCCGCGCTTCTCGACTCTTGTCCGACCTAGCCTCTCTCTCATACCTCTTGAAGATCCTTGAATTGTCCGTTACTAACGCTCTCCAACCTTTTATATATATACTCCTATCCAGCCTACCTTCACTTAGTAGGCCAGAACAACATTAGAACTTTACTAGCCCCTTGCATGCCATCTATTCTCTTACAACACATTCACAACCCTGCACCCAATGGTCGTCGGTGCGAGGCTAGCCGCCCCGCCAGTAACCAACTTCTATTGTCATACTTCCAGATAAATGTGGCAGAGTTAGCAACCCAGTCTCCACCATATCCAGCAAACCCTACAATTAACAACCAGCCGAGTAAAACCAGCTAGCTAAGGCACCTTCGGTTTTGGTATTAAAGACACTCACATCTGTCTCATACACAGAGGGTTATTACAAACACTGGTGATATGGCAAGCCCCTAGCCACAGCCGCCGGACGAATATATCAGAGAGAGGGCGCCCAGCTCCCCCTTTTTGCCCACCCGAGGAGGGAGACCCCCACCCCCGCGGAGGTATACCTGCCCCCTGTTTTGACTTTCGAGTCATTGCCAGGTAGCACAGGAATTCTTCCTATCAATGAACTAACCATGAATGACTAACACCTTTACTAACCTCTATTACCTCACAATAAACCATTTACCTTTCTTGCATGCTCTGATCACTAAATTAGCACCTCAGCTATACCATAGAATGAAGATTGAACAATCTAGAGAGACGCTCCTATCACAGCTGTCCCCATCCTCCTCGCAAAGTAGATCCAGTCTCTCTCCCCTAAATACGTCCAGTATAGCCAAAATAGTACCTCTTACTAAGGCTCAGTTATATGAAAATATAAAGGCTTCCTATCGCCCTGTGCCACAACAGTAAATACCATCTTACCTAGTCCCCATATCTATTGAGAGCTCAATTAAGTCCATAAGACTCGAGATCCCTACTGTCTGCAGGGTCCAGAACCGAGCCTATAAATCTAACTCCCGCCCCCAGTCAAATCAGTTGAAAGCTAGACACCAACCAGGGGTCACTACCCTGCAGTTAATTTCTAGCTCTGCCCTTGTGTTGTTCCGGAGTGAGATCCCAGAACCGGCAGACTCCGTGGCAGATTTGGATAGAAGGACCTGCCCACGTATTGAAGAACTTCACACATATGGCCCCCCTGGACCGCCGCGGAACCAGTCGTTAGCCCCCAACATCATGGACGCAAGATAACCAGGACCAGACCCATCAGATACTACCCAAGATTCCCTTTAGCAGTACTACATATTACTGTGCTGTTTTAGATTCACTAATTAATATTTCTACGAAGTGGCTAAGACCTTGCCCAGTGTAATTCATACTTAACCATTCCATTTGGGACGTACTAAGCGATCAGTGCTCTTTAATTAACAGGCGACCTTGACTCTCGTAATTACCTTATTCAGATATTAAAACTCTAGTGATATCTAACGTTCGCCCACTGATTTGCGTTCTATGTATTTCTGAGACAAGGATATAAAACTTAGATCCGTACCCCCCTGAGGTTACTAGAATTCCCGTGCTCTAAAAATGCGTGTCTAATCTAGTCTGTGAACTACTACTTGTGCACCAGAGCTACCAGTAATAAATCAAACAGTGAATATGAATCTATAAGTAACATTGATGGTCTTCGGTATATAAACCTGTGAAATCAAAGCCAGTGATCAGAAGATTAATACCTGAACGTTGGAAGTGGGAGACTAGGCTCCATCCAGATCCACTTATGCTAGTGTTGTTCAATTCTATTATATTGTCTTACACAAGTATTCTGCAGTGGTATATCAATAAACGTGATCATGTAACTTGCTACCATGTGTTTCTTTGTGTTCTCTATTCCTCATATCTTGTATTGTGCATGCAGCCTTATATACCCAGTCAATTTAGAACTCACATTACCCAAGTTAAACCTGTAGAAAAACAGGGCATAACATTAACAAAACTTGCTCGGTTTTCTATTAAATTATGTTCTATTTTTTCTCTAATTATAGCTGAAATAGCCCCCCAGAAAATATGCCATGGGCTGGGATTGAACCCGGGACCCTAATAAGGCTAGGCTATGAGGCAGTCACTCTACCAGTTAGACCAAGAAAGATATCTCACTTGGCCTGGTCGGCTCAAGTTATTTCCGCATCTGGTTCTGCTTAGGAGAATCAATTTTTATTGACTTTACACTACTTCACCGTCTGGGAAGCGAAGGCTCTGAACAAACAGAGAGGAACAAGACTGAGCCGAAACGACCGTGAGTCCGTGAGGGAGACGATCGGGAGTGGTGAGTCAACCCACTGAGCATTGCTACACAGGCACCTTGTGCTACACAGACACACTAACGGCCCAGTTGGCAACTCCACAACCATAGTCTTTTCTTGTGAGTCTCACTACACTCCCTGTTCTCTCCTATCCCCTTCCTTGTCCTCTAGGAATTGTTTTTTACACACCCGAAAAAGGATTTATGGAGCTCCGATCTTATTCTCAACCATCTTAACAATTTTACCAACGCACCTAAACTTCGTTAGATGCTGAAATAGCCTCCCGGAAATATGCCCATCTATGGGCTGGGATTGAACCCGGGACCCTAATTTTTAAGGCTATGAGGCAGTCACTCTACCAGTTAGACCAAGAAAGATATCTCAGTTGGCCTGGTCGGCTCAAGTTATTTCCGCATCTGGTTTTGTTTAAGCTAACCGGCCTATTTTTATTGACTTTACACCCATAGCCCTTTTTATCTTTCTCTCTATACACTTCTATATTTCAAATGGCATAGGGATGCAGCGCAGCGGCGACCCCAGCGCCCGCCACTATCTGGTGCAGATAACCTCCACCACAGAGGTGATCATTTTCCACCACTGCTTTATCCTGCGAGGCGTAGAAGACGGCTGAAGGGGATCGGGGGCAGGCAGCAAGGTATACTTTTCCCCTTAAATAAGATCTACCTAAAAAAAGAGACAGAGATAGGGCGAGGGAGCGCGTTCGTGATCCTGGACCCTAAGAATAGGAGCATTAAATGTGCGTAGATGTGGAACGAATGGGAGACAAGAGGACATTGGAAGGTTATTTGAAAGAAGAAACTATGATGTGCTTGTGCTGAATGAAACTAAGATGCAAGGAGAGGGAGAATAGTGGATTTTGGAAATGTGAAAGGTAAACAAATATGGAAGCATATAGTTGTACCACCAATCGATGTACAGTATGGGGCTTAGACATGGGCTCTGAAGGCAAAGGAGAGAAGAAAGCTGGATGTGATGGAGATGAGCTACTTGAGGAGTATGTGTGGAGTGACTCGTAGGGACAGATTGAGGAATGAAGAGATACGTATGAGAGTGGGCCAGCAGGAACATATGTCGGCCAGAGTGGACAGAAGAGTGCTAGTGGTGCTGGTATGGACATGTTGAGTGAATGGAAGATGAACTTAAGGCTTACAAAGAGAATATGTGAGTCAGATACAAGGGGAGGTAGAGGGGTAAGAAGACCTCCATTGAGATGGAGAAACTATGTAGTACAAGCGTTGGAAAATAGAGGAATAACTATAGATCAACACACTTACACTTTGATACACTTTGAAGTATTCCGTCCATTAGCGACACAGTTGAGCTGGGGCTCCACTGCGACCAGGCAGCTCCCTTTCTTCCACGCTCCAGTCCAGAAGTTGGTTGGAGTTTGCTGGGGTATCCTGGTGTTGGTGGCCGGTCCGGTATTTTGGCCAACCACATGTCCAAATGTTTTTTGAAGGTGTCGGGAGACACCCCGGTCATGTTCCTGAGAGAGGCTGGAATACAGTTGAACAGTCTGGTTCCATTGTATGCAAAGCTGTGGTGGATCAGGGATTTAATTTTTTGTGTTGATCCTGGCGTAGTCCTCACATAGCACAGCCTCCCTCGCCTTTGGTGATGAGTCTCTTGGATGTTTGGATTTGGTACCTTTTTTTCCAAAATCTTCCAGACGTAGATGATGATGTATCTCTCCCTGCGTCTTTGAAGAGAGTACAGCTGCAGCTCCTTGAGTTTCTCCCAGTAGTTAAAGTGTTGAAACCCATGGATTTTACTACATGAGAATTAAGTGGTAATAAATAGGAATGAATGGAGAATGCTATAGTGAATAGATGAGTGAAAACGCGGTTGTTTGGGAGAGGGAGTCAGGCGCCAGATGGACTAGATAATAGTCCGTCAGGCGCCTGGCCCGGGGAGCCGGTATATATGAAGGGTACGACTGGATGTGTGGTGGCAGGCTTGTGGTGGTACAGCTTCGCTGCATGTTTGCCTGCTGAGACCGGAACTTCTCCGGGGGATCCTGGGACTTGGGAATCTTGTTGGAGACCCCAAATGGGTCTGGGTCTCTGGGTCTCCTCCGGGGCGACCTAGATGTGTTATTTTTTTTTATTTTTTTTTTTCCCTGTTTGGGCTCTGTCTTGAGTCAGCCACCCCCAGCTAAGAAAATATATAATCTATCTTTCTATCTATTGCCTGATGCTGGGATTCCCGAAGGGCTGGTCCCCAATCACCTCTGTCTCCAGTCAGTCGACGCCCCTCCTCCCAACCAGCACCGCCTTAATTCACTATCTATCTATATATCTATTGCCCGACGCCGTGATCCCCGAAGGGGTGGCCACGAACGAACTGCCCCCATGCACCTCTGTCCCCAGTCAGTCGAGGCCCCTCCCCCCAACCAGCACCGCCTTCGTTCATATACTTCCTCACTCCATCCTTCCACCTCTCTTTCGGTCTACCTCTCCCCCTCTGTCTCTCCACCACGCTCTCGTACACCCTCTTAGTCATTCTCTCGCTTTCCATACGTTCCATATGGCCGAACCATCTCAAGTTGTTCCTTTTCACACTTTCCAGCACATCTACCTCCACACCACACCTCCTTCTTACTTCATTAGTCTGTCTATCCCTCCATGTAACTCCGCACGCACTTCTTAACCTGACAAGCGCGAAATAGACCTAGGGGCTAGGGTAGTTATTTGTGCATTTCTAGCCTTGGATTCTGACAGAATTAGTTATATTTACAATATAGAGCATTATTTGTTTTCGGTATGCTTTTATTTTACATATATGATGTATATATGAACCTTCAAGAGTGCTAAAATAAGTTGGAAAAGCATTTGGGTGGTGAAAAACGAAGATATTGGCCACCCGGTCATAATCTCAGGCGAGAGAGAGCCACAGGCCCTCTCCCCTCTCCCTGTCTGTGAGTCAACTGAGGCGAGCGGGGCGGTGTGTGCCGGTGTCTGGGTGTTACATAACGATCTTTTATGCAACCCACTTGTGCTACATTATCGCGGGTGAGAAAAATAACCGATAAATGATGATAATAAGAGGAAAAATAGGTGATAATTGAGGAGGGGAGGGAGGGGGGAATAAGGTGGGGAAGGAGGGGATGGGGGGGGGGGTGAGAAACACATGGATGAGTACTAGAGGGGAATTATCTCACCTAGAGACAAATTCCTTTGTTTTGATAGGCCCTTTTTTTGGGGGGGAAGGCTTTTTTTATGGTCTTGCTTCCGTGAGGCCTATCGCGTTCCCTATAGGAAGCCTTCCGTGAGGCCTATCGCGCTTGCCGGGTTAAGTAATTCATTTCCACTGCTCTCACTCTTGGTCTGAGTCTCTCAACCAGCGTCCATGCTTCGCTTCCGTAAGTAAGAAAATGGGAGTCTGCAGAAAGCCGATCGGCCGACACAAGGCAGATCCCTGTCTCACCCAATCCTAATTACAAGGCCTAATTATATGCCCAACACACTAATACCTTGAGGACCGACCTCACCAAAATGGTCAGAGATCAACACAAGATTACGGGGGTCTGCAGAGCGCCGATTGGCCCACACTCAGCAGATATATGGCTTGAGATCCTTCTTAACCCTCCAGACCCGGAAGGGCTCTTAAACACCCATAAAAAACACACCCGAGCTACCCGGAAGGGCTCTTAACCCTTAAAGAGCGGCGCGCAACATAAGTAGAGTTGAAAAAACTGGCAAAAAACGGGTGAAAAAAGGGTTGAAATCGAGTGAAAATGGGTGGGATAGTAATGATCCATACGTCCGACATCTGTGGCCTCCCGGCCCATACTAACTCCAGTTCCCCCACCGCACGGGAGGATGACAGTGTAACCAATAGTTTGCTAAAAGTGAGCAAGGTAGCAAAATCAGCTAAACTTCCATCTTCGAGGTAACACTGTCAGTGTTCCACGAGTGCTACGTAGCTGTATGTGGCGTCATTGTGTAGCGATTTCCACCTAGTTTTCGGCGCAATACAGTTCCTTTCATACTGATGGTTGATATAGCAGTCAGAACGGCCCGGAAAGGCCCAAAACGGCCACAGAGCACCCGCTAAGCAAGGGTTAAACACCCATGAGCTTAAAGCCTGTAAGCTTGGTGTGCGAGGCGTACGTCCGACGCATGTAAACAACAGCCGGCTGGACCGACGCCCCGCATCTCCGGCCACAAGAAGGAGTGCGTCGCTTGTTCGTGTGTGCCTGTATGTTATTGTTAAGTATGGAAAAGTAGTGTAAAGTGGCTGCTTTTGCCATAAAGTTATCTCCAATGAAATCATCATCACAACTGAACCAGTTGACTTAGAGAGCTCTACTTAACGCCATTCTACAGGTACGAAACACATCTACGCTTGGGGATGCGCGGGAATGCGGAAGCAGTCAGAATAACAAAGATACGGTAGCCTAGGCGTAGATGTTTTTCGGCCAAAACCCCCGGATTTCGGGGAATATTTATGTAATGCGTAGCCGGGGCTGGAGGGTTAAAGGGCATAGCTCATGAAATATCCCATTCCATTTTATCACTGTCTAAAGCGTGTTACAGAATGATTGATACTGCACAGTTGTCTTTATTTACCATACATTTTTATCGAAAATAGTAAACAAAGCCATGTAAAATATGTTAAGCTTAGAAAGTTGATGGCAACCCCTGTCGCCTCTCTCTTGTGTTAATGATAACGAAATTAGCCCGCGAATTTTGAATATGTTTTCATATTGCCTTTATAGCTACCCTGCTGATATATTTCATATATGATGAAGTAATGTGAAGGCATGTGTGGGGCCAGGCTACAGGATAGAATAACAAATGTTGAGCTGAGGAGACGTTTAGGTATAAAGAGTATTAGCGAGGTGATGCGTAGAAGTAGACTGGGATGGTATTGACATGTGGAGAGAATGGATGAACAAAATTGGGTGAAAAAATGCAGGTCTGTGATTGTGGAGGGAGATGCACCAAGAGGTGGACCGAGGAAGACCTGGGATCGGACTATACGCGCCGATCTCAAATCCAAGAACTTGACAAGTGAAGCAGCCCTTAACAGGGTTGCCTGGAATTCCGCCATTAGTACAAGAGACTGAAACTGCACGTATGTGTGGAACACTCAGTCTTAAAATTTTATGTATGTTTATGTATGTATGTATTTCAGGGAAAAAATCTGGTCATCCTCTTCCCTTCCTAAACCCCGCCCTGCTTGTCAGCTACCCATTTCTCCGTTCTCGTTCTCACTCTCTCGATCACTACCCTATTGTACATCTTCCCTACTACGCTTAGAAGACATGTATGTTGTCTGTATATCGACCCTCTGAAAGTCTGCTGGTCATATCTAGAATAATATTTGACTTATCACATACATATTTGCAAATATATAAATACAAATGGCTCCATAACCCTTTAAATAATCTAAACTTAGTAGACACTCCAAAAATAAATTGTATTTGCTACCTTGAAAGGCTGAGTGATATTTGTTGACAAGTATTATATGATGAGTATAGTAAAGTGATAAAAGTGAAGAGTACTTGCATCACCCTTCACTATGGTCTGGGAGCTTTGCTTTATTATAGATTTGCACTTTGACAGGTTCGTTAGGAATGGTAATTATTTCATAAATGTTTATACATATTTTAATAATGCATCACTTAGCTCTACTCCCACTAACAACAACAACAACAACAACAACTCCCACTAGTTCTGTATATTTTGATAGAACTAAACTTAAAGATGCCCTTAAATTCCTCCTTTTCAATACTTATGTTAGATTCGGGCCGTACATTTTCAAACAAATATTAGGAATTCCTATGGGTGGAAATGCTAGCCCTTTAATTGCAGACTTATTCTTGCTTGCTTTAGAATTTAAATATATAAAAGACTTAGTTGACAGTAGCAAGAAAAATAAAATCCCAGAAAAATTAGCACTTGCTAAATTGTTAAGTAATAATAGTAGATATATTGATGATATTCTCGTTTGCAATTTGTTAAATTTTAATCAAGTTGCTAAACTTATTTACCCTAATTCTATTCCCCTCACACAATGTAACGTAAATTATAAAGTTGAAATTTTTTTTTATATAAATATAGATTGTTAATGAACAGTGCATACTTAAAGTATATCACAAAGTTGATGATTTTAATTTTAACGTAATA
Organism: Paralithodes platypus; assembly: GCA_032716605.1. NCBI lineage: Eukaryota > Metazoa > Arthropoda > Malacostraca > Decapoda > Lithodidae > Paralithodes > Paralithodes platypus. The sequence continues at coordinate 39,544,123 of CM064510.1, read as the reverse complement.
AACTTTCCTTTCCCTAGTAGTAATATCGATAGTAAAATAACTTATAATTGTTTTTATTCCCAATTAATAAGATTTTGTAAAATCTGCACTAAAGTAGATGACTTTTGGGCTAGAGCTAGGTTACTATACAGACTCTTAGTGGACAGAGGTTTTGAGGCAAGTAAATTGTTCCATAAATTTAATCTTTTTAGGGTCAATTATTGTGACTGTATTCTAAAATTTGACATCAATAATTTTAATCAAGCATTTTTAACTTGAAGTTTCTTGTATAACCTCTGCTTACTTTTTGTCTGTATTTATTGTTTTTTGTCTGTATTTATTGTTTATCTTTTTCTTTTATTAATATTAATATTGATGATTTTTTAAATTTATTGTTCTTGTTAACCTCTGAAGTGCGCATGGGGGTAATTGGAAACGTCCCCCTGTGCTGACGTATTTGAGGTGTTTCCGCCACTAAAATATTCATTGTGCCATTAATAGCATTAATACTTATCCATATGCGCCTATTATGGGTTGATTATGAAGGTATTAACCTGAAACAACAATAAAACGAGTGAAAACAGCGTTTGGATGGTCAAAATCGGAGATATAGCCCGCGAGTTGTATAATGTATGGGTGAGGCAATCTGCTTTCCCGCCAATTTCCCCCAAGGCCACTGAGACACAGTCGATCGATACTCTCTCTCTCTCTCTTGCACTCGCTTGCTATCAGTGATGACCACACCCTCCAATCGGATTTCTAATGTTAGCACGAAATATACCTCAGAATAAGGGAATAACAGGGAAAATAGGTGATAACTGAAGGAGAGGAGGAAAGTGGGGAAGGAGGGGAGGTAGAGGACTGAGATTTTGCATGGCCCAGGGGCCAAAAAAAAATAAAAAAATAAAAAAAAAAAAAATATAAAAAAATATTTTTTTTTTCGATGTCAAAAGTTGATTTTTTTTTTCTCTGACTCTTAAGAGTCTCCCCGCAGTGCGCCGGGGGAACTCTTAAGAGTCTCCCCGCAGCTCCCGGGTTAAAAGAGTACTCTTTGTTTAAATCTGTTGTTACTTCATATTTTGCAATTATTTGTCTTTATATTATATGTATTCATTGTCGATAGTATCAATTGCTTACTTTTGCGATTTCCTTAGTTTATTTGTGCTATAAATGTAGGTTATTTGTAGGGTAGTTATTGATAGGGGTCACTTGAGGCATGCTATGCTCACAGGTACCTACCCGATAGCACTATCGTTAGTGAGTGCTGTACTGTATTTATATATTATTTTGTAATAGTATAGATATCTTATCAATATTTGTATTTTGTACTATTGTTAATGTCTTGTCATGTTGCAAATTTGATTTTAAATAATATTTTGACATTTAACATATAGTTTCTTTATTCATGCAGAGTTTAGTAAAATTTGCCAGAACGTCCCGGACTTCCCAAACTTGACTACAGTACTTCCTTTAACGTGACGATAGTGCGTTGTTATATGTGCGATTAGTTTGCTTGGGAAACAGATTAACTTGCTCATGTAGTACTGTACACCCTATGTGGTGGATTGTGTTCTTTTATTTAATAATTTTCATTTTAGTAAGCGTTGTTTCCACATAGCGATTTTGATAATTTAATTTGACTTTATATTGTCCTTGTCCCAATTTTGGTTTGTTTAGTTTGCAAGTTTTACATATTAATAGAGGATGTGCTCTCTAGCCTATAACTCCTAGTTACAATACTTCCATGGCCAATCTGTCAGATAACAAGTAGTGTCAGTCCTAGTCTATAAAGGAAATAATATTGTAGCACTAACAAATATCTTGTTAAATATTTATTATAAAACAATTATACTCTGTACACGAATGTCAATACATTATCAAATACAAATATAAAGCATACCTATATACATACAATTAACAAACACTAATATTATAGCATGTACAGTAAAAATACTATGTACATACAAGCAACAAAGTTATAGGAAAGCTATATAACATATCTCACTATTAGTAATCTTTACATATTCTGGTAGACAAAATTCTTTTAGCAATTTTCTAAAATATGTTAAATACAATATTCAGCAGAAGTAGCTAAAACATAAAACAAATGTTTTTACAGAACTGTTCGACTAATCCCCATGTTTTTCTTGATTGAAAACTATGAAATTTCATCATATTTTTTGTACTCAAATATAAGAATTGCACCACACTAAAAATTACAAAAACTTTGAATTGTGTCATTGTAAAAATTATTTGAGCACATAAAATAAGCACCAAACGTTTACAAATACCTAAATACAATGTCACTGAGTTCACTATCAACCCTAAAGTTTGAAGAAAATCAGTTAAACTTAGAAATGGGGTAATGCTAATTATTATTATTATAATATTATGGGAAGAGGATTGGGCTTAGTAGAGAGGAATGGTTGAGATTGGGAGTTGTTGTTGTTGTTGTTGTTCCCCAAGCTGCCTGGCCGAACAGCCCCAAGGCCCCGAGTAAGGCCAAGGCCATAAACGAGCGCCCCCCACAGAACCCTCCCTGCCGACCACAATAAAGCCTGGGTGACCGAAGCCACTCCATGGCGGGGAGCTGAGAGGGTGCGTAAACACCCGGGAAACCAAAGCCCCACCCAGGGCCCTGTGCCCCTCAGCAATTATGAAGAAAGTTGAGGGGCAAAGAGTAATGTGATGCTTTAGCTTCCAATCTGGTAGATTGGGAGGTCAATCCACGGAAGAGACGCCGTCACTTGAGATCTAGAAAATATATAAGGAAAGGAACAGTCAGAGTAAGCTATGGGTATGGCAGAGATCGCTCAGGTCTAAAACTGATAGACCAGCCCATCACCAGTGAGATTGGGAGTTGAATCAGTTGCCGTTCGCTGATGACCAGCGTTGGTGCGGATTCTGAGGAGAAACTGCAGCGGGTAGACAATGTGCTTGGTGTGGTTTGTGGGAGGAGAAACTGAAGGTGAACGTCAATAAAAGTAATGTAATGGGTGTAATAAGGGCGATCGTAGGGTGAATCTAGTTGTGAGGCTGGGTGGGTAAATATTAGAACAAGTAAGAGTTTTAAATATCTAGGAGGATCGATAAGCAGGAGTGGAGGTATGGAAATGGAGGTAAAGAGTGTGTGAAGGAAGGAAGGTTTTCGGAGGCAATGGGAAGTACAGTATGTGGAAGACGGTAAATCTCGACTGAAAGTAAAATGTGCAATGTATCAAGGAATTGTTGGCAACAGTGATATATGGGGCTGAGACATGGGCTCTGAAGGAAAAGGAGAGAAGAAACTGGATGTGATGGAGATACTGCTTGAGGAGTATGTGTTACTCGTAGGACAGATGGGAATGAAGAGATAAGTGCTTGAGGAGTATGTGTGGAGTTACTCGTAGAGACAGATTGAGGAATGAAGAGATAGTAGGAGAGTGGGACAGCAGGAACATTTGTCGGCCAGAGTGGACAGAAGGGTGTTGAGCTGGTATGGTCATGTTCAACAAATGGAAGATGAAAGGCTTACAAAGAGAATATGTACGTGAGTCAGATACAAGGGGAGATAGAAGGGCAGGAAGACTCCCATTTAAGCCCGGTTCACACTAGCCGTTTTTCCTACCGATTTACTGTACGTATACAAAAGAGTGACGTCACTTACAGACATGCGGAGTATACGTAGTGTGAACCGGGAAGTCGTTTACCAAAATGCGTACCACTCAAAAAGATGGTTTCGATTCATCTTTTTGGTGTACGCACGAGAAGAACGTACTATACGTATATTGAACATTGAAGTGAAATGTGTGTAATATTTTTCTGCCAATTTCCATTACATTATAGTTAATATCGCATCACAATATATGCTATATGTAAAATTTTAAAGGCAAGGCAAATATTAAGGCAGTTTAATATTGTTAACCTATTGATCGTGTACCTGGCAGCCGACGCGGCACCACCAAAGTTAACACGTTATACTGCTTCACGCGCCTCCAGATAGAGACAATGTATATTCCTAGTTAATGTGCATTGAATTACGGTGGTGGTTCATCTTCGTTCCAAATAAAGAAATAAACACCAAGAAAGATCGTTTCTCAGTCCATGTTGACGATCGTCTAGTAGGTGTTTACCGTACGCCAGAGAAGTACGTGCCCCACCCCAGAGTCTGGCCCACGCTCTGGAATGTGGTACGCATTTCATTTCAACTTCACTTCTCCACGTCCGTTTTTTGTATGTGACGTCACAGGCCCAAAAACGGATCCCCAACAGACGGCTAGTGTGAACCGGGCTTTAGATGGAGAGACTGTGTAAGACAAGCTTTGGATAATAGAGAAATGACTATAGATCAGGCGGGGGAAGTGGTAATAAACAATAATTAATGGAGAATGCTTGTGAATAGATGAGTGTGAACACGGTCGTTTGGGAGAGAGGGTCATGTGCCAGTTGGACTAGATAGTAGTCCATCAGGCGCCTGGCCCGGGGAGCCGGTGGTAATGAAGGGTGCGCCTGGAAGCATGGTGGGCGGGCTTGTTGTGGTGAAGCTTCGCTGCGGGTCTGCCTGCGGAAATCGGCGCCTCTCCGGGGGATCTGGGTCCTGGGAATCTTTTGCTGGGGACCCCAAATGGGCCTGGGTCTTTGGGTATTTCTCCTGGCCGACCTACTGTAGATGTGTGTGAGATTTTTATGTTTTGTATTGTTTTGTTTTTCTGATGTATTGTGATGTCCCTGTTCGGGCTCTGTCTCGAGTCGGCCACCCCCATTGAAAAAAAAAAAAAAAAAAAAAATGGAGAAGGTGCCAGAGTATATACCGGTACATACAATGATCAAAATACAGTATACTGTAAATACAGTATTGTGCTTTACTGTATAGTAAATACTTATTTACAAGTAATTATAGGATGAATTAACATTTTAGTAAATCTTAAAATATGTAACCTACTACAATGATTGATAAATATATAAAAACAAAAATATGTGTTTTTAATTTATGCAAAACTATTACCGTAATTCTTTTCACTTTCTATTAGGCTACTATCATTCTGTTACACTCCAGGCTCGGGTTCGAGGCTCCACCTGGTCATACATCAAAAGTATTAATTACACCTCATGAACAGGAGATATAAATCTGTAATGGCTAAAGCTAATTGCATAATTGTTCTTAAGTGGATGTAGAGATATACACAATACATTATAGAATATAATGCAGTACTGTACAGTACTTTATTTAGCTGTATTCTGTATTATTACAATACATTGTGTACATATTGTGGAATACAGCACAGATGAGGATGAACAGGGTTAAATAACAAACTCCTACCAATGGGTATTATTGCAGATGATTCCAATGACTTGATAACTAATCTGGCACATGAATACTACATTTAAACACATATACACCCAGACACATACATCATATACATAATAAAACAAATTGTCTAAGTAATAAAAATATATAAAATATGCAAAGGTAATATTTTTTTCCATATACAGAATTGTTTAATAAAATGCTCCTAAAAATACATTTGACTACAATTTTAGAATTAGTACTGTCAAGTGTTAAGCTGTACAGTTATTGATCTCTAATCTGAATTAAAGTTATGAACAGTTACCGTACAAACTATCACACTAGTTCAAGTAATACTGAGTCAAAAATTATAGTTCTGTTGTGGTTTGAACTGGTGAAGGATCCGTCAAGCCGCGCCGACCAAACAATACATTTTCATTGGTGACACTGACACTGAGCGGGCCATCACGGGTTGAATCGTCTTCTGCAAAGTCGTCGTAGGCAGGGTTTCTACCGGGGGTGGAGGAAGGAGGGAGATGGTGGTGTTGGTGATGATGATATGGGTGGGGATGATGGTGAGGGTCCCAGTCTAAGTCATCATCATCATGGTGGCTGCGAGGTGTCAGGTCCAGCCCCCCACCTCCTACCTCTCCACCGCTGCTCCCACCTCCACTGCTACTGTCCTCACTCACTGCAGAATATACAGTAACCTCAATAACATTAAAGGTGATTGCTGCTCTAAAATTGTATATGAAAACTACCATGATCAATTATGTTTACTTTAATAATGATGGAGATCTGAATCCTCCAGGAAATATACTGCATAGTGTCATTTACAAATGTAGAGTGAGATCTCGTATTTAGTAAATTTTAGATAGTGTTTTTGCATTTTAAATGCATATCCAACATCTTCCCATATTGTTTCTTGTGTTTACCCTCCCCTGTTTCACAGTACCGTAAAATGCGGTAACTTCGGACATTTTTCAATGTTTTTTAACAGTTTCTCCTGAGTGTAAACACATTATAGAGATTTAACTAGGTCAAGTGATGTATGGTGGTAGTGCGCCGTAATCCAGGAAGCCTCCTAAAATTATCCCCCATAAGAAGAGAGCTATCCTTATCCTAAATGATGTCCGAAGTTTGCTTGAAAAGTTGATAACTTCAGACATACGGTGTTTCTTATGGAAAATGGTTGCCAAGAAAGCTGAGATAACTTTGGACGAACGGAGGAGAACTTCGGACCTACGTTCGTGGCCTTATTTCATTCATTTTTCGGCTCCTACTATTTTATATGAATATTTTATTATTGCTGCTTATTCCTGTCCGATGTTATAGTGGAAAATGCACAGTCAATACTTTTAGGCCTGTATCATCAGTATAGGAGGGGGTTATATACGATGTTTAACATATATTCTGTTTGGATGTGTTCTCGTTAGGCATTGAGCTCACTCCTAGAAAATATTGAGCAGGAAAAATAACCAATGCTGTCAAATCAATAACTTGAAAATTAACTAGGCCTTGTGAAAATATATAGGTATGTATAATATATCAATGCATATACACTTTTATGAATTTGAGCATTTTTATAGGTATAACGTATTTGTTGGTGTTTCTTTCGGCAGATAAAAACAAATTTGGACAAGATATATGCCTCTCCTAATTTATATATATTATATATCCAGAATTATCCGAAATACATAAATCGGTTAGCCTATAGTATCATATTTTTATGGGTTTTTGGACTCAGAGAATGATTATTTGATCTTTTACCACCATGTTAATGATGTACAAATATTATGAATGATTTTCATAGGGCAAATAATAACAAACAATTGTTTTGTTCCATGTCCGAAGTTACCATGTTTTTTTTTTTTAAACACAATCGGTTAAATGATACTGTTCTAGCTAGAGCGTTATACAAGTGTAACAAATTTCCTTTGGTGGATGTTGTCTCTGGTAATGTTACTACAAAATTATATCAGTCACAACATCATTCATACAAACAAATTTCTTCAGGGTGATAGAAGTTTGGCAGGGTAGCGAAAAATGTACATATTTTCGTCACATATATAATATTTGTTTTGTGTACATATACTCATGTCAGTTCCCTAGGACTTTTACATGCTCTTCCTTTGCCATTTCTCTAAACGGACCCCACAAAAAAAACAATAAAAAGAGTTTCCATTATATAATGACAATGTCTAATTACTTATTATCGCCGATGTCCGAAGTTATGACCCAAGTCCGAAGTTACCCCACTTTACGGTATTTTACCTATGCTGTATGAAAAATAATAATACTGTACTACTAATAATAAGCTGGTCGTATATTTCTCAAAATCGCCAGTTCTTCAGGAGGAATTCACTAGCGCTTGAAATGCGTTACACCACAATTAAAAGAATTGTGGCATTGTTCATATAAAGTACAAGCTGCAAAAGTGGAAAATGGCAGCAGTTAAAGCCTGTAATAATTTGTCACCGTTCCACTTGCAAGATCGTAACTTTTCTAGAAGAGAAAGGTCTTGAGTTCCCCACTGCCCTTTTAGAGACAGATCTCATCTCACCCATCTCATCTGGAGCGGCTTCGGTCTGCCGGACTCGTGACTGTTCGGCCTGGGGTACAACAACAACAACAACAACAACGCTAGTAGATATGGAATAGTGGGGGTTCTCGGTGGAAGACCAAATATTTAGCACTGATTGAACTTTCTGCAATACATAATTATGAAAACTAACCCATAAAACATTACAATAATCTACGCGAGACAGGATGATTGAATTAACCATTGTCAGGAGGCAGTGCCTGTTAAGAAACTGTCTCAAGGAGTACAAACTTCTAATATGCAGGTTACAACCTCTGATGACTTGATTAATATACACACATACATACAATGGTTTAGCATCGTTTGCCATTACATACATTGTAACGGCTCAGACAGGGTTGCCTATCTGCAGTTGAAGGGTAATCCAATAAAGTCCAGCCACAACACCGCCCCATCATGTCATCACTGTGGCTGATCTTGGCATTGTGTTAACCATGCCTTAGCAAGACTCCAGGTTGGTGGAAAAATACTCAGGGGAAGTGAGCTCCAGGGTAAATGTAAATGAATTATGAAAACAAGTTCTGCATTATAGACTAGTGATTGTCAAGTCATAGGCGTTAACAGAAGTTTTAGTACTGCAGACAAAGATAAGCACAGGTGGCACCACTGAAAGAAGGTCAACCGAATATTTCCTATTAAAGTATCTATAAATTAAAATGTAAAACTTGCAAACTAAACAAACCAAAATTGGGACAAGGACAATATAAAGTCAAATTAAATTATCAAAATCGCTATGTGGAAACAACGTTTACTAAAATGAAAATTATTAAATAAAAGAACACAATCCACCACATAGGGTGTACATTACTACATGAGCAAGTTAATCTGTTTCCCAAGCAAACTAATCGCACATATAACAACGCACTATCGTCACGTTAAAGGAAGTAGTCAAGTTTGGGAAGTCCGGGACGTTCTGGCAAATTTTACTAAACTCTGCGTGAATAAAGAAACTATATGTTAAATGTCAAAATATTATTTAAAATCAAATTTGCAACATGACAAGACATTAAAATAGTACAAAATACAAATATTGATAGGATATCTATACTATTACAAAATAATATATAAAATACAGTACAGCACTCACTAACGATAGTGCTATCGGGTAGGTACCTGTAAGCATAGCATGCCTCAAGTGACCCCTATCAATAACTACCCTACAAATAACCTACATTTATAGCACAAATAAACTAAGGAAATCGCAAAAGTAAGCAATTGATACTATCGACAATGAATACATATAATATAAAGACAAATAATTACAAAATATGAAGTAACAACAGATTTAAACAAAGAGTACTCTTTTAACAAGAACAATAAATTTAAAAAATCATCAATATTAATATTAATAATAATAGAAAAAGAAAAAGATAAACAATAAATACAGACAAAAAGTAAGCAGAGGTTATACAAGAAACTTCAAGTTAAAAATGCTTGATTAAAATTATTGATGTCAAATTTTAGAATACAGTCACAATAATTGACCCTAAAAAGATTAAATTTATGGAACAATTTACTTGCCTCAAAACCTCTGTCCACTAAGAGTCTGTATAGTAACCTAGCTCTAGCCCAAAAGTCATCTACTTTAGTGCAGATTTTACAAAATCTTATTAATTGGGAATAAAAACAGTTATAAGTTATTTTACTATCGATATTACTACTAGGGAAAGGAAAGTTTATTACGTTAAAATTAAAATCATCAACTTTGTGATATACTTTAAGTATGCACTGTTCATTAACAATCTCTATATTTATATCAAGAAAATTTTCAACTTTATAATTTACGTTACATTGTGTGAGGGGAATAGAATTAGGGTAAATAAGTTTAGCAACTTGATTAAAATTTAACAAATTGCAAACAAGAATATCATCAATATATCTACTATTATTACTTAACAGTTTAGCAAGTGCTAATTTTTCTGGAATTTTATTTTTCTTGCTACTGTCAACTAAGTCTTTTATATATTTAAATTCTGAAGCAAGCAAGAATAAGTCTGCAATTAAAGGGCTAGCATTTCCACCCATAGGAATTCCTAATATTTGTTTGAAAATGTACGGCCCGAATCTAACATAAGTATTGAAAAGGAGAAATAATGTTAAAGGGGGGAAATTCTAAGTAATTATAGGATTGTTGATCCTTTTAATTGTTGGGCACACAGATACTTATGTCATGAGAGAAATATAAACCACCATACTCAATCGGTGTTGGTATCAGTTGAAAAGTAGTTTTATGTTTTGCAGGGTTATGCTTTGATTACCCAATTTCCATGCTGTACAATCCCCTCAAGTGTCTCTGTGCTCCTGTACAGATAAGCAAATTATAATATACAGTAGTACAAGAGTACCATTTTACTTGGGTTAGAAAGCATCTTGTACTAAACAAATGGATAAAAAATTACTATCTGACTCCATAGGCACAGTGGTCTGGTTAATCTGCTCTACATAACTAACTAACTAACTCCCATAGGCCCTGCCTAAACTGAATATAATTTTCTAATGATAACCATAGCAAAAGGACAAATACATCATGATAGTGAAGGTGTTAGGAGCTTACATTGTTGCTTGGTGATATAGGAGACGTTATCCATGGAGAAGTGGTGAGAGTGTCGGGAGTCAATGGTCATGTCCTGCACAGACTCATCATCCATGGGCACGCTCATATGTAGCACCTGAAGCAAATCACACAAGAAATTATATACAGATTTTCTATCTATCTATTGCTGGAAGCCTAACTCCCCTTAATGAGGGTGGCCATACACAGAAGGCCCCCCAAGTGGACCTATCCCCTGTAAGAGGGACAACCCATGCCAGTTTACTGAAGGATTTACAGGATTGATCACTCAATTTAGGACCCGTCCGACCCCGAGGACCTCTACTGTATATATCTTTTTAGCACGATTTTTCTACAGTGGTATTCGGCTAGTCCATCCACTAACCTGCTTCACCCTTATGTAAGCAGTACCCATTAGTATCAGGTTTACTCCCCTAGACAGGTTGCCGACCAAGGCTGATGAGTCCCATCCACCCAGATTTTTTATAAGGTTGTCTCCCCTAGATGGGTTGCCGACCCACGCTAACGAGTCCCATCCACCCGGTTTTCTATAAGTTCTCCATAATTGAAAGTTACTCCTCCATCAATAAAGTACTGTCAATATTCACATTTGGCGCTCTTGCTGCTTAGACAAGCTTTTCTTAACCACTACTGTATCAGAGGATCCAGTAATAAAAGCCCACCATTCCCAAGCAATGTGGCCAAAATGGCAAGATAGAACAACCTTCCACCTCAAGAGATGAAGGAATACTGGCTCTCCCAGGCTTCAGAGGGTTGGATATAAGCTGAGAAGTGTTGAAATATCGAGAGCAGTGCTCAAACGGTCGTGCTACCAGGCACAGCCTGATACAGGCAGTTACATGAGAGGCACTCAATTCCTGGCAGCAGCCTCCACGAACCAGGACCACCCAATAAATTACATGGCAACACACCCACAGACACCAAGAAATATCAAAACAACACCCAGCACACGGTATCACACACAATTACTATCCTCTCTCCCTCCCTGTCCACCCCGAACTAACTTCCAGAAGCACATTCATACTCACATCTCTCGCCGATCCATCCACTCACTCACAGACAACACGCAGCTGCAAGCACGACCTCCCGAAATCCATCCTTCCGAATCCTCCCTTCCTCGCGAGGACAGAGTCCACCTGGCCAGGCTGAGATGCGGACACCATCCAGCTCTCCTGAGTTATCAGAAGGGACTGGATTACTCCGTCGTCGACGTCTGCCCGGGATGTAACACAGCACCCCATACCATTAAACACATCATAGAAGACTGCATTTCACACAACCACTTACGCCAACAACACAATCTACACTCAATGAGAGCTCTGTGGGAAAGCCCGATCGTGGCCATGGCCTTCCTCAGGGACTCGGGGCTGTTCAGCCAGGCAGCTTAGGGAACAACAACAACAACAACAACAACAACAACAACAACAACAACAACAGGCAGTTACAAGGAAAGTACATTACTGACGGCTCCCAGCCATTGCTGGGACCGAGAGTGACTTATCAACTGACGGCTCCCAGCCGTCGCGGGTATTGGACGGGTTAAGGACCATTCGACTACCACTGTGTGCGTGAGGTAAATATTTTGTATTTTGTCATGGCCGATGTAATTCTATACCTTTCTATATATATTTATGATAATCCTAGGGTACTGTAGATCACAGAGATATGGGTAAGTAGATTGAATATATGAACTAAGGTATGTTATAGGCCAGTTTTGGAAGACCTATTTCTTTATTTTTTAAATGGCCCCAAAACCTAGTGTAGGTAGCCTACTTCTCCGTACAACACGGAGGCTACCCGAGTCTATAAATTTTCTTCTAATATGACTCGTCCATCCCTCCATCCCTTTAAATAAGCAGCAAAAGTAATTGCTGAAAATATATGCCATTTTTTCTTTATAGGATTTTGTGAAGTTTTATTTGTTTAATGCTTGGCCTCCAGCCAAGTATTTTGCCCAATTATATTTTGTTTTTGTTTTACCGTTCTAAGTATGAGGCCTGAGAATATACTGTATATCTAAGAGCCAATTTAAGCTATAACAATTTGTTTTGGTGGTACCTCTGAGTCTGTACGGTCCATCACCACCCGAGTGATAGTTTGTACAAATTGTACAGGTCTTATTAACGAGAAAGCAGTGGTAAATCTGAATGCAATATATGATCAATATTAACACACATAAAACAAATACCCACCTAAATATCAACAGACCATGATGCCCTCTTAAATAAATAAAAACAATAAGTCTCACCTGAACTTCATACTCCTTTGTAACTGGTTCAGACACAGATCCCACCCTCTCATAAGGAGGTGCCACCACTACCACAGCTTTATTGGCTTCCGCACGGTGATGCACATATCTGACAAATACATTAACAAAAATATATAAAGACATAAATTTAGTGACAAATAAACCTGGTACAAATAATGTGGAGTCCTGGCTGTATTTGATCACCATAATGGGATAATGCATTGTGTTATTGCGAATGATAGTCTGAAGTACTTCTAACATTATTGTAAATGCATAAATTCATAAATTAACTTGCAAACTATTAACCCAGCAGACGTGTGATGCCTGATTATTACAGTGCTACCAATGCAAAAGATTTAGCTTCGATTAGGATTTTTTTTTTTATATCTACCATACAAAGCAATATTATTGCACCATATGCACATAGTTTTCTTGTATAAGGAACATGTGAAGATTGTAGGATCAGAAAATAAATGCAAAGAGCAAATACCCAGTGTAAAACTGATTTACTGTGATGGGGGCGTGATGAAGGGTGGGCGGCGGAGCAGCATACCTCCACTCTCCTCTCAGGCTCTCGCTATACTAACTCGCTCCTCGCAGTGTATGGATGGGTGGATGAAGGAGGGGGGAGGGGAGGGAGAGAGGAGGGGAATGGAAGGGGGGGAGGGAGGCATTTGAGGGTAGAGGGAGCAGGGGAGGGAAAAATTAGAAAAATCAAGGAGAGGAAAAGTTGAGAGTGAAAAGGGGGGGGGGGGGGGGGTGGAAGGGAAGGGAGGAGAGGAGGTGGTAGTATGGAGACATGCCACCTACCGAGTAATAATATATTGCATGCATTTGCCCGGCACTGGTGCGTTATTTTTAAGTATAAGATACTGGAAGTAAGGTCGCAGTCGCCTAATATAACATTCTGAGAGTAACGTCGCAGCTGCCAGGTTAATATACATGGTTAACACTTCTCTTAATTATTAACTTGAAGTTTCTATCATAACCTCTGCTTACTTATTGTCTGTATGTATTAATGTTTATCTTTTTCTATTGTTATTATTAATTTTTATAATTAATTGTTCTTGTTAAAAGAGTACTCTTTTGTTTAAATCTATTGTGCCTTCTTCATATTTTCAAATATTTGTATTAATTATATTGTATCTATTCATTGTCGATAGTATCAATTGCTTGCTTTTGCGATTTCCTTAGTTTATTTGTACAATAAATGTAGGTTATTAGTAGGGTAGTAATTGTTAGGGGTCACTTGAGGCATGCTATGCTTACAGGTACCTACCCGATAGCACTATCGTTAGTGATAGCCATTTGTATTTTGTACTATTGTTAATGTCTTGTCAAGTTGAAAATTTGATTTTAATAGAAAATTTTGACACTAATTGTAGTTTCTTTATTCATGCAGAGTTTAGTCAAATTTACCAGAACGTCCCGGACTTCCCAAATTGACTAATTCCTTGAACGTAACGATAGTGCTTTGTTATGTGTGCGATTAGTTTGCTTGGGAAACAGATTAACTTGCTCATGTAGTGATGTACACCCAATGTGGTGGATTGTGTTCTTATATTTATAAATTATTTTCTTACTTAAGCGTTGTTTCCACATAGCGATTTTGATTAGTTGTTTTGTTTATGGCCACAGGCCGTAGCTCGATTGGTAGAGCGTTCGCCTGCTAACCGTGAGGTTGACGGTTCGAGCCTCGGGCCAGCCAGTGAGTTATTGGCAGATGTCAGTGCTGTTGGTGAACGGTGCGGTCTAGCAATCTGTGGCAACTATTCAATAAGTCCCTGATTCATCAGGGCACCCACCCTAGCCTTGCTATTCAGCAGGGAGTGTATGGTGGTAAAAACTGCATCATCATCACTGTGTTCGTTAAAATGTAAAACTTGCAAACAAAGCAAACGTAAACGTATAAGTTTTGGTTTGTTTATTTTGCAAGTTTTACATTATAATTTGTATCAAGTTCATTAGTCCTCAATCTTACATACCCGGTACATATACACATCATACATCCATGTCGCAAGCCGTGGCATAGTCAGTAGAGCGTCGCGTGCTGATGAAGCCCGCACTGTCAAAATGTTATTGGTAGATGTCAAGCCCGGGCATCTTGACCTAGCGATTCGATTCGTGACAAACGCCTAATGTTCATGGCCACCCCTTCTCGGGAATTACGGCGTCTGGCAGGAAAAAACAAAAAACATCCATGTCGGAGAGAAACCAGATTGTTGGCTCTCTCAATTTCAAGGAAAATAGAAAGACAAAGCAAGTTATGCAGTCCCAGGAAGGCTTTTTAAGTCCTCCAATCACATGATGTGGGAAACATCAATGTTAGCTATATATTTTCTTAATCCAAATGGGGTGGGAATCAATATTCATTTTGCTCTGGTGGAGAAGAAAACTGATGTATACAGTACAGTATGCTGAAATTACATATTATAGCTTCATTAATGTACTCATAACAATGATGCAGTTTTTAACGCCGTGCACTCCCTTGATTGACAGGGCTAGGGCGTGCCCTTGTTACAGGAACTTTACTGGACATATGCCACGAATCACCAGACCGAGCTGCCAAAACTCTTGCCATCTACCAATGGCATGGAGTGGGATTGAACTGCCAACCCTTTGATCAGCAGTCAGACGCGCTACCAACCACGCCGTGGCCCGTGCAAAGAAAAAACAAATAATCAACTTCTATAATTTCAGTAATTCCAATTTAGATAGATAGATAGACATGATACTATGTTTCAAAATATAGCATAAGTAATTGTAGTACAGTAGTGTAATGTCAACAGAATTAAAGTTGCCAATGCAATACATTTTTCACTGCATTAATGTCGCCACTGCATTGAATTCGCCACTGCATTAACCCTTCCCGCCCGGGCAGCATTTTAAAATGACACCGCGGCAGACGGGTAGGAGCCCGGGTGTCATTTTAAAATCCGTAAGCTTATAAGCCTATTAAGCGTGTTTTGAAAGCCGTGCGTCCGACGTATGTAAACAAAGCCTGTCTTTGCGTCACTGCACCTCCGAAAACAAGAAGAAGAGTCGGAGTTTGTTATTGTGTTGTCTGCTAGAACAGATTTAGTGTTGAAAAGTGTCTGATATTGCTAACATTACATCGAAACTCTCCACGGAAATCGTCATCACAACTGAGCCAGTTGACCTAGAGAGCTCTACTCAATGCCAGTCTACAGATACGAAACACACCTACGTTTAGAGATGCATGGGAATTCTCTAGCAGTTAAAATAACAAAGATACGGGTAGCCTATTAAAGACGTTTTTCGGCCAGATCGCCCGGATCTCAATACTGTCATTAGGAAGGCGATCCCGGGCGGGAAGGGTTAAAGTTGCCACATTTCCTAAAAATCACTATAATAAAACACCCCATAGCAAATATTGCAAGATGCCTTTATCCCCGAGGGAGTGACCGCGAATGAATCTCCTCCATTGAGGCAATTTGTTTGATTTTCTAGATTGTTTCGGGGGAGGGTTGCTAAATGCCCAACTGCCCATTACTGGAGACATTAAAATCTAAATAAAATCACCTGGGTACGGTTGATTAACTCCTTCAGTGCGGGCATAATTGCCCGAAATTACCTTCATTCCATGCTTTTTTTCATGCATAAGCATTAGGACAAGAGACTGAAACTGCATGTATGTGTGGAGCACTTAGTCTTAAAATGTTATTTCTTACAGTTTCTTACAGTAGATCCTCTGGAAAAAGGCAAACTATGCCTGTGTATCCAGCTCAGTACCAGTGCTTGCACTGCTGCGGTCGTTCACGGTGTTGGCGGCGGCGGTAGCAGACGCAACATTTTTACTATTCTGTATTTTTGTTTTATAATCAAACTTCAAATCTTGTCTTCCCCATGCTTTATCAAGATTACTTTCAAACTCCCTTATTGATTCGGAATCGACTACATACTGGGGCAGTGCGTTCCACTCATTTACCACTCTATCACAAAATGAGTTCTTCGCCTTCTCAAGCCTATTTCTTTCTTTGTAAATTTTCTTAGAGTGTCCTCTCGTTCTTGTTCCATCCCGCATCAAGAAGATACCTTCACACACATCCTCATCGTACTTTCCTGACACTATCTTAAAAGTCTCTATCATATCCCCTCTCTTTCTCCTATATGCCAGTGTCGGAAGTCCCAGTGTCCTCAACCTCTGCTCATAACCCGCGTTCTTCAACGTTGGTACCAGCTTGCTAGCTCTTCTCTGCACTTTCTCCACTGCTTCTATATCCTTTACCATATATGGAGCCCACACCTGGTTTGCATATTCCAGGTGTGGCCTAACCAGCGCTGTATATAGATTCCTGAAGATTTCTTCGTCAAGTGACACAAATGTCCTCCTTATCAGCCCTACAATTCTATTGGCTTTGTTTATCTTTTCCGCTAAATGTTCTGAGAAATTTAACTTATTATCTATCACTACTCCTATATCCTTTTCTGCACTCACTTCCTCCATCGCTTCATACATACTGTATCCTACCTTGTCTATCTTGCTGGTCCCAATCCGCATGTACTTGCATTTTTTTGGATGAAAAGGCATTAACCAATGCTCAGACCATCCCTTCATGCCCTCCACATCTCCTTGAAGCAAACCCATATCTTCCTTACTCCTCACTCTTCTATACAGTTTAGTGTCATCCGCATACAGGTATACCTCACTTCCATTAGTTATAACTTCAGGCAAGTCGTTGATAAATATAACGAACAGCAATGGTCCCAACACAGATCCCTGAGGTACCCCACTTGTAATTTCCCTCCACCCCGAGCCTATTCCATTCACCAATACCCTCTGTCTCCGATCTTTCAGGAAGGCTTCTATCCATTTCACACATTTCTCCCCTATATTATAGCTTCTAACTTTCTCTATTAACCTTTTATGTGGGACCTTATCGAAGGCCTTCATAAAATCGCAATATACCACGTCTATTACATCACCATCTTCTAAAATTTGCATCCAATCATCTACCACCTTAATTAGCTGTAGTACCGTCGACCTCCCCGGCAAGAATCCAAACTGTCTCCCACTGAAAAGTTGGTTTGACTTCATATGATCCATTATTCCTTCTCTAATTACCGTTTCCATTAGTTTACACACAACACTTGTCAAACTGACTGGTCTATAATTCCCTGGGTCATTTCTCTTTCCCTTCTTAAATATAGCTGTTATGTTCGCCTCTCTCCAGTCCATCGGGATTTGTCCTGTATTAAACGATACCTCAAATAACATTTTCAATGGCTCTACTAACATCTCCCCTCCTTCCTTTATGATTCTTGGGTGTATCCCATCCGGTCCCGGTGACTTACTTCTATTCATTTTTCTATAGCCCTTCTTATTCTAGCATGGGAAAACTCTACTAGTTCCAGTGCCGGTGCCTGTTTGATGGGAATAGTAGGCACTGCATCCTCCGACTCCACTGTTAGTACCCCCCCAAAGTATTTCCCCAGCACCTCTGCTTTCTCCTTATCAGTCTCCGCTCTACTCCCATCATTCAACCCCCCCACCAGCTCTGGGATCCCTACTCTTCTTGTTAATTTTTCCTGAATGTACTTCCAGAATATTTTTGGATTATCCTTCACATTTCTAGCTATCTCTCTCTCTCTCCTTCACCCCCCTCCTTGTTTCCCACCTTATTTTATTGTTTATTTGTCTGCGTTCCAGATCCACTTCCTTAGCCTCTATACTAGACCCCCTGTTCTTTTTTAACAATTTTAATCTTTCCCACAATCGTTTCTTTCTTCTAATCAATATCCAAAGCTTTCTTTTCATTGGCAATTCTGGGTTAGTTCTTTTCCTCAATTTTGTTTTATCCTTATATTCCCTTACTGGTACACTTTTGGATACAGCATTCTCCAGTTTGACTCTAATTTTCCTCCACATTCCTTCAGCGTCTTCACCGTTCAAATATTCCCCCCAGTCAATGTCCAAACACCGTCTCAGCAGCTCATAATCTGCTCTATCATACATGTATATTTTTCTATTGCTTATGTACGGGTATGTATGTATGTATGCATAAGCAAGAACCAGAGCGTAATACAATTATATACCCGTGAAAGTATAAAGATAGAGCTTTCCAATGACACTTGAATCAATCTCTGTACGACATGTGGTTATCTTGCAACGATCTTGCAAACGAAGTCCAAAATCGGTAAAAATTATAAATTTTTGCTGTTTTACATATGTGTGACGCTGCACATGAGTGGGCGATACCTCTCTCAAGAGCTCAGTGTGTGCCCGCCGCCTGTGGCCGGCGGTTGCAGTCCCCCTGCACTCCCTGCAACAGCTTGCCTCTCTCTCAGGGCTCATAATAGCCTCAAAATGGCGCCCGTCATATGACAGGGACCGTACAGAAGGGGTTAAGAAAGTACTGTACAGTACTGTACATTCATACATACAATTTTAAGACTTGAGTGCTCCACACATATGTGCAGTTTCAGTCTCTTGTCTTAATGGTGGCATTCCAGGCAACCCTATTAAGGGCTGCTTCACTTGTCAAGTTTTTGGATTCGAGATCGGCACGTATAGTCCAGGTATTCCTCGGTCCACCCCTTGGTGCAGCTCCCTCCACAATCACAGACCTACATATTTTCACCCAACTGTGTGCATCCATTCTCTCCACATGTCCATACCATCCCAGTCTACTTGTACGCATCACCTCGCTAATACTCTTTATACCTAAGCGTCTCCTCAGCTCATCATTAGTTATTCTATCCTGCAGTTTTGCCCCACACATCCATCTAACCATTCTCATCTTATTACGTTCCATTCTGTTGACATCCTCTACTTTAACTGTATACAAATAATTTAGAAGATTGGTCGCGACTTTAATGGAGAGGCGAACTTGATGTTAGAGTATACATTACCTCTTCCACTGTACACAGATGTAACAGATCCCGGCCATTCCCAGGATGACGATGACCCCAGCCAGCACCATGAGAGCCACCTGGAAGCCCTCTAATGCTATGCCTGCCCGGGCTGGTGGCACCGGCGACACTGACACCTGTCCACAAAAATTAAATCATGATAAAGGAATGTGGAATACTGTATAGTGTATATATAATCGTTTAGCATCGTTTTCCATTACATACATTGTAACAGTGCAGATAGGGTTGCCTCTCAGCAATTGGAATAAAATACAACAAAGTCCTGCCATAACATTGGCCCATCATGTCATCACTGTGACTGATGTTGGCATAGTGCTAACCATGCCTCAACTAGACTCAAAGAGTCCCCACTGCAGTACCTGCACCTGCAATATCTGCAACCACACCAGCCTTAACAGTGCTATAACAAGATATTGCCATAACAAGACTCGATCCTGTACATAGGAAATTTGGATTAACTAAAGCAAGCTGGCTTAGTACTAGTGTGTATAAAGATACAGTACAACATCATACATACATGTGTAAGTCTTGTTTGTTTTATTATTATTAGGATGTAAAACTTGCATAATAAACAAACCAAAACAGGAATGGGACAATATATACTGTAGACAAAAGAACATATCAAAATTACTATGTGGAAATAACGGTTTAGCAAAATATTTGTTTTTAAATAAAAGAACACAAAACCACCACATAGAATGTACATCACTATATGAGTAAGTGAATTTGGGTCCCAAGCAAATTACAGTAGTTGCACATATATATTAATGTACTCTCGTCATAAAGGAAGCTCAGGACGTTCTGGTAAATTCTGTATTAATAAAGAAACTACAATTTAAGTCAAAATATTCCATTCAAACTTGTTATATAATAAGATGATAATACTACATAATGAACAATATAAATAAATAAAATATACAAAAAAATGTGCCATTTGAAAAGATATTTACAATAGTACAAAATGCATATAGCACTCGGGTAGGTACCTGTGAGCATAGCATGAACGCATGACCTCTACCAACTGCAAATACCCTACAAATAACCTTCATTTATAGTACAGGTGCTGTAGAAATTAAATAAGGATATCACACATGCAAGCAATTGATACTATCAAAAGTGAATAAATATAATAAGATATAAATACTGTATAGAGTACTCTTTAACACAAACAATGAAAATGAAAATAATAATAATAAGTAGGCCTACACTACAGTAGGTAAACAATAAATAAATAAAGACAAACAGTAAGCAAAGGTTATATGAGAAATTTCAAGACAAAAATGCTCGTTTAAATTATTGATATCAAATTTAAGAATACAATCACAATAATTGACCTTAACAGTGTTGCCTATGAAGTTGGTAGACCATTTGTGGACCAGCATGAGTTTCCATATAAAGGACTTGCTGGCAGCAAAGGGCCCCAAATATAAATATTGGCAGTATATCATTGACGGAGGAGCTAGTATTAAATAATTTTATTCTAAATATGAAGGTCCTGTCAGGGTAATGAGGTTATTTGTCATAGACTTTAATCCTTTCATTCCTGGATGTCCTTCTTAATTTGATTAAAATCAAACAAGTAATATTACAGTAATAAATTAAAGTAATTATCATCTGACTGAAGGGGTTATGAAAGAAAGAGGGAGTTACTAACCGGATGTACCAGAATAGGAGGTCGGATGTCAGAAGCCCGGTTGCCTCCTAGTGCAGCAGTTACGTGGTAGAGCAGCGTCGTCCGGTCAGGCTCACCCTTAGATAGTCTGGCAGGGGCGAGATAATAGGCACGCTAAAGAGGGTTTTCACATTATATTGGGCAATATACTACACACATTTCATATTATATTGGCTGAGATAATAGATACTCTAAGGACAGATTGCACATCTTGGGCGAGATAGTATTATAGATGATGCAGTTCTTAACGTCATGCACTTTCTTGATTGACGGGGATAGGTCTAATTGACTTAGTTTTTTTCAGTCTGCTTACCGACAGCATCATTCAACTGAAACAGCATTGATTAGAGTACATAATGATCTGGTTGAGAACATTTACAATGGTGTGGCCTCGCTATTGGTCTTGCTTGATCTCTCTGCGGCCTTTGACACAGTGGATCACGAGTTGTTATTGAGTGATCTTTATGATTGTGGTGTGCGTGACTCCGCTCTCTTGCTTCTTGGGTCGTACTTGTCAGGTAGATCCCAGAGTGTGATGGTAAATCAAATGGTCTCGGACTAGACACCTCTGCAGTATGGTGTTCCGCAGGGATCAGTTTTGGGTCCTATCCTATTTATAATTTATATCAGCAGTTTGTCTCTTCTGCTTCGTGCACATAATGTCACCTTTCACTTTTATGCAGATGACACCCAGATATATGTGAGAATCACAAATATAGTTGATATACGGAGTAAGATGGAATTGTTGATGTCTGATATCAAGAAGTGGATGAGAGCGAGAAAACTTAAAACTAAATGATGGTAAAACTGATATTCTCATCATCCGAGGAAATAGAAGAGCTGATGATATAGTAGGTGCTCTCTCCATCAATGTGGGTGGATCTCAGCTGCGACCGGCCAACTCTGTTCGAAATCTGGGTGTATATGTGAACTCCCGATTAGATTTCAAAGAGCATGTAAACCAGATAGTTAAAAGTTGTTACTTGCACATCAGAAATCTCTATTTGGTGAAGCCGTTTATAACCAGACGTTGCCTCCTGACGTTGGTTCACTCATTGGTCTTCTCTCGTGTTGATTATTGCAATGCCCTGTTGGTGGGTCTTCCAAATTATATTTTAAAGAAAGTTCAGTCTGTTCTTAACAGGGCCGCAAGACTCATTTTTGATGTTCCACCTAGAACTCCTACTACATCTCTTCACATAGAACTGCACTGGCTGCCAGTAAGAGCAAGAATAGAATTTAAGTTGTGTTTGGTGACTTTTAAGGTTCTCAAATTTGGTGAGCCTAGGTACCTTGCGGAGCTGCTCAGGCGCCCACCGGCACACCATGGTGTAGTTGTGCGTCATGACAATGACCCTTTTCGTCTTGATGAACCAAGGGCTTTCCAGCAGTCTTCTTTCTTTGAGAGGTCATTCTCCTACATGGCTCCGAGGTTGTATAACAGGTTGCCGCTGTCCATGAGACAACTGAGTTCTGTTGAATGCTTCAAGAGACAACTTAAGACTTTTCTCTTTGAGAGAAGCTATGATCTTGAGAGAGGTGTCATGACAGATGGCTATAGAGTTTAGGCTATTTTGCCACTGCTAGTGATTGTTAAATGTGTGTTGTATATAAGCCTTCTTTTGATGCATTGATTTTGTTCTTTTTTTCTTTCTCTTTCCGAGCGCTAGTGAATTCTTCGGAAAAATTGGCGCTTATGAGAAATAAGTAACATACTTATTATTATTAGTTACATGGACTTTACTGGATATATGCTACGAACCGCAAGACCAAGCTGTCCAAATTCTAGCCGTCTACCAATGACACAGCATGGGAACGAACTGCCGACTTTGATCAGTAGTCAGATGTGCTACTCACCATGCCACGGCCCCTGGCATATACTAAGAATGGGTTTCCTATTATATTGGGTAAGATAGTACTGTACATTCTAAGAATAGATTTCATGTTATATTGGGTGAGAAAGTCAATACAACAAAGAGGGATTTAACATAATATTTGGAATGATTGTTTTTTGTTTTTTTTATTAATATTAGTTTATACCAGACCACTGAGCTCCACAAAAGAACTCTCATAGGGCTGGCCTGAAAGATTCGATCAAGACATATAACTAATTAAGTCAAGATAGATAGGGAAGGGCAGGAGGGGAACAAATCGAGGAAGGTGAAGACACGCAGATATTTCTCGCCATTTCACCAGTTCAGCTGGACCACATGAGCTCCACAGCAGAGCTCTTATAGGGCAGGGACGAAGGATGAGGCAAGAACTGCTACACCGCAACACCAACCAAGAAGTAATCAGGGCGAAGAATGAGAGATCAGGTCGAAGGTAGAAAAAAATCACAGCGAGATTAAAATAAAAATGCACTACTGAGGGGAATCGAGTCAGCTCGGTCGCAACAGCGACCGAAGAGACAAATCAGGTCGGGAGTCAAATACCTAGCCAGGCCAGGGAGGCATTTGATATAGGTTACCCGAAGACAACCAAATGGGACAGAATAAGAATAGAAGGGGAAAAACATAGAAAGAGGAAAGAAAAACTACTCAAAATTAGTCAAGCAGACGACGAAAGCTCGAGGGGAGAGGAAGGGAAATTACCACAACCATCCCCTATCAACCTCCAGTCGCTGGCCCCGAAGCCCCCTATTCGTGATAAGGAGAGTAGTACCAGGGGGGATTTGTTATGATACTAGTGGTGGGCATTGTAAGGAAGGATTTCACAATATATTAGAAAAATCTTATTTTTATCAACATAAAACTTTTGGCAGTTATAATACAATCCCTGCCATAAGTGTAATCCTTGCATGGACAATTTCCAAGGCATAAGACTACCTTCAAAGTTAACAAAGCAAGGAACACATGTTAAACGAGGATCTGTTCAAAATCCACATTACAAATCAATAATATATTTTAAAAGGCTTACATTATATACATGCATGCATGACAGACATGCAGCACAATGCACATGTGAGCCTTGGTTACCTAAAGGTGGCACTATTAGTAGTGGAGACAAGAGAGCGGCATCCCCAACTGCAACACAGCAGTTATTTGTGAGCCTCCAGTCCCAGCACCACTTTGTTAGCTCTAGTATTCAATGGGAGTATTATGAGTAGCAACCTGCTCCCAGCTATAGGGTCGTTAACTCTTTGAGTACCAGCGACATTTCTTACAGTTTCTTACAGTAGATCCTCTGGAAAAAGGCAAACTATGCCTGTGTATCCAGCTCAGTACCAGTACTTGCACTGCTGCGGTCGTTCACGGTGTTGGCGGCGGCGGTAGCAGACGCAAATTTTTTACTATTCTGTATTTTTGTTTTATAATCAAACTTCAAATCTTGTCTTCCCCATGCTTTATCAAGATTACTTTCAAACTCCCTTATTGATTCGGAATCGACTACATACTGGGGCAGTGCGTTCCACTCATTTACCACTCTATCACAAAATGAGTTCTTTGCCTTCTCAAGCCTATTTCTTTCTTTGTAAATTTTCTTAGAGTGTCCTCTCGTTCTTGTTCCCTCCCGCATCAAGAAGATACCTTCACACACATCCTCATCGTACTTTCCTGACACTATCTTAAAAGTCTCTATCATATCCCCTCTCTTTCTCCTATATGCCAGTGTCGGAAGCCCCAGTGTCCTCAACCTCTGCTCATAGCCCGCGTTCTTCAACGTTGGTACCAGCTTGCTAGCTCTCCTCTGCACTTTCTCCACTGCTTCTATATCCTTTACCATATATGGAGCCCACACCTGGTTCGCATATTCCAGGTGCGGCCTAACCAGCGCATTAGTTCTATTAGTTCTAGTGCCGGTGCCTGTTTGATGGGAATAGTAGGCACTGCATCCTCCGACTCCACTGTTAGTACCCCCCCAAAGTATTTCCCCAGCACCTCTGCATTCCTGAAGATTTCTTCGTCAAGTGACACAAATGTCCTCCTTATCAGCCCTACAATTCTATTGGCTTTGTTTATCTTTTCCGCTAAATGTTCTGAGAAATTTAACTTATTGTCTATCACTACTCCTATATCCTTTTCTGCATTCACTTCCTCCATCGCTTCATACATACTGTATCCTACCTTGTCTATCTTGCTGGTCCCAATCCGCATGTACTTGCATTTTTTTGGATGAAAAGGCATTAACCAATGCTCAGACCATCCCTTCATGCCCTCCACATCTCCTTGAAGCAAACCCATATCTTCCTTACTCCTCACTCTTCTATACAGCTTAGTGTCATCCGCATACAGGTATACCTCACTTCCATTAGTTATAACTTCAGGCAAGTCGTTGATAAATATAACGAACAGCAGTGGTCCCAACACAGATCCCTGAGGTACCCCACTTGTAATTTCCCTCCACCCCGAGCCTATTCCATTCACCAGTACCCTCTGTCTCCGATCTTTCAGGAAGGCTTCTATCCATTTCACACATTTCTCCCCTATATTATAGCTTCTAACTTTCTCTATTAACCTTTTATGTGGGACCTTATCGAAGGCCTTCATAAAATCGCAATATACCACGTCTATTACATCACCATCTTCTAGAATTTGCATCCAATCATCTACCACCTTAATTAGCTGTAGTACCGTCGACCTCCCCGGCAAGAATCCGAACTGTCTCCCACTGAAAAGTTGGTTTGACTTCATATGATCCATTATTCCTTCTCTAATTACCGTTTCCATTAGTTTACACACAACACTTGTCAAACTGACTGGTCTATAATTCCCTGGGTCATTTCTCTTTCCCTTCTTAAATATAGCTGTTATGTTCGCCTCTCTCCAGTCCATCGGGATTTGTCCTGTATTAAACGATACCTCAAATAACATTTTCAATGGCTCTACTAACATCTCCCCTCCTTCCTTTATGATTCTTGGGTGTATCCCATCCGGTCCCAGTGACTTACTTCTGTTCATTTTTTCTATAGCCCTTCTTATTCTAGCATGGGAAAACTCTATTAGTTCTAGTGCCGGTGCCTGTTTGATGGGAATAGTAGGCACTGCATCCTCCGACTCCACTGTTAGTACCCCCCCAAAGTATTTCCCCAGCACCTCTGCTTTCTCCTTATCAGTCTCTGCTCTACTCCCATCATTCAACCCCCCTACCAGCTCTGGGATCCCTACTCTTCTTGTTAACTTTTCCTGAATGTACTTCCAGAATATTTTTGGATTATCCTTCACATTTCTAGCTATCTCTCTCTCCCTCTCCTTCACCCCCCTCCTTGTTTCCCACCTTATTTTATTGTTTATTTGTCTGCGTTCCAGATCCACTTCCTTAGCCTCTATACTAGACCCCCTGTTCTTTTTTAACAATTTTAATCTTTCCCACAATCGTTTCTTTCTTCTAATCAATATCCAAAGCTTTCTTTTCATTGGCAATTCTGGGTTAGTTCTTTTCCTCAATTTTGTTTAATCCTTATATTCCCTTACTGGTACACTTTTGGATACAGCATTCTCCAGTTTGACTCTAATTTTCCTCCACATTCCTTCATGCGTTATATTATATTCTAGCTATATTTAGACAATATTATGCAGCTTGGGAAAGATCTGTGGTAGTTAAAAAGGTTGGTTGAGATAGTTTGAAGCCTTAATATTGCTAGAGGTCCTTCCTAATCTGAATAAAATCGTCTTATAGTTGCCAGAATATAAGGACGAAGACGTCGATGGTACTGTAGGGGTTAACTGGAATAATGACCTGATACAGCTTCCAACGAAGATGCATTCTCTGACCAAAACAAAGGCTACAAAATGTGGATGATGGGCATGCCGATCAACTATCAGAATGCAAGAATATTTATTAATGCTTTCAATCAAATAACTACATTTTGCATATTAATCTAGTTACCTAAAGTAAATTTTATTCAGCCTAAAAAGGGCCACTGGGATTTATGGACTTGATATATATATTAATGGCTATCCATTTTACTAAGAAAAATTAATTCATAAATTAAGTATAATACCATCTGAAGGTATAACTAACATGCAATCATCTGACTGAACCCAGGTACAGGAATTTGTTTTATAGGGAAGAAATAAAAAAAAGAAAAGAAAGAAAAATGGGAAAGAATAGAAAATGGGAAAGAAAGAAAAGTAAGAAAAGGGTATAACAAGAAATTAGAGGAAAATAAAGAAAAAAAGGAATGGGGAAGAAAAATAAAGAAAAAGAGAAAGGTAACAAAAAAGGAAAAAATATATAGTCAAAATATTAATAGATGTGGAGTACTGTACTTGATAGTGTACGTATGTGATGTCGATGGAGGAGGGTCAGTGTCCGTATCAACATGGAACCAGATGTCGGACCTGCTTAACAACAAAAGCAACACAACTAAGGAAAATGAAAGGAAAAATAAGAAAAACTGGTAGAGAAAGAAAAAAGTAAAAACTTCAGAGATGTTCATTACTTGATAACATGTGGGTGGTGTCGGTGGAGGAGGGCCCCGGTGTCTGTATCAACAACATGGAACCAGATGTCAGAGTTGCTGCTGTCCCTCTTGATGCTCCCGTTACCAAGGTAACGACGCGACTCTATCTTCTCGATCCCAATCACCTGATCTATAAAACACGGGATGGCATCAACAACAGTAAAGATCACTACTTTACATTGAAGTTGACATTGCACTTATAACTAGATCAGCCCATATTTTGGGGGTTATTGTGGTGCTTTGTATAAAAACTATTCTATATCTATTGCCAGACGCCATGATCACTGAAGGGATGGCCACAAATGAATCGCCCTCTTGTACCTCTGTCCTCCATCAGCCCACCCCCCTGGTCCCACTCAACACCGCTTTCATGCATATACCTCTCAACTCCATGCTTCCACCCCACTCTCGGTCTGCCTCTTCCTCTCTGTCCTTCCACCTCATTCCTGTACACTTTCTTAGTCATTCTCTCGCTTCCCATACGTTCCACATGGCCAAACCATCTCAAAGTGTTCCTTTTCACATTTTCCACCACAACCATATTACACCGCTCTCTTACTTCCTCATTCATCTGTCTATTACTCCTTGTAACTCCGCACTGAAAATAGTCAAATAAAGTATTTAAATTATTACTATACAATGTCCACTATGTAAATATGGTACTTAAAATGGTGTACAGTATGGTTCAAATAAAATGTGGTATGGACTAACTTGAGTGTTCCTGAAGTACAGCCAACAGTTGGTCTTGCCTGTCCCTGACCTGAGCTGGGGTCGCCTCTACCACCAGAACCAGGCGGTGGTTCTCCTCCACCAGGTTTACCTATAACACACAAACAACATTAAGCACATACAGTATATATTCTACTCTGTTTGTTTGTATTTATGGTTTTTCTTTTTCTATTATTATTATTGAAGATATTTTTTTTTTAAATTAATTGTTCTTGTTAAAAGAGTACTCTTTGTTTAAATCTGTTGTTGCTTCTTCATATTTTGTAATTATTTGTCTTTATTATATTATATCTATTCATTGTCGATAGTATCAATTGCTTGCTTTTGCGATTTCCTTAGTTTATTTGTACAATAAATGTAGGTTATTTGTAGGGTAGCTATTGATAGGGGTCACTTGAGGCATGCAATGCTTACAGGTACCTACCCAATAGCACTATCGTTAGAGAGTGCTGTATTTTTTGGTAATATTATAGATATCTTATCAATATTTGTATTTTGTACTATTGTTAATGTCTTGTCATGTTGCAAATTTGATTTTAATGAACATTTTGACATTTGACATGTAGTTTCTTTATTCATGCAGAGTTTAGTAAAATTTACCAGAACGTCCCGGACTTCCCAAATTTACTAATTCCTTGAACGTGACGATAGTGCGTTGTTATGTGTGCGATTAGTTTGCTTGGGAAAAAGATTAACTTGCTCATGTAGTAATGTACACCCAATGTGTTGGATTGTGTTCTTTTATTTCATAAATTTTATTTTAGTAAGCGTTGTTTCGACACAGCGATTTTGATAAGTTAATTTGACTTTATATTGTCTTTGTCCCAGTTTTGGTTTGTTTAGTTTGCAAATTGCAAGTTTTACATTTTAACTTAATAGTTACTACCATGAATATGGAAAGTAGTACTCCTAGGGGTTGACAGAGAAAGAATTGGAGAAAGGTATTGTGGAATGATCTCCAGGTCAGGTGAATAAATAGGAAGATAGCCCAGGATAGTGACACATGGAGAACTGCTATCAGCCAAAAGACTGCTAGTACATGCTAGTATGGATACATAATGTTCCTCCTTCTCCTCCATTAGTAATCTTGCTGCCATTGTAAGGATTCCCGAGTTAACTTAGTGAACCATGACTGCGCAACTTGCTTATAAAGACGGTGCGAGAGGAGTTGTTAGCTTGAAATCTGCAAAATGTAAATACTGGATCTGGTGGAGAATTAATAAGTGGTCTTGGATAGCTTCGAAATTCTAATTATCTTATTATGGTTCAATTAATTCTGTAGCTCCACTCCATATAGCCTAAGCTATATACTGTCGGTAGCTTTATCAATTGATGATGTATACAAAAAATGAAAATGGGTGTAATCATAAAGAAGTTGGCTTACAATGACAGTGACAGAAGTGGTGTGAGCTAAGGAGGGGTCAGCTTGAGGATTGTCATGGGCATGGAGTGTTAGGTTGAAGGGCAGCAGATCCTGGGGTACAGAGGTCATCTCTCGTTCAGTTCGGAGCAGCCCCGTGGTCCTCCCGATGCTGAAGTAGCCCCCGCGGTTGCTCTCTGGTACTAACTCGTACTCAACTCGACCAAATTCTCTCGAGTCCTTGTCTTCTGCCTAATGAAGAGAAGTATATACAGTAGTTAAGTTAGTATCCTTTATCTACCTTTTTCCTTCACTTAATAGCCTTATGCCTTATAATTAGTAGATCTAGGTCACCTCTTCCTTTGTATCCTGAAATTATTGCCACAGGCCGAAGCACGGTTGGTAGAGCACTTGCCTGCAAACCGAGTATTCGATGATTCGAGAGTCAGGCCAGCCAGTGTGCGTTATTGGCAGACGACAGTGCTGTTGGAAGTCTAGATATCTGTGGCAACTGTCGACTGAAGTCCCTGAAACATCAGAGCACCCACCCTGCTCATGAGCAGGAAGTGCATGGTGGTAAAAACTGCATCATCTGCATCAAATCAATCAATGTACTACACTTGGTTTGCTGGGTGTGACTTGATGCAAAATGTACTTAGGCACACTTAGGCTCAGTTGCCTCATCTACATCTCAGAAAGTTGGTCTGCTATGTAAGTGTAGAAAAATGTATTCATTTGATGCTATTGTTGGAAGTGTTTTTACTCTTATATTTTGTCCTTCAACCTGAAGCTTCTGGATTGTGCTTTTAAGCAAATAAAGTGTCTCTTGCCTGACCTGGATATGAACATTGAACATCGTCGCCTTGTTAGGTCTTTGACTTTATTTCTTAAGATGATTCTTAACCCTTGTCTAGCGGGGTGTTTTGGGCTATTTTGGGCATATTCAGGCCCTCCTGAATGATCAATCAAGTATCTGCATGAAAAGAAATGTATTCAGCAAAAAAATAGGCACTAAAAGCTTCAAAATGAGACCAGAACGAGCTACGTAGCACTCGTGGTTCTCATGCAGTGGCCACCAACATGGGAGTTTAGCGTATAGCGGCAAATTTTTTCCCACTACGCTCACTACTGGTAGCACTGCCGGCCTCTCGAGAACAGAGGGAGCGTGAGTCAGTGGGTGGCGGTAAGCCCTGGGTGTCGGACGTGTGGCCTGCTGCGCTCCCGGCCATTTGCACTCGATTTTAACCCTTTAAAAGCCTTAATAATGCTCCTAACTTGCTGCAAATTGGTGCACGACTTAAGTCGAGCACCGCTCTTTAAGGGTTAATGATGATCATCCATTACATACTAAATATCTACCACCTTTTTAGCCTGTTCGTGTAACTAGGTATTTCTTGGAGTTAAATAATCTGGCCTTTGCTCATGTTCATTGTAATACATCACAATATTTTAGGTGTTTTATCCTACCAATCACAACATTCTGGAATAATCTGCGTAACAAAGTAGTGAATGTGGAGGGCTGTCAGGTATTCAAAACAAGGGTTAATGCCATTTTTGTTAACTATAATATTTATTGTATTGGAGGAGTGATAGGAGGTATGGAGGGGAATTATCTCACCTAATCACATATTGCTTTGTTTTGAGTGTCAGTGGCATGATTTGAAAGTTTTTTTTAATGCCTTAATTTATTGGCTCTATAGAGGATGCTGGCTTTCCACCAGTAAAACCTCTCGAGAGTCTACTCGCTGTTCTTGGGTTAATCTAACTTTGGCTGTTTTATATTATATTCAAGTATTATCTCATTTTAATAACTAAATATTCTAATAACTAGATCAATAATGTACTTTTCCAATACAATCTAGACTATAAAGTTTATAGGTCAATGTACAGTATATGTATTTAATGGCTGAATTCAATAACTTGAGATATATAATGCATATGGATTATATAGCACAGACAGCAAAAGTATGAATTAATAACGTCATAACACAGCAAAATTTGCTGATGAGTTAGGTACTGAGACCATAGTTTTACCTTGCATGGAGGATGTGTATTTTCCTGCAGCCATAAGATAATTCCATTAAAACTGCTTCTACTTTAATGTACAGTACAGTATATCAGTTTTTGGCATTATAGTTTGCGTAACATTGTTTATCCTCACTCTAGCTTATGATATATGTATAAATGCAAGAGAGAAACATTATTCTCATTATTTCATCTATTCAACAGCTGAGCTCAGGAACTCTCTCCCAGAATCAGTCTTTCCCTCTTCCTATAACTTAAATTGCTTCGAACTCCGTGTGTCCAGGCATTTTGGCTCAAACGTCCCTTGATTTTAGCCGTCACTCTTTAAAATCTGGGGGAGGCACTCGCCACAGGCAGTTCTGCCTTTTGTCTCCCTCACTCACATTGAAAAAATAAAAATAACTACCTGGTTATTGTGTAATTAACTAGAAAAGTTAACAGAAGCAGCGATCAGAGAATAGTTTCGTTTTTAAACCTTGTCATTACTATATGACTGTATGACTATGTACTGATGTAGGAATAGGTTTTTACACCATACCCGAAAGAGGATTTATGGAGCTCCAAGTTTACTCTCGACCATCTTAACAATTTACCAACACACCTAAACTTCGTTAGATGCTGAAATAGCCTCCCCGAAAATTTGCTCTGGCCGGGAATTGAACTCGGGACCCTTGGGTTATGAGGCAGTCACTCTACCAGTTAGACCAATAGAGATATCTCACTTGGCCTGGTCGGCTCAAATTATTTCTGCATCTTGTTCAGTTTAGGCTAACCTATTTTTACTGACTTTACACTGATACATCGAAAACGCGCTCATTCGCCTCTCTCCCACGCACTTTCTCCACTCTTAACCCAGCAAGTACGGAAAGACTTATATAAGTTTTACCGGTGGGCTGCGGGAAGCCTTATATAATCCAAGGCCTAAAAAAAAACCATTTAAATCAACCCAGTATCAATTTTTTTTTTTTTTTTTTATTGCCCCTTGGCCATGCCAAATATCACTCCTCCACCCTTCCCCCCCCCCCTTCAATTATCACCTATTCTCCCTGTTATTCCCTTATTCTTAGGTATATATTCGTGCTAACATTAGCGAGTTGCTAGCAGGGCGTGGTCATCTGTGTTACCATGGGAATGAGCGAGAGAGAGACTACCACGCAACAGTGTCTCTCCAGCCGTCGTGCCGGCTGGCTGGCTGGCAGGCTGCCTCAGCCATATGTTATGTAACTCCCGGCCTCTATCGCCGATTTGACCATCCAAACGCTGTTTCCACTTGTTTTATTGCTGTAACAGGTTAATACCTTTATAATCAACGTAAAATAGGCGCATATGGATAAGTATTAATGATATTTATGGTACGATGACGATTTGAGTTTAGGAAACAGTCTAAATACCTCCGCACAGGGAGGGGTGGCCAATACCCACCTACGCAGCGGAGAGGTTAAGGGGCCTGTGATCAAGTACTGTACACATAACCCAACCCAAGTGGTCACTACAATACTTACTGATATCTGCAGGACGGAGGTAGATATTGTAGAGTCTTCAGTCACAAAGCCAAAATATTTCTTATGCATTATGTCACTGTATGGAGGTGTGAAGATGAACTCCGGCTTGTTGTCATTCACATCTGTCACGCTGATATCTACCTGTAGGAAATAAAGTGACAAGTTAAATTAATCTGACCAGTTTAAACTTAACTTGACTGTATTATGTTTAAGGGGGGTGTATTACAGGAGAAGTGTACTAGCATGTCATGCTTACCATATATGCCCGGTGACCACATTGTAAGTACTGTATATTGGTTGTTACTATATTTCAAGCATTTGTTCTATCATACTGTACATTTTGTATTTTTCTTGTACTGTATTGTTTTAATTATTATTCTGCTTGTGTATATACAGTATCTAGTAATTTTCTTTGCTATTAATGTAGTAGTTCCATGTTTTTTCAATAAACCATTGCTCCTTATTACAAAGTGCCTCTCTATGATCCACTCGTGTGAATTTCTACTTTGACTACAATTTCTATTGACGAGAGCGCTTAGGTCTGTAGAGATCATTTCTATTATAGGGACAGCAGATTTACTCTGTATGGAGGTTTGTGCTGCCACTCTAAGTTTTCTTTTTAAATTTGCATAATTTTGTTTTATAAAATCCCAACATTGACGTATGGGAGTGAAGCATGGACGTTGTGGAGAGTGAGAGGGTGGAAATGAGTTACTTGAGAAGTACGTGTAGAGTTACATGGAAGGATAAACAGACGAATGAGGAAGTATGAGAGCGGTGTGGTGTGGATGTAGATGTCCTGGAAAGTGTGAAAAGGAACACCTTGAGATGGTTCGGCCATGTGGAACATATGGGAATCGAGAGAATGACTAAGAGAGTGTATGAGAGTGAAGTGGAAGGACAGAGAGGGAGAGGTGGAAAGATGGAGTTAAGAAGTATATGCATGAAAGTGGTGCTGAATGGTAGGATGGGCATCGACTGACTGGGGACAGAGGTGAATGGGGGCAATTCATTTGTGGCCACACCTTCGGGGATCATGGCGTCTGGCAATAGATAGGTAGATAAAAGTTTTGTATTATCTTTTCTGCTAAATTAACTGTAACTTTTCACATATTGTGTGTTGAGACTTTAGTTAATGTTTTCTTTGCTGTGTTCAGCATGTATTTCAGTTAAGTTGTAGAGTTTGGTAGAGCACTCGGCTGCAAACCATGAGGATGACAGTTCTAGTCTCGGGCCAGCCAGTGTGTGTTATTGGCAGACTCCAGTGCTGTTGGTGGACCGCACCGGTCTAGCAATCTGTGGCAACTATTCACTGAAGCCCCTGATTATCAGGGCACCCACCCTAGCCCATCTCTTGAGCAGGGAGTACATGGTGACAAATACCGCATCACAATTCTTATATTCTCTGATTATTTATAGTTCTCATGTACTTGGATGATAAATAGTACCTTATGGTACTTAAAAGTAGTTGGGCTTGTCGAGGCAACAAAGTAAGCATATGTAAATAATCTCTTCATTAATCTCTATTCCTTGCAAACCTTTGCTGAATGTCAATTCTCCTGCTGTTCAAAGTTTCATCCACTCAATCTTCTTTGCCTACCCATCCCCCTTTCTCTCTCTACCTCTTCTTTTTAAAAATCTGTTATCAATAATTTTCCCCATACTTAGTTATATTAGTAAATGTAAAAAGTGTGCAGGATAACAACACACTTACCTGAGCATTTCTTATCTCAGTCCCATTAGGTGATATGGGAGCATCAAGCTGTATTTGAAGAGTATAGCGGGTGAGAGACTCATAATCCAAGGGCGTCTGTAGCAGCAGTCCACAATGGCCCTCTGATGTAACTTCCATCACAAACTTCTCTGTGGGAGTGGCAACATTTAATATATGTACCAAAATACAGTATTATGCCTATGGTGCTGTAAAGTGCTGCTCAAGTGTATCTTGAGTATATTCTAACCTCTGCAGACTGGTAGGTGGGTGTCACCCAACACTCACTTCTAGGTGCAAGAATGAGCATACTACCTAGACAGAAGCCCCACACTGTAACTGTTAACCACACTAGAGATAGTAAGGTGGGGCTGGAGCTGAGGCTCCTCTATAAACTGCTGTACTGTAATATATTGGAATGAATGGAGAATGCTAGTGAATAGATGAGTGTAAACGCGGTTGTTTGGAAGAAGGGGTTGGGCGCCAGTTGGACTAGATATTAGTCCGTCAGGCGCCTGGCCCGGGGGCGGGGGAGCCGGTAGAAATGAAGGGTACGCCTGGATGCATGGTGGGTGGGCATTGTGGTCTGCTCCGCTGAGTGTCTGCCTGCGGAAATCGGAGCCTCTCCGGGAGATCTGGGACCTGGGAATCTTGCTGGAGACCCCAAATGGGCCTTGGTCTCAGGGTATTTCTCCTGGAATTGTGTTTTGTTTTTTGTTGTGTTGTCCCTGTTCAGGCTCGTCTTGAATCAGCCATCCCCAATTAAAAAAAGTATGTACCAAAGTATATACTGTAGACAGATAGACTGTAGCCTACACTAATGTACACTCGGCCAAAAAAACAATCTTTACACTAACGCTCTAAACATTCTGGAATCATAGAAGACTGCATTTCACACAACCACTTATGCCAACAACACAATCTACACTCAATGAGAGCTCTGTGGGAAAGCCCGATCGTGGCCATGGCCTTTCTCAGGGACTCGGGGCTGTTCGGCCAGGCAGCTTAGGGAACAACAACAACAACATTCTGGAATTGGGTCGAAATCTTATGATAATACCTCACAGACGTATGTTTCACCAGATGCATTCCGTTCACACTAGACTATTTACAGCTCACCACTGGAAAGATTGTTTTTTGGTCGAGTGTACATTAGTTGGGATTCCCCTCTCTTATTACACTATCAAGAGTGCCACTTCTGGATGACCAAGGCTCACATGTGTATGTGTATGTGTATGCCTGTCATGCATGCATAAATTTCATCCTCTTAAAATAAATTGCTGAATTTGTGGATTTTACACAGATCCACTGCTAACATGTGTTCCTCGTTTGGTTAACTTAGGAGGCAAACTGCTACCTGCAAATTGATAATATTAGGATTATATTTATGGTTGGATTTGTTTTAAAACTGTATACAAGTCAATTATATATTTTAATAAACATTATGTATACCGGTATATTGTAGAAGCTGGAAGTTTCATATCATTAGCTTCAAAATGACCACATACTCTACTATCTCCATCATAAACAAAATGTTGGGAAATGATTAAACAAGTAGCCTATTGTAAATGATAAGTAAGCAATAAACTGACAGTAATAAAGTCATTTGCTTCCAGTTGCTCTCTGAACTTATTTCTACCTATCAGTTGCCTAGCCATTCATTTTGCAACTGAAAGTTATGCTTCCAGAGTTACAACTGAAAATGTGACATCGAGGTCACTAACTTGGCATTTCTCCGACTGTGGTGTGAAATTATATAAACACCTCACATGAAGCAGATACTCTTGTATGTATGTATGCATATACTCTGGCACCTTCCCCAGTTTTCCTTTTTTTTTTTTTTATGGGGGTGGCCGACTCGAGACAGAGCCCGAACAGGGACATCACAACACATCAGAAAAACAAAACAACACAAAACACAAAAATCTCACACACATCTCTTACACACCAAGATATTGACCTGACTTGATTTACAGCCTATCCACTCATATGCTGATGACTCACCTTACACTATTCAACTAGTTTTTCACATCAACCCAGCATGCAATCAGTAACAAGGCCATGGCATGAGTATCTTCTGATCTATCAATTATTTCTGATTGGGGCAGAGAAAATTCTCTAAGACCCAATTTCTCCCTCTATCCCTCCATCTCAATCTTCCGCAAGACTAGCAATTACTCTTCAACAATACACAAATCAACCCTTCATCTTGTCTCAATATTCTAGGTGTATCTTTTTTATTCGACCTCTTTTGGAAAGATCAAATTACCACTCTTGCTAAAACAGCTTCCCAAAAGTTAGGTGTGCTCAACTGTCTCCATGGTTTCTTCACCCTGCACAGCTTCTTGCTCTGTATCGGGGCACATCGTGTTGCATTCAAGGTGCCTTTAATAAGAGATTGGTCTCAAAAGGCATAGCCATGAAATTATTTTATTGTAAAATTAACATATATTGTATGTTTGATTGGCAAAATAAAAAAAAAAAATTAAGTTTCAGTTTCAGTGCACCCCTGTATTGAGTATTGTTCGCATGTGTGGGGAGGGTCCACCCATACCGCACTTCTCGAAAGAGTAAAGTCAAAAGCATTTTGCCTCATTAACTCACTTCCTCCTCTTACTAGTTCCCTACAATCTCTTTCTACAAGCCGCAATGTTGCATCTCTTTCACTATTCTATCGCTATTACAACTACTGTATCAGTGTTCTTCAGAGCTCTCTCAGTGCATACCCCCTCCCTTACGGTGAGTTCAAGGCACCCGCCTTTCAACATAGTCCCACTCCTTTTCTGTCCAGGTCTCCAATCCAAGAATTGGCAAATTTTTTCAGTCTTTCTTCTACTCAACAAGTGAACTCTGGAACTCTCTCCCTCAATCAATCTTTCCTTTATCATATGACTTAAACTGCTTTAAACTTTGTGTGTCCAGGCGTTTTGACCCCAACGTCCCTTGAATTTGGCTATTTCAGTCTTCTGGCTTTAGGGAAGACACTCATTACAGGTTACCTGCCTTTTGTCTCCTTCATATAGTGTACATAGAGACATAAAAATCCTCTGGGTAAGGCCCCTTAGGGGGTGGCCACAAATGAATTGCCTTTATATGCCAAGGTTGTTCCTGTTTAAGAGGGAGGGTCGTTAGCCCAGCCACCTGTTTATTTTTTTGTATTTTTGTATTTTTTATGTGTATGAAGGAGACAAAGGGCAGGTTGCCAATAATGAGTGTCTCCCCCAGTGTGTGTGAGGAGGCATATCGAATATAACAAATATAATTACTGTACAGTATATCTATTTACTTCTATAGGGGGATGGTGATGGGCTGGTCTATCAGAGTGAGAGCTGAGCGATCTCTGCCATACCCATAGCTTACTCTGACTGTTCCTTTAACTTATATATTTTCTAGATCTCAAGTGCGGCGTCTCTTCCGTGGATTAATCTCCCAATTTACCAAGATTGGAAGCTAAAGAGTCACATTTTTCCCTTGCCCCTCAACTTTCTCTTCATAATTGCTGAGGGGCACAGGGCCCTGGGTGGTGCTTTGGTTTCCCGGGCGTTTCCGCACCCTCCTCAGCTCCCCGCCATGGAGTGGCTTCGGTCACCCAGGCTTTATTGTGGTAGGCAGGGAGTGTTCTGTGGGGGCGCTCAGTTATGGCCTTGGAATTGCTCGGGGCCTTGGGGCTGTTCGGCCAGGCAGCTTGGGGAACAACAACAACAACAACAACAACAACAACAACAACTTCTATAGGGCAGTTACTTCCATAAACCGATAACTATAAACTCTATGGACTTGCCATCATTATTGCCTTCTGCTATGACACAGCGTAGACCAATAGGAGCAGTGGGAGAATTCAGTACAGTAAGTCTCTTGACCAGGTTCCCCACGGGTGTGTCCTCCGGTACCTCTACTGAGAACTGTGTGTCAGAGAAGGCCGCCCAGAGGTCCTCGGGTGGTTCACTCTCCTCCTCCCCCGCCCGACGCTCCACTGAGATAGAGACGGTGGATGTGGTAGTCAGCCCGGGGGACCCACCATCACGGGCTACTATCTGAAGCTGAAGATATAAGTACAAATATTATAAAGTTACAGTATATACTATAATAATGAATATATATTTAAGTTACTAGCAAAATAGATGTGCAAAGGACAGCAATATAGAATTATTCAAACTTACCGATGGGCTATATAAGAGATTGTACAATTATTTAATGACAATATGCGTACCTCAAAATCAGATTCTCTTTCAGCTGTGAGGTCAGACTTCAGTGTGATCACTCCAGACTCATTGTCAATAGCAAAAAAGTCTGGAGCTCTTCCATATCCAGTGAGCTCATATTCAACCTGAAAATAAATAAATAAATATATATACTTGTAGGAATAGGTTCTTACACCATACCCGAAAGAGGATTTATGGAGCTCCGAGTTTACTCTCAACCATCTTAACAATTTTACCAACACACCTAAACTTCGTTAGATGCTGATATAGCCTCACAAAAATATGCCAGGCCTGGGATTGAACCCGGGACCCTTGGGCTATGAGGCGAACACTCTACCAGTGACACCAAGAAAGATATCTCACTTGGCATGGTCGGCTCAAGTTATTTCCGCATCCGGTTCAGTTTAGGCTAACCTATTTTCACTGACTTTACATACTGTATATATAAAACGGGTTGATGGGACTCATTAGCCTTGGTCGGCAACCCATCTAGGGGAGACAACCTTATAAAAATCTGGGTGGATGGGACTCGTCAGCCTTGGTCGGCAACCTATCTAGGGGAGTAAACCTGATACAAATCCGTACTGCTTACCTAAGGGTGAGACAGGTTAGTGGATGGACTAGCCGAACACCACTGTAGAAAAATAGTGCTAACAAGATAAACAGAGGGCCTCGTAGTCGGACGGATCCTAAATTGAGTGGTCAATCCTGTAAGTCCTTCAGTAAACTGGCTCGGGTTGTCCCTCTTACAGGAAATATGTCCGCTTGGGGGCATTCTGTGTATGGCCACCCTCATTAAAGGGAGTAAGGCGTTCGGCAATAGATTGATAGATACATAAAATGCCTGAATAGTAATGCACCATGGCATTTATAATTCTAACAACTATAGATAATAAAAGAGTAGCCTACTGTACTTACAAAAGGATGGATATTACTAAAAGTATAGTAACTATTTGACTTATATATATAAATGGTTGTCAAGGCACAATTCTGGTAAAAAAATAATACCTTCCTTATCTAACTAATCATATTACTGTACACAATATATAACCTATCCCCTCAACCACCACACTTTCAGAGTTGTTATTTGGACCATTAACATTCCCAAAGTTTATCTATCATTATCTTTTTAAAAGACAGAGACAGGAAGGTGGGCAGATTGTGTGATAGAAGTTGTTGTTGTTGTCGTTCTCTAGGCTGCCTGGCCGAACAGCCCAGAGTCCCTAAGGAAGGCCACGGCCACGATCGGGCTTTCCCACGGGGCTCTCAAGGAGTGTAGATTATGTTGTTGGTGTAAGTGATTGTGTAGAATGCAGTCTTCTAGATGTGTTTAATAGTATGGGGTGCTGTGTTGCATCCTGGGCAGGTGTCGACGACAGAGATATCCAGTCTCTTCTGAAAGCTCAGAAGAGCTGGATGGTGTCCACATCTCAGCCTGGCCAGGTGGACTCTGTCCTCGCGAGGAAGGGAGAATTCAGAAGGATGGATTTCAGGAGTTCGTGCCTGTAGCTGCGTGTTGTCGTCGAGTGATTGGATGGAACGGTGATATGAGTAGGCCTATGCATGTGCTTCTGGAAGCTGGTTTGCGGTGGACAGGGAGGGAGAGATGACAGTATTTGTGTGTTATATCGTGTGCTGGGTGTTGTTTTAATATTCCTTGGTGTCTGTGGGTGTGCTGCCATGTAGTGTAGTGAATGGTGTTGGTTTGTGGAGGTTGCAGCCAGGAATTGAGTGCCTCTCATGTCCAGGTGGTCTTTGACCAAAATATGCTACAGAGGGGAAATGCCTAGTTAATTGCTCAATAGGTGGCATTCTGAGAGTGAGGGTCAGAGTCTAGTCTAGGGGATGAGACAGTGAAGCGCACAGGCGAAGCGGCTTCAGAGATGAGGCTGCTTTGAGCCGTAAGTGGGTGCTACACATGTCTCACTCCCTAGACTGGAACAAGACCTGACGGGCTTCACCGTGTTGAGCGGTAGAACGTAGAGGCTCTCATCCTATGGCCCGAGAGGGAGTAGTTAGAATATATAAAAAATAAAATAAAACATTAACCAAGTTGTTATGAGTTCAAATTTGCACATGAGAAACCTGTACTTTGTCAGGCAGTTCTTGAATCAGCGGTGCGTCTTAACGTTGGTTCACACAATGGTCTTTTCTCGGATTGACTACTGTAACCTAATGCTTTGTTGATTGGTCTTCTAAATTATCAATTAAGGAAGATTCAGTCGGTGTTAAACAGGGCAGCAAGGCTTGTTTCCCCCCCCCCCCCCCCCCGAGACCTTTTACTACCCCATCCATAATCCAGTAAAAGCTAGAATAGAATATAAGCTTTGCCTTATGACCTTCAAAGTTCTTAAGTGTGGTGACCCTAGGTATCTTGCCGGTTTGCTAAAGCACCCATCGACGTGACCATGGCATTGCGAACGAGATTGATCTCTTGCGCATTGATTAACCTGTGGCCGCGCACCAGTTATCTTTCTCTGGTCGGCAGTTTTCATATGTGGCCCCAAGGTTATATTACCATTGTCCATAAGGCAGTTGGCTTCTGTTGAGTCCTTTAAAAGAGAGTTGGATACCCTCCTCTTTGCAAAAAGCTGAGACTTCGAAAGGGTGTTATGACTGACAACTACAGAGTATAATCGTTGTAGATAATTCTTGTAACTTTAGTATGCCAACGCTGTTGAATTCCTAAATTGGAAGAACCAGCGCTTTTGATAAACAAAAAGCAGATTATTATTATTATTATTATTAATAATATAGAGAAGTAGTGTACTTACAACATTGTTTGGCCTGGTGCCGTCAGCGTCTGATGCAAGGAGAGTAACAACGAGGGTGTCGGGTGGTGAAGCCTCAGGCAGGGAGCGAGGTGGCACTGATATACTGAACACTGGAGGGTTGTCATTGGCATCCTCTACAGTCACCAGGACAGAGCACGTCGACTAGAACATTAAAACATATAATTAATATACTGTATAAGTGTGAGTCTTTGTGCAGATGCAAACTTGTAGGAAACAGCAACTTGTTGGTGCGGTAATAAGTTGAAAGGCTGACGTGGTTAGTTATTAGTCATATTTGTCATAGTTAGGAAAAGAAGACGGCATCAAAATATTACTACTGTATCACCAGATCATTGGCTCCAGACTGCCCTGGAGGCCATCCCCCAGTGGCTCGTAAAAATAAAGTAAGATGAAAATCATGAATGATGAAATGAGGTACAGTACCGTATATTCATAAGATAATCAATGAATTATGAATATAATTATGAAATAGAATTAAAACTGTTGTAAAACAATTGATTATGGCATGCCCATCAGTCACAATTTACTAGCAGCATAGTTACCCTACGTTTTGGCCGCAAAATATCATTTTCTTTCGTAATAACATTTTGTTGGTAAAATATTTTCTCTCTACACGTTTTATTCATTATTATCATTCAGGAATATTATAATAATATAATATATGTTTGAAAGTTTTGATATTACTGTACTTATTACAAATAATATACCAGAGCATACATTAATGTCAATTTCAAACAATGAATGCATGAATGCCTCGGACTGGTTTGTTTACATGGTACAAGGGAAAACAGGTAGGAACGTTTTTGTATAAATAATGACTCATTTATCAAGTATGCTACACATTCAGTACCCCCGATATGTATATACTGTATAACCAAGTACTGTAGGCTATCCATCAGTTTTAAAGTATGACACCCAGTGGGGAGAGCTATGAAGAACAAGGACATTGAGGAGTGAACTGAAATGGATTAAAACATATCAAAATAACCTAACCTAGCCTAATTAGGTAGGAAGTTGATATCTTGTGTCCAAACCAGCAAACCTAGTCTAACTAACGGAACCTATAGGTAGCGCCCACGAACTTGACAATAATTTTGATCCCTGACCTCTTTGTAACTCAAAAAAGACTAGAGCAAACTGGCTGTAAATATCCACACCTATTATCTAGTGGACTCTTACCAAATGAGAGTAATTTCAGCCCGATTGCTTTCATTCATTTTGAGTTATAAGACGTTAAGGGGTCAAGATTATTGTCAAGTTCGTTGGCGCTACCTATAGTCACCTAGATAATCTACATTAGGTTAGGTCTGTAGGCTTATGTTAGGTTATGTTCGGTTAAAAAATGGAAAACCATATTGAATTTTAATATGCAATTCTTATTATATTCTCTTTAACTTTTTACCCCATATTTTTTTAGAACTTCATAACTCTACAGGAGTCTAGAGGAACTATGTTTTTTTTAATACCATACCTAGTTAACATATTTTACTTCCAGTCATCCTCTTTATCCCGCTATAACTATGCCTGTACATGTAGTTTTTGAGATTCTAATTCTAAGATTGTTACCCTATGTTATGTTACCTGTGGCCCTCCTAAAGTGTTTTCCTGGGTACCAACGACGATGGTGTGGCGTGAAGCAGCCTCGTAGTCTAGCCCTCGTGTGGTGCTGATGTCACCACTCTCACCATCCACACTGAATAGATCAGAGTCACCATTCACCATTACATATGTTATCTGGAACAAATATTAATGGATCAGTCACTATGATGTACTGTACAGTACATTATCTGAAACAGGAATTATCATGCAGATTAACAAATATAGCTTAATGACTCTTTAATTAAATCTCCACCTAGAATTACAGTATGTCTTAACTTCAATAACATTAATGTCAACATTGCCATTAAACTTGTCACCTGTCCTAATAATCAATAAGAAAATTACGATAACCAACACTACCTTCCTATGCTACTGGAGATAGTATTATAAAGCCTAATGGACATCACCTGGGTAGTGTCACATTCTCCTGTATGTATGTTAAGATATGTTGTGTGGTGTACTAATATGTTATATGTTATGTTACTCACCACAGGGACAGTATCAGGGTCGGAGGCTGCTACAGTAAGAAGTGTGGTCTCGGGCATGTTCTCCTGTATGGTTGCTTGGTAGACCTGTTGAGTAAAGACCGGTGGTTCGTCCGCGGTGTCACTAACCAGCACCGTCACTGTGGATGTGGCCAACCGAGGGTCACTCGCACCATCTTGAGCTGTTACAACCAAGTAGTGTACCTGATAATGCACAAACAAATATTAGCCCTTACAATACTACACTACTACTGCAGTACTTATATAATATATAAAATATAATGTATTTTATTGGGAGGTTTGACGTACCTCCCAACCTACCAAATAGGAAAACCTACTATTTGGTAGTAGTCTTGGAAAATCCAACGTCAAGGCTATTAACCTAATTGCAATGACGACTTGTCTATTTTGACTGCTAT
Organism: Paralithodes platypus; assembly: GCA_032716605.1. NCBI lineage: Eukaryota > Metazoa > Arthropoda > Malacostraca > Decapoda > Lithodidae > Paralithodes > Paralithodes platypus. The sequence goes on along the minus strand of CM064510.1, from coordinate 39,499,657 downwards.
GTCGTCATTCCAACCGCGGTTAAAAAGAAAACGTCTAGAGTCTACTCCTTATCTTGCTCTAGGAGACGTTGTACATTAACCAAAACTACCACCGAAGGTGAAAAAAGCATAGAAGAGAAGAAAAAGGGGTTTACCTTAGTTACCGCTTAAGGCCCATCCCGTGTTCCGTCATGTGCAGATCCCTGTCGAACGTGCGCATGAGCGACCCTCTCTTGTCATCACATCTCACGTCAGCAGAAGAACGCGGATGGGCAGGGGTCCGGCGTAACCTCAGGTTAACCACTTGAGGATCAAGATACGTAACACAAGAACTATTGTTTTATATTAATACTTACGAGTTCTTTCATTTTCTTTGAATTAAGCTTACATTGCTTAATGGTGCTTAGTACGGTGATGCTATTGTCTCGTATTAGTAATATCGCCTTAGACTAACATGGCTGTGATAATATTACTTCTAGTGATTTCCTAAGCTGAAGAAAATTCTTTTGCTTCAAAATATTATATTTTGCTTTTCATATTATTTGAGTGAGACCTGAATCGAATCTATGAAACGATCCTGTAACTTTATTTACTCATAATCAAACCTCAATGTTACGTGGTTAAGAAATAAATTTAACTAATTATTAAATATATATCTAACTTTTTATGTGACTTTGATATTACTCCTGATGATAATAATGATGTCCTCCTCCTATTTGTTATGCAGCCTTGACGTTGGATTTGCCAAGACTACTACCAAATAGTAGGTTTTCCTATTTGGTAGGTTGGGAGGTACGTCAAACCTCCCAATTTGTTAGTAGTCTTGGCAAATCCAACGTCAAGGCTGCATAACAAATAGGAGGAGGACATCCAAGCCCAACCTACCAAAAAAAACAATGCATAAAACAAAATTACGAATGACAAAGACACAATTTAAACAAGAGAGTTTAATAAAAGAGTGAAAAACTGAGGAGTAGCTAAAAAGAACAGTTTTAACACATGCCCGTCATTCATAGTAATGCAAAAACATAGACTTGTCTGAAACCAAAAAGGTACTGTACCCAAAATCCCTTTTCTTCAAAAACCAACAAAAACACTGAACACAAGAACAAAACACAATTTTCAATGTGGCAAAAACACTTATGTACTGGAACAATACATAATCCCAAACTTGCAATCCAGTGTTGCAAACCCATGCACCCCCCCCCCCCCCCTTTGTAAAAAAAAAACAAAAGAAAAGAACGAGGGATAAGGGGGGAAGACCAGGGATCTTCGCCAGAGCACCAGGAAACACGACCCCCGAGAGCAATCACCGGCCGAGGGGGTCGAACACTGGACACGGAGAGGTAGGAGGAGATGAAGGAATTGATAGAAGACCACAAAACCGCAGAGGCGAAGGCAGGGAAGGATCGACGTGGCAGGAACCGGAAGGAGGCAGCAAAGGATCGGACATCGCGCGCAGAACCCCTACAAACAGGGTGACGGGTACGAACGGTCCGACAAACGTGGCGGCCCAGCTGCACCTGCTAGAGCCTCCCACCTGTCCGAGGAGACACCCACACAGCAGTACCCGAAGGCGGCGCCACAGACGCAACAGAGGAGTGCAAGGCTGACACCGGGCACAACACATGGCGAGGATGCCCACGCCGTAAAGCCTGGACGGCGAAAGGCTGGAAAACGGGGGCCTCCCTCCTATGCATGGTAACAAAAGGTGGGGAGGAGGCGATCGAGACGCCATGAAAGGACGGGGAGAATCGCACGCAGTCCCGGGGCCGTGACAATGCCGCTAGTGCAGACACCCGATCCCCAGTGGCCAGAGCGACAAGGAAGAGTGGACGCCCGAGCAACGGAACCGGCGTAGCGGCCCTTGTATACGTGGGGGAAGCCAGAAGGACCAGAGCCCGCCCCCGATCCCACAGCGGAGGGACCTGGCGCGGAGGCGGTCGATCCCGGAAGGGAGCCGTCAGGAAGGAATGCAGCACTGTGGCGGAACGACCAGCCCAGCGACGGACCCAAAGAACCCCCCGGACGGCAGACAAGTGGGTACGTATAGCGTCGACTGGAAAGCGACGTGTACGGAAGAGGTGAAACAAGGAGCGTAGGACGAGGGAAGGAGAGCCAACTGGCAGGCGAGTGGCCTGTAGCCACCTAGTAAAAAACCTCCAGCGGGACCCGTAAGTCCCCCAAGGAGAAGACGGCCAGGAACGCTGCAGGAAGTCAGTCAGGGCCCGGCCGGGGACCGGGAGCCACCGTGGCTCATGAACAAGCACGATGCGAAGGCCAAAGAGGTCCGCAGGACCAAGTGGAAGCCGGAGACAGGTAGAGGGACCGGACTCGGGCACCACCGCGGCAACCGGGCGGACCAAGTCCGTGCCGGCCACAGAGGCGCGAGGAGCCAGACGCAGCCGTGGTACAGCCGCAGCTTCGCGAGGACTGGGCACATCAACAGCGCGTCTGGTGGCGGAAAGATGGATATCGACCGCCACCTGTACCAGGCGACCATGAAAGCGTCCGGACCCCCCCCGGAGCGCGAGGCCGGAGGGAGAGGTCCAGAGGCAACTGGCGCGGCACCCCCGATGCGAACAAGGCGACCTCCGGAACACCTCAGGAAGCCGCGAGATCGGCGAACACAGTCCGTTTCAACGCCCATTCTACAAGAACGCCCTGCCCTCTCGACAGGGCGGCCGCCCAAAGGGTGGCAGGCCCGGGCAGGGAGGAGGCATGCAAGGAGAAGGGGTGTCGGTCCGCGAGGAAGAACAACTCCACCGAGACCCCCAATAGAGTCAACGACCTGGAGGACCCCCGCATAAGGAAACAGTGGACAGCTTGTCTGAGTGTCCAACCCGAAGGCCACCGACGTACCCCGAAGGGCCAGCGCGTGGTCCCGCAGGAAGAACAAAGGAACCAACAATCCGAGGGCATAGACGGGTAAGAGGAGGGAGACCCACCCATCTGCCGGGAAGTGGACGTCCCAGGTTCGATTGGGAACCTCACCCAACCTCGCTCGACGTATCTGTGGTTACCCAGACCGTCGGCGGGGGGGGGCGGTCCAGGGCACAGCCGCAGAGAGCGAGCCCCGAGCAACCCAGCGAACGAAGCGTCGGCGAACGGTACGCGGGAGTGGCAGGAGCCGATCCATAGGGGCAACGGAAACACCGCGGTGCCCATGAGGAGGAGGCGGCGTAGCCAGAGGCTCCCTAAGGGAAGGGGCAGAGCGGCCCAATGCAGCGAACCCACGAACGAGTCCCAGAGCCACCCCGGGAGGGAGACCGAGTGTAACACGGCGAGGACCGTCCACCGAAGGTGCACCGCGGCCGGCAGACCCCGGGTCACCGTAGCGCCGGACAAAACCCATGCGAGACCGACCCATGGCACGACACGCGACGGGGTCAAGCGTGACTTGGGAACATCGAAGGGGAACCCTAACCGTGCGATGTTGCGAACGACTGTGAGGGCGTCGCCAATGCACAGGCCTAGGGCGTCGGAAACTACCAACCAAACGGCCAAGGAAAACAGGAGCTGGAGCCCGCTCCTGAGGAGAGGACCCAGAGCCTGCCCAACCAGTGCGGAGAAGATCTGCGGCGCGATGTGGAGACCGAAGGGAAGGCCGTCGAACAGGAACACACGATCGGAAGGCCGAACGGCCAAGAATCGCTGGAAGCGAGGATGGAGAGGAACGAGCCAAGACACATCCTGGAGGGCCAGCGACACTACCCACGACAGAGGGCACAGGGCCAGGCGTACCAGGGGTACCGGCAGCATCCGAAACCGTGTGTGCACGATGTGCCCGTTGAGGGCCGACAGATCCACCACCGGTCGCATCGCGTCGCAGGTCGGCGACGGAACCAGAAAGACACGGGAGAGGAAAACCGGGTGACCGGCGGTCAACTCCCTCGACGCTACCCAGCTCGGGCATGGAAGTGAACACGTGGGCCACCTCTGAAGAGATGGGCCGTTGTCGGTGACAAGAGCGGAGTGGGGGTCTGGACGTCCACCTCCAGGTGAGACCCCTCCGCGCAACCCGCCGCCCCCAACGTCCCTCGCGGCTACCGAGGGGCGCAAGGGCGAAAAGAACCCGAGGGAGCACCCGAGAGGAGGGGAGCGACCCGGTACGCCCAGGCGAGAAGGAGAACAAGGAGGCCGACCCAGAGAACTACACATTGTGTTGTCGTGGAGGTACCCCCGGTACGGGCCGTGCGGGCATGAGCACCACGGTGACCTCCTCTACCCCCGCCCCCCCCAACCTCATCGAAAAGGGCGGGCCACCCCAACCCCAGGCCGGCGCGGGGCTGACCCCTTCGAAGGGCGGCCGGAAGTGGAAGGCCGGCCAGCCCCGACACAGAGGGGATGAAAGGGGCAAGAACAGAAGTGCGAGGCGGAACCGATGCACTGTCCAGCAACGTCCCAGTCCTGCGCCCGTGCAAGGCGGTAGCACTTGCAGCAGCACCCCGAAGAGGACCGGCAGAAGGACGGGACTGAGAAGACCCCGCGCGCAGCACAGCGCGTCGGTGCGTGACGGAAGCAGGGTCCGTAACGACACAGCGCGGCGGCGTGTGGCGGAAGCAGGGGCCGCCGACAGAGAAGCGTAGCATTCCCAAGCATCCTGCGTAAAAAACCCCGACGTATATAGCGCAGAGTACAACAAACCCTGACGAATAACCAAGGGGGCCGGCCGGCAGAACGAAGACCGTACCGTCGTGCGGTGCCGAGTTGCCGCGCACAAAACCGCCTTCAGCTCGGGAACCAAAGACACCGCGAGCCGAAGGTGGACCCGCTGAACGCGGTCCAAACCCTCGCAAAGATCGCCTGGCGCAGACGCCTCGAAAAACCGCAGGTGGTGAACAGACGTCTGGAGGGAACCTAAAGACAAGACAATAAGTCCGTCACCCTCTGTCGCAAGGGAAAAACCTTGGCGACAGAGGGCTGATCCGGGGGAGAGAAGAACGGGGCAGCAATAGAACAAAGTTCAAGAACGGGCGCGCTCATCCAGGACCAGAACGCGCCGTCCAACCCGCCGACAGACACAAGAGGAGGCAAAATCAGGGACGACTCCGGGGGAGGGACGGAAGGAGAGCCGTCGACGGATCGGTGTGTGAAGTCGAAGGCCCCAGCAAACCAGGCCTCCAATGGGAGAGGGTGACCGAGCATGATGGCTAAGCCAGGCGTACCGGCGTCGCACAAACCTGTCCCATAGGAGGACAGACCCGTCAACACAGCCAGGGACTGAACAGCCGGAAGGATGTCAGGGCGGCTGAAGTCTGACCAGAGCGTAGGCCTGCAGAAGGGAGGGGGACCGTAGCAGGGGTAGGTAGGGTGAGGCGCGGAGGGTGAGTCACCGCCAAGAAGGGCGAGAAGAGGGAGTCTTCCATCGACTCCAAGCGCCCGTCGAAGCGTGACACAACCCAGCCCTGCATAGCCGACAATCGATCCGAGAGAGGCTACCCCCCCCCCCCCCAGATTGGGCGGCCCGCAGGGGCGAGCGTGAGCGGGAGCGAGACCCACGACACGAACCAGCAGCGTCGCGGCCCAAGGAAGGCGAGCGACGACGGTTGTGTCGCCGTTGAGGGACTCGTCTCCGATCACGAACGGCCGAGGGGGAAACAGCACCATTCCCCTCTTCCAGCGACACATCAGCTCCTGAGAAAGAGGACCCCAAAACCTCGCGAAACCCCACCGAGGCAAGAGGAGGGGTACCCCCCTGGCGAGACGGTAAGTGAAGGTCAGGAAGAGAAGAATGAGGAGGAACAGGACGACGGGAGTGGGAAGGCTGGCCGGGTGAAAGGAGGCCAGGAGCCGCGGGGGGAAACAGAGCAAGGATCCCCGGGGCTGAGATAACAGGGCGGCCCGACACCGAGGCGGAGGAGGGAGGGACCACCACCGTGGGACGAGACCGTGAAGGAAGAATAGGCACTGAAGCAGGTGAAGTAGGAGAAGCAACGACATCCAGGCGGACCCTCCTGGACAGTGTAGGAGGAGGGAGCAGAGGGCCAGCTACAGCATGAACAACCGCGCGCGGAGAGGACAACGTAAGAGGAAGTCGTCTGGGCTGGGTAAGCGGGCGGAAGGGAGTAGAGCCCCTATCCGTAGAGGCCAGGGGAGGGCGCACAGGGGCAGAGCCGCTAACCCCGGCCTCAGGGCGAGAACCATGACGAGGGCGATGGGCGTCGTCAAGGCGATCAGGAGGACGACGAGGCGAGCGAGAGCGTGGACGGAGCCGGGGAACCCCCCGACGATGGGACGACCGGCTGCGGGACCCAGGGGAGAGGGCCCGAGCAGGGAGAGGGCCAGGTGAACGGCCTTCAGTCGGGTCAGGGAGACGCGGATCCGGTCGGCAACAAAGGCCGGGGAACGGTGGCCCACAGTCCTAATGTGGCGGGAGACCATCGTCCACACCGACGGAAGGGAAGCAGAGGCCACAGCCGCCGCCGAGGAACCAGGGCCATGGAGCAGCACAACCACCAGGGCCAGACACGTGCCACACAGAGCAGGGAGGTAGGCCGTAGAGGACACACAGAGCGAGTGGCGCAAGCAGGACTTGTGCCTCTCCAAGCACGGGGAGCGACAACCAAGGCGAAAGCAAGGCAGCCTACCTGCACTAGAAGAACACACACCATAATCAGCACGTCGAAGGAGTAAGTGGAGAGAATGTCCAAGAAGAACCAGGGAAGGAGCATGGGGAAACAGGAACACACATGCAAACAGGTATCCGTACTCACCCTAAACTGGGAGCACAGAGGTAGGTGAGGAGGGCGGCCGAGGCGGAAGAGCACTAGCAGAACCTGCAAAGATGGAGAAAGTGTTAACCACCACTCAACATCTTACATGCAGGGCCTATAACACCAGTAAAGTGCATACACCAATATAGTATCAGGCAACAAGATGACATAAACAAAGTCAATAGTGAAAGCCAACTATTACCGCAAATTTGCGGGCCAATGGAGGCATAACCGTACCGACACCACCCTCCCGCAATTTTGCGGGACCCCCCAACGATCTCCGCAAATTTGCGGGGAGCCGAAATGTCCCAGAGGGCCGAATCAAGCCCCCGCAAATTTGCGGGACCGGCCGAGATGGTCCGGCGCCGAAAAAGCGAGAGGAGCGTCTAGGGAATACCAAGAGGCCCAGAAAAAAGCGTCATCTCCTTATGAACTCCAAGCGACGATGGCCATCAAGCTGAGCAGTGTCTTCCTTGATAATATCCTGACTCAACCGGTCAAGGGAGAGGCAAGGAAGACACACCAGGGGAGAGGAGGCACATCCCCCAGGAACCACCCAACCCACAGAGATAGAGCAAAGCCCATGAGGAGAAGTGGCAGGAAGGGTGGTTTGGCACAAACAGGGGCCCCCGTAGGGTACCCCAGGATTGGGCAAAAGGGTATGAAAGGATGGAGGTGAAAACAGTAAGGGAACACAAAAACCAGTAAATGAAACTGGCGAGAAAAAGGGTGGCCTAGCCGTGAGGAGAGAATGTGTCAGGGGCGAAAAACCCTGTGGTGTGAGGGAGGGGCCCCCGTGGGGTACCCCTGGATATCACGAACCACCAAGCGCCCAGGCCCTTGAGACACAGTGAAGGCTCGAAAGGGGGGACTCGGGAATAACGCTAATAATGCGGCCGACACAAACCCGACAAACAGCACCGCCACCACGAAATCTCAGATTGTGAACCAACTGTACACCTAGGCTATGAAAATATGAAAACTCATAGGGGCATAGCAATTCCTGAATGAGAAAACAAGCTAGGCTAAAATAAGCTAAAAGCTAAACTATGCCCAGACTAACAGGAAAAAGAATATGAAAAGAGAAAGGAATGAAAAACACACACGAGGAACGCCAGGCGCCCCCGTACCTTCGGTAGCTATTTCCACACGCGTCTCCATTAAACACACTGAGGAGCCCATTTACGTGTGCCCTAGATCACGTAACATCTGTCTAACAAAAAAGAAGGCCAGATAAGCCGAAACGAACCTAAACAGGGTGAATTAAAGGAGCACAACAAAAGCGACTGCATTCAATGGAGCGCGTGAAAAAATGATGACAAGAGAGGGTCGCTCATGCGCACGTTCGACAGGGATCTGCACATGACGGAACACGGGATGGGCCTTAAGCGGTAACTAAGGTAAACCCTTTTTTCTTCTCTTCTATGCTTTTTTCACCTTCGGTGGTAGTTTTGGTTAATGTACAACGTCTCCTAGAGCAAGATAAGGAGTAGACTCTAGACGTTTTCTTTTTAACCGCGGTTGGAATGACGACATAGCAGTCAAAATAGACAAGTCGTCATTGCAATTAGGTTAATAGCCTTGACGTTGGATTTGCCAAGACTACTAACAAATTATTATATGTTAGTTATGTGTAATAATAATATAAAAATAATAACTGGGAGGTTTGACACCTCCCAAATAACCAAATAAGGAAAACCTTCTACAGTATTTGGTAGTAGCCCCGTAGTATCCAACGTAGAGCTATATACTATTGTATAATTCCGCTCCGCTCTGGGAGCAGCCAATTATCGAAACCACTAGAGCGATTAATCGATAACTTCTAGAGTAGCACCTACATTCTCTACTAGGTACGTTGTACACACTTTTGAGGCCACTAGTTTAAAGAAAAACGAAAATATGGGTGAGAAAGAGAAGAGAAAGTTGAAGAATTTTGCCCATCTGCGATCTGGCTCCTTCTTCGTGAGCTTCCCGTGCAACCCGACCGGGTTAATTAGATCATCCTGGTATCAAGTTTAAATAGACTAGATTGGATGGGCAGGGGTACGGCGCGAGGGCGGGATACTATGATGTTGGATACTACGAGGCTACTACCAAATAGAAGGTTTTCCTTATTTGGTTATTTGGGAGGCGTCAAACCTCCCAATTTAGTAGTAGCCTCTACGTTATCCAACGTAGAGCTAGAGTACCACATTGGAGGCGGACATCCAAGCAGCAAACAAAACTACTTTAGCCATTAGTAACAGATCAAGACCAAGGAAAGACAGACATAAACAAGAGAGTTTATATTAAAAGAGCATAATGTACGTGAGAGAGTAAGAGGGTGGTGAAGAGAGTAGTGAAGGAAAGTAAGAGAAGAGTAGATGAGGAATTTGGAAGGAATCTGAGTGTAAAATGGAGGGAGAGTAAAAAACTGTTCTGGAAAGAAGTCAAGAAAGTTAGGGAAGGTAGCAAGGGAAACAGTAAGGGTGTGAAAGATAAGAATGGGAGAATGCTAGCCGAGAAGCAAGAGAGAGTCGAAAGATGGAGGGAGTACTTCAGTGAGTTGCTAAATGAAAGGAATGAAGAGCCAGCAAACATAGCTGGATATGGTATGGGAGGAGAAGAGAGAAGTAGTGGAGGAGGAGAGGTGGGGATCAGGAGGTCAGAAGTGTGGGAAGCCATGAAAAGAGTGAAGTTGGGGAAAGCACCAGGAAACAGATGGAGTGTGTGGGGAAATGTTGAGGTATGGTGGTGAGATAGTAGAATGGGTATGGAAAATGTGCAAACTAGCATGGGAGAAGGGGAGTGCACCCGATGACTGGAAGACTGGCATAATAGTCCCCCTATATAAGGGCAAAGGGGAAAGAGGAGTGTGTGGTAACCACCGAGGAATATGTCTTCTAAGCGGTAGTAGGGAAGGTATACAGTAGGGTAGTGATTGTGAGTGAGAGTGAGAACGGAGAAATGGATAGGCGAAGGGCAGACCAGGTTTAGGAAGGGAAGCGGCTGTGTAGATCAGATTTTTACCCTGAATTGTTGTGGAGAAGTATCTGGAGAAGAAACAAAAGGTGTATGTTGCCTATGGACTTGGAGAGGCCTATGACAGAGTGGATAGAGAAGGTTTGTGGAAAGTACTTAGAATATACGGAGTAGAGGGCAAGTTGCTGAAAGCAGTGAAGAGCATGTATGAGGGTGCAAAGGCGGCAGTATGTGTGGAGAGTGAGCAGAGCGAGTTCTTTGACCTGAATGTTGGTTTGAAACAGGGGTGTGTGATGTCCCCGTGGTTGTTTACTGTATATATGGATGGAGTTATGAAAGAAATACTATCAAGAGCCAGCCGTCCGGCTGGCTCAGTTGATAGCGTGCCTGATTCCCATCTTGCAGGTTTCGCGTTCAATCCCCGCTCAGATTGAAAAGTTTTTCTGGGATATAGCCGGCGGTTACCATCTCCCCATGAGCAAGGGGGATGGGTAATGGTCTCTGGTAGACTAAAGAAAGCCAAGCGCTTGTGAATCCTCGAAGGAGGAGATACGGGCGCTATATAAGTAACCAGAAGATTATTATTATTATCGCTGAAAAGGGAGGGAATTGAGTGGAAGCTACCTATACTGCTGTTTGCGGATGATACAGTTCTGATGAGTGATAATGAATGGGAGTTGCAGGGTCTGGTAAATGAGTTTGGAACAGTGTGCAAAAAACGGAATTTGAAGGTAAATACGGGGAAGAGCAAGGTTATGGTCTTCGAAAGGGGTGAAGTCACAGAGTGTGAGGTGAAGCTGAACGGTCAGGCTATGGAGATCGTCAACTCTTTTAAGTATCTGGGCAGTGTGTTGAGTAAAGATGGGACTATGGATGAAGAGGTGCGGGAGAGGGTACAACAGGGGAAGAGGGTTGTAGGAACGCTAAAAGCAGTAACAAGAAATAGGGTGGTCAGTATGGAAGTGAAGAAGTCCTTGCATGACAGTGTGGTAATCCCGACACTGACTTACGGAAGTGAAGCATGGACGTTGGTTAAGAGACTCAGACCAAGAGTGAGAGCAGTGGAAATTAATTACTTAAGGAGTGCGTGCGGAGTTACATGGAGGGATAGACAGACTAATGAGGAAGTAAGAAGGAGGTGTGGTGTGGAGGTAGATGTGCTGGAAAGTGTGAAAAGGAACAACTTGAGATGGTTCGGCCATATGGAACGTATGGAAAGCGAGAATGACTAAGAGGGTGTACGAGAGCGAGGTGGAGGGACAGAGGGGGAGAGGTAGACCGAATATGAGGTGGAAGGATGGAGTGAGGAACTACATGAACGAAGGTGGTGCTGGTTGGGGGGAGGGGCGTCGACTGACTGGGGACAGAGGTGCATGGGGGCAGTTCGTTCGTGGCCACCCCTTCGGGGATCACGGCGTCAGGCAATAGATAGATAGATAGAATGACAGGTGCATATTAAGAATGGTCAAGTACAGTCATGTCAATTCAATGGAAGAACATAGCCTAAGGCAAAGATAGATGCATGTCATAAAGATGATTATGAATAACAGGATGCCCCCCCTTCTGAAGATAGTATGAATACCCAAAAGTATAATGAGTGGAAGACATATATTTGTTAGTAGTCTTGGAAAATCCAACGTCAAGGCTATTAACCTAATTGCAATGACGACTTGTCTATTTTGACTGCTATGTCGTCATTCCAACCGCGGTTAAAAAGAAAACGTATAGAGTCTACTCCTTATCTTGCTCTAGGAGACGTTGTGCATTAACCAAAACTACCACCGAAGGTGAAAAAAGCATAGAAGAGAAGAAAAAGGGGTTTACCTTAGTTACCGCTTAAGGCCCATCCCGTGTTCCGTCATGTGCAGATCCCTGTCGAACGTGCGCATGAGCGACCCTCTCTTGTCATCATTTTTTCACGCGTCTCCATGTTGAGTCCGCTTTTGTTGTGCTCCTTCAATTCACCCTGTTTTAGGTTCGTTTCGGCTTATCTGGCCTTCTTTTTGTTACACAGATGTTACGTGATCTAGGGCACACGTAAATGGGCTCCTAAGTGTGTATAATGGAGACGCGTGTGGAAATAGCCTACCGAAGGTACGGGGGCGCCTGGTGTTCCTCGTCTATGTTTTTCATTCTTTCTCTTTTCATATTTTTTTTCCTGTTAGTCTGGGCATAGTTTAGCTTTTAGCTTAATTTAGCCTAGCTCGTTTTCTCATTCAGGAATTGCTATGCCCCTATGAGTTTTCATTTTTTCATAGCCTAAGGTGTACCGTTGGTAAACAATCTGAGATTTCGTTGGTGGCGGTGCTGTTTGTAGAGTTTCTGTCGGCCGCATTATTAGCGTTATTCCCGAGTCCCCCCTTTCGAGCCTTCACTGTGTCTGAAGGGCCTGGGCGACAGGTGGTTCGTGATAATCCAGGGGTACCCCACGGGGGCCCCTCCTTCACACCACAGGATTTTTCGCCCCTGACACATTCTCTGCTCTCGGCTAGGCCACCCTTTTTCTCACCAGTTTCATTTACTGGTTTTTGTTTTCTCTTCCTGTTTCACCTCCATCCTTTCAAAGTCTTTTTTGCCCACTCCAGGGGTACCCCACGGGGGCCCCTGTTTGTGCGAAACCACCCTCCCTGCCACTTCTCCTCATGGGCTTTGCTCTATCTCTGTGGGTTGGGTGGTTCCTGGGGGATGTGCCTCCTCTCCCCTGGTGTGTCTTTCTTGCCTCTCCCTTTACCGGTTGAGTTAGGATATTTTCAAGGAAGACACTGCTCAGCTTGATGGCCATCATCGCTTGGAGTTCATAAGGAGATGACGCATTTTTGTGGCCCTTTTTTGGTATTCCCTAGACGCTCCTCTCGCTTTTTCGGCGCCAGACCATCTCGGCCGGCCCCGCAAATTTGTGGGAGCTCCCCGCAAATTTGCAGAGATCGCTGGGGGGTCCCGCAAAATTGCGGGAGGGTGGTGTCGGTACGGTTATGCCTCCATTGGCCCGCAAATTTGCGGTAATAGTTGGCTTTCACTATTGACCTTTTTTTATGTCATCTTGTTGCCTGATACTATTTGGTGTGTGCACTTTACTGGTGTTATAGGCCCTGCATGTAAGATGTTGAGTGGTGGTTAACACTTTCTCCATCTTTGCAGGTTCTGCTAGTGCTCTTCCACCTCGCCCGCCCTACTCACCTACCTCTGTGCTCCCGGTTTAGGGTGAGTACGGATACCTGTTTGCATGTGTGTTCCTGTTTCCCCATGCTCCTTCCCTGGTTCTTCTTGGACATTCTCTCCACTTACTCCTTCGACGTGCTGATTATGGTGTGTGTTCTTCCAGTGCAGGTAGGCTGCCTTGCTTTCGCCATGGTTGTAGCTCCCCGTGCTTGGTGAGCCACAAGTCCTGCTAGCGCCACTCGCACTGTGTGTCCTCTACGGCCTACCTCCCTGCTCTGTGTGGCCCGTGTCTGGCCCTGGTGGATGTGGTGCACCATAGCCCTGGTTCCTCGGCGGCGGCAGTGGCCTCTGCTTCCCTTCAGTCGGTGTGGGCGATAGTCTCCCGCCACTTTTGGACTATGGGCCACCGTTCCCCGGCCTTTGTTGCCGCCCGGATCCGCGTCGCCCTGGGTATCCCTGACCCGACTGAAGGCCGTTCGCCTGGCCCTCTCCCCTGGGTCCCGCAGCCGGTCGTCACATCGTCGGGGGGATCCCCTGCTCCGTCCACGCTCTCGCTCGCCTCGTCGCCCGTCCTCTCCTGCCCCTCGTTGTCCTCCTGATCGCCTTGACGGCGCCCATCGCCCTCGTCATGGTTCTCGCCCTGAGGCCGGGGTTAGCGGCTCTGCCCCTGTGCGCCCTCCCCTGGCCTCTCCGGGTCGGGGCTCTACTACCTTCCGCCCGCTTCCCCTGCTCGTACGACGTCCTCTTCCTTTGTCCTCTACGCGCGCGGAGGTTCAGGCTGTAGCTGGCCCTCTGCTCCCTCCTCCTACACTGTCCAGGAGGGTCCGCCAGGATGTAGTTGCTTCTCCTCCTACTTCACCTGCTTCGGTGCCTATTCTTCCTTCACGGTCTCGTCCCACGGTGGCGGTCCCTCCCTCCTCCGCCTCGGTGTCGGGCCGCCCTGTTATCTCTGCCCCGGGGATCCTTGCTCTGTTTCCCCCCGCGGCTACTTCTGACCTCTTTTCAGCCAACGGCCATACCATGTTGAATGCACCGCTTCTCGTCCGATCAGCGAAGTTAAGCAACGTAGGGTCTGGTTCGTACTTGGATGGGTGACCGCCTGGGAACACCAGATGCTGTCTTTTCACCCGGCCAGCCTTCCCACTCCTGTCGTCCTGCTCCTCCTCCTTCTTCTCTCCCTGACCTTCACTTACCGTCTCGCCACGGGGGTACCCCTCCTCTTGGCTCGGTATCGCGTGGTTTCGGGGTCCCCTTTCTCAGGGGCTGACGTGTCGCTGGAAGAGGGGGATAGTGCTGTTTCCCCCTCGGGCGTTCGTGTTCAGGGACGAGTCCCTCTGCGGCGACACAACCGTGGTCGCTCGCCTTCCTTGGGCCGCGACTCTGCTGGTTCGTGTCGTGGATCTCGCTCCCGCTCGCGCTCACCCCTGTGGGCCGACCGTTCTTGAGGGGGGGGGGTCGCCTCTCTTGGATCGATTGTCGGCTATGCAGGGGTGGCTTGTGTCACGCATCGACGGGCGCTTGGAGTCGATGAAAGACTCCCTCTTATCGCGCTTCTTGGCGGTGACACACCCTCAGCGCCTCACCATACCTACCCCTGCTACGGTCCCCCTCCCTTCTGCAGGCCTATGCTCTGGTCAGACTTCAGCCGCCGGGACATCCTTCAGGATGTTCAGTCCCTGGCTGTGTTGACGGGACTGTCCTCCTATGGGATGGGTTTGTGCGACGACGGTACGCCTGGCTTAGCCATTTTGCTCGATCACCCTCTCCCGTTGGGGGCCTGGTTTGCTGAGGCCTTCGTATTCGCCGGCCGTTCCGTCGCCGGCTCTCCTTCAGTCCCTCCCCCGGAGTCATCACTGCTTTTGCCTCCTCTTGTGTCTGTCGGCGGGTTGGACGGCGCGTTCTGGTCCTGGTTCAGCGCGCCCGTTCTTGCACTTTGTTCTATTGCTACCCCGTTCTTCTCTCACCCTGTTCAGTCCTCTGTCGACAGGGTTTTTCCCTTGCAGCGGTGGGTGCCGAACTTCTCCTCTTGTCTTTTGGTTCCCTCCAGACTTCTGTTCACCACCTGCGGCTTCTCGCGGCGTCTGCACCAGGCGATCTTCGCGAGGGTTTGGGTCGCGTTCGGGGGATCCCCCTTCGGCTCGCGGTGTCTTTGGTTCCCGAGCTGAAGGCGGTTTTGTGCGTGGCACCTCGGCAACGCCGGACGGTACGGTCCTCGTTCTGCCGGAGAGCCCCCTTGGATATTCGTCAGGGTTTGTTTTACTCTGCGCTCTCTCCGTCGGGGCTTTTTTGAGCGGGATGCTTGGGTCCGCTACGCTTCTCTATCGGCGGACCCTGCTTACGACACGCGACGACGCGCTGTGTCACGAGCGGGGTCTTCTCAGTCCCGTCCTTCTGCCGGTCCTCTTCGGGGTGCTGCTGCAAGTGCTGCCGCCATGCACGGGCGCAGGACAGGGACGTTACAGGCCAGTGCGTCAGTTCCGCCTCGCCCTTCTGTTCTTGCCCCCTTTTCATCCCCGCCGTGTCGGGGCTGGCCGGCCTTCCACTTCCGGCCACCCTTCGCCGGGGTCGGCCCCGCGACGGCCAGGGGTTGGGCTTGCCCGCCCTTTTCGACGAAGTTGGGGGGGGGGGTAGAGGAGGTCAACGTGGCGCTCATGCCCGCACGGACCGTACCGGGGGTACCTCCACGTCAAAACAATGTGTAGGTTCTCTGGGTCGGTCTCCTTGTTCTCCTTCTCGCCTGGCCGCCCGGGTCGCTCCCCTCCTCTCGGGAGCTCCCACGGGTTGTTTTCGCCCTTGCGCCCCTCGGTGGCCGCGAGGGACGTTGGGGGCGGCGGATTGCGCGGAGGGGTCTCACCTGGAGGTGAACGTCCAGACCCCCTCTCTGCTCTTGTCACCGACGCCGGCCCATCTCTTCAGAGGTGGCCCACGTGTTCACGTCCATGCACGAGCAGGGTATCGTCGAGGGAGTTGACCGTCGGTCACCCGGTTTTCCTCTCCCATGTATTTCTGGTACCGGGGTAGAACTGCGACGCGATGCGCCCGGTGGTGGCTATGTTGGCCCTCACCGGGCGCATCGTGCACACACGGTTTCGGATGCTGCCGGTACCCCAGGTACGCCTGGCCCTGCGCCCTCTGTCGTGGGTAGTGTCGCTGGCCCTCCAGGCTGCGTCTTGGCTCGTTCCTCTCCATCCTCGATTCCAGCGATTCTTGGCCGTTCGGCCTTCCGATCGTGTGTTCCTGTTCGCCGGCCTTCCCTTCGGTCTTCACATCGCGCCGCGGATCTTCTCCGCACTGGTGGGACAGGCTCTGGGTCCTCTCCTCAGGAGCGGGCTCCATCTCCTGTTTTCCTTGGCCGATTGGTTGATAGTTACCGAGGCCCTCGGACTGTGCGTCCGCGACGTCCTCACAGTCGTTCGCCACGTCGCACAGTTAGGGTTCCCCGTCGATGTTCCCAAGTCACGCTTGACCCCGTTGCGTGTCTTGCCATGGGTCGGTCTCGCCTGGGTTTTGTCCGGCGCTCCGGTGACACAGGGTCTGCCGGACGCAGTGCACCTTCGGCGGAAGGTCTTCGCCGTGTTGCACTCGGTCTCCCTCCCGGGGTGGCTCTGGGACTCGTTAGTGGTTTCGCTGCATTGGCCCGCTCTGCCCATTCCCTTAGGGAGCCTCAGGCTCCGCCGCCTCCTCCTCATGGGCACCGAGGTGTTTCCGGTGACCCCTATGGATCGGCTCCTGCCGCTTCCGCGTGCCATTCGTGGACACTTCGGACACTGGGTTGCTCGGGGCACGCTCTCTGCGGCTGTGCCCTGGACCGCCCCCCCCCGCCGACGATCTGGGTAGACACAGATGCGTCGAGCGTGGTAGGATGAGGTTACCCATCAAACCTGGGCCGTCAACTTCCCGGCGGATGGGTGGGACTCACGCCCCTTCCCCGTCTATGCCCTCGAACTGTTGGTTCCTTTGTTCTTCCTGAGGGCCCACGCGCTGGCCCTTCGGGGAAAGTCGGTGGCCTTCGGGATGGACACTCAGACAGCTGTCCACTATTTCCTAAAGCGGGGGTCCTCCAGGTCATTGACTCTATTGGGGTTCTCGGTGAAGTTGTTCTTCCTCGCGGACCGACACACCTACCTGCATGCCTCCTCCCTGCCCGGGCCTGCCACCCTGTGGGCGGACGTCCTGTCGAGAAGACAGGGCGTTCTTGTCGAATGGGCAATGCAACGGACTGTGTTCGACGACCTCGCGGCTTCCTAGGGTGTTCCGGAGGTCGCCTTGTTCGCATCGGAGGTGCCGCGCCAGTTGTCTCGGTACCTCTCCCTCCGGCCTCGCTCTCCGGAAGGGGGTCCGGACGCTTTCATGGTAGACTGGAACAGGTGGCGGTCGATATACATATTTCCGCCGCCAGACGCACTGTTGCTGTGCAACGTCCGCGCGAGGCTGCGGCTGTACCGCGGCAGCGTCTGGCTCCTCGCGCCTCTGTGGCCGGCACGGACTTGGTACGCCCAGTTGATGCGGTGGTGCCCGAGTCCGGTCCCTCTACCTGTCTCCGACTTCCGCTTGCGCTAGGTTGGGGCCCTGCGGACCTCGTTGGCCTTCGCATCGTGGGTGTTCATGAGGCACGGTGGCTCCCAGTCCACGGCCGGGACCTGCCTGACTTCCTGAAGCGTTCCTGGCCGACTTCTCCTTGGGGGCCTTACGGGTCCCGCTGGAGGTCTTTTACTAGGTGGATACGGGACACTCGCCAGCCAGTTGGCTCTCCTTCCCTCATCCTCCACTCCCTGTTTCACCTCTTCCGTACACGTCACTTTCACGTCGACGCTATACGTAACCACTTGTCTGCCGTCCGGGGGGTCTTTGAGTCCGTCGCTGGGCTGGTCGTTCCGCAGCAGGAGCTGGATTCCTTCATGACGGCTGCCTTCCGGGAACGCCCGCCTCCGCGCCAGGTCCCTCCACGGTGGGATCTGGGGCGGGCTCTGGACCTTCTGGCTTCACCCACGTATACACGGGCCGCTACACCGGTTCCGTTGCTCGGGCGTACACTCTTCCTTGTCGCTCTGCCCACTGGGGATCGGGTGTCTGCACTAGCGGCAATGTCACGGCCCCGAAACTGCGTGCGATTCTCCCCGTCCTTGCATGGCGTCACGTTCGCCTCCTTCCCTCATTTTGTTGCCACGAATGAGAGGGATACCCACGTTTTCCAGCCTTTCACCGTCCAGGCTTTCCGGCGTGGGCATACTCGCCATGTGTTGTGCCCGGGGTGTCAGCCTTGCACTCCTCTGTTGCGTCTGTGGCGCCGCCTTCGGGTACTGCTGTGTGGGTGTCTCCTCGGACAGGTGGGAGGCTCTCGCAGGTGCAGATGGGACGCCACATTTGTCGGCCCATTCGTGCCAGTAACCCTGTTTGTAGGGGTTCTGCGCACGATGTGCGATCCTTTGCTGCCTCCTTCCGGTTCCTGCAACTTCGATCCTTCCCTGACATCGCCTCAGCGGTTTTGTGGTCTTCTATCAATTCCTTCATCTCCTCCTACCTCTCCATGTCCAGTGTTCGACCCCCTCGGCCGGTGATGGCTCTCGGGGGTCGTGTTTCCTCGTGCTCTGGCGAAGATACCTGGTCTTCCCCCCTTGTCTCTCGTTCTTTTCCTTTGTTTTATTTGACAAAGGGGGGGGGGGGGAGTACGGGTTTGCAACACTTGATTTCAAGTTTGGGATTATGTATTGTTACAGTACATAAGTGTTTTTGCCACATTGAAAATTGTGTTTTTTATTGTGTTCAGTGTTTTTGTTGGTTTTGGAAGAAAAGGGATTTTGGGTACAGTACCTTTTTGGTTTAAGACAAGTCTATGTTTTTGCATTACTATGAATGACGGGCATGTGTTAAAACTGTTCTTTTTAGCTACTCCTCAGTTTTTCACTCTTTTATTAAACTCTCTTGTTTAAATTGTGTCTTTGTCATTCATAATTTTGTTTTATGCATTGTTTTTTTGGTATGTTGGGCTTGGATGTCCTCCTCCTATTTGTTATGCAGCCTTGACGTTGGATTTGCCAAGACTACTAACAAATTGGGAGGTTTGACGTACCTCCCAACCTACCAAATAGGAAAACCTACTATTTGGTAGTAGTCTTGGAAAATCCAACGTACATAATACCCTCCCTCGCGCCGGACCCCTGCCCATCCGCGTTCTTCTGCTGACGTGAGATGTGATGACAAGAGAGGGTCGCTCATGCGCACGTTCGACAGGGATCTGCACATGACGGAACACGGGATGGGCCTTAAGCGGTAACTAAGGTAAACCCCTTTTTCTTCTCTTCTATGCTTTTTTCACCTTCGGTGGTAGTTTTGGTTAATGTACAACGTCTCCTAGAGCAAGATAAGGAGTAGACTCTAGACGTTTTCTTTTTAACCGCGGTTGGAATGACGACATAGCAGTCAAAATAGACAAGTCGTCATTGCAATTAGGTTAATAGCTTTGATGTTGGATTTTCCAAGACTACTACCAAATAGTAGGTTTTCCTATTTGGTAGGTTGGGAGGTACGTCAAACCTCCCAATATACAGTACAAATTTAGTACAGCACGAATCGCGTGATACATATTACATAATATAAGTGACCAGCACGTAATTATGTCCCGAAAGAATTGGTATGAGGCAGAGACATACCGAAGTACAATTAAGGATACTTAAGATTAGAATGAATCAATTCCTTAACCTAGGTAAGGATGAACCTTAGGTAATCAGTACATATATGAGATAAGTACTTGTACTTCATAAACATCCCCCTCCCCCCCAATTCGGAAAGGAAAGGATAGTCGGAGGCACACAGACTGAAAGAACAGTACAGGTAATACCCCTAGGGAACCCATTATTGCCCAACGCAACAAAAGGACGACCCGGCCTGCCCGTGGACACGGACAGATAGGAAGCGACAAAAGTGTTGTGGGAAGGCCAGAGCCCTGTGTTGGCAAAGTCCGTGAGTGAACCAGTAAGAAAACGAATCGTAGCAGCATACGATCGTATGTCGTGAGCCAACCCTTGAATGTCAGGAAAACTGGCACGAAGCACCCGACACAGGCTAATCCCCACCGCACGTTTGCCGAGGCCCCTACCGGCTTACGGTGCCACCCACTGAGCAACATCTGACACCGGCCTGGTGCCTGACCCCCTTGGCAACCTATCGTACCCCCTTCGACCCAACTAAGCCACAGCAGCTTAGACAAGTCGGCCTCAGTCACACCGTGCCAACCAACTGCGAAAACCAAAGCTACAAAATCAGGCCCATGTGGGCCAGGAAATGACCTCGATAGGGAAGAAAACCCTATGAGGTGGTCAGATGAAAGAGAAAATGGGGGCCTGTGCCCCCCTTAGTCATCAAGGGTAGGCCTAGCCAAGGAACTCGGTTAGCCTAGACACAATATCGCAAAATTAGAAGCAAAAACTAATGCAGTGACAAGACGCCCTAATTGAATAGAAAACCTAGCTATACAAAACTAAAGCCACCGCGAGAAACTGTGAACAAGTAATATGAACGAAAGAGGCAAAGGCCTAGTTCACAAAAACACCACCTAAAGTTCGCACCCAACAAGTGTGTCCATCTCCGATTTAAGCGTGGACTCGAGCTACAAAACAATGCTATTTATTAGTGGCCCCTCCATCATTGACGAACATGCCTATTACATAAGGCATCCTCTTCAAACACTAATCCGCCGTAGTTTGAATCTACCGCGCAGAGCATTTAAAAACTGAGGAGCCTTCATCATGAGCGCACGCGACCTCACTCATGGCTTCAGTCATTATGAATTGGGTTCTCACTACGAAAAAACTTCGTAAAAAATAAAAACAAAAAGAAAATAAGAATAACTATCCAATAAGCTTTCCATCATATCGTGGATGTACTTGTGTGGATTTCTGACCAGACGCTGAATCAGGCGTCATTCCTCCTTCTTTGCTCTGCGCTCAGCCTGCCCGGACGTACCTTTCAGGCTCCGCTGGTTCCGCATTCGTGGCGTCCCTAGTGAGTTTTTTCTCATTTGTTTACTCTGGGATGTATCGAGTAAGGTTGGGATGGGCGTGGCAGGAGTGTCCTGGGCTGGTTGCCCGCAGTGCAATGTATTTTGGGTCGTGTGTATGGGGCATCTATTTCGGATGTACCCTCGTGGTCCTGTTGTGGACACGTGAACTTTTCACAGTTTGGTTTAGTTGGTGATGCAGGCGGCTTTCATTACGCGTTAATAATTGCTGCCTTTTATCCTTCTGATGAGGTAAGCTGTGTGTTTGCTGACGTTCCCAGCGTATTTTTCTTCACTTAGTGAAGTTTTTTCTGGGTCCGTGTCAGGCTTCCCGGGGTTGGGAAGTTATCGCTTCGGTGGTGTGTTGGCGGTGGTTCCTGTTGTGATATTCCAGTGTGTGTTTATATTTCAACTATTTTCATGCCGTCTACCTAGGCCTAGCCAGCCGCTCGTAGCTTTGCCACATGTCTAGTGTTATTATTTATTTTATAAATATGCCCTACTGTGTCATGTGTATCCGGGTTTTAGTTGTGTATTGGCTAATTCCTCGGACTATATTTGTTTCCTGGTTTAGTTGTGTATTGGCTAATTCCACGGATTATGTTGTGACCTTGGTTAGTCGTGCGTGTCTCTCCTCGTGTCGTATTGTTCAGATGGTGTCTGTTCAGGGTGGGGTTTGCCTTCCGGCGGGTTTTTCTCGGTTTCACCGTGAAAAATCCTGACCGATGAGCAGTGTTAGGCCACACGTGGTTTTTAACACTGGCTGGTTCCCCGGCGAGGGGAGGTGTCTGTGGCTCTCCAGGACTGCGTATCTGTGGGTGCCTGGTTTCAGGCCTCCTTTATAATTCCCGGCGGGATGGCTGTACCCATCCTTACATATATATTTAGTTATATATAAAGAAACGACGTTCGTGAGAACACTCGTTTTTTATAGGTTTTTCTACCTGGTTTACGACAAACCACGGGGAAAACCTAGCTGTTGTTTAGGCGTTCCTCCCCGGCGATCTTTTACAAAGTAGTGGGGTCAGGAACTTGTGGGGTTAACTTTTAGACTTCTCACCCGGCGGGTGCACCTTAGCAGGGTGGGATAAAACGACTTAGGTCTCTTATAGTTAACCAATCCATGTGAGTGATACTCTGTGTATCGCTGCCTTTACTCTTACGGCATTTGAAGGATCAGTGAGGTTTAACCAAATCGATTTCCACACCCGGCGGGTGCCCCTAAGTAAAGGAACTAAGGAATTTTAAACAAATTCAATTTCGATTAACCTTAATTGGGTGATACTTTCAGTATCGCCGCCTTCTATTTTTACGACGATCGTTTGGGACAATTCGTTAAAAAATCAGATCTCGTATATTCCTGCCCTGGGCTATTCTACTAAAATATTTCAAGGGCCGGCGTCTTTATGAGGGGGGGCTTTGTTACAAAATTGAATCTTGAGACAGTCACCACCTCCTACAGACTATTAGTGCCATACTGGACCATTATATCAGAGGGTATTCTTCATGTTCTTAGCTAAGAAGACTTGTTTAGCCTCTTTATACCCAGCCGCGTGGCGAGATGTGTTAGCTGTGTCTTTGCATCCCGTTACCCGGCGGGTTATTAACACTTGTATGCGAACACTTTGGTTAACCTTATGAGCATTAATTCCTGGAAATTTTTCTTTATTTTTCCAGAGCTGAGCTCCGGCGGACCAATACAGACCCGGCGGTAGTTCCTCACACCAGTCTCTGTCATGGCTAATGTGACCCCAGTTTTTGCCCTGTGCATTACCCCTACTTGCGCGGGTATCCCAATTTTTGCACATACCCTTTGCATAAGGTGTGTTAGATGTCTAGACCGTTCAAGGGGTCTCTGGGTTACACGTAATTGTTCTTTTTGCTCCCAATTAACCAATAAAGTCCTGTGTGACAATGACAAGACCGCGGCGGTAGCGTTGAGAGAGGTCAGACAACAAATGTCGGCCTACACTACCATTGTCGCACATAAGTCACTTCAATGTGACAACGTCCCACTTTGGGATAAGTTGCTGTCAGAGCACCCTCCCCCTAAACGTACCTCTAGAGTAAGGGGTTTTAAGCCGACAGAGACTAGCCAGGATTCTGTATCGTCTGTGGAGACGTTTAAACGCCCGAGAGAGCCTACTCCCCCGGCAGCCACCTCCTCGTCGCAGGCGAGATCGAGGTCAAGGTCACCCCTCAGACAACGGTCTTCAAGTCGGGCCTCTTCCCCGGCTAGTAAGAAGTGCAAGACTGAAGCTTCCCCCAGGGGCCATGGTGGTGATTCTTCCAAACCTAGGTCCAGTTCGCGGTCACACCGTAGCCACAAATCCTCCAAAAAGGATTCCCATAAGAAGTCCTCTCGACATTCTACTAAGTCTAGTGCATCTCATCGTACCTCTACACCTGACAATGTTTCTGTTACAGCCTCAGAGTATAGTGAAGCGCCTGTCCCTAAACAAGATTTACCTATTGATATTTTAACCCTAGAAATGGAGAGTTCAGGATATTCAATAATTGAGAATGTTTCAGACTCTCAAGAGAGCGTAGGCCAGAGCCTCGGTGTTTGGCGATTTGCTCAGCCAGGGTCTGACCATCCACGTCCGACTCATACGAGTCACACAGTAGCCGATGTCCACAGGGACGCGGCGACCCCATCCTCTATCCCTGATTTATCTTGGAAACAAGGTGCCCCTGCCTCGGCGGGGTCTTCTCAGGAGGATCGGGAGGAACAAGATGAAGTGTCATTAATTTCAGATAGGGAAGGACAAGGGTCAGGCTCAGGCCTGGACGCCGCCCATGATAATACTAATTCACCTGAAAGTTCTGCACCTAACCAGTTTGTTACAGCACAAGAAATTGATGGGTTACTTACTCATGCTCTATCAAAATTCTTTAATCAACAACGAGAAAACCCCACAATGGACTTGGGGGCTCCCTTGACAGGTTCTGCGGTACGGCCTCTGATAACGTCAATCGATTTATCTAAGATTCCTAACCCTCCTACTCTGTCACCGGCAGGGAGCTCTAAGCCAGCTACGGCAGCATTCACTACGTCAAATGTCAGGGTCATTACGGATGTTAATCCACCCCCTCTAGACAAAGCGCCTCTTAGAAAGGTAGCTATGCCCCTGCTTTATGGGCCAGACGAGTCATGGGTCCCTTTGAACCCCTCTAAGCCAGAGCTTGCCCAGCCTACCTTGTCAGGGGAACTCCCGGTACCACGTGAGTGGTTTATCCAGGGAAATAAGTCTAAGAAATTAAGGGCATTGGATGCCTTGGGTAATGTTTTGGACGTAAATATCAAGGCTATACCTAGTTATTATCATCAGGATTATTTTGTTTATGCATCTAAGCCTGCTTTACCCCCTGCCTCAGCTTCAAAACTTTTTTCAGACTGGTCTAAGCTGGATGGGTTTAATGATATTAAGGCTCTGTTGGCTATTACTCCTGAACTAGATTTACAGACCGTCACAGACGAGACAGCT
This sequence comes from Paralithodes platypus, assembly GCA_032716605.1. Taxonomy (NCBI): domain Eukaryota; kingdom Metazoa; phylum Arthropoda; class Malacostraca; order Decapoda; family Lithodidae; genus Paralithodes; species Paralithodes platypus. The sequence goes on along the minus strand of CM064510.1, from coordinate 39,475,358 downwards.
AATCCAGTGTTGAAGGTGGGACAGTTAGGACCAGGACCTTGGGTGGATTGGGAGGTAGAGGCTCAAAACTTTGCAACCACTTTCACTTCTAAATCTTCCCACCAGATCCCTCAGGATACACATTCATGGTTCTCAATGCCGGTAGGTTCTGCCGGCGGAGTTCCGTCAGCTTTATTTTCCTTTTAGCTGCCCCTAAGATTAATCTTTGTGAACTAAAGGAACCATTCATTACCCCTACCCCTTCTCACCTAGACAGAGAATTTAGGCTAAGGGGAAAAGCTTTCCGCCTGTTTTCACAGTACATAGTTTCTCAACAGGTGGCTAAGTCTTTACTCAGGTCTACTCAGGCAATCGCAGACGCGGATGCTCGAAGATCAGTTGAATTATCCCGGCGTCTGATTCTTCAGTCGTCAATTCAATCCTTAGGTGACATACGCACAGCCTTACTTGAGGCGGTGCGAGCACGACAGGATCTTAGAATGTCATTAGTTCGCAAGCTGCCTGATCGCATTGCTAACCAGGTGGTAATGTCCCCAGTACTTACACCTTCTTTAATGTCCCCTGATGTATGGCGAACAGTGTTTAACATGGCACAGGCCGTGAAGCACAGTCCCGCACAGGCTAAGAAACCCGCATTTAACTTCCCCAAACCTAAGCCTCCTACTAAAGCTCAGCCAGGGGTTCTAAGCCGTTTCTTCCGCCTAAGTCCTCCCAATCCCCCCTGGGTCAGTTCAGGCATAGACAGAGAGGGTTTTCAGGACAGAGGGGACGCGGCCAGTATAAGCCGGGGCAGGGCCAGTCTTCGGCCCACACCAGCCAGCCGGCGAAGCGTCCAACACCACCAAACCCACCATCAAAAAAACTAAAGTCTTTCTCACTCCCAGTGCCTACCTTAGAGCCGGAGGAACCGAGGGAAGTACAGCCGGCGAACCCTTGTCTGCTAACTGGGTCGTTCCGAACGTGTCACCAGGCATGGCCGTTAAAAACCTGGGCACGGATGGTGGCACGCAAAGGCATCACTTGGCAGTGGCTCCGGCGACCTCGCTTACGTCAGCCGACAACGGCAAATTGTGTTTCATTAGAGGTGGAGTTGCTGGTCCAGGAGATGATTGCCAAGAATGTCATCATCCCGGTACCCCCAGATTACCCTGTATTCACGTCAAAACTGATTTTGGTTCCCAAACGGGACAGTGTTCAGATGAGGCCGGTCGTAGACCTGTCGTATCTGAATCTTCACATTTACAACGAGTCTTTCAGAATGTTAACAGTTCATCAAATCAGGCTAACACTTCCGCCGGGTGGCTGGATGTGTTCCCTAGACCTGACAGACGCCTATTGGCACGTGTCGGTCAACAAAAGATTTCAAAGGTTTCTGGCCTTGAGGATCAGGCACCAAAATTTTGTTTTTCAGAGGATGCCGTTCGGTTTGAACCTAGCACCTCGATTATTCACGAAACTAGTCCGGCAAGCCCTGATGCCATTGTTAAAACAGGGAATCAGAGTGTTGTGGTATCTAGACGACTGGCTGGTGGTGGCAGAGACACAACAATTATGCATAAAACATGTCAATATCATTTTAAATCATGTCAAAACTCTAGGCTTCAAGGTAAATCTGGTAAAGTCAAACCTTGTTCCCTCAAGAGTAATTCAGTGGATAGGGCTGGTCTGACACACCGCCGCTCTCACTCTGAGTCAGAGTGTGGACAATCGCAACAGGTTTCGCAGGAAACTGTTCAGGTTTCTTCACAGTCTGACTACGACACGAAGAGTCTGGGAGTCTCTGGTCGGCTCTCTCAACTGGATTCAGCTAACTGTCAAGTTGGGCCGGTTGAAAGTAAAACGATTAATATTGGAGGGCAACAAATATTTCCCACTCTTACCGGCGGGAAAATTATGGCCCATACCAAAATTAATCCACACCTTACTAGCGGTCTGGGCGAAGAGGGAAACATTGCACTCAATCATGTCATGGACCTCTCCTCCTCCAACGGTATGGGTAGACACGGATGCGTCAGGCACCATAGGGTGGGGATTTCAGTCAAATCAGGGGCACCAGGGTCAGGGACTTTGGTCCCACTTAGAAATCTCTCACATAAATGTCAAAGAGTTACTAGTCCCATTGTATTTCCTTCAGGCTCACGGCCCGGCGTTACGGGGCAAGTCAGTGGCCTTCAGAATGGACAATCTGAATGCAGTTCACTGTATTCAGAAACAAGGGTCAACGAGGTCAAGGAAGTTGCTACTCGTGTCGGAAGAGATTTTTGTTCTAGCCACCAGTCTAGATATTTATCTTCACGCATCTTATCTCCCAGGCGTAGCGAACGTCTGGGCAGACGCTCTGTCCCGGAGACAGAGCACGACAGTAGAATGGGAGCTCAAGCAACCCATTTTCGACCTAATGATTGCGGAGCTCTCCCATCCACAAGTGGATCTTTTTGCGTCCGAGGAGACTCACAAGCTCCCTCTATACCTCACCCGCCGGACGATAACGCCGGCAGGGGGGCCAGACGCCCTAGTGACAGACTGGAACAGATGGAGCTCCATCTATCTGTTTTCCGCCGCCAGATGCGTCACTAATGTGCCACGTAGTGAACAAACTACGAGTTTATCGAGGCTTAGTCTCGCTAATCGCGCCCCTGTGGCCAGCGCAGGTGTGGTGCCAGCAGTTAATAATGTGGTGCCCGGACCCGGTATCGCTCCCGGTCGGGTACTTCCACTTAGACACGATTGGCAACCTAGAGACCTCGCTGACTTTTGCATTATGGACATTCAGGAGGCCAAGTGGCTAGCACCATACGGTAGGGATGTGACCAATAAATTGCTCAATCAATATACTCAGTCTACTAAGCGACAATATCAATCTCATTGGAAAGCTTTTACTTCTTGGATTGTTAGAACGGAACAAACTGTACCCTCAGTGGCATTGGTTTTTAATTACTTGAACTATCTGTTTGAGCAGAAACGTTTATCTGTGGTTACTTTGAAGAATCACTTAACTGCGATTAGAGTGCCCTTTTTCGACCTTACAGGTCTATCCATACCGGTGGCGGAGGAAACAGGATTTATGAGAGCGTGTTTTAAACTCCGCCCACCTCCCCGTCAGCTCATGCCTACTTGGTCTCTGGACAAAGCTTTGTCTTTACTTCATTCTCGTCTGTATCAAAATACTGCAGACTTTGCTTTAATCTTAAAGAAGGCAGTTTTCCTTTTGGCTTTGGCCACCGGAAACAGAGTGTCTGAGCTGGCGGCGATGAGCAACACACCTAATTGTCTTAGGTTTGGTAGACTTAATGATTCAATTTCCATTGCACCCTCCCCGGCGTTTGTAGCCAAGAATGAGCATAGTGCACACGTGTTTTCTGAATTCACGGTGCCGGCGTTAAAAAGGGGAAAGGTGCATCATAATTTATGTCCAGTGCAAGCTCTAACCAAATATTTAAGAATAGCTCCTCATAACCCCCAAGGTGCTTTATGGGTAGCGAGTACGGGTAAACGCTTACTTAAACGGCGATTAGCCTCTCTTCTAGTAGAAGTCATTAAAGAGAGTAATCCCGGCGTTGTGGGTAGGGCCCACGATTTACGCAAGTGGGCGGCCTCTTTACGTTTCCTGAAAAACTTTTCAGTTGAAGATATTGCGTCCACACAGTTGTGGGCGTCTAATCATACGTTTCTCTCTAGATACTTGTCAGTTGCTCTAGACAAACCTTCCTTACCATGTATAGCTTTAAGGCAGAGGGTCTAGGTGGCCCTGCAGTCACTTATGTTTATTTTCAAGGAAAGGGGGGGGGGGGGTGCAGTCAGTTGACATAGGACACCCTAGACCCCGCCGGAGTATGAGAGCTGTGATACAATTTAAGGTTGAAATGTGATATGAAAATTTCTCTGAGAGAATTTGTGCTAGTACAAAGTTTAGTACAAAACAACGGTGTTGTTATAGTAGTTTTAGCTGCGAAAGCAATGTAACATTAGTTCAATGGAGTTCATTAGCAATTGATCTCCACATGTATTTTGGGGTTTATGATGTGCACATATAAACTTATAACTTATTATTTGTCACCACTCGTTGAGTGGGGTGCCTTTTGTAACTACAGATCTGTGTTCAGAATCTTCAGGGTTACCTATTTTTGTCAGGCAGGCTTCTTTGAAGCACGCACCTGCCTGAACCCCTTTTTCTTGTATATTTCCGGCCTACGCCGTATTAAATACATTTTTCAAAAGTAAGAATACTATGTGGTTGTTTTTATTATCTGCTTTTCTAGAGTTATGATATGATTACGAATGTCCCCCTCCAGTCTTAGATATCAGGCATGTTCGTCAATGATGGAGGGGCCACTAATAAATTATAGGTTTGACTCCTGTAAGGAGATAAAGAAAACCTAATATTTAGTAGTGGCCCCGTAATCATTGACGACTGGGGCCCTCCCGACCGTCCCCTTCCCATTCGTTGATGTATTAAGGATTTTGGTTTACTTGATATGTCAGTGAAGGAGGAATGACGCCTGATTCAGCGTCTGGTCAGAAATCCACACAAGTACATCCACGATATGATGGAAAGCTTATTGGATAGTTATTCTTATTTTCTTTTTGTTTTTATTTTTTACGAAGTTTTTTCGTAGTGAGAACCCAATTCATAATGACTGAAGCCATGAGTGAGGTCGCGTGCGCTCATGATGAAGGCTCCTCAGTTTTTAAATGCTCTGCGCGGTAGATTCAAACTACGGCGATTAGTGTTTGAAGAGGATGCCTTATGTAATAGGCATGTTCGTCAATGATTACGGGGCCACTACTAAATATTAGGTTTTCTTTATCTCCTTACAGGAGTCAAACCTATAATCTATCATCTAGATGGAAATGTTTTAAGTATAGTATCTTCACACAAAGATCTAGGGGTTACCATAGACACTAAATTAAGATTCCATTCACACATTCGAGAAACTGTGGCTAAAGCTTGAGGAGTAGCTACAAACCTACTAAAATCTACCATATGCCGCTCACCTTCCTTTATGATCTCCCTCCTCATCTCCGACATCAGACCTTTGCTTGACTTTGCTTCTCCTGTTTGGAATACTGGATTTCAAGGCGATCTTAATCTTCTAGAGTCTGTTCAACGTCGATGGACGAAACAAGTAACCAACCACTCAAGTCTCACTTATCATGATCTCGTCTCTCTACCTTAAACCTGTTTTCAATTAAAGGTAGATTGTTGAGGACTGACCTTATTCAGTGTTACAAAATATTCCATAATCTCTCGCCCATTAAACCCCATGACCTGTTCACTATGTCACCCCACCAAGGAGTAAGAGGTCATAAATACAAGATATTTGTTCCCCACACAGAAACCGAAGCAAGAAAAAGGTTTTTCTCCTGTCGTATAATCCATCAGTGGAACTCCCTACCAGCTGAATAGTTGATTCCCCTCCCCTGCTCAATTCAAATCTAAATTGACCCAACACCTCCACAACTCTTCAACCCATAAAATCCCCCTTCCCATTTTTTAGCAACATCTCAACCCCTGATAAACTACCCCATCATATTATTGGTCCGACACACTACCAGTCACCCCATTGTCAAGCATCTCCAGTACATTTAAATGTTGCATCTGACTGGCGTGTCATGCTATCTCCTGGGCTGCCTAATCCTTGGCCTGTCATGCGCTACCGATTGGCGGCCCTACCAGTTGAGTTAACCAGGTGAGTTAACCTGACGGGTGGCGCTAGACCTAAAAAAAAAAAGGGGAAGGATATAGTTTCCGGGTGTACGGTTGTCATGTTGTGCGCTCGCAGTTACGTTCCCGTCTATTTCGACGCTATATTTTCTGCTATTTGCCCCCTGTCATTACTACATGAATACTAGGTTAGGTTAGGTTGTTGTTGTTGTTGTTCCCTAAGCTGCCTGGCCGAACAGCCCCGAGTCCCTGAGGAAGGCCATGGCCACGATCGGGCTTTCCCACAGAGCTCTCATTGAGTGTAGATTGTGTCGTTGGCGTAAGTGGTTGTGTGAAATGCAGTCTTCTATGATGTGTTTAATGGTATGGGGTGCTGTGTTACATCCCGGGCAGGCGTCGACAACGGAGTCATCCAGTCCCTTCTGATAGCTCAGGAGAGCTGGATGGTGTCCGCATCTCAGCCTGGCCAGGTGGACTCTGTCCTCGCGAGGAAGGGAGGATTCGGAAGGATGGATTTCGGGAGGTCGTGCATGCAGCTGCGTGTTGTCTGTGAGTGAGGATGGATCGCGCGAGAGATATGAGTATGGATGTGCTTCTGGAAGTTGGTTCGGTGGGCAGGGAGGGAGAGAGGACAATACTTGTGTGATACCGTGTGCTGGGTGTTGTTTTGATATTTCTTGGTGTCCGTGGGTGTGTTGCCATGTAGTTTAGTGGGTGGTCTTGGTTCGTGGAGGCTGCTGCCAGGAATTGAGTGCCTCTCATGTCCAGATGGTCTTTGACGGTGGTGCAGTAGCTGTGCAGCCTGTAATGATCTTCAGGGCTTTGTTTTGAATAGTCTGTAAGGTCTTATGATGTGTTTCAGCTAGGTTAGAAGCCCAGGCTGGGCTTGCGTATTCCATCACTGATCTTATGTATTGTTTTATACTGTGGTGGTAGTTTCTTTGTTGTGTCCAAATTTTGTGTGAGCAAGTGACCTGAGGGCGTTAAGTCTGGGTGTCAGTTTCTTTTTAATGTTTGTGGTGTGCTGTTTGAATGTCATATGAGTATCATATGTTACTCTAGGATTTTGGGTGTGTGTTTATGTGTTAGGGGTGTGTTGTTTATGGTGGAGTTGAGGGATGTATTTGGTCTCCTGTCCAGCTTGTGAGCCGGGTTGCGGTGGATTTGGCTGGGGCTAGATTAAGTCTGTTTGTAGTGCACCAGCCATGTAGTGTGTTGAGATAGGGTTGAAGGAGATCTGTTGCTCTTTTTGGGTCATGGTGTGCATGTGAGTGTTATGTCATCTGCATAGGAGGCTAAGTTTATTTGGGGCGTATTGGGTGTAGTTATATCGTGCATGTACAGATTGAAGAGTGCGGGCGATAGGACGGATCCTTGTGGGACTCCGTTTGGAAAGTTTCTGATTTTAGATGACTGACCGGCAAAAGATACGTGTGCACATCTGCCTGCTAGGAAGTTGGCCAGCCACCTTTTTGTGTTATTGTGCATGTTTGTGTTTGTAGATTTTGTTTGTTAGGTTGTGGCGGGGGATGGCATCGAAGGCTTTACTAATGTCGAGTGTGGTTAATAGTGATCTGTGTGGTGGTCTAGCTGAGTTGATGCCGTCAAAAGCTCTTTGTGTAAGGTCTGTGAGAAGAGTGTTTGTGGAGTGCAGTGGCCTAAAGCCATGTTGTGTTGGAGCTAGGGGTAGGTCAGGGGTAATTAGTTTTTATACTAGGCATTCCATGACTTTGGAGGGGGAGCAAAGGAGTGTGATGGGGCGGTGCGAGGAGGGTAGCATGGGGTCTTTGTTGGGTTTGGGGAATGTGATGATACCATGCTTCCAAATGTCTGGTATTGTGTTATGTGAATAGCTGTAGTTTGATATGTTAGTGAGTGCTTGTATGCCTTGTGGTCCCAGGTGTCTGAGGTGTATGTTGCTTATGTTGTCTAGGCCACAGGCGGGTGAGTGCTTGAGATTGTTGATGATATGCTTTGTCTGGTGATTGGTGAAGGGTGTACTGTATAGTCAGGTCTGTGGGGAATTGTCTCTTACGTCGGATGACACGTCGGTCGTCTTTGTGAGGTTTTAGGTGGCTGACATGTGAGAAGTGATTGATGAGAGTGTTTGCTTGTTGTTTACATGAAGGAGTAGAGTCTGTTGTTGTGATTGCAGCATGTGATTGTGTTGTGTTGCTGTTGGAAAGTGTGATGCTGTTTAGTGTTTTGTAGAGTTTGTTGGGGTTTGTTTTGTGATCAAGTGTTTGTAGGAAGTTATTCCAATTTAGTTTTTGTTGTTCTTGTATTTTGTTGTTAGTTTGGGTGTTGAGTGCTTGAATTTGTTGTGTGATGTCTTGTGTGTGGGGTGCTGGGGAGTGTGTCAGTATGTCGCGTTGTCTGATGAGGTTTTGAATTTCTGGTGTGAAGTTGGGGTTGTGTCTTTTTCTGTTACCTCTTGGAATGTGTTTCTTGTCAGCATTGATGTTAGTGATGGGTGTACTGTTTAGAGTTGTGAAGTGTTGTTCTGTCTCATTTGTGAATGCTTCCCAGTTAGCTCTTTTATAATTGGTGTATGTGTGTTTGTGGCTAGCTGGGTGAGTCTGGTTTTGGTGGTGATAATGATTGGAGGTGGTCAGAGCCTAAGGTTCTGACCACCTCCAGGATGTTGTGGGGGCGAGTTCTGGGAGCAAAGGTGATGTCTGGAGATGATGGGTTATATAGGGCTTGGAATAGGGTATGTTGATGGATGGTTAGGTTAGGTTAGTTGTTTGGTTAGGCTAATGTATTTTTTATATCCAAAGGCAGTCAAATAGACGGGAACGTGATGGGAAAGGTTCGACGCCACTACGCGTAGTGTAAACAGGCTGGCAGTACGCCCGCACTTAAAATTCTTGACAAAAAAAGTAGCTACACTCCAATAAAACATTAGAGCCCATTTTTAGCGTGCCTGCATCACGATCATCTGTCTAGAACCTCAGGAGCCATAAAAAATGGCCCACAGCTCACCCAAAGTGAAGTGACAGGAATGGAAGCACAAAAACAGAGCACATAAATCCGTGTTTACTTCCGAGTGTAGCGCGAGAAAGAATGATCTAATTAACCCGGTCGGTTGCACGGGAAGCTCACGAAGAAGTCGTAAGGAGCCTAGATTGCAGATGGGCAAAATTCTTCAACTTCCTCTTCTCTTTCTCACCCATATCGTTTTTTCTTTAAACTAGTGGCCTCAAAAGTGTGTAAAACGTACCTAGTAGAGAATGTAGGTCTACTCTAGAAGTTATCGATTAATCGCGCTAGTGGTTTCGATAATTGGCCGCTCCCAGAGCGGAGCGGAATTATACAATAGTATACAGTATAGCTCTACGTTGTATAATAATAATAATAATAATAAGCATGTTACTTATTTCTCATAAGCGCCAATTTTTCCGAAGAATTCACTAGCGCTCGGAAAGAGAAAGAAAAAAGAACAAAATCAATGCATCAAAAGAAGCCTTATATACAACACACATTTAACAATAACTAGCAGTGGCAAAACAGTCTAAACTCTATAGCCATCTGTCATGACACCTCTCTCAGGATCCTAGCTTCTCTCAAAGAGAAAGTCTTAAGTTGTCTCTTGAAGCATTCAACAGAACTCAGTTGTCTCATGGACAGCGGCAACCTGTTATACAACCTCGGAGCCATGTAGGAGAATGACCTCTCAAAGAAAGAAGACTGCTGGAAAGCCCTTGGTTCATCAAGACGAAAAGGGTCATTGTCATGACGCACAACTACACCATGGTGTGCCGGTGGGCGCCTGAGCAGCTCCGCAAGGTACCTAGGCTCACCCATTTGAGAACCTTAAAAGTCACCAAACACAACTTAAATTCTATTCTTGCTCTTACTGGCAGCCAGTGCAGTTCTATGTGAAGAGATGTAGTGGATTTCTAGGTGGAACACCAAAAATGAGTCTTGCGGCCCTGTTAAGAACAGACTGAACTTTCTTTAAAATATAATTTGGAAGACCCACCAACAGGGCATTGCAATAATCAACACGAGAGAAGACCAATGAGTGAACCAACGTCAGGAGGCAACGTCTGGTTATAAACGGCTTCACCAAATAGAGATTTCTGATGTGCAAGTAACAACTTTTAACTATCTGGTTTACATGCTCTTTGAAATCTAATCGGGAGTTCACATATACACCCAGATTTCGAACAGAGGTGGCCGGTCGCAGCTGAGATCCACCCCACATTGATGGAGAAGAGCACCTACTATATCATCAGCTCTTCTATTTTCCTCGGATGATGAGAATATCAGTTGTTAACCATCATTTTAGTTTAAGTTTTCTTCGCTCTCATCCACTTCTTGATATCAGACATCAACACTTCCATCTCTTACTTCCGTATATCAACTGTATTGGTGATTTCCCTCCCAAAAATCTGGGTGTCCTGCTGCATAAAAGTGAAAGGTGACATTATGTTGCACGAAGCAGAATAGACAAACTGCTGATATAAATTATAAAATAGGAAAATAGATGCCCTAAAACTGAGTCCCGTGCGGAACACCATACTGCAGGGGTGTCGAGTCCGATAACCATTTGATTTACCATCACACTCTGGGTATCTACCTGAGGCTACAGTAGAGGCTACTACTAAATAGTAACTGTAATACATATTTAAAATATATTGCATGATAATATAAATTATAATATTCATTTCCAGAGCACATGGTAATGTAAAGACCAAATTAAATCATATTTTTAATTGTGATGCCCAAGTCTACTGATCATCAATCATCTTCGGTCATCACCATCATCATGATACCCGAAAAGTAACCATGAGAAGTCTCAGGCAGAGCCCATCCATGAATGCTGTTTCTCCTGTCCACACCCGAGCCAATCCAGTTTTCTACGACAGAGCAGGAGAATTAAACTCCCCCAAAAAGAGCTATTAATCACGGTTGGGCCCCCGCCCGCCCACCTGTGGAGTGACACTGAATGATCCCTGTCCCGGTGGCACCCTAACCTTGCCCAGAGCCGGAAGGGCCAAAATGTGGACCTCCAGGGCCCAGGTGAGGGTGACAAACTTTCCCCCCAAGATGTCGTCCAGCGAGAGGAGGAAGAAATCGTATGAAATACCAAATGCTACAATTATTCTGACAGACCACCAACATCGGGGCCGGTTGCTCAAGCTTTTATTTGGACTAAGGGGAGTTTGGACAGCCCTGCTGACCATCTCTGCATTATTAACATACATATATATATAATGTATGGTAATAATTGTTTTAGCTTAAAACAAAATACCTGCAAATAATGGTAGAAAAATTTACACCAGTTCCTAAGGCAACTAACCTGCTGGCTATTTTCAATAGTCCAATGCTTGCTTAGTCTTTTATTTCCCCTGGTAACGGTTGCTATGGTGGAATGCTGAATCTTCTGGTACAGAGTAGAACACTTCCTCATTCTCTCTCAGCATCATCATCCACAGCCTGAATAGCAAGAAATTATACACTATTTGATCTACCACAAAAGATCAACAAAGTACAAGTATATGTGCAATGCACATAATATCGTTGTTGGGTAAGTCTGACAGATTAAAGTGTTT